>OY720433.1:8641606-9379983 GCA_963082735.1 Pocota personata
AAGAAATAAAGAGTGTCCCAAAATACACGCAAGAAGTAGTTTTGATAGAAAACACAGGTTTTTAATTAAAAATTGTAAACGTTTTATTGATTCATAAGGTAAACAGCACACGGTTATGTATGGAATAGCACGTCGGGTAAATGGTCTCCACGGCTTTGTTGGCACATAAGCACTCTTTTGTCGAAATTTTCCATTACCGTTTTGCGTAAATGTGGCTGAATTTCGTGGATACAGCGCTCAATTTGTTCCTTCAAGGCGTGGCAGTTGTGGGCTTGCGGGCATAAACCTTAGACTTCAAAAAACCCCAAACAAAAAAGTCCAACGGCGTCCAGGAAATGACTCATGCATTAATTGAATTGTTTCTCGGGCTGTATGGCATGTGGCACCGTCTTGTTGAAACCAGAGCTGTAAAATTCAAGTCCAAGTACAATTGTCTCGTACTTATGTTTTTTTAAGTACAAGTACAATTCCTTGGCAATTTTACTTAAAAATGTCAAGTACCAGTGACGGGAATTGTGCTTATATTTAAAATTCCTCCGAAGCACTTGAAAAACTGGTTATGCATGATACATAACCAGTTTCTGCAACATATTTCTTAATAATGTTCTTATCAGTTGGGATTATTAGCTTTTACATCAATGTTGTTTGAATGAAGCACTTTTCAAAGAAAATTTATATTTCATACGAGTACGTTCGTCACTATTTGTGTCAATGTCTAAGTACATAACCAGTTTTTCAAGTGCTTCGAAGGAATTGAAAGTACAAGTACAATTCCCGGTACTGGTACTAGCAATTTTAAAGTAAAAGTACCAAGGAATTTTACTTGTACTTAAAAAAAATAAGTACGAGGTAATTGTACTTAAGTTGTACCAAAATACTTAATTACGTTACAGATCTGTTTGAAACCACATGTCGTCCATATCTATATCTTGCAACTTAGGCAGAAAAAACGGGATTACCATGTCGCAATAGCGAGCACCATTAATTGTTATTGCCTGACCAGCCGCAATTTCAAAGAAGAATGGTCCGTTGATGCCTCCAGCCCAAAATCTGCACAAAACAGTGACACGTTGTGGATGCATTTGTTTCTCAACAATCAATGGGATTTTCTGAACCCCAAATTCGACAATTTTACGATTAACAAATCCATCAAGATGAAAATGAACCTCATCGCTGAAGATTTGTTGTTGTTCCATCATATAATCCATTCAACGAACTCTGTTCGCTGTGCGCGGTCAGTAGGCTTCAGTTCTTGAGTCAATTGCACTTTGTATACATGAAGATGCAAATCTTTCGTCAGAATACGCTGTAAAGAGCTTCTCGAAATGTCCAATTCTTGACCATGGTGCCGAATTGATGTTCCTGGACTCTCAACAACACTCTCACGAACTGCTTCGATGTTTTGTGTTGAAGGACGGCCAGAGTGTCTAAGATCACTTATTGATCCAGTCTTCCTTAATTTTTAAATTAATCTCTTCACAGTTAATGAAGTTAAATCACTATGCCGACCATATTTAGTACGAAAATTGGGAACTGTAGCTACCAAACTTTCATTATTTTTAAAATATTGCTCAACAATAAAAATGCGTTGTTCTTTCGTGTAGCACTCCATTTTTAATAACCCTGAACTGTCAGCTATCAGGCTGTCTTTTTTTTTCCATTGGAAACACTTTACCGCACAAATGCCGCAAAATTCAAATCTTGCGTGTATTTAGAGACAGCCTTTATCTCTGTTAAACTCTGGGCTTTGGGTGTTCAGAATTTATAAAAATTCTGCACACAGTTATTGTTTGTAGTCTCTCAGCACTATTAGGCTCGTGTTGCAATTGGTCGGATGGATTACACTATTTAACTTCCTTTAAAGTAAGTGATGTGGGCATAAAGAAAAAAGGCATTGGCCTCCCACATGTTCCGCAATTTTTGTGCGAATAAAAGAGAAGCTTTTTTTTTGCCTGCGCATCTCTTGATTTAATTTTTTTTGTCAATGATCACACACGTGATGAATCATTTCATTCACACTCCATCCTATTATCCTTCTCTTGGTGTTCTCTTGAGCCATTTTTACTTTCTTTCATCACTTGAAGGAGCATATTATTGTTTTGGGAAGTACATGCTGCATACATATTTTTAAAGGGTTTCGGATGAAATATTATTCATGTAGAGATTATGAAGGGGGTGGGATATGACATAATGGAGATGAGTGTAGTGGAACAGGAGTGCTCGACATACTTGTGAGGAAAATTTAATTTATATGCGAATACCATTTGTTTGTTTCGTATTCTTCTGTATGAAAGGGAATGGAAAATACACACACATTACCTAATCAGCCGTGTTGAAGAATAAAGGGCACAAGAAGAAGCGAAACTTTTTTTTGTTCAAAATTAAGTTAGAGAAGCGGCACAACACGAACGTAAAGGGATGGTGTGTTTGTGAAACTACAATTGCCTTATAGTGAAACAGTATGTTTTCGTGATTAGGTATTGTAACACTGGATGTCAAACTTACGAGTAAATAGAATTTTCTTTGAAATTTAAACTACAAATCTTCGTCGAACGACAAGCACTTTTCAGCGAACTCGGCCCTGAGATAGACGTCAGTCTTAAGAAAGTTTAGCGCATATGTAAAAAGCCGTATGATGGACTTATCTAATTCCTATCAAGTTTATCACGTTTCTTGTTTAATATTTTTTGCTAGACAAGTGATGTATGGTTTTTAGATTTTAAACCGACCTAATTTTCCAGTAGTAATATGTCCACATCTGTTAACATACATATGTATGTATGTTATTAAAATTGTTATCCGTTTATAAAAATATTACTTGTTAGTCTTTAAATGTAAATACATGTTATGTAATTTCACTACATGTAATTTCACGTTATGCAAATTATATCATATGCAAATCCATTGTATGCATGGATGTAAACAATTGTACGCACCACAAAATAATGCGACAACAACCAGCGAAAAGGGGCACTCGGAGTGAATAAAACCCCCAACGCTTCGGGTGGATTAAATCCCACCTGTACCAATCATTCTTTTCTTTTAAAAAGAAAGGCGACGTAATTTTAAGGACAAAGGTTCAACATATATTTAGATCACCATTCCATAAAACAATTTACTAGATGTCATATTATAAACAGTTATAAATATTCAAGGGAGCTTTGTCGTGGATTGTGAATATAATGAGTAACGCCACTGCTATCTTTAAAAAAAAAAAAACTGGGTTCCTCCGACTAGGCACGTAGCCATTAATTTTGTTCGGGGTTATCGAACCTAAATTATCTTTTCCGGACTCTTTTTAATTGTCACCAATATACATATGTATATGAAGTGCGAAATAATGTTTATTAGGGTACCCTAGAATGACACAGAGACCACGCGTTTAGTGATTAGATTAAAAGACAAAGAGATAACTCATTGCTAAATCGAATTTGGCTTTTAAAATTCATCGAGGCCAAGGTCGACCATTGTTTTGAAAACAAAGCACATATGCACATATGTATTTATGTTTTTCAACGTTTTTTACTTGAAAAACAATACCCTGCAGTGATAGAAACATCATATACGAGTACGAGTACTCATTTCACCAATACCAAGTGCATGGTGAAGTACGAGTATTCTAGCTAGTGCTGGGAATCTGCGATACGAGTAGAAGTGTGTAAAAGTTTTTCCCCATTCAAATACCTTAAATTGCGTCAACAATATTGGCGCGACCAAAGTTATGTTCTACGAGTAGACCGTGTTTCCTAAGTATTCCGAGGGAAGAGTGTAGATCGGAGAGGTTGTTATTAGTTATTTATTCCAAGCGTTGTTGCAACCTTTCTTTATATTATATTTTTATATGTGTTTCTATGTATAGGGTAGAGGCACTAGTAGCCGGACAGTTAACACATTTCATAATTTTAACTCTATTTCATTTTCTACAGTAAATATTTATATTGTTTCCGAAAGTGCATAGGACTAAAAACAACGAAATTACTACATAGGTTTAATTTATAATTTGAGATTAGAGATTTGCGCTACTATCCGGACAGTAGAATTTAGTATCCGGACACAGAAGTTTCTGTGAAAGTGAAATTCTTTTTTGTGTGAGAAAAATAAAACATTTTTTTTTTTTTTAAATGACACTTTTGGTTCACGGTTCAAATCTTGATGTCAACAATCATCTATTTATTTCGTGTGAAATAAATAAAAAAATTGGCGCGCGCAAATTATATAAAAAAAAAAAATTAACTGACTGAATAAGTAATAGTAGGATAAAGACAGAGAGACATGTTCAGCATTAGGGTAACCCTCACAGCAATAATTACATACATAGTCTTTTGTATAGACTATTTCGTATTCCAATACTGCCATTGACGTCTATGTGAGATGAAACTATCTACTGCATGTATCGCATCCAATATTTTTTAACTGGTTCAATATCACTTTGGAGTTCGTCATCACATTCGTGGCAATGCTCCTTCTTTTTAATATTTTTCCTTTTTGGTTTTGATGTACGTTTTTGATTTTCTTTTTTGATTTGCATCAATTTTATCCTGTTTTCCTTCTCTTTGTTGGCGTAAATTGATCGGCAAGATTCAGATGAAACTAGCGCTTGGGGATCTGTTCTCACCCCCTCGTTTATTTTATTTTTTTTTACCACCAAAATAGTTTAATTTTGGGGAAAATAAATGTGGTGATAAAATTGATGGCGAACTTATGTTGCTCTCATTTGGAGATCGAGTTTTTTTTTAAATGGTGTACCTATTGGAGATGAACATGATGCACAACTATTTTCTGGATCTGGATTTTGAACTTGGTCTGACTTAGTTCGCGGAATTGTTCCAATTATGGGTTTAGTCTTTCCGTTATTAGTGGCAGAAACTTCTTCGACTTCCTTTTGTAACGATCTAATGTTGTATCTAATGGTATATCTATTGTTGTGTCTACACGATTTCAGCATCAACTCCAACATTTTTTAGCTGCTCTGATTATGACTCTATAACCTCCGCAGCAATTTTAAATCTAGCCACTCCAGTTGATTGAGCTGATCCGGGTGACTGTGGAGCTTGGGCAATTATTAAGTTTTCAGCTGTATTCTTAACGCATTTCGAGAAATCAAAAGCTGCTGGATTAAATGGATATAACCACTGTTGTTGAAAAACAATCAGAACCGTCAGCATTTCTTTCTCATTTCCAGCACAGACTTGGTAAACCTTTTTGTATCCTTTGGGGGCTACGACTTTTACAGTTTTCGGGCAAATGCAAAAACTGCTTTCGTCCCCATTCAGCAACCATAATATGATCCTGGTTGACACTTTTCAAATAATCTTTAAGATCACTGAACCATTTACTCTAAACTTGCTGATCGCACTCATGTTTTTCCTGGCCGGTCATTCTTGAACGCTTTATCCTGACCAATTTTACTCTGCAACAGAGCAGTGCCTAAACCTACATCACTGGCATCTGTTGTAACTTTAAATTCCTCCTTGAAGTCAGGATACGAGTATGCTTTATAATTACATAATTGCTATAATTACAATGGCGTCCGACCGCCTGCTGTCACAAAATCGAATGACATCATTTATGATGAAATTCCTTTTTAGCCTTTAGCCTCTTCTTCCTCGTTTTTTCGCTGCGTTTACATTTGCGCGTAATTACTTCTATCGTCCTCTATGAGCGAACCTCTACATCATCCCCCTCCCAGTGCGCGAACTGATTTGACCGACCATTGACATAGTTGGTTTAACTCTGTTAATAGGTACTGAATGTAGTTTTCCCGATTTTTCGACGACGAATTGTTTTCTTAATTTTTTTTTATTACTTTGTAGGGACCTTCGTATAGAGATTCCAAACTCCTTTTTACTTTATCGTTCCTGATCAGACGTAGTCGCAAGTGCGTAGATCTTGTGGGAAGTGTACATGTGTTTTCGATTCTCTGGTCTTTAGTCTCGCGTTCGGAATGCTTTTAAAATACAATTTTAATTCATTGACAAAGTTGGATTCCCCTGAGTCATTGATGGGTGTAGATGAATAGTATTATATATATTATATATTAGATGAATAGTACTTTCAAGTTTTCTTCGTATAGGAGTTCTGACGGAGTGTGTTTTATGTCCTCCAAAACGGATGTGCGTATGCCCATTAGGATTAAAGGAAGTTGTTGTGACCAATTTGTTTTGTTTCCCGACGTCCGTATGGAATCTTTCCACCATTCCATTCACCTGGGGGTGGTAGGCTGTCGTGCGAACGCGGTTGTATCCAGGGATTTTGTCAATTCCATGAAAAGTTTTTATTCGAACAGTGAACCCTGGTCGGTGGTTATTGTGTTCGAAACGCTGAATCGCGAGACATGCTCTTGGACGTAAGTCCTTGCAATGGTTTCGCACTTATGTCGCGAATGGGGTAGGCCTCAGGAAACCTGGAGAAACGGTCCACTATTATGAGGATATATTTGTTGTCGTTCGACGGAGAAAGTGGACCAACTATGTCCATGTGGATGTGTTAAAATCAACTCCCGGGTATTTGAATTTGGTCGAAGGGTGCCTTCACATGTTTGTGTACCCTTTCCTTCTGGCAATGAATGCAACTCCTCGCCCAGACATTTATGTCTTAGTTCATGTTGGGCCAGAAATATATTTTACTAATTTTTTTTTTGTGTAGCCTGAATCCCGGGGTGTGAAAGGGAGTGGATTGTTTGAAAGACGGTTTTTCTTATGTCCTTTTGGCACATATGGTCGATTGGTATAGGTGGATGTATCGCACCACCAAGAAAAGTCGTAGGCTGGTATTTTGATAAATTCCAATTTTATTTTTGACTTGCTAGGTACGCTATTTTTGAGTGATGCGAGTTCTTCATCATCGACTTGAGCTTTGCTCAGCTCTTCAAAACCTGGTACGATCAGTTCGAGTGCGTCTGTGCTTGAACGCGAGAGTGTGTCTGCCACAATGTTCAAAGAACCTTTGACAAATTGTGTGTCATTTGTGAATTGCGAGATAAAACCAAGTTGTCGTTCTTGTCGCGGACTTCGCGTGAGGGGCTTGTGATCCGTAAAAATGACAAAATCTTGGCCTTCAACGAAATTTTGGAAGTGCTGTATAGACAGATAAATTGGTAAAAGTTCTCTGTCAAAAGCTGAGTAACGAGATTGGGTTGGCGATAGCTTTTTGCTGAAAAAGGCTATTGGTTCCCAAACACCTTGCCTAAATTGCTGCAAAAGTGCACCTAGCTAGTTCCAATTTTGCCTTATTGAATGCCTAGTGGCATTCCGGGGGCCAAAAATCTTTACGCTTAAATTTGTTTTTTTTTTTCAAGTTCTGTGAAATGATTGTAAATGGGTGTGAGTTCCCTTGCTGAGTGTGGTATAAAACGATGGTAGTAGTTTACCATACCCACGAATCTTCGTGCCGGGAAATCATTTATTGTCGTTACTCTTTCCTTGGACGGTTGAATGTCGTCACTAGTGTCTTCAAACCCCAAGAATTGTACTGTGGGAACTCCAAATATGCATTTTGAAACTTTAATTCGTAAATCATATTCAGCAAGGCGTTGGAATAGGAGTTTTAGGTGGTATTCATGTTCCTTGTCCGATTTGCTGGCAACGAGGATATCATCTACGTAGACGAATATGAAATTCAATCCCTGCGTAACCTGATGCATGAACCTTTGGAATGTTTGGGCTGCATTACCTACGCCGAACGGCATACGGGTGAACTCGAAGAGCCCGAAGGGTGTGGTTACTGCGGTTTTGTGTATCTCCTCAGTTGCCATGGGGATGTGGTGGTACGCACGCACTAGATCTATTTTTGAAAAAATGTTACATCCCTGAAGGATTATTGCGAAATCGTGAATGTGTGGCAGCGGGTATCTGTCAGGGGTTGTAAAAGCGTTGAGCATCCTATAATCACTACATGGTCTCCAGTCGTTCGCTTCACGCTTGGGGGCCATGTGTAGGGGAGATGCGCATGGTGACGACGATGGTCTGCATATACCTATGTTCGTCATTTACTGAAGTTCGTCTTTTGCGGTTTTTAGTTTAGTGTTATTCAGGCGTCTATGGCGCGAGTGTGGTAGTGCTCCTTTAGTCACGATGTGATGCACTACTGTCTGTTTGACGGGACAGTTGAAGTTGGGCGGTTCCATGAGTGAAGGGGAATCACTTAGGATGTGATTGTATTTTTGCTCTACCGCGTAGAAGCGTGGGCTTGTTAAGTTTTGCTGACAAGGCGTGCCGGTTACTCTCGTTTTGGTAAGTGGATTAATGAGTTTGGAATTCTTTATATCAATTACTAAACCCGTTTCAAAAAATCCGCGCCGACTATAGGTTTGGTGACTGATGCAACCAGGAAAGTATGATCGAAAACTCTTTGGAACCCAAGACTTGTTCTGATGAATTTGGTGCTAAAGTTCTTGATCGATGAGCCCTTGGCTGTTGAAATTGTTTGATCTAAGGGTGGCCGTGGTGTAGTGGTAACATCATCGCTTGTCACGCTGTTGATTCACGGTTCGTATCCTGATGTCAAGAATCATCTATTTATTTCGAATGAAATAAATAAAAAAGTTGATCACTTGCGAAAGCTAAGACAGTAGGGTGGTCATATGGACAAAATGCAACTTAATCGTGATGATGGCATCAGGAGAACGGAAAGAAATGCAGTGAATCATAAGCAACGACAATAATAGCGAAAACAAACAAAATACTCCTCAGTTATCTGGACAGCCACCCTTGGAGTTTACAGAAACTTAATACCACCTGAGTTTCAAAACTACACCACTCTGTCTTTCTCCCTGTCTCTTCCCCTTTCCACAAAACGCACGTGTTCTAAAAAAAATTAGTATAAGGGTATTCATATCTAGTCTAGTGGTGTTGCTTTTGGAAAGAGATGGGAGAATTGCTGAAACGTCTGACCCAGAATCTATTAGAAATGTTATCTGTGAAATTGGGTGTCTTCTGAAAAGACGGTTGTTTAAGTGTTGGGAGGTACTGCTATTTGCCGTCGCCATAGCAGTACTGTTTAGTTTGGGTTTTGCTTGGAACTGCATGGTTTGGAACACTTGTTAGCGTCCTTCCTAAATCGTTTGTGGAACCAGCATAGTGTGTTACCGCTTCTTGAACTGGACCTGCCGCGGGGCGAGCGGTTTGAGATTTCGTGCTCGCTAATGGAACTTTTCAGAATGGGATGAAATAGTGAAAGATGAAGTACTTTGCTGTTGGTACACCTCGAAAATGTCATCCGCCATCTCTAGAATTGATTTTAATTGAGACTTGGATCGGGTGGGCAGGCGCCGTTTCCACAGTTCTAGAATGAGGCTTCCAGTTACAATCATTGATTGACACTTGCGGCTACGTCTTGGGGAAGTGACTGTACTACATAATGAAATTTTGTTGGTCCAAAATTCCGGAAGTTTAATGGAAATCGCGTGAACAACTCCGTTTGATCCAATGTTGTCATCGGTTGCGGAGTTATTTATTGGGGTTTGCGCGTTTTGGGGGTTATGTGGAGGTACATGGTCTTCTTCACCAGCCATTTAAAATGGTAAAAGAACGAAAAAAAAAGCAGGTCGCGAAAGGGTGTCGAAAACGAGAAGAGTTGGTTGGCTTTATAAATGTATATAAGTTTGTAATTTATAGGTTTACAAAGAAAAAAAAAATTGTTTTTTTTATTAAATTTGTATAATTCTAAACAAATTACTGTTTCTACCAATGTGATAAAAAAAATGTTTGTCTCTACTACAAGCAATTAGTTTTGTAAGCTACTAGCAAAATTTTATGTACCCATATACGTATCTGGTGGTATACGAGTATTTTGCTGGTTTCTTGCTGGGGAATGGTGCTTCTTGAGTTGAATATGCTTTGCTGTGTAGTATGCCTGTGCTCCGCTCTTTACCGTTGAGTGTGCCGTTGTGTATTTTGTGAGGAATGATGGAATGTGCCGATGAACGGAGGTGCTGTTCTGTTGGTAAAGATGAAGAACGGTGGTGCTGATGGTGAATCGTGCACTAGATTGTGCGATGGTGATACAGTTGGGGTTAAGGGTTGTTGTACTTGCCATTTGCTTCGGCTTTGTGCGTGCGTGTCGGACCGCTTGATTCACCACGTATGTAAAATGGTGTCGGAGCTGCGGAAAAAAAAACCGAAATAAAATATTTGGATGTCCCTAGCTCGATTGAAGTGAAAAAAGTGTTGGTATGGAATTGGGTATAAACTTAATGATTAGGACCATGAAAAAGATTTCGTTTGTATAAAGGAAATATATTTTTGTTACAGATACTTTGACTATATGTGTTAAAAATAATTGTATACATGAGTGTATGCATAATAATAAGTTTAATCTTCGATACCATTGATTCCCTTGACCGCTGTTGCTGATGCTTCTGCTGTTACTGCTTTTGGTACTGTTGCTGTTGTTACTGTTGATGTTACTTGAGGCAGTTGTTGATGCCAGGCAGGCTTCGGGCCCTAGACTTGAGGTGCTCCTGGTCTTTTTTCACTTCCCAATGTTTGCCAAATGCATTCGGTCTATACCTCCACATCAGTTCACCCTAAGCCCAACTTCGGTCGTACTGTCAAATATAGGGACTCGTTTATAAGCCGAGCAACACGAATGGGGAATGATCTACTAGGCTCTGTATTTCCCCATCACTACAACCTTCAAACATTTAAAGCTAATGTGCACAGGCTCATCCTCTGTTCCTCTTCCCCCTTTTCCTAACGCCCGTGCCCTGAAACAGTTAAGGGTATTCATATCCCCTTCGGCGCGCGCAGATTATAATAAAAAGGACTTACTTTTATTGGCCCTCTTGTTTACACTTTGCTATCGCTTATGTATGTATATACGAGTATATATATATGTATTTTTTTTTCACTTCTGACTTTACTTTTACTTTTATTTTTACTTTTGCTTTTATTTTTACCTTTGCTAGTGTATAGTATTAGTAGTAAGGATAGTCTTTGGGATTTTGGGAGTCAAGGGAAGAGTGTATATCGGAGAGGTTCAGAAAAAGAGTTTATTTTTCTTATGTTTGTTATTATTTCTTTTATTTTATTAGGTCCGTCGTCCAAGTGTTTCTGCGACCTTTCTTTATATTATATTTTTATATGTGTTCATACAGTAGGGCCGTTGTCTAGACTAGGCTCCGACCTTTCTACATGTGTTACTTAATTCAACTCTGTCCCTTCTTTTCCATATCGATCCCTATTTTTACTAATTTTGGCATTGTCTTTTCTCCTTCGTTCTCCATTCCTACACCACATTTCTCCCCGCATTTTACATATGCTCGCTAATACGTATCGATTATTCATTTCCCTTCATCTGTTCCATTTTTAAATGCTTCCACTTCCCGTGCCGGTGTCAAGTGTCACCCATTCATAAATCGTTTTACTATAACCAAAACGGTAAGTGCATTTACTGCACTTCGAGCGTTAGTACCCTGTGCGTTGTGGCCACTCATCCGATTGGTGTCATCTTTTGGATATGCAATTGCATGTTCGCCGCTTGTGTTAAAGTCGGTGCCGAACGATCGGGGTTGAATTAAGTTCTTTATGAATGGGGTACGTTGCTTGACCGAAAGTAATGTGTCGGCATTTATGGATATGATGTGGGGTAAACAAAGGGAGAATCACGGTGGGTGACCAACTATCGGATGCATATGTTATGCAAGGGAAGTACTGCTTGATTTGGAAAGTTGAAGATGGTTTCGCTGCAGGTGAGCATTGTGTGATTGTGCGGGTCACAACAATATCACTACAAGTCTTGTTAAGGAGTTCGCTTCTATAGGCCCTGTTAAAGGTGGATCGTAGCTTTCTAGACAAACCGCAGGTAATTAATTTATTACACATAAAACTGGCCTTTAATAGGTAGTGGGAAAGTATTTATTCATTGACAACGACCCAGCAGTCCATCTTTAAATTATTGGTGTAAATTTCTGTGTCAAATCTTCCCATAGTGAGACTTTTCCTGAAGTACTCGTATAGGCTATAGGGATGATGTATTCAGTTAAAGACGTAACCAATTCTTATAGAAACGAGTCCAGAATGGTGCTACCTTTTTTTAAAGTTCCTTACCTAAATTGGCCATCAGTTTAAAGTCATAGAGGCGGATGAACTGGCTGATGAGGTCAGGTGGGGATCAAGGCAAACTCTGAGTCTGGGTCTGTCAAGTGGTCTAAAAGTCTCTAGCTAATACTCACACCTTTGGTGGAACGATGCTCAGATTAATAATAATATTGCTTTTTCGCTGATTCCCTGATTTTGCGGTACGGTATCTGCACTCTGTACTTACTGCAGTTACCGAGAAGGGTACGGGTAAATCCTGACCGAAATGGTTAGGGAAATTAAACATTTGCAACGGTGCGACAGACACGGTGATGTGGTCGGGTGGGGTTTAGTGGTAACATGTTCGACTATTCAGTGAAAGTTTGAAATAAAGAAACGTGGTCGAATAAATGAAGTTGTATAAGAACTATACACACTGGAAATCGTAAAAGCTTTCCCCAATTAGTTCACAAACCACCCACAGAGTAAAACCGCTCGTTCACTCACATTTCGGTATGTTTAAAAATCCCCGACGTTTAATCGCGGAGTTAGATTTCTGCGACAAAATCTGGAGTAATAGCTTCTCCATTTCAAATTTTCTTCAAATTTCTTCCTTGAAATTCAAATTAGGTATGGAAACTAATAGAACACATTCTAAACGCAACAAAAAAAAATTTCCCCGGGTTTAGCTCGGACCATACCCACGGAGGAAAGATGAACTACCCACGCCCTGAAACTCGGCGTCGGTAGTTCATCAACGTCCAACGTCCTTCTCTCATAAGATAGATTGATAGCTCTAAACAAGTTGCATTTAAGAAAAACATAATTAAGTCGGATAAAAACACTTTGTAAATTCTGTTATGATTGCTGTGTAAACAACTTAACTTAATCCCAGTCTTTTCCCAGAATTGTTTCGAAAATGAAAAACAATACGTAGGTACTTAAGACTCGAAAGATTTGGCCCGTGCGTCATTTTTATTGACAACTTGCGGGATTTGGATTTTAAATATACTGAAACCGCCTCCTATTGAAACCTACGGCGATACTATTCGCAGAAGAAATTGAAATCATAAAAACTTAAAGTGGAATTCTGTTGAATACTTTCGTAAAGTTACTATGAATCGCTGATTGATTTTTGTTTGGTCCGCAAAGTGTTCTTTCCGTTGCCATTTGCCAGAAACAATAAACAAAATTGACAAGCATACCAAAAGAGGACCTCCTAAATGGAAATACATTTCTCCTCATTCCTGATAGTGACAAATAGTGTATGCTCCCACGGGGCTATGAATGCAAACGCACCTGTGTCCTGGCATATTCCAACGCCATATGCGGACAATTGCTTCGATTTAATTTTTTATCTAGCTACGTGAAACCAAAATTCTACAAAATCCTTTCATGGTTTGATCATTCATTCGCTGGGGGTTTATTTCTTTTTTACGTTAAAACGTGGACAAACGATTAATGTATGTATGCAGATATTCGTACGCATTCCTGTGGACCAGTTCTATGAAAAGAGCGTGGTTGCGAAGAAATGTATGTGTTGTATGGGACATAATGAAGCAAAGGTATACTCCACCATACAATGCAATTTTTTTTTTTGCGAAACAATGGAATGAATTCCTTTAAAGGTGGTGGAATATTTGCGATAGCATAGTGAGAGAGAACAAAAACTACCTACGGAAGGGGAAAGCGTTTCTTTTTGAAGAAATTTGAATTTGTTTGAAAAATTGATTCGCATACCATCAAATGAGAGCAGATTTGGTGATAAACCAAACAAAACAAAACTCATTAAGGCTTCCACTTATATACGAGTATGTTTGTACCGTTCTTTTCAGTGGAAGGCGGTTTGACTTCATACAGTTAATATTCGGAGTCACATACACACGAGAGCTGATTTTGACAATGGCACACTTTCCAAGTCCACTGTGAGTCAGATACGATTATGCACACATGAAAGTGTATGCATAACAATACTTGTACAATTCTCAGCAAAAAAAAGGTACCCTCTAAATTTGCCCAAATGAATAGGCATAATTCCTGCGTATATACATTCATATGCAGGTAATACTGAAGGCTTTCATCCGTCATTCTGGCTTGAGCTTGGGGCGTTAATGTCCCTTCACTCGATTTAACTGAGCCACTACAGAATTTTTTTTTGGACTACATTTGCACATGTTTTTTTTTTTGCTTTGGAAGGTGAAAATCATTGAAAGACATTAAAGCCGCGATTGCTTGCAATAGTGAGCTTGTAAGTCGAAGTCTGCTATACAGCAGAAGTTTATCATACTATATGTATATTTCTAGACAGGAATATCTTCTAATAATCCAATACAATATGTATGTTTAGTTTCTCTCGTTTTTTCTTTACGTGAACTTTCCATCGTAATTTTGCGTCCATAGCCATCCCCAGAAATTTCGCGAGTTCAAATACTGAACTGCGTTGTTATTTACTTGTATGTATACTGGGATAAGTTACACTATTTTATTTGTAAATTTAACATGGACTGACTTTAACTTATTCAATTTGCAACTTTTTTGTCCATGAAGATATGCACCTTTTCAGTTAGCAACAGTTATTTCTTCGCTTTGTGGTAAGTCATTGTTGTACAGAAGAAATAGGAAGGGCCCTAATCCACTACCCCGAAGCACACCAAACTTTATTTCTTTCAATGCTGCGTACTGATCATCATATTTTATTTTAAATAATCTGTCTATTGCATACGACTCCAGAATCTCAGAATACTTCTGTGGCAGCTGTCATATTTTGTCAAAAGTCTGTGTTACGTCAAGGAAAATATCCGATCCGATCCAAATTGATTTTTCTTCAACTATCGAAAGAAATCGTTTCACCAGTATTTTTTCGAATAGCTTTCACAGTATGGGTAGTAAAGATATCGGACGACTTTCCACATTCGTGGTACATACCTTAACCCAAACGCAGCATTTATAATTTGTGCTAGTTTTGTTATGGTTATTTTTGAAAATCGTCTCAGTATTTCTCTTGTGATTCGATTCAAATTTGGCGTTTTTCTGGGATTGATACTTTCTTTTATTTCTCTGAATAATTCGTTAGCGGTTAGCGGCTAAATATGTCCCTCTTCATTCCATATTTCTTCCATTTGATCATGTTCTACATTTTCGTATAGTTGGAAGACATTTTCGAGATATTCAAAAAATGAATTTGCTTTGCCCTGTCACCATTGCGGTCTTTTATTGGTGGTGTATATTTGTTAGTCTTTTCTTTATTACCTTCTAGAGTGAATAATCGGAACTTGCATCATTTTCTAGACTTTTAAGGTATATTTTTACAGACTAATTTTTGAATACCCCAATTTATTTTCTGAGTTTGTTGTTTAAGTTATTAACTTCAGATTTGTCACTTAACGCTCTTTATTTCAAAAAATCAGAATTTAAATAATGTTTTTGTATATTCGAATTTATTTGAAATAAAATCTAAAATCTAAATCTTAAGTTTTTGCTAAACGTTTTCTAGTTTTTTTTTCTTTTCTGCAATAATATTACGAGTATATAATATGTATATCTCTTTGGGATAGATATTCCTTTTTAGTTTTCTATTCTCTTCAGGAGTTGCAGCCCATGAACATTTTTCAATATCTGGAGTAAAAATATGTACTTCTTCTTCTAGTTGTTCCTTCGTTTCTACGTTTTTCCAAATTGTATCTGAAATAATTAGAATCAATTAAGTTATTTACCAATCGCGTGTTTTTTTCTTTTAAAATGATTTTTTCGGCAAGTGTTAACAGTACAGAGGAGTGATCGGAGTCAAGATCCGACTCTTCTGCTACGTGCATGATGTTTGACGAGAAAACAGTCCATAACATCCGGGACTTTATTCCTATCTGTATGCCAGTAAGTAGGTTTACCCGTTGAATCATTTATATCGCCACTTTCTTTTATTGTTTAAAATAATTCTCTTCCACTTGAGTTTGTTAGTCTTGATCCCCAATACTTGTTTTTAGCGTTAAAATCTCCGCCTATTCTATACTTATTTCCAAATAACCTTAAGAAGATAACAATGATTCTTTAGCCTAAAGCTGGGAGAACACTGCCCTTGTGTCAAATTTGCAATGTGTCTCTATTATGAGACATAGGTACATTTGAGTATATCAATTTTTTTTACGTCGAGAGTGACTTGCAATTCTTCTTTACGATTCTCGAGACCATTTCCGTTCCAATATTAAAATTTAAATGTTTTTATTCATTTCTTTTTCTTTTTGAGTGCAACTCTTTTGTTGCTGTTTTGTTTTGTCAAGAAAATGTATCCTTTCCAATATTACTTGATAGCTTTTTCCATGTCGTTGTCAGAATTGTTTTTTTCGACAGGCTTTATTGTACTATTTACGATTATTTGCGTATTTTTTATTTTTTTCCTGGTTCCACTTTAGGTCTTAATACCTTTTGCTCGAAAGCGTTTGGTTCGCTCTTTTTTGTTGATTTTTCTATTTTCTGTTTCTTGTTATCTTTCGTTTGCTGTAACATTTTTGATAGTAGATGGTCTCGGTAGTTGGCTGGATGATTTTCGTTACAGTTGGCACATTACGGTGGCGTCTTTTTTTCTTTTTTACAGTCTTTAGTATGAATTGCAGTGTTTCTGAGTATATCTGACAGTTCCTGCACAGCGAGACTAACTTTGATTTCCGTAGTTCTTTGTACAAAGTTAGAAATCAAACAAGTTAGAAATGAAACAAATTGGGCTCTGTTTTCACGAAAAGTTTATTTGAAGGTGTAAAATTGGTGACATTAAGTTGAAAAAATGATATCGGTCAAATGACCACCTCTTGAGGAGATTGACATTTGTGCTCGTTTTACGGCATTTTGAATTGATGCTGGCAAAACATCTGGCTTCAAATTGGTGATTTCTTCTTAAATTTTGGCTTTCAAAACTTGCAAGGTTTGTGGTTTGTTGTGGTAGACGCGAGATTTCAAAAACCCCCAAAGGAATAAGTCTGGTGCCGTCAGATCTGGCGAATCGCCAAAACATCACACGGCCCGGAAATTTGTGATTCAAAATCTCCATCGTTGCCCGAGCTATGTGAGCGGTTGCTCCGTCCTGTTGGAATCAAAAATACTCGAAAACAAAAAAAAAAAAAAAACTCGTTTAACATCTGTCTGTAGCGCTCACCCGTTACGGTTTCGGTAGTGCCGTCGGCTTCCTCAAAAAAATAAGGGTCAATCACTTTTTCACTGAAAATGCCGCACCAAACAGTCACTTCGAGGGGATGCAATGGCTCTTCTTGCATTTCATGTGGATTCTCTGTGCCCCAGCAATGAAAATTTTGTTTATTCACATAACCACTGAAGTGAAAATGGGCTTCGTCGCTCATTATGATTTTGGATACGAAATCATCCTTTTCTTGGTCAAATAATCAGTAACAATACTTCCGCGTTCTTTAGGTGCGTATCGCTCCATTGCTTGTTGTCAACTAATTTTCTATCTGTCTACAACATAAATGTCAAAGCACAATGACATTTGACGCCATTTGTAAAAATTATGGCACATTCAGATTATGACATTACTTTTGCCACCTTGTATTTTCATCATGTCCGAAAGTGAACATGAATGTTGGAAGCGGCTTTTATATTTTATACATGTTAACAACTTCTAGTATTTTGAAATTTTTTTTTTATGTCCGTAACTATGCTTTCAGGTGTGCATGAATAATGTAACTTTTTTGTAACAACCGTTATTGGTCTTGTTTGTTTATTTTCAAACGAATACCATTGCATGTTTTTTTTTTTTTTGGTTCAGTACTTTAGTCCAGTTTTCCACATTTATCTTAACATTATTACTATTTATTAGAGCTGTACGTGCTTTAATATGATTATTTTCTAGAATATTTAGTAATCCTTCAAATTTCGTAATGTAGAGTACTATGATTGGCGAAGGTTTCACCAGCTTTTGTAATTTTGTTTTTGTTGTTTGAAATTGTTCTGGGTTTTTAAAGTTCCCTTTGGGTGACGAAATTTCTGGGGACTCACTCATTTTTCGATTCCTATTTTTTTTCCCTGACTTGAACACCATTCTGACTCTGTGTGCAATTCTTCTTCATCTGCAGAATATGCGATAGGTTTGGCGTAATTGGCATCTTGAACATTTTGTGCACTTTGTTTGTTATTTTAGCGGCAATTCAACGTTTAAACTTTTGATCCATTAATAAGGTTTCATTTTTCACAGGCTTTTTGTGTTTAGCCTACAACGTTTCAGGTTCTTTTGTTAACTGAGATGGTGGTGATCTATTAGTTTTACGACTCCTAAGGGTCGTAATAAAGCACATGGGTAAAGATCATTGAATTATCGGTTGTATTTTTTTTTCTGTTCGACATCCTCTCACATCTAATATAGCTTAATATATGTATGTGCATACGTTCAGCTTACGAGTATTTGCTTTAACTATTTCTACTTCCTGGAATCACAATTTCATGCAGTCGGTGTATCGGTAAACTTACTTTAATTTCAGTAACAAGTGTCTCCAGCCAGCTCGATCTTGTGATAGCCGCCTCTTGTTTTGCACACTAAGTTCGTTTGGGTGCCTTTCTACTTGTGTGCTTCATTTACCGCGTTGTCCCTCTAGAATAGATTCGAAGACTTTCCGGGCCGGAGTGTCGATGTCCGTTCGCTGTATACATCCTAGCCATCTTAGGCGATGAATCCCTTTTAACTGGGTCGATGTCGCTGTACAACCGGTATATTTCCTTGTTGTATCATCTCCTCATTCCCCGTCGATACAAACGGGACCAAAAATCACTCGAAGAATTTTTCTTTCAAAACAACCAAGGGCATTTTCATCCGCCTTTCATAACGACCATGTTTCTGCGCCGCATAGCAGGACTGCGATAATGAAGGTCTTATATGAAGTCACCTTAGCTGTCCATCAGAGACCTTTTTTTATATGAATACCATTAAACTGTTTCAGGGCACGGGCGTTAGGAAAAGGGGGAAGAGGAAACGAGGAGGAGCCTATGCACAGCCAACGTATGAAGGTTGTAGTGATGGAGAAATACAGAGCCTGGTAGATCATTCCACATTCGTGGAAACAGTGGTTGCCAAGAGTGATTCTTCGCTTGTTCTCAACGCTGGTATTATTGTTTGAAATTATAGGGAAGACAAGATAGACAAAATTGTTGCTATCTATTGTGACATTCTATCCAATTCACCGATGTTGAAATTTTTTAATGACAGCATATATTTTGTTTTGCCTTCGTTAACCGCCAGACCCATTTTCGGCGCTTCTGTTTCAATACTCCCGAAAGCACCACTGGCAGCCCGCTGCGTTCTTCCAATTATGTCAATGTCGTCGGCGTATGCGAGTAGTTGTACAACCTTTTAATGTTAGCTTCAGAATTTTATACAATCCGTTCAAGTACGATGAGGAGACTAATACCTCTGTAGTTAGCGCAGTTCAGAGGGTCTCTTTTCTTGAGGAATGAATTGATGAACGAAAATATTTTCTTGTTTCTCATCAATATTCGCTGATACTAGTCAAGTCCAGTACATACATTATTCTTCTCCCACAAAATCGTATCTGTTCTCTCGAACGTTTTGTTTAATTTAAAAATATTTTCCAAGTGTACGGAAAAATTAAAAAAATAATGCTCATTAACTACACTACTCAAAAGAAAAGAATTGTTTATACTATAACATTCAGGTTCAACTAATTAGAAACGGATGGAATAAAGTGCAAGACTAGGTCACACGTACTTGCACGTATGACCTATGTATGTGCTGTTTTCCGAAACCTAAATAATAAATTTAAATATGCACTTCCTTTAAGTGCTTAACAAATGTGAATAAATGACAGAAACTGAGTTTTAAGGTTCGGATTTTTTTAACCTACATATACATGTATTAAAACAGGGGATCATCTGTAAATTTCCACTTTGAAATTAATAAAATAGCTACCTCTTTTTTTTTTGTCAAGTCCGAAATGGCCTTCGCGCGGTTTTCGTACTGTTTTTTTAAGTTTACGAGGGTGGGTCAATAAGTCCCTGAAAATTAACACAAATTGTGTCGTCACCTTAAATTTAATTTTTTTTTGTCAAGAATCATCTTTCAAAAGAACGCACACAAATTTTCAGACAGATCTGTCAAATAGTTTTGTTGTGGCAGCCATTTTATATAGACGCCTAATAGCATTTTCGTTAAAATGGAAAAAATTGAATTTCGACTGCTCATTAAACACAATTTTTTGCGTGAAAAAACTATCACGCAAACCAAACAAAAGCTTGACAAATATTATGGGGACTTCGGTGCAGTCGTTCAAGCACAAGTGACGCCGAATGTTCTGGTCGCCCAATTGAGGTCACCACACCAGAAATGGTCGACAAAATCCATGGTTTGATAATGGACGATCGGCGAGTGAAAGTGCGCGAGCTTGAAGAGGCCACAGGCTTATCGCATGGCTCAGTGATTTCGATTTTACATAAATATTTAGACATGAAAAAGCTTTCCGCTAGATGGGTGCCGCGTTTGCTCACAATCGACAACAAACGCATTCGTTTGACAACTTCAAAGGTGTGTTTGGCGATGTTCCAGAAAAATTCGGCTGAGTTTTTGCGCCATTACGTAACCGTGGATGAAATCTGGATTCACCACAACAACACACCAGAAACCAAGGAACAGTCAAAACAATGGACTTCTCCTGGTGAATCGAAGCCGAAGTTTGTCAGCGAACAAGGTCATGACGACAGTTTTTTGGAATGCGCGCGGTGTTATTCACATCGATTACCTTGAAAAGGGTAAAACGATCACCGGCGCATATTGCGCAAAGCTGCTGGATCGATTCCAAGCCGATTTGAAGCAAAAACGGCCGCATTTGGCGAAGAAAAAATTTATTTTTCACCAGGACAACGCACCGGCGCACAAGTCCGCAGTCGCAATGGCAAAATTGTATGAGTTAGGCTACGAACTCCTCCCTCATCCAGCATATTGCCCAGATTTAGCCCCCTGCGACTATTTCTTGTTTCCAAACATGAAGAAATGGCTCGGAGGTAAGAGATTTTGGTTCGAATGAAGAGGTCATCGCTGAAACAAACGCTTCTGCTACGTGCATGATGTTTGACGAGAAAACAGTCCATAACATCCGGGACTTTATTCCTATCTGTATGCCAGTAAGTAGGTTTACCCGTTGAATCATTTATATCGCCACTTTCTTTTATTGTTTAAAATAATTCTCTTCCACTTGAGTTTGTTAGTCTTGATCCCCAATACTTGTTTTTAGCGTTAAAATCTCCGCCTATTCTATACTTATTTCCAAATAACCTTAAGAAGATAACAATGATTCTTTAGCCTAAAGCTGGGAGAACACTGCCCTTGTGTCAAATTTGCAATGTGTCTCTATTATGAGACATAGGTACATTTGAGTATATCAATTTTTTTTACGTCGAGAGTGACTTGCAATTCTTCTTTACGATTCTCGAGACCATTTCCGTTCCAATATTAAAATTTAAATGTTTTTATTCATTTCTTTTTCTTTTTGAGTGCAACTCTTTTGTTGCTGTTTTGTTTTGTCAAGAAAATGTATCCTTTCCAATATTACTTGATAGCTTTTTCCATGTCGTTGTCAGAATTGTTTTTTTCGACAGGCTTTATTGTACTATTTACGATTATTTGCGTATTTTTTATTTTTTTCCTGGTTCCACTTTAGGTCTTAATACCTTTTGCTCGAAAGCGTTTGGTTCGCTCTTTTTTGTTGATTTTTCTATTTTCTGTTTCTTGTTATCTTTCGTTTGCTGTAACATTTTTGATAGTAGATGGTCTCGGTAGTTGGCTGGATGATTTTCGTTACAGTTGGCACATTACGGTGGCGTCTTTTTTTCTTTTTTACAGTCTTTAGTATGAATTGCAGTGTTTCTGAGTATATCTGACAGTTCCTGCACAGCGAGACTAACTTTGATTTCCGTAGTTCTTTGTACAAAGTTAGAAATCAAACAAGTTAGAAATGAATCAAATTGGGCTCTGTTTTCACGAAAAGTTTATTTGAAGGTGTAAAATTGGTGACATTAAGTTGAAAAAATGATATCGGTCAAATGACCACCTCTTGAGGAGATTGACATTTGTGCTCGTTTTACGGCATTTTGAATTGATGCTGGCAAAACATCTGGCTTCAAATTGGTGATTTCTTCTTAAATTTTGGCTTTCAAAACTTGCAAGGTTTGTGGTTTGTTGTGGTAGACGCGAGATTTCAAAAACCCCCAAAGGAATAAGTCTGGTGCCGTCAGATCTGGCGAATCGCCAAAACATCACACGGCCCGGAAATTTGTGATTCAAAATCTCCATCGTTGCCCGAGCTATGTGAGCGGTTGCTCCGTCCTGTTGGAATCAAAAATACTCGAAAACAAAAAAAAAAAAAAAACTCGTTTAACATCTGTCTGTAGCGCTCACCCGTTACGGTTTCGGTAGTGCCGTCGGCTTCCTCAAAAAAATAAGGGTCAATCACTTTTTCACTGAAAATGCCGCACCAAACAGTCACTTCGAGGGGATGCAATGGCTCTTCTTGCATTTCATGTGGATTCTCTGTGCCCCAGCAATGAAAATTTTGTTTATTCACATAACCACTGAAGTGAAAATGGGCTTCGTCGCTCATTATGATTTTGGATACGAAATCATCCTTTTCTTGGTCAAATAATCAGTAACAATACTTCCGCGTTCTTTAGGTGCGTATCGCTCCATTGCTTGTTGTCAACTAATTTTCTATCTGTCTACAACATAAATGTCAAAGCACAATGACATTTGACGCCATTTGTAAAAATTATGGCACATTCAGATTATGACATTACTTTTGCCACCTTGTATTTTCATCATGTCCGAAAGTGAACATGAATGTTGGAAGCGGCTTTTATATTTTATACATGTTAACAACTTCTAGTATTTTGAAGTTTTTTTTTTATGTCCGTAACTATGCTTTCAGGTGTGCATGAATAATGTAACTTTTTTGTAACAACCGTTATTGGTCTTGTTTGTTTATTTTCAAACGAATACCATTGCATGTTTTTTTTTTTTTTGGTTCAGTACTTTAGTCCAGTTTTCCACATTTATCTTAACATTATTACTATTTATTAGAGCTGTACGTGCTTTAATATGATTATTTTCTAGAATATTTAGTAATCCTTCAAATTTCGTAATGTAGAGTACTATGATTGGCGAAGGTTTCACCAGCTTTTGTAATTTTGTTTTTGTTGTTTGAAATTGTTCTGGGTTTTTAAAGTTCACTTTGGGTGACGAAATTTCTGGGGACTCACTCATTTTTCGATTCCTATTTTTTTTCCCTGACTTGAACACCATTCTGACTCTGTGTGCAATTCTTCTTCATCTGCAGAATATGCGATAGGTTTGGCGTAATTGGCATCTTGAACATTTTGTGCACTTTGTTTGTTATTTTAGCGGCAATTCAACGTTTAAACTTTTGATCCATTAATAAGGTTTCATTTTTCACAGGCTTTTTGTGTTTAGCCTACAACGTTTCAGGTTCCTTTGTTAACTGAGATGGTGGTGATCTATTAGTTTTACGACTCCTAAGGGTCGTAATAAAGCACATGGGTAAAGATCATTGAATTATCGGTTGTATTTTTTTTTCTGTTCGACATCCTCTCACATCTAATATAGCTTAATATATGTATGTGCATACGTTCAGCTTACGAGTATTTGCTTTAACTATTTCTACTTCCTGGAATCACAATTTCATGCAGTCGGTGTATCGGTAAACTTACTTTAATTTCAGTAACAAGTGTCTCCAGCCAGCTCGATCTTGTGATAGCCGCCTCTTGTTTTGCACACTAAGTTCGTTTGGGTGCCTTTCTACTTGTGTGCTTCATTTACCGCGTTGTCCCTCTAGAATAGATTCGAAGACTTTCCGGGCCGGAGTGTCGATGTCCGTTCGCTGTATACATCCTAGCCATCTTAGGCGATGAATCCCTTTTAACTGGGTCGATGTCGCTGTACAACCGGTATATTTCCTTGTTGTATCATCTCCTCATTCCCCGTCGATACAAACGGGACCAAAAATCACTCGAAGAATTTTTCTTTCAAAACAACCAAGGGTATTTTCATCCGCCTTTCATAACGACCATGTTTCTGCGCCGCATAGCAGGACTGCGATAATGAAGGTCTTATATGAAGTCACCTTAGCTGTCCATCAGAGACCTTTTTTTATATGAATACCATTAAACTGTTTCAGGGCACGGGCGTTAGGAAAAGGGGGAAGAGGAAACGAGGAGGAGCCTATGCACAGCCAACGTATGAAGGTTGTAGTGATGGAGAAATACAGAGCCTGGTAGATCATTCCACATTCTTGGAAACAGTGGTTGCCAAGAGTGATTCTTCGCTTGTTCTCAACGCTGGTATTATTGTTTGAAATTATAGGGAAGACAAGATAGACAAAATTGTTGCTATCTATTGTGACATTCTATCCAATTCACCGATGTTGAAATTTTTTAATGACAGCATATATATTGTTTTGCCTTCGTTAACCGCCAGACCCATTTTCGGCGCTTCTGTTTCAATACTCCCGAAAGCACCACTGGCAGCCCGCTGCGTTCTTCCAATTATGTCAATGTCGTCGGCGTATGCGAGTAGTTGTACAACCTTTTAATGTTAGCTTCAGAATTTTATACAATCCGTTCAAGTACGATGAGGAGACTAATACCTCTGTAGTTAGCGCAGTTCAGAGGGTCTCTTTTCTTGAGGAATGAATTGATGAACGAAAATATTTTCTTGTTTCTCATCAATATTCGCTGATACTAGTCAAGTCCAGTACATACATTATTCTTCTCCCACAAAATCGTATCTGTTCTCTCGAACGTTTTGTTTAATTTAAAAATATTTTCCAAGTGTACGGAAAAATTAAAAAAATAATGCTCATTAACTACACTACTCAAAAGAAAAGAATTGTTTATACTATAACATTCAGGTTCAACTAATTAGAAACGGATGGAATAAAGTGCAAGACTAGGTCACACGTACTTGCACGTATGACCTATGTATGTGCTGTTTTCCGAAACCTAAATAATAAATTTAAATATGCACTTCCTTTAAGTGCTTAACAAATGTGAATAAATGACAGAAACTGAGTTTTAAGGTTCGGATTTTTTTAACCTACATATACATGTATTAAAACAGGGGATCATCTGTAAATTTCCACTTTGAAATTAATAAAATAGCTACCTCTTTTTTTTTTGTCAAGTCCGAAATGGCCTTCGCGCGGTTTTCGTACTGTTTTTTTAAGTTTACGAGGGTGGGTCAATAAGTCCCTGAAAATTAACACAAATTGTGTCGTCACCTTAAATTTAATTTTTTTTTTGTCAAGAATCATCTTTCAAAAGAACGCACACAAATTTTCAGACAGATCTGTCAAATAGTTTTGTTGTGGCAGCCATTTTATATAGACGCCTACTAGCATTTTCGTTAAAATGGAAAAAAGTGAATTTCGACTGCTCATTAAACACAATTTTTTGCGTGAAAAAACTATCACGCAAACCAAACAAAAGCTTGACAAATATTATGGGGACTTCGGTGCAGTCGTTCAAGCACAAGTGACGCCGAATGTTCTGGTCGCCCAATTGAGGTCACCACACCAGAAATGGTCGACAAAATCCATGGTTTGATAATGGACGATCGGCGAGTGAAAGTGCGCGAGCTTGAAGAGGCCACAGGCTTATCGCATGGCTCAGTGATTTCGATTTTACATAAATATTTAGACATGAAAAAGCTTTCCGCTAGATGGGTGCCGCGTTTGCTCACAATCGACAACAAACGCATTCGTTTGACAACTTCAAAGGTGTGTTTGGCGATGTTCCAGAAAAATTCGGCTGAGTTTTTGCGCCATTACGTAACCGTGGATGAAATCTGGATTCACCACAACAACACACCAGAAACCAAGGAACAGTCAAAACAATGGACTTCTCCTGGTGAATCGAAGCCGAAGTTTGTCAGCGAACAAGGTCATGACGACAGTTTTTTGGAATGCGCGCGGTGTTATTCACATCGATTACCTTGAAAAGGGTAAAACGATCACCGGCGCATATTGCGCAAAGCGGCTGGATCGATTCCAAGCCGATTTGAAGCAAAAACGGCCGCATTTGGCGAAGAAAAAATTTATTTTTCACCAGGACAACGCACCGGCGCACAAGTCCGCAGTCGCAATGGCAAAATTGTATGAGTTAGGCTACGAACTCCTCCCTCATCCAGCATATTGCCCAGATTTAGCCCCCTGCGACTATTTCTTGTTTCCAAACATGAAGAAATGGCTCGGAGGTAAGAGATTTTGGTTCGAATGAAGAGGTCATCGCTGAAACAAACGCTTATTTTGAGGGGCTCGAGAAGTCGAATTATTTGGAGGGCATCAACAAATTGGAGAAACGTTGGATGAAGTGTATAGAGCTAAAAGGAGACTATGTTGAAAAATAAAATGTTTTTATATCGAAAAGAGTGTTCCTTATTTCATTAGGGACTTATTGACCCACCCTCGTATGTTGGTCCTCACAGGGCTCGCTCGAGAACCACTTAAGGACATTTTATTATATGTATTTACATACATCCATATATACATATATTCTGATACGTAAAGACGGATCAAAGAGGTATGTATATGTAAGTGGAATGTGTGTAACGACACTCCTCCTGAACAGATTTCAGTTGAAAGTGATCGAAATCGAATGGAATGGGAGTAGAATATGAGGAGAGGTTTAAAACATTTTCGAGAATCATCCGATGGCTTTTGAGGTTTATTGTTCAAGAAATGTTATCCAAACAAATATTTTTTATATTTTTGTAATCCTTGGAAATTCAGTCTTAATTTGATATGTCACATGATGGAGTGTAAACATTTTCTTTTTTCTTGGAGTACATTATTCCCCTAAAGGCCCCTAAAATTTAATTTTTTTTTTTTTTTGTTTACCTGATTATTTTTGGTCTATTACTCACTATTTTTGTGCAAAATAACAGTTCTTTAGATCAAATGGTTCAAAAGTTACAAGCGTGTGATAGACACACGGACAGATGGACTGACAGACACCGTTTTGTTCGGTTTATACGATTCCCTATATAATTTGACTGATATCTTTCGCAGTTTAAAAGTTATTGCCGTTTTATCCTGTTTAAAGTGAACACCCTGTATAATGTAACATACGAGTATGTGCATCACATGGAAGCATCCTAATCGGTTTTTTTATAAATCTTTTTAAACAATTTGTTTAGGTAAGTGGCTTTTAGACTAATTGTTATTAGTTAAAGTGTTTATAACAAATACGAGTATACTATGTGAAAGCCATCAACGTGAGCCCGATATAAAGAGAAAAAATCTGCATCTGTAACAAAGTTTTATAAAAATATATTGAAACGTTTCCGATCTGTAATGGAGCAAACGTTTAGAAAGGAAAATATTTAATTTAAAAATGTACATACATATGTACATATCATATATCCGTAGCGTACTCGTAAGATGAAAATTTTAAAACTTCATGTCTACTATAAGTCTGCTCCCAGATTACCTAGAAAGTCGAACTCTTTTTGGTAGGTTGCCCCTAACTCAAAAGAGTGTGGCATTCTCGTCAACAGGGAATTCCTGAAGCATACAAAAGTTCTGTCGGTATTTTAATATGAATTTTTGGTCGAAGTGGGTATGTATTCATGTTCAACTGCTTGTGTTTCTACTTAGATATACGTTACATAGTCGACATAGTGCTTCTTCTTCGATCTTATTTGTGTCTAATATTCCTGCTTGATGTACAAATTCTTCGGATATATTAAATCAAATCTCTTTAAATACCTTCCTTTCATCTTAAGACAATACCTACATATAACATAAAATACCTCCAAGCGTGTCCTCCCAAACAGCAATATATGTACCTGTGTATGTATTTATGCATATCAAATTCATTAACTCCTTTCCATCTCGGTGTACCTATATGTATGTAACACGACTTGAATGGATTCCATCATTATATATCGATTCAAAACAACAACGTAATTCAAAATTTTGTTTAATATCATTTAAGCTAACGACGACGATGAATTTTCTTTTTGCATGTGTACCTACTCATATATCCCTTTAAAATGAAGATGACAAATCATGCAGATGAGATATCGATTGATCAACCAAAGACACCCTCATCGTTCTAGGTTGAGCCAATGAATTCAACATCTCACTTCATTTGGTTGCGGTTTTTATGGAGAACGGTTTTACCATATTTGATTGTTTATCTAGCTTTCCCGTTTCGTTACCCGCCTTTCTTTGGAGACGCAGCTTCTGTGGTATCTACGGTATTACTGTACGAGTATCTATAGATTCCTTTTGTATGTCAAATAGAAAGAGTGTGACCTTGTTTAAATACCCATTCAAGTGCTTTCTAATTAACAAAATAAAACCTAATGAAGAAGCAAAATTTGATATGAAGCATCCCTCTGGATGGTTTACTTTGGTTCTGTGGCTCTCTGTGTTTCTTGTGCGTAGGTGTGTGTATGTGTGCGGATGAGTGTGTAGTTTTGTTTGCATAAAACATCAAAAAGCAAATGGATGGATCAAGCGAAAGTTTAAGTGAAATGGTCCGTATCGATAATTGTGGATTGGTATAGCACACAGTCAGCCTCCTGGGAAGAATGTCCTTTGAACTTGCACAGCGTATAATAAGAAGACAATAACTTAAGGGGCAATTAAAAGCGGCACACAAAAGTGTCATTTCGAGAGGCAGCGTGACGTGGGGCGGAAGGAAGGGAAACATCAAACAGTTAGTAATTCGCAAAACTCCTACATTCACAATCACCAGCAGGAATCAAATCCATTTCCTCTCGTCCCATCCGCACCGCGACTAAGGTATACTATCGACCTACCCAACCCACCAATGCTTTGTGTGACGGACATCTATTTTTATCATTGCGCCTCACGGAATTAAGCGCCAATGAATTACAATTAGGATCCATTAAATCAATGCCATTAGAAGGGAAAGAGAGAATAAGGACATCAGCGCAACCATAAGCAGTAAAATGGAGAGTGGAACGAAAAGGAAATCCCATCTAATGACTATCGGCGAAAGTGTGTGTAACATACATATAATGAAATAGATAAATGGATGTAGGTTGCGCGCTGCGCCTTTACAATAAGTTTCGGGACGAGGATACTGCTCGTGGTATTGGTGGTGGCATTGGACGGCTATTGATGATGTCAGGCAAATAGTTAAGGAAGCTAATAAGGCTATGGAAAGAAAGAAATGAAAGATAGGCGATGTGCTATTCTTTCCGCTTTTTTTTTATACTGCGCCAAATTAAAAGTCACTCAGGGAGCAGTGTTAAATGTAATTAAGGTGCTCTTTCTCTACCTCCATACCTCCAGCACTTAAGACATTAGTTAAAATGGAAAGTAGGTCTGTCTGAAGGGGGCATAAAGAAGTCCTTTAATAGATTACTTTTACAAGATGTCGAGGTTCAGCTACTTGCTATTTTTCCATCATCTTTCAACGTGCACAAGTGTCTTGCTCATAAGGAAGTGTGGACCTAATGCTAACGATCATATCAGGTACCCTGTCATCGACGTACAATAGGGTTGAATTCCGAAAAACTGCTCAGAACGACATGAACCGAGATTCGAGCAAAAAATGGTAGAATAAGGTTTCCGAGATGGCTGTGAGCAAAATGGCAGATTCAGTGTATTGACCCCCAAAGTTGTCAGTTGTCATACGTCGGGGAGTTTTCGAGATCGAATATAATAAGTTTATCAACATTAATTAGCTTCAAAGACGTTCTCAATCGTTGAGCTAGGTTCAAATAACTAACGCTTTTAGTTCAATAAAAATCAAAGTACTCGATAACGTCCTTGTTTATGTACACAAGTTGAGAAATGTCAACTATAAATGCATACATATATACACTTATGTGCACAGCTACTAACCCAAGCTACTTACCAACACAAGCTACCTATCTATTATTTTAAATACTCTTTCAATTATAACTTTGAAATACCGAAATCTCTTAGTCAACAATTCTTGATGTCATTTCAGTTCTTCTTTAAGAACCAAATTGCCAAAAACTTATTAATCCAGAAGTCAATGAAATATCCTCCCCCCAAACAGAAGACACAGGCGAAAAGATGAGAGAAATTCTTTAAGAAATCTATTTCTCTGTGGTGCTGTTGTAATGGAATAACTTTCCGGACAAAACATTTCCATTTATTCTGGCACATCAGGAAAATAACTTCCTCCCACATAAATGTGTCATTGATTTTCACATGTTTTGTTTATTATTTGTCTGCACTTCATGCACACTGCTGCGGAGAAACGGACAAACTTTCTCCTTGTATGACTCTTGATCCTTTGAAACCCGCGCTCCCCCCTCCCACCTCTGTAAAGAAAAAAGTCTGAAAAATAATCCTCGGATTTATTTGATAGTCCTTTCGTATATGGAAAAATTAAAACAAAGTACAACAAAAACCTCAAAACAGATTCCGCAAAAAACAGAAAAGCAGATTCGCACATAAACTTTACAAAGAAGGACACGACTCGAACAGTGAGGCTTTACTTGCCGATTCTCAAACGCATTACAAAAAAAAAAGACTTCCAAGCACTTTACGTGCTGAAATTTTTAACAAAAAATCTAAAGAACGCCAAAAAAATAAAACTTTCTTGGAGACAAATACATTTCCGAAAGCAACAAATATTGGAAGAAATTATGGACAACAGAAAAACACAAATCGAAAAAGAAAATATCTTCTTCAAGGATACATCATAACTCTCAGACATTAGACTAAGTTGTGTGTATAGCATCCTTTTAATTCCAATTCAATAATTCATGACAAATGGTATGAGTTATATCAGAGTTCCAGTTAAAGAGAAATATGTTGAAATATTTTCCATGAATATTGCATGGGCAAAGGAGTCTATCGATTGTGTTACTGAATCACCACTTAAGGATCAAGATTTTTTATTTTTTTTTTTTTTTCTATTTCTTCTGTGTGTGTTGTCTTCAATTTGTTGAGTTGTACGTATTTATTTCGGATGATTGTCACGTTCCTGTGACGAACTTTTCTAAAAGATTAGTATTTAAACGTTTGCGCAAATTGTTGCGCAAAAGTTGTTTGGGAAAGTCACACCGCTACTGCTACTGTCTTTGTTTTAATGGGTGGTAGACAGAATAATGCTTGCAACGAGATATTTTCATCTCGCGTAACTAAGATAATTGAGAACAAATCAACTTTGCCACCCATGTCTTTAAAAATCGAGTGGAAAAATCCAAAAAATGTTAGGGTTGTTTTTTTTTTTTTTTTTTTTGTGTTACATTTCAAAAATGTATAGTTGTCTTATTTTTAATTCATCAGGTTTCGAGAAAAATAAAAATAAATCTCTAAAACTACTGAACCGAAACATTTTTTATGATAAAATTGAGTATGTTACCTTTCAAAAATTACAGGAAACTATTTTGATTTTGGTGCATGTGTCGGTTTTTGAAAAGCTTATACAAATGTGAAATATAGACAAAGTTGTTTGGTACCATCTTTGTAAAAATCGGTTCAGTCGATTAGTCTAGAATAACATCCACATAAAGCGTATTGCACTAAAAGCATCTGCATAATCTATTCATTTAACCATAGGTAATAGGGTGGATTGAAAAAATATGGCTATATCATGAAAAATAAAGGACACGAATGGGTCGCATGTATTACTTGCTATATATGTGGTGTAAAATGTATGTAAAGTGAAAAAAAGAAGACAATATTATAATTTTCGAAAGATGTGTTAAAAAGCTAAAAATTTTCTCTTATTTTTTCATATGTATATTTTGAGGTTAGAATGAAAATTTCGTCTCTAGACATTAACCTGCAGACGCCAGGCTACAATCCCATATACAGACGGACAATAAGACCCTATTTTTCGAATTTCTTTATTATAGTAATACAAAGGTTGATTACAATCTTGACATGGAAAATTTTTTACGAAAACAATAACTTTGTTTTAGATAAAAGAGTTAAAAATGAGAACGATGCACATGCTGTGCATAGGATAAAGTATAAAAAATATAAAAAGAGCAAAGCATTCATTGAAATTGCTCCGGAAACCTCGGCACATGAAGTGCGTTGCCCATGAAAAAACCTCCAATTTGTGTGACTGGGCAAAATCAGTATTCCAGGCATTTTAGTCAACTTACAGAACAACAGACGACTAGGAATTCAGTCAATTTCATTAATGTTAAAATGTGGCAATTTTGTCTTTTTCCAAATTATAATATTCATTTACGTAACGAGCTGATTTTGGTATTTGTAGAACCCACGAAAATTTGACTAGTTTTGCAGTGGAATCTAGGGATCATGACCAATCAGAGCCGACTCACTAGTTACTGCTTAGAAAACTGAACGTGCCCCTAATATAAAAATCAATAAAACATTATTCTACTGTGAGTGCGAATTTGAAATTTTGAATTCAAAACGAATATTTATGAATTGCTAAAGGATTTCCGCTCAAGGATATACATACATATCACATGCCCATTTTCGAAAAAAAAAAAAAAAATTTCTTGTGACTTTTGCTTGCACCACAATAGGATTTACCAATTAGAAATGGTATTAATCTTTTTTTAAAATGCTAAGTGGTGCGTGTTGGATTTGAACCGGGACCGCGAGGTCCTCAAACTTAGTACGCTACCACTAAGCTACGTCAAGTCCGCAGTAGGGCGGTCATATGGCTAAAATGCAACTTGATCGTGATGATGACATCAGGAGGACGGAAAAAATACTGTGAATCATGAGCAATGACAAAAGCAAAAACAAACAAGCTCCCCAGTTATCTGGACAGCCACCCTTGGAGTTCACTGAAACTTAATACCAGCTGAGTTTCAAACCAACTACACCAATCTGTCTTTCTCTCTGTCTCTTCCCCTTTCCTCAAAAACGCCCTTTCACACGTGCAAATTATAAAAAAAAAAGTATTTGACGTTGCAGTGGAGGTTCAGTATAACATCTGTAAATAACGAATGTTTCCATACGATATAACGATATAACGAACGCATACGAATAACCAATTTGTCAAAATAGTGAAAGCACATTTTACAATTCGTTATACTGGACTACAACTGTAGTACTTTTGGTATAACATTAGTAACGCAATTAGTAACTCTGACCAAAACCTCCGAGAATTTAACAACTTTTTGTAAGAATAAGCAGCATAATACAGAACGTTCGTCTCTACTTTTGCACCCTTTATGCTTATTGTTTCCAAAAAAATATTTTTTTTATTACGATGAGTAGAGCACCAGGTATAGAGCACGAGAAAATGCCTTAATTATTATTCAAAATTTGACATAGCATAACTTTGACATAGAGTGACTGTGCTGGCGATTGCCTGACAAAATATAGTATTTAACACCTTTGTCACAAGCGACTTTCAAGTTTGTTATAACCGATTTTGACTGTTCTTAAAAACACACAAATTTCGCAATATCACCAACTTCTACTAAATGCACTATTAGTCATTTTCTACAAGTGTCTACATACTCGAAAAGATTGTTTTAGAATGAAATTTTAAGACGAAGTAAACTATTTGTTTTTTATGAGAACATCCTTGGTTTTTACAATTTCCGTTACATCGATTTCACAGATTTTCTCCGCTCAAGAGCTGAAGCGCCATCAAAGATATTTTCTCATCAAAGGTTATAAACCATTTTACTTTCCTCGTGACTTCTTAGCTGCCCTGTTGATTATAGAGTGGCACTATGACTACTTCGCTAAAAACCATAATTCAAAAGTTATTCCCTTCTCAAAATACTCCTAAAAAGAAATCCGTTTTCACATAAAAGCAGAGATGTGAATTAGGGTAGTCTCCTTCCAACCGGAAAAGCCTTATATTTTGAATTCAGAGTCAAAAAAGGAAAGGGCTTCATCTTCATTTCCATTTAATTGTTAATCTCTTGACCAAAGCTCAACAGAGATTTTACCTCCCACCGCACCTGCATACAATTTCCCTGACTGACGATGATGTCTCCCAAAGGAATATTTTCGTTTTGTCAAGGAAAAGTAGGTATTTCCAACAATACACACACACATACTCTGAAAGAGAAGAGCCCACATACTTGGCCTACATTCCTCTGCTCTAAAGGGCTCCTCATTATTTTTTCAATATTCTTTTGAATTTCATTTATTATGGAATGTCTACTATACCTACCATAACCAAATAGGATATGTGGATTATCCTTATTAAGCTGCACTCTATTGTTTCGATTTTTAATACAACCAAGTAAAACATATGAAACTAGCCCAAGAAGGCTAAAAACGGTGGTAGATGTTCTTTAAAATAGGAACTTTGAAACATTATTCCTGGAAAATACGGCAAGCGAAAAATAAAAAAAATATTTTCCAATAAAAGCAAGACATAAGAAAACGGAAAATTAAGAACAAAGACGAAAAAAATACGCCACGATAAGGAAACTGAAAAACAGTTTTCCACTTGTGTTTGACAGCGCCGAATGCAGAACAAAGCGAACTCGGTGGGCGCTTGTTTTGTAATATTTACCCCATAACGGGAGGAAAAAAAAATACTATCAAAGACTGGATAGAAGTAGAAACATTGCACAGGGAATAAATGAAAACTGTTTGAAGCAGAGGAAAAAGTAAGAAAAAAAAAAAAAAAAAAAAACAGCAAACAGAAAAACCAACGATAAAAAGGAGTAAAACTTTGAAAACGCTCGGTTAGGTTTAGTTTTCCGACTGATTTACGAGTTACCCTGTGTGTACCATTATACCGTACCCCAGTACCAAATTCCAGACTATGACCGGTCTTTACTCAAATGAACTAGACGTACCTACATATGTATGTATGTATGTGTATATGTGGCATTCTAGTCTATCTATAATGCGTCCCAGGGCGTATGTATGTATGTATGTACATATATGCTCGTTTGGTCAGAGAGCAATCATCTTTGTCAGATTCAATTTCGATTTTTTAATAAGAAACGCCAACAACAAGGACCCACCGATATGAGTGGGAGAAAAACCAAAATCGACATCGAAACCGAACCTAAAATCAGAACTGTGATAGGACAGCTGCTGGCAGAACCAATAAATATGACGAAAGCAGAGTGAGCTATAAAAAAAAATGAATTCATTTTTCATTCGCATACGTGGGTGAGGTACGAATGGAACCAGGTGTATGACGGGACATTTGTAACTGAGTGAGTCATCGTATTAAAAAAAAAATAAAAATTTCAAGAAGAAAAGTTGTTTCTGATTTCACGTTGGCTTCAGGGTGGTGGATAGAAAATGGCCCGATGACAAAGCAAACCTAAAAGTGGTGATACATATCTATGTTCGTACGTACATAGTAGTATAACTAGATAATAACTATGACTTAAAAAAAAAGTGAAGCAGATTTAGCTTAAAAATCGAAACAGGTAAATTTTAACATTCAGTGTACCTACCCTGAATCACGAAAACAGATATTCGGGCCTAGTTTTTTTCCGAAAATATCCTCTTTTATACGATTATTTGATAGGTGCATTGGTAACCGAAGTTTTCTATAAGTTTCACAATCTAAGAGTATAAACGGTTTTAGAGTCGTATGTGATTTGTTACTAGAGAATCCAGTATTTGCCCTAACAATAGAATAGAAATGAACCTATCAGAGACGTTACATTGAACTTAAAAATATATATACATACATACATATGTATGGATACCTATACACATGAAAAAGTTGTTAAGTCTATTTTCGATTTTTTTCGTTTCTTTTATTTACTTTCTTTTTATTTATTACTTTATTGCCTACAACTCATCACACTATCCACTCACTACAGTACGCTACCCAACAAACCGTCACTTAGCAACCTCAAAGTAACCATTTAGGAACTTATTTATCACAGAAGCCAAAGTTACCGCAGATTTGCAAATGTCTGCTTGCAAATATCTGCTGTCAATAAAACTTGTTTTATAAAGGTTGAGGTTGAGATGGCTGTCAGCTAAAAGCCAACACACTTAGACCAATAATAGGTCCAATGTGATACCACGTAGATTTGGAAATCGGCCTCTAGTCTACTAATTGAACCATTTGGAGCTTTTGATGAAGCGTCTATTTTTTTTCAGATCGATTAAGTCGTTGAAACAGAAGGCTCCTAGGTGGAGTTGGGCAGATGGAAAGAAGGTGAAAAATAGTCTTCTCCTCCTCCTCGTCCATGCAGCTTCTGCAGAAATCATTTGAAAATACGCCAAGCCTTGTTGCACTTGCCTAAGTTTGCATATAGCGATCGGCATACCTAGTGAACTTTTGTCTGGAAGGATGGGTATTGTTGTTACATGTCTAGCAAGTTCGTCAGCCTTACAATTCCATGGAATGTCCTTATGCCCCGGCACCGAAATTAGGTGAATACTAAACTGCTCCGCCATCTCTATAAGAGACGATCAGCAGTCTAGAGCTGTTAGAGAATTTATGGAGGATGATTCCAAGAATTTGATTACTGCGTGGCTGTCTGAAAAGATGCGGATATCAGCGGTTGATATCACGTTTTTCTTTAGCCAAGACTAGTCTATTGCCATTATCTCCGCCTGTAACACGCTACAATAGTTTGGGAGAAGAAAAGAGACGTTTAAATTAAGCCTATAAGAGAAGACACCACCACCCACCCCTTATGGGTTTCCCTTCTGACATATCTTCTAACAGATGTCCCACCCAGCTCTGAGTTGATAATTCTACTATTAAGCAGTAAATTAATCAACTCTCCAAGTGAGCTATCTACCTTTAGATTTGACAGTACTTTCGTTATCGCAGATGAATAGATGTTGTTAAAAACGCTTTCTATATCCACGAAAGCTACCATTGTGTACTCCTTATGATACAGGGAGTACTCGGTTTTATTAACCAACGTATGCAATGCTGTTTCTACTGATTTACCCTTACAGTATGCATGTTGAGCCATGGACAGTAGTCGTGTGTCAATACTATTACGTAAGTGGATATCAATCAGTCTGTTGGGTATGAAAACCACATTAACTTCTCTCCATAGTTGCAGAATATGGACCAAATCAAGACAGCTCTGAAATATATGAAATAGAGTTGGCAGGATAATGTCAGATGGCATTTGTAATTCAGCAGGTGTGGATTTGTATGGTTTGAAACTATGTAGCGCCTAAAGGAGTTTGTCCTGTATTATCAGACTTGAGATGTTGGTTTTTTGAGCATTTGACTTGTTAGGGTCAATATTGTTGGCAGTTTGGGAGTTACTTGGGAAGTGTGTATCAATTAGTAACTTTACACTGGAAGTTGTCCAAGACCCGTCTGTTTTTAATAAACAGCTGGGCATTAATGGATTTGTCGAGAGGATTTTGTGTTTTATAAAGGTTTCAATAAAACCTAAAAGTACATTCTGGCTTTAAAGTAACCAATTATAAATTTATTAGTCACTAAGCCCAAAGTTGCTTTTGCAACCACAGTTGTAAATTGTTTTTTTTTAAAAAGTTTTAGTAAGATAAATAGCAAACTGTCTGTTCTTTGTATCGCAACTTCTTGTCACAATAAAACATGCCTTAAGTTAGTTTCATAACCTCCGCCGTGAGTAGAATCAGGAAACTGCGAATCAAATTTGGAATCGATCCGCGCTTTTTTCAAATACTAGCCAAAACCAATATGTCACCTACCAACGGAAGGCAACGTTCAAATTAATGATGCAGGAACATAAGCCCGCTTTTACTTTTGAGCTGCAGTTTATTCGATTAGTCATCAACGTTCTTGATTTTATATCTACTGTGCATTACTACGAAGAATTTTAATTCAATATGATTTTTGAAGACAGAAAAATGTATGCCAAAATCTAGAAAGTTGTATGAGGATGCACGAATTTTGAATTTCTGCATATTCAGAGCTGAAGAAATGCATTTATTTCGTCATGGTGTACACATTTACTGCAGGCCAGGGTACTACCAAAAATTCTTCAAATAAGTTCAGAATAGTACATTTGTCATCCGGTTCACTACGCTTATTAAATATAAAGTGGTGACGCTGTTAGTTTTTTTAAGAACTGAATATTAAAGACAAACCGGTTCGAATTAGATTCTGATTGCCTCGAAGTGCTGGAGTGTTTTCAACTATTTGTTCGTCTTTTTAATCCCACACGTAATATCCTTAATAACATAAAACTGAGCAATCTATCTTCCACTGTAACGCTGTACATACATATGTATGTATGTCAGGAACAATAGACCGATTTCCATTCCGTTTGCCTTATTACTTTTTGCAATTTCTCAGGGAAGGTTTTCAGAACCTCCGAATTGTAAAACTGAACCGGTCAAAATTTTCCTTACTCATATGATCAGATAATTGTAGCTGTAGGCTACTATAAACTACCCTTCTACATTCCATATACTGTAAATGAGCAATAAGAATGCCTAATCAATTTATTTTCCTAATCTAGAACAAACTATTAATTTGTATTCAATGAGTAAGTACAAATACCAACAGCAGTAAAGCAGAACCTATGTACATATCTGATTTTGTGTGTACTCAGTTCGGTTCTTTTCTTTGTTGGGTTTCATAAAATAAATAAAAATATCTACGCCAATGGTTCGATTTCTTCGAGCGACTTTTCCAGTGATGACAATTTTCCTTCAGTTGTAGTGAAAGCCGGAACAACAGGTTCAACTCTGCTGCAATAGTACGCTAGTGAAGAATGACTATACTATCACTAAAAAGGTTTAAAAATACACAATATTCATGTATGAAGATCGAGTTTAACGTGAGTTCCCACATTTTTGTAACCCTGACAAATTTTGATTTGACTTAGTAACTTGCAAAAAAAAAAGCTTGTGAAGAAAATATAGCATTTGTACCGCGAGTTACCATCAAATTAAATGTTTTTCTAAATAAATCTGTATCTGTGCCAATTTTTCGTATTCCTAGTACCAGTAAACATAACCCGTTCCTTAAAAAAAAAAAAAAAAAGAAACGGAATGATAATATCGCGTAAATATTCCGATAAGCAAAACGAATAATAGTGTTAATTAAAGCTTTGAGTGTAACGCAAGTTACCGTGAAATGTCCCTTCGTATGCGTCCGTAACTTGAATAAAACTCTAATTTTTTTCCAGCTGCACTGTGAAATTTAGGAGACCGTCCTTTAGCCACTTCACACGACTATGGAGAATAACTTGCCCTCCCCCGTAATATTAAAAAAAAAAATCCAATATTTAATTCCTCCTTATACCCTTTCCGTTCTCTCTACTCCAACCAGCGGCTTTTATAAACTTTAATGAACGTACATATGTATGTATGTAGTTCTAAGTGGTGGGGAACATTAAATCAGAATTTCATTCAAGTTTTGTTTAAAAAAAATAAAAATCACTTTTGCGTTAACTTCCCAAAATATGCCATCACATTTTTTTCTCCAATCCACCGCTCCTTGTATGCATTATGTTTTTACGCAATTATTCCCCCCTATTAATGGACACAACATCATCGTACACATCTCTATTTCACCCACAGCTATTCGCTTGGCAAAATCCTATTAAGAAGCACGCAATGAAATTAATTTCAAGTGAAACACCAATAAATCGCATTAATGAAAATACGCCACGTTATTAACTTGGAAACAGCAATAAAATTGTTTTATCGCTTTCACTTCCCCCCCTTATGCTGGTCTATCTCAATCTTCTCGTTTCTACCCACGCAAACCATCACCCTGATTTTAGACGATAAAATTTATACCGTTCTGATATGTATGTATGTCAAAAACGTCGGAGTCGATCGACCATTTTAACTTAACAACTACACAAGCACAGGTGCTGCTGTAACAAAAAAGAAAGGAACATAACGAACCCAACCAGCGAATGGAAAATTCTTCATTAATACCAGTATTAATGAAGATTAAAAAAAAAAAAATTAAACATATTCTCCACACCCCCACCCATTAGCGGCCGGCCGGCCGGCTGGGTTTTGAAAGCTAATGGAAGGGAGGCTCTGTGTTACGTGTTTCAATAAAACCTTCAGATTAGTTTATTCCATTAACTGCGTCACGTCAACGTAAGGGAGAAACCCGAAACAGAAAATTTAAAAATAAAGTTTTGAAGGAAGGTGTAGACATTTTTTAAGGATTGAGTGGGAGAGCAGGTGTAGGAGATTTTCTCGGTGCATAATAGTTAATCATAAGAACTGCTCAACGGTTTTCTTGTGCGTTTGAGTTTTTAAAAGGCAGTAGAGTGACTTAAGTTATCGGCGACAATCTACAAAAGAAGCAGTTTCTCATGCGGAATGTGGATAAGTGAAATTTACTCGCATGTCTAGCCGAGCTTTGTCAAAAGCGCTCTTAAGAAACATGTTTTCACTTGGACTTGCTGTTGTTAACTTTAAAAGTAGTTTTGAAATAGAGGTAATAGATTTGTCATTTCTGTACAAAGCGGCATTTCGTTGGAGACAGAAACTATTAGTGGGGTAAAATATGGGTTGTTCGTTTATTTTAAGAATAGCTTCTATAAGAATTCTTATGATCAAATTGACGGTAAAGGACACATTAGTGATTTTAAAATTGTGAAAATGATAAGAATTACTCGTATGAAATTATGGTAAACTGGGACACATTCTGCGGCGACGCCGGCCGGTCGTTCTTATCGAAAACCGGGGATAATAAATATGTGAATACACCCTAATTTAATCGCTTGTACATAAATGAAGTTTGACACTTTCTGTCCTATGTTTAGTGTTTCCCCGCGTTTATGAATATTTTAAGTCAAGTTTTATTAAATTTTTAAAAAGTTTACCATAAATAGCTTTACTTTATGTACAAATGCATATACTCAAATCATAGTCCATGGACGTTCCGAGTCCATTATATTTACAACCAAGCAATACTAAGACTAAGTGAGTAGTTGTGAATAAGGAGCCAATGTGTCCATTTAATGGCATGTCTTGACGTTAAGCTAAGCATTTCTTTGCTTCGTTTACCAGCAGCCTGGCTAAAATATTCGGTTATTGATACTTTGAAGGCGCCGTGGCTCAGTGGTTAAGTGTGTGATCACTGAGCGGCAGACTCATAGCAAATCCCAAAAAAAAAAAACAGAAAACCCAGCAAAAAATAAAGTGGACTTCTGGATCGCACGATCTTGCATATGTCGGTTATTTGAAGATCAAATTTGAAATTTAATCAATTCAGTTAGAAGTTTTTTTTTTTTAAATCCGCTAGAAAACGAACTCTGCCAATTTCCCAAAACTTGGTATTCCATGACGTACTCGTAGCATATGTCTAAAATTGTGTAAATATTTATTGATTTTGAACAATATTGACCGAGTAATAGCCGAGAAATTGTTAATTTTCAAAAACCAGTCAATAAGTAAAGTACCGTTAGCCGTATTTTTTGGCGAAAACCTGGTACGCCATCAAAATCGTTTTGAGAAAATGTTTTTTTTTTTCAAAATTAGAACAAACAGTGTCAGACAGACAGAGAGAGAAACATTTTCAATTTTATAATATGTGCATACATAGAGAGAGAAGATAGCGAACCTGATTGTCACCAAACAGACATCCTATATTGCTTTTAAATAGTTTGTGTTGAAAAGCCTTTGTACAGAAAGGTTTGACTGAGTCTTTTTTTTTGTTATGAAATTGACTTAGCTACACTTTTTCCATAGTGAGCTAAGTGCACGGCCAAATTAAATTAGTTTGTCTTTACAGCTGGATAGACCTTCCACTAAACACTCGTAAAGGGCGTTCCGCACAAAAGGAATAGCCCTTAGTGGTAACAATCGAATTTAATATCGAGTTCTAAACTCGACTCTAACTTCAAATTAATATAAATAAATGATACAAATCTCGAATGTCATTTCTAAAATAGGAAATATTTTAGCTGTGGCTTACGCGCATCTAAGTCGTTTTTAAAGTGATATAGAGGGGCTCTTTCACAAATTGAGCAGGCTGGGCATAGGCAAACCGCTGCTGTAAATATACTCACCAGTAGACACTTCATTGTGACAAATGGCTATGTGACTTCTGCTGGGACATTTGAAATTAAAAACAGTATTCAACGGGGTGCGATTAATTCACCGATCCTCTTCAACACTTACACGAGCGATCCCATAGGACCTCGTCACCATGCTATAGCGTACGCAGACGACTACTTGATTGCGTACAGATCGGGACCAAAGACCGAGGTCATAACAATTCTCTTATAACGATACTTCTATAAAATTCAAAAACTTGGAGAAGTCGCAAACCATACTACGAGTATTCAGGACGCCATTGTCTGGGACCTCTAGGGACACCAAGAAGAATTGGCGAAAGTTCACAATCGTGGTACCGCATGGACAGCCAATGGCATGTCGAAGTGTAATCAGATACCTTGGGATATGGGTAGACCAATATGAGTATCTGTATTTTATTAAACATAAAGATGCTGCGAAAGGCGCGTTTGCCCTTACAAAGAGACTTTTTTAAAGCAAGCAACTCGATGCAGGGGTGAAGGTAATCTGCTACACGGCCTTCATACGTCTAATCCTCCCAATTGGAGGCTCCGTGTGGTTCAACGTGAGACCAAGCTTAATGGAAAGAATTCGGATGTTTGAGCGGGCTTGTCTTAGAACTTGCCTTCATTTAGTACATACAAATTTATCCCAATGAGGTCCTGTACAGTAGGGCGAACTTCATCAGGGTGGACAATATCCTGATCAAGGTGATTCGAAGGCACGTTACAACGGCTATGAATTCGATGAACAACCTGATATTTGGGGCTTTTTACTCCAATTACATGTACCACGAGAGGGTACACCTTAATGGCTTTGTCCCTTTGAGGCGTTCTTCTATCTCGACCAAGGAGGTCTGATCCAGAACAGATCAACGGTGACGCTAATCTTCCATGTTGCCCGGACAACAGTGGATAGGCAATTCAACTACGAGTGAGACGTCGCACAAAGCACTGTGGAGCGTCTCTGTTTTAGTAATCGACATCGGGACGCGTTGTTAAAGATGTAGACCGGCAGTATCAAACATATTGTTGACTTTCAGAAGAAGAAACTCCTCAAACCGGGATAGTCGGGAAAAATTGGCTTTTTGATTTTCATTTTATATGCCAGCTTACATATATAGGGTAGATAGTTGTAAGGTAGAATAAGTTCAACATAAGTGCTAACAAACATAAAAACAAATTACCTATTTAATTACGTAGCTAGAGTGAGATAGGTTAAGATTTATTTTAAGGTAGTTTTTAAGTCTTATACATATATGTATATATATCGGTATAAGAAATACAGTTTTTGTATGTCGACTGTACTGAAAATCGACGGAGCTTTTACCGTTGGCCATGCGCAGCATTATATTTAGACAGTACAGATCTCAGATTGCGAGGGTTGGCGTTGAGTGATATTATTTGTAGCAGGTCTGGGCCGTCGATATTTTCTGCTAATACCTAATGTACAAAGATGATGTCGGCAATTTCACGGCGTCAGAGGACCAAGGTGGCTAGCTTGAAGCACTCCGGATGTGGGTATAAAGAGCATCTATAGGATTTGATCCACCCAATTAAACCGGGTTGAAACCCAAGAGCTTTAAGTTTATAAAGAAAGATTTCGTGCGAGATCTTATCGAATGCCTTACTAAAGTCGGTGGCAATTATATCGACTTCTTTGCCATCCTCTAATGTGCACATAGTGTTAGGTACGAATTCAGTTAAGTTGGTGGTTGATGATCTTCTCTTAAGAAAACGATGTTGATTTTGGGTAAAGATACTCGTAGATTTGCAATGGAAGAACATTGTACATATCATAAACAATGCAGGAGTGCTTAGCGATTGGACGTTCTTGAGACCTTTTTTTGTGCGATATAGAAATTTTGAAAAGAGTCATGAGGGTTTGGGCCAAATAGTTTATACATTTTTTCAGAACTATACAGGGTAGGCCATCGGGAATGGGTGAATATTCGCACTTGAATTTTTTTTATCTTTTCCTTTACGGAAGTCATGGATACATCAGTTGAGTTTAATTAAGTTTGGGCACAGCTTCTCATGTAAGAGAAATAATCAAGATCAACTTCGAGCACGTGGTTGTTAAACGATTGACTGAATAATGCGCAAATAAATTTGCAATACTCGTAATATTAGGATCGCTCGAGGAAGTATTAGACAATTTCAAAGTAAATGGATAGTTGCTGATTTCTTATTAGTGTAAATGAAGTGGAAAAATCGTTTGGGATCGAAGATTATGCTATGTTGCATGCGATCTAGATATTCAAGATAAAGAGATTTCCAGAGTTCTGAAAAGTGTAGATGAGAAGTCAGAGTCCGAACGAGATTTAAGATAAACGCGTCAGAGTTTATTTCTTATGTTGCGAAGCTAGCGTTACTCTTTAGTAAACCAGGGTGGGGAATACGAGGTGTTCTTCTGAAGCTTGAACGGGATAGATTGCGTAAAACAGTTGAAAATTTCGGAGTAGAACAACGCGAGAGCATTATCTATAGAATTGCTCGGATTTTCAAAAATATCGTTGAAATTGACGTTACTTAGCAAGTTATTCAGTTTTACGAAGTCGGTCTACTTTATGAAAAATAAAACTGTATGACTTATCTGTGTGAGGGGTTTTATTAATGTTGTTGTAAAAAAAATGTAAGAGGTAGAGTTAGGTGATAGCGGTCTAATTTGGAAAGAAGAAGAAGAAGTTGTCGGCGTCTGATGAGAAAATCAGGTCAAGTTATTTACCTAAGTTGTTAGTAACGCCATTTAACAGAAAAAAGGCCAGAATCAGAGAGACAGTCAATGAAAAGGACCTATCTGCTTGAAGAGGGATTTGTAGCAATAAAGTGGGATTCGTCATCAGACAGAGCCCATTAAAGATTGGGAAATTAAAAGTCGTAAGTGTTCACAACAATAAACGGAGAATCAATCGCGTTTATGGCAAGCTGATAGGATTGGATGGGCTGGGAAGGGCGAATTTAACAGGAGAAGAGGTATATGTTGCACCCAGGTATACTTATTTTGACACAAATGAACTCAAAATTAGCGGGGTGTGAAGTTTTAAAGAGTGTAAGGTCGAGGCGATTGTGTATTGCCAAAAGAACACCGCGACTAAAGGAATCGTCTTCTTTCTCAAGACCATCGTCCCGGAAAACAATGAAGAAGTTTGAGGTAAGTACTTCATTGCTATTGTAATCGCAAAACAGATTGGTTTTATTTAGAGCAAAAGTGTCGTAGGGGAGCTTTTGAGAGTTAGGAGGTAATGGATATCTAATTTTTTTGCTGATGGTTTCACTTTAATTATGTGTTGAATTTCACGACCGATATGCTAAAAATCTGACCTACGATCGAAATTGTAATTGACTAAATAATATCAGTCGTAGAATCGCCAAAACTGTAGAATTGTTTCTAAAAAGAAGTACATACATAATGACGCTTTTAAATATTTTTATTAAATTTGATTAATAAGTAATATGGAATTGATTATCCCTTTGTCGAAATTGTCCCTAACTCGCATTTTTTTCTTGGTTCCCTGCGATTTTGATTTTGGGAAGTTCAACTGTAATAAGCTCATACATATGGCTTTGTACGTGTAGCTACATTTATTCATTTATGAATAATTCAGCTGAAATTATGTATACATGTACCTTCATAAAAGTATTATCCTGTAACTAAAGGTCTATCCATTCGTTGTTTTATTTAGAAATTAATTGTGTATATCTCTATAATAATGCGACTTTTGCTCAATTTCACAGCTGCAGTATGTCCTTTCAATTATACCAGTGCCGATAGATTGAATATGTGAATTAAATGACCAATGAACCAATAAAGAACAAGAACGAGAGTAAATATGCAAATTGAGAGTCTCCGCATAGAATGTATGCAATTCCCAATTCAATCAAACATTTCTAATTCAACACATTCGGTTATTGAACATTCAAAATTGGGATTAGACAGTACTACCGTAAGAGGGAAGTAGGTAGAAGGACTGGCCAATGGGACTTGATCCTAATGGATTGACATTTATAGACAAAATTCCTTGGTAATACACTACACAGTTCAGCTATGGACGGAAAATTAGAAAATTTCATTAAAATTGACACGAGTGTGAAAGATGTATTATGGGAATGTCAAAATCTAAGTGAGTTCACCTACCTATCCTTTGCGAATTCTGACCTACATATAGCCACTTTTAGTCGTAAGGATGTGCAAAGCCTCTTACTGTGGCGATTTTTGTTTGTGTTTATAATCTTCTTTCAAGACAGACAACTTATAACACTGGGCCATCTTCCCGAGATGCCTGTTGATTCTGCTCTTGAATAACCAGAGATTGTAAGCTTTTGGATGTAGGTTGGTAGTACATTGAAAACGCACGTAAAGAAAAAAGAGTAAAATCCTATATCGTTATCAAAAAAAATCCTTAAATGTAATTTTGCGTCATTTGGTGTCTGGACAAAAAAACGATACATGTGAAGTGTTTTTAGTAAAAGTATGGAATATAGAGTATTTAACTCGTATTGCAGTTAAAAAGCAAAAGGGTGTCTTTTATTGCTAAAAAATATTGTTCCATTGAAATTTTGTAAATAATCAATATATGTTTTTAGAAAGGAATGGGGTGTTTGGGTGGGAAAATGGAGTTAATAAAAAAAAATTTAAAAGCGATAGGTATTAGGTATATAAATTCTTGACATTTAAAACGAAACTAACCCAAGAAAATACAGGCCGCGAAAAACTGGCAAGAAAACTGATCTTTTAATCGCGTTGGGGGTAAAAAGACGCTTTAACTCTTCAAACGCAATTTTTAATGCTGATCGTGCACATTAGTACTTTATTGAATTTGCATTATATTACTATATTGGATTCGCGGAATTCGTGAATCGTTGGGACCCCTATGCCAGTGAACTTAAATTATAGTTGTTTTAACCGTGGGAAAGTTTGAGAATTTTTTTTATAATTTGCGCACCAAGGGAATATTAATACCCTTATATTATTGCAGGACACAGACCTTTGTAGATACACATAGAGAGAGAAAGAAAGATTGGTATAGTGGTTTGAAACTCAGGTGGTATTAAGTTTCTGTAAACTCCAAGGGTAGACGCCCAGATAACTGGGGAGCATTTTTTATTATGCTGTTATTGCCGTTGGTTATGATTCAAAGTATTTTTTTTCAGTCCTCCTGATCTCATCATCACGATCAACTTGCATTTTGAGCCATATGGTCACCCTATTGCTAGTGTTATGCCTTCGCAGTAGAGTTGACTTAGCTTTCGCAATTGATCGACTTTTTTATTTATTTCATGCGAAATAAATAGATGATTCCTGACATCAGGATTTGAACCGTGAACCCACAGCGTGACAAGCGATGATGTTACCACTACACCACGGCCGAATGTAACTTTTAATCCCAAATATCGTCAAGCATGGGGGTAGCAACATTATAGTATGGGTATGTCTCATAAAATTTTACGTAAAATTTTATCTACTGGCTTCAGAAATACTTTGCTAAAATAGTTTCTTCAACAACAAATGTTTTATTGATTCATAAAGTATACAGTGTAGGGTTAATAGCATATCGGGTAAATGGCCTCCACGACTTTGCTGGCACATACGTACTCTTTTGTCGAAATATTCCATTACCATTTCACATAAATGTGGCTGAATTTCATTGACACTGCGCTCAATTTATTCTTTCAAGGCGGGGTGGTCATGGGCTTGTTGGCATAAACCTTAGACTTCGAAAAACCTGAAAGAAAAAAGTCTAACGGCGTTAAATCACATGATCTGGGCGGCCAATTCTGATTACCAAAACGGGAAACTACACGACCAGGAAATAACTCGTGCACTAATTGAATTGTTTTTCGGGCTGTGTGGCACCGTCTTGTTGAAGCCACATGTCGTCCAAATCCATATCTTACAATTTTGGGCACAAAAAACTGGATTTTCATTTCGCGATAGCGAGCACCATTTTTTTTTATAATACATATGCGCGCGCCGAAGGGGATATGAATATCCTTAAAGCCTTTCAGGGCGCGGGCGTTTAGGAAAAGGGGGAAGAGGAACAGAGGAGGAGCATGTGCACGTTGGCTTTAAATGTTTGAAGGTTGTAGTGATGGGGAAATATAGAGCCTGGTAGATCATTCCACATTCGTGTCGTTCGGCTTATAAACGAATCTCTATATTTGACAGTACGACCGAAGTTAGGCTTTAGGGTGAATTGCGGGTCAAACTTTGAAGGGGAGGAATGCAACTGGCTATTTCACTGGAGCATTTTTTTTATGAAAAAAGCGATAAAATAGTGAGAGACAAGAAACATTTCTCCGATGTTCAAGTGAATGTATGGATTTCGCAATGTCTCTATAACCTATAAGTTTTAACACGCGATTCTGTACCCTATCTTGAATGAGCAGAACGGTCTTGGGTACAGCAGACCAGATATGGGCGTTATATTCCAGCTTAGGGCGGATGAATGCCTTATAAATTGAGGCAAGATCAGACGCTGTAAAATATTTCTTGCACCGTTTAAGGAAGCCTAGACATTTTGCTGCATTCTTGGCGACCTCGAATATGTAATCGATCCATCGAAGATGGTCATTAATACACATACCGAGATGGTTATTAATACACGTACCGAGTCGGAACAACATACACGTACCGAGTCGGAACAACATACGTTGCCGTTAATCTTCTACGGCCGAAGAGCAAAGACGTGAGCTGGGGAACGAATATGAAAAACTGAGGGTACTGTCATCAGCGAAGGAATGGATTGGATTAGAAGTTGCAGACAAGAGATCATTTATAAAAATAAGAAACAGAGACAAAACAGAGCCTTTGGGGAACACCAGCATTTATTTGGTTATTGACTGACCAGTCGCATTTTCAAAGAAGAATGGTCCGATAATGCCTCCAACCCAAAATCCGCACCAAACAGTGACACGGTGTGTTTGCATTTGTTTCTCAACAATCACTCGTGGATTTTCTGAACATCACATTCGACAATTTTGGCGATTAACAAAGCCATCAATATGAAAATGAACCTCATCGCTGAAGATGATTTTGTTTGAAAAATCAGCATCCTCTTGTTGTTGTTCCATAATCCATTCAACGAACTCTCTTCACTGTCCGTCATGGTCAGTAGGCTTCAGTTCTTGAGTCAATTGCACTTTGTATGCATGAAGATGCAAATCTTTCATGAGAATACGCTGTAGAGAGCTTTTCGAAATGTCCATATCTTGACCACGGTGCCGAATTGATGTTTCTGGACTCTCAATAACACTCTCACGAACTGCTTCGATGTTTTGTGTTGAACGACTTCTTGAAAAACGACCAGAGTGTCTAAGATCACCAATTGATCCAGTGTCCCTGAATTTTTGAATTAATCTCGGCGACAGTGATATCTATGGAAAAATAGATGGTGATCAATGTATGGAGTAAAACCTCATATTGTGCTTTTTGGTGTAAACTTAAATGATTTGGACTTGGAAATTTAAGTGTTGGTCCGGAACTCATTCGGCTATGTAAACTAGGCCATTATGACTGTAAAACAAAGCTGCAGATTAAGTAATAGAGATTTTTTATCAGTAGGGTAGAAAAGGAACACTCGTCTTTTTTATCTATATTTCTGCACTAAATTTTACAGAGATCCTTCTAGTAATATCTAAAGATTGTCATTATTTCTCCTTTCTTCACAATGTAAATCATAATTACAATATAACCAATCTAAATTTTTGTTTTGTTTTTCAGACTAACTACAGCGCACTACATATGAATTGACAAAACAAATCCACCCCATAAGACTCTCATCAAGGAAATCATCTAAACAGTTTCCATTAAACTTTTAATTTTCCTCAAGAATGAACCATCCATCTATACCACTATCACCATTGACTGGCTAGTTGCAATTATCTTCAATTATCCTGTGGACAACAGATTCTCTCGCCTTTCACGAATAATGGTCCTAGCAGTTTTTCATCAAGCCATCACCTGTCGTTAACGATGTCAAAAGAAAAACATAAAAAATCAAGTATCGACATGCACCGCAACTAAAGGATTAATTTAACAACCAACAACCACCCCGACTATATAAACACACATACGAGGAGGCAGCAAAAGGTGAGAGAACTCCAAACAAAGTCAACCCCTAAAAGGATAGAAAAACGACCCAACACTAAAAATGAAGAAAAAAAAGAGAACGGGAAGAGCAGATCTCAAAGAAATGAGAACGTCAATCAAATTGCGGCCAATTATATATTTTCTTCTTCATCTGACGCTATGCTTTCATCACTATGTTGACGCTTCAACATTATCTGCCGTAAATGGTGAGTTTTTTTTTCCTTCTATCTATACTTTTGAGTCCTACTAACATAATGTAGGTATGTACATATGTCTGTGAGTGCGTGTGATGAGTAAGTGAGTGCCTTTGTTTAGGCTCTAAACATCATACAAGTAAATGGAAATGACTGCGTATGACATATGAGGGAAGTGAAACGATAATAAGTTAATGACACATCAGCAAATTCGCTGAGTTATTAGCATAGAACACCTTGCACGAGCAATATTATTTACACGTGAGGTTCACATGTTCACATGAATATTACAGGTGCACTCCACATTCAATTCCCCAACATGACACCTCCAGACAGTTTCACATTACCCAAGAGAACCCGTATTCCTTCACATTCCTATCATCTTCCCACAGCCGCATTAGCCGTTAAGAAAAGTTTTGTTAGATTTTAAGTTTAGTTTGTAATTTACCTTCGTTGAATAAAGATAGTTTTTTTTTTTATAAAATTAATAAAAGTATTTTTTTAAGTGGCGCCCGAGCAGGGTACGGTGATTTCTATAAATAAAGACGCGAGTGAGAAGTACGATTTTTAATTCGTTATTGCCAGTGACTTCAAGTAGCTCCCTCATATTCAGTGACCTCAAGAAGCTTCACAAGTGGATGTAGTGAAATCATCGGTTCGCAAAAACATTCAGTGAGTGAGAAACTAAGGGCCCATTGCCGTTGATGTAAGCATGAAATTAAGTTATATAATTTGTAATTAAATGAAAATTAAACGAAAAGAAATCTTAACATAAGGAACATTTTAAAAGAAAAAAAAGGGCTAAGTCGAATTCTATTGAGCTTTTAAAGCATAATTTAAGAAGTGTTGACAACGTGATAACATTAAGTAAGTAGTCCTAATTGCATTTTAAACTAAAAGCAAACATGCCAGACCTCCGTTCAGGTGCATCCACCAATCTGGCGGATGAGCACTTCTTTGAACTCACGGTAACAATGGCAATCCGCACAGAAATGCACCAGGTCCAAGCACTGGCGATCAAAATTCAAATAATTCATTTCAGTCGACATCGTCTCACCCGAACTCAAATCGGGGAGTTGCGTCAACTCCTGCACTGGACACGTTTATTGCGGCCATAGGAAACCAAGTTCTAGATGACAGAGGTCCTTCTCTGCTCCAGAGCATATGAAATCAGAATGCTGATAACTTGGCTGCCGTTGACCAGACAATATCCCTAGAACACAGGGAAAATCTATCGGATATAGACAGAATTCCGAACATAGTTCGGTGTCTACGAGATTTTTCGAGTGACCCCGGAGAATTTAGTTCGTGGAGGAAGAGCGTAGAGCGTATTCTCCAAATATATGAACCTATAAAAAGCACGTCGAAATACTATGGGATTCTGAGCTTGATTCGGAATAAGATCAAAGGAAAAGCGGACACCGCCCTCGAGTCATATAATACTCCCCTAAATTGGTCAAGCATTTCACGCTAGCTGATCATGCACTATGCGAACAAACGTAACATTGGTACCTTCGAGTACCAAATGACATCTCTAGTACAGGGTAATAAATCCGTTTCTTCACATTTTTCGTTGATTTTGAATAAATTGTCTTGCATGGACGTAAGCGAAGTTAATGAACTTGTTAACACAAACTTCTCGAGATAAAACCCTTGACACCTTCAATAAGGGTCTTAAAGGCAATCCAGGATGGCAGGATACGCGGCGGTCCTAGAAGTACGTGGCGCAGAACAGTTGAGAAGGAAGCACGGAAACTGGTAAATAGTTGGGGAGAGCTGAGGCACATTTCCAGAAATCGCACACGATGGCGCGTAGGCGTTGTAGAGGCCCTAGGACCCACAAGGGGATACAGGACATAAGTCAAGTCAAGTTAAAGGCAATCTGCCTCGGCTACTTGGCATAAGAGAAGAGAGCCAGCAGACTTGTCAGAAGCGTTACACCTTTGTCTCAAACTAGAGAACCAGAATTTCTGGCCAAACTATGCGCACAATACTCAGAATACTCAGAATACCTCCCCTCATCCCATTCAACTCCATTTTAAAAGCATTATCCACCCCAAGCCAGGTTTTATAATCAACCGAACATGCAACCCCAAACCAGGTTTTATAATCAGCCGAACTATGGAAGTCAAGCGCCTCGTGATGTTGCACCGCGGCCCCCTGTCTACAATCACATACCCTCCGCAATTTAGGAATCAACTAAATGATAGACGCAACTCTGTTCCAAGGCAACAGCCTTAATTCCCCGCAAGGCCACAAATAAAATTTGAGCCACAAAGTATTCAAACCAGGATACAACTAGGCAGATTCACGCCAAGACCTTTTCCATCAAGACCTCAAGAAGCCCCCAACATGGGTAGAGGGCAACGCAATATTCACATCGATACAAACGAATATACCGACTATAACGAGGCGTTAGAATCCGAGAATGTCAACTTCGAACAAACTCTCGAAGAATATATGCCAGAAGAACAGGCAGAGCTGATGTGGATACAAACAGTGACGAAATCGTTGACTTCTCCGATATCAATTTTTTTAGGCTAACGACCTCTTCATTGCCCTACTTTGGAGCAAAAAGGAAGAGCGGACCAATTCGGAGGATTCTAATAGATACAGAATTCAATCGAAATTATATCCAATCCTCGATAGCTCCTAACCCAATTCCTAACAAGCAATCCTTCTACGTCAACTCAGTTGGCGGCAGCATCAAAATTAGCCACCATGTAGAAACAAATCTCTTTGGTCTAATAGATTAAAAAAATTAAATCCTTCTTCCTGCCGTCACTCAAATCCTTCCATGCCATACTCGGCAATGATAGGCTCAAGGAACTCTCAGCCACAATTTTTACCGGACATAATAATATGGAAATAAAAAATGGAAGTAAAATCGAAATCAAACAACAGATCTCTCAATCAGTAAATAAGCTAGATATTCAATCAAACTGACCATATGTCCAAATACCAAAAAAAAAAAACCCTGTTAAATCACTCGTAAGAGAATATGCTTCCTTATTCTCCAAGCCAGACGAGAAACTAACTTATATGACTAAAGTCGTGGGCGAAAGTCGCATTACCATAGACTTTCCTGTACTACCCGTACCACATGCCGCTTAAAGGAGAGGTGGAGACTCAAATTAGCAAGCTACTTGAGAACGGCATAATCAGACCATCCAGATCACCCTACAACTCACCTCTTTGTGTTGTTTAAAAAAAAACTGGATGCTCACAATCGCATATTGCTATCCAATTCCGCAAATCAACGAAGTTGTTTCCCAACTTGGCAAAAACAAATTTTTCATGGCCCTCGACCTCAAAAGTGGGTTCCATCAGATTCCATTGAAGGAATCTTACGTAGAGAAGACAGCATTTTCTATTAATAATGGATAATATGAATTCACAAGACTACCATTTGGCCTTAAAAATGCACCATCTATTTTTCAGCGGGCCCTCGACGATATTTTGCGCGACCGCATAGGGAAGATATGTCATGTCTATATTGATGACATCATTACGAGTATCTTCGGCCAAACAGAAAATTACCATCTCTCACATATTCGCGAAATATTTGAAACTCTTCAAAAAGCAAACATGAAATTCCAGTTGGACAAATTTTTTGAACAGAAAGGCGAGTTTTTAGGCTTCATGATATCCTCTGATGGAATTCGAACAAACAGTATAACAGTTTTGTATCCCCCTCGGTCTAATTTGCATCTAAAACTCTTGCAATATTCATAAAAAAAACACAAACCTCATATAAAGGCCCCTTTTTGCATGTGTAAAAACCAATTTATATAAAAGAAACAAAATAAAATTAACAATTTTAAAATGCCCGAGTAAAATTCTTGGAATCAAATCGAATTGTAAAACTTATAATAAACTATCGATATGTCCAAGTAGTAATATTATAGATATAAGCGGCACATCCTGCATACTCAATCTCCCCAAAAGTACTACTCACAATTGCACTAAAACAAATAGTCACCCTACCGTAGAAGAAATTTCACCAGGCTAAAGCAGGCCCTTCAAAATTTCACCCGCAATACGCGTCATGCTTCGAATGAACATCAGTTTATTTATTTATTTTTATTTATTATTATTATTTCATCTACAAGCATAGCTTTACAGATTACAATTTTTTTTTAAATATATGGAAAAGAAAAGATAAATTAATATATATATATATATATATGTAAATGATTAATGTAATAAAGTTTTTATAGCCTTTTAAAAAAAAAAAAAATTAAAAATAGAAGGAGGAAAGCGATGACAAATTAGTACAATAATAAGGCAAACAAAATGTTTTTAAAGCGATCTCTAGAGTAATGAAAATCTACATTTCTACTGATTTCATTAAAAGACATAAGAGCTCTAGAAATAGGCTCATTACGACCGTAGTTTGTTCTATGTAATGGTTGAAAAAAAACGTTTCGAATTCTTAGGCGCCTTTCGGGAGCATAAATGGGCACCTGATATAAAAGGGCAGGGCTATTTATGCGGTAACACAAAACATCTCTACTAAATAATACATCGTGGGCATATCTTCTCACATTAAGGGTAAGTATACCCAGTAATTGGCAACGTGCGCTGTAAGAGGGCTCAAAGTCCCAACGCATTTTTTTGAAAATATATTTTGTAAATCGCCTCTGCACTCTTTCTATACGATCTGAGTGGATCTGATACATGGGGTTCCAGATAACATCGGCGTATTCAAGAAACGACCTAACCAGTGAGATGAATAGACATACTAAAGTGTGTGGATCAGAAAAATCTCTCGAATTTCTTTTGATAAACCCAACAAGTGAGTTAGCTTTGGCAACTATGTACTCAACGTGAGGAGCAAAGGTTAGCTTGTTGTCGATAATGATCCCAAGGTCCTTCATTTGATTAACCATTTTTTAAGGAGTTAAATCAATGCAGTAATCATAGGTGTATTGCTTTTGCAATTTTAAAAAAGAAATTGCCTTGCATTTTTGAATATTCAGTTTCAAGCAATTATGAATACACCAATTGGATAGGTTGCTAAGGTCGATTTGCACCTTTCCACAATCATCTAAACTTTTTATCTTACGAAATAGCTTGACATCATCCGCATACATTAAACATTGACAGAATTTTATGCAGTGAACAATATCATCATTAAAAATTATGAAAAGCAGAGGGCCCAAATGACTACCTTGCGGAACTCCAGAGGTACAGGAGATTAGTCTTGAACAGCAGTTATCTATGTAAACTTTTTGGAATCGACCAACTAAAAACGATGAAATCCACTTCAGCATTGCAGAATGAAATCCAAAATGTTCCAGTTTCTTTAGCAAAATCTTATGATTCACTGAATCGAATGCTTTGCTAAAGTCAGTATAGACAGCATCAACTTGGCATCCATTTTCAACAGCGTTGATAACATAGGATGTAAAATGGGCTAGATTTGATGTTGTCCAACGTCCAGAAACAAAACCATGCTGAAACTCAGACAGATGTTCTTTTACATGAAATTCTAATTTATGTTTAAGGATGCTTTCAAAAACCTTTGGTATAGCGTACTGTTTGCATATTCCTCGGTAATTTTCAATGTTATTCTTGGATCCAGATTTAAAAATAGGAACCAAAGTCGACAGTTTCCAATCATCGAGAAAAATGCCAGATGAAAGGGATGCATTAAAAATTGTGAGTAGAGGTGTACACAGGGAATCACAGCAGTTTTTTAATACAATTTCCGGGATACCATCGGCACCAGGCTTAGAATTTGGCTTGAGGGTGAGAGCCGCAGACTGTACATCCTGCAAATCTAAAACCAGTAGACCAAAATCAATCTCGGACATTGAATACAGCTCAAAACTACTGGGTATACTGAATTTCGAGAAAACGGTTTCGAAAAATTGCGCAAATAATTCAACTGTTGTATAAGTGTCATTGCATTCAAAATTTTTATAAACCATTGTTTTGAGCAACCCAATAGAACATCTTTTATGATTTATAAATAACTAGAAATACTTAGAATTACGTTTTAGTTTATTTTCTACGCTATTAATGTATAGAACTTGCTTAGGACAGTAAAATCTTTTCGGAGCTTCCAAAATAGATCTTTATCAATTTCATTTCCAGAAATTATAAATCTTTTGTGTGCTTTTTTTTTTTAAAATTCTTTAAATTAATAAGCCGCCTATTATACCATGGGGGTTTCGAAATGTTTCTCTTCACTGAGCATGGAACAAAGGTGGTAAATCCAATTTTCATAATTGCAATAAAACGACTGTACATTTCAGAGGGACATAGATTTTCAAATTCGAGATCCCACTCAAGTGAATTGAAATATGAGTTTAATCCACCAAAATCACATTTTAAAAAGTTAAAAGACCTATTTGAAATCGTTTCCCTCTTAGAATAATTATACATCTCAATTTTATCATAGATTTGTTTATGATAAATTGAATTGTTTAAAAGAGGAAGCGGAGCTTCAAAAACTTTAACGTTAAAGTCATTTGTATTAATAAAAACAAGATCTAAAATTCTATTTTGAGAATTCGTTATAGAATTAATTTGACAAAGATTACAACAAAGCAAAAGGTCAATAATCGCTAATTTGAAATCTTTTATTACATTATGTGGAATAAGCATTTTGTCGTCTCAGACCAAGACCAAACTACATCACCAATGTTAAAGTCACCAAAAACGCAAATATTATCTGAATCAGAACAATGACTACTTACAAATTCAACATTTTCAATACAATTTTCATGGTATATACGTAACAATGAAGAAAATCGACTTTCCAGTACCCTCAACATTAACAGAAACACAGATTTGTTCCACATCTAAGATCGGCAATTCTAGCTGCTTGCAGGAAAATGTTGTCCGAACAGCAATCAGCACACCTCCACCACGTTCCTCAACCGATTTACAGCGATCAAAGCGAAATACATAATAGATTCGGCTGTCGAAGATTTCAGTTGACAGAATTCCATGATGAAACCAGGTTTCCGTAATTATTATTACGTCGTAATCATTGTGACTTGAAGCCGTAAACAAATCCAAAGTCTTCGTTCTGCAGCCGCTGGCGTTGTGATAGTAAACCCGAACCGATTGTAGAATATTATTGGTTTGACTCAGATCAGTATTGCCTGAGGGCTTACTCGTGTAAACAACATTAGCATTAACAGAATTTAGTTTTTTGGTTTCTGGACGAAAGGGCAAATTTTTACCACATTAGGCCAAAACTTCCCGTCGTAGACAGAGCTTGTATATTGAGCAGGAACTCCAATTTTAAAATTTACAAATTTAAGAAATTGACTACTTTCATTTAGCTTAATTAATTTAAAGCACGAAAAACATGCAGAATTAATGTCCAACTTAGATGCGACGTAAGTAATAATAGCATCCGTAGAAGTATCTGGGTGAAAGCTAGATACATGATACCACTTCAATTTGCGAACAACATGAAGATCAGTAGCATTTTCGTTAGTTCCCAGGATGAATTCCGGCCGCACGTTAAATTTTTTTCTGCTAATGTCCTGCTCAGCAACACCAGTACCAGAACCACCATAGGTCCGACATTAGGAGCAACGACATCAGCATTCAGCCCATCCGTTCCAGTAGCAGAAAGGTCAACATGAACGTCTACAGCATCAGCACAGACAGAAGCATAATAATTAGTATTCGGACCAATAGCTAATGATTTGGTAGCAACTTCATCAGTAACAGCAACTGAATATTCCCCACGAGCATTCATAGCGACGGTAATGTTTGTTTTGGATGCATCGACAACCAAAGCATCCGCACTAACAGCTCCAGAAACATCCACAACACCAACAGAATCCACAACGCAAACATTTTTAGTAACTGTAGCTGCAGCTGACTCATGGAAAGAGAGTTTATTTTGATTTTGATTCACCGTCTGTACCAGCAGACGAAGATGGAGAGACAAGAACAACGTCATCAAATGCAGCTACGTTAGTCGAACAGCTGTAAGCGCAATCAGTTTTATTCATTTTCTTACTCTGTTTGACAGAGTTCGAAATGCTTGCATTTGATGCGTTAACAGCTTTCGACGAGCCCTTAAGAGCATTATCACTTTTCTTCATTTTACCGGCAATCGCGGGAGAGTCTTTATTATGTCGCAAAGATGTAGAGCGAAGCATGGGCAAGGGAGAAACAGTTTTTTTCTTTTAACAGTTTGCTGGGTTTAGTTTGAGACCGAGTAACTCTCTGAGAGCAATTTGTTGCAGATGAACCAAAAGAGAAACACTTTTCAAATTCTCCTTCATTGCAGATCTTAAGCAACTCTTTCATTTTTAATAAACATGGTAGCAATAAATTTAAATCGCACGAATCACACTTCCAAAATAAATCATCATTTGTCTTTATCAAAGCGAATTGAGTATCGAGAATATTAGAACAATGTATGTGTAAAATCGAATGACAAATTCCGCACGAAAGATAATCGTTGTCGGATGTTATCATATTACATTTTATGCACTTGACGTCCATTTTATTAGCAAAATAAAAAATCACAACCGTCTCTAATGAGAGCAAACTATAACTTCAGTTCACCCTTAAGCCCAACTTCGGTCGTTCTGTCAAATATAGAGATTCGTTTATAAGCCGAACAACACGAATGTCGAACCATCTACCAGGCTCTGTATTCGTCGCAAAAATCACCATAATCTGGGCCTAGCAGCGTTAGCCATAACCTCCATCGCAGTTACTATGGTTAGACTCTTCTGTGCAAAATAAGAGCAATGCACAAGAACTACCATCGTTAAAGAAACAGATGTGACGGAGCTAGCTACAACATCTGAACCAATACCAGCTTCGTGAATTAAAGATGCCGAAATACAAGGACAACAATTACCACCAAAACATGTCAAACGAGGATGTTTGATTCTAAGATGGGTTAATGACACATCAGTAAATTCATTGGGTTATTTGCACACGTCTCCATCATAGAACACCTTGCACGCGCAATTATTTACACTGCAGGTGAACTCTACATTCCATTCCCCAGCATGACACCTCCAGACAGTTACACATTACCCCAGAACACGCATTTCTTCACATTCCCATCATCTTCCCATAACCGCATTAGCCGTTAAGAAACTTTTGTCAGATTTCGTTGAATAAAGATAGTTTTTTTTTTATAAAATTAATAAAAGTTTTAAATTATACACAATACTCGTATGTTCACAATAACTATTACACCAGGTATGCCGTACGAAATGGGGTTTAATCAACGTGTTGTTTTGTCCAAGGATCTACCGACTGTGCTAGATAAGAGTAGTATTTCAAAATAGAATTCTGGTAGATTAAATTTATGTGAACAATGCAGGCTAGGAAAATGCTTTCATTAAGTTTTTCTATTATTAATTCAAAGGTGAGCCATCCTTTAAAGTTGTAATAAAGAATTTGATGTAAATACCAACAGTTTTTGTTAATAACAAAATAATAGTTTGTTTAAGGTTTTATTAATAACAATAGACGTGCATAGGCAATATTTGTTAATGCTCTATTTATACATAAATGCTACTCATCCATAGACGGATACGAAATTTTCCATGATTTGTTCGTAAAAGTTATCGCTCTTCTCCAACTCTGCTAGGAACTCATTTTTCTATTGATATTAGAGCCAAATAGCTTGATATTTATTGACCTTCAGTACTTCATCTTTCAACTACGTCAAAGCTGAGAATATTCGTTCGACATACTCGTAATCCACTGTAACTGGTATTATGCATATGTATTAGTTTCGAAAGCTCATAAACTTTTTCATAACTTCTACAAATGAGACATCATATGGCGCTATAATTTTTTAATTAGTACGAGCACCACTAATCGTTGTTCTAACAATAGGGCATCTAAAATTCTCACTAGTAGCGTAAAATACTGTTAACTTACTTTTCAATGTATTCAAAATTGTCAGGGTGTCGACCCGCGGCTTACCATTGGTAGTTTCTAGACTTCTTTTATCCCAAAACAAATATCCTTTGATTTTCGCTGTGAGCGTTTGATGTGTGATTTTATTTAGTAAAGTATTTCAGACAATTAAACTGAGAAAGAGTAACTTATAGTAATAACTACTTACATTGGTATAGAAATCTTTAGATTCTTCTTAGTTTCACCATGTGGATTTACTTCTGGCCACCAAAGGAAAAGGATGTTCTCGAATTTTTGCCTACGTGATTTGCTCAAATAGCTCAATGAAGTAATTTCCCACGGCGTTGTCAAAACAAAAATTACAAACTTTAAAAATTAAACGATTTAAAGGTTCGATCACATGTGCCACATAAAATGGTTCGATGATGCAGTGTATGATTTAATTAGACTCTTTATAAGTTTTTCCAGTAATTTATTTTGGTTTTTGTATTCACTGAAGTTCTTGCCATTTGGTAAATCGAATTACAAGTTGTTTCAGATAGTCTATTAAAATTCTTTCCGATCTTCTACTTTATCTTCTCATCAAAAAAGTGTACTCTGTTGACCAAATAATAAATTTTTACAAGAACTAATTTGTTTTGTGGATACATATTTTCCTATATATACTAAAATTTCGCCTACCTCTACTGTAGTAGTCTGTTTCGATTTTCGTAGCACCAATTTGCGTCGAAATTTGTGTTGGTACCGGGCGGCAGGCACGGTAGAGCAGTTTGTATGAAATTGATTGACGATTATATTAGAGCCAACTCAGAGAGATTCCAGTATTGTGCAGTGTTATACTTAGTAATGTTACTTAAATTTACTAATGTTAAGATTTATATTCCAACATTAAACCACATTAGAACCTAACTAATTTTTGTGGATTGGCGGCACCAAGTATCCAACTTATAGAAATCGCCACTTGCGCAAACCTCTCGCAGCCATTCGTATTATGTGATACACGATTGGTAGGGACCTACTATTTTATGCCATTTCCGAAGAAATATTTTGTCGATTTAGAGTACTTTCTCATGACAGTTTTAGTCTCGGATGTTTGTCAGACGTTCGCAATAGGTGAGACCTTGAAAGAACTTCTTCGTGTTTTTTGGGCTCTAAATCATCGTGCACTGGGCCACGACCATTTCTGTCAGTTTCAGTTTACATTTATTTTAAAACAAGCCATTACAAAACACGCCTAATGTATAATTTTCTATTTATTTCATAACTGTGAGAATCTCTTAAAGAAAACTCAAAGCTTTTGCATTCTTAAAAATCATTCTTCTCTTAAAATTTTGATTTTATATGGTTCAAATGGTTTACATTTAGATTTATGGACTTTTAAAAATAGAATTTTCGTTCATGTCTATACACATCATCAGGATTTATTTATCTGAGTAAATTATGTTAATTATTTATACGAATACACACATATTGCACTGGTTATAGGCAAACGAATTTGGAAATCTTTTTTCACGACTGGCAGCATCCTTAATAATAACATAATAACATCCAAACATCACGACACAGTCCTACCATAGAGAGATACTGATTGCAGTGAGGTTGCAAACTTACTAAGTCGCCCAAGTGTTCAAAAGGCACCCGGTGTAGATGGTATTAGGACAATAGACTTAAAATCAAACTTGGAAATATTCGTTCTTATTCTAACAAAATTAATTAATCTCAGTTTCTACGAGTCAGCGGTACCAAAGAAGCTCAAAGAGGCAGTTGTTAGGTCGATTTATAAGGGCGGTATTAAAAAGCGCCTAGAGAACTATCGTCCAATAGCAATTCTACCGGCTATAGAAAAGATTATGGAGCAGATCACATCGGATCGAATAAGGGAATTCGTTGAAAAGCATAATTTAATAAGCAAACATCAATACGGGTTTCAAAAAGGAAAAAGCACCAACCAATTTGATCAATGCTAACCTGAGCTAGCGTCATCACGTATACGTATTAGTTCTATTTCTGGAATTCAGCAAAGCTTTTAATAGTCTTAACCACAAAATCGATGCTTTAGGAAGAATGGGTATAAAAGGATAGCTATCGGACTGGCTTTTCAACTAGTTTAAAGATAGAACATTTCACATTAAAATAAATGGTTCGTATAGCAGTGAATATGGAGTGTTGCATGGGGTTCCACAAGGGTCTAAGCTTGGTCTCCTACTTTTTATACTATACACCAATGAAATGCTAAAATGTTTCCATTTGCCTATGCAGACAGCACGGCAATAGTAGTAGGTCGCCCATCTCTGGAAGAAGCAGTAAGCGTGTTGCAGACGGAATTCAACGCAACAGGAAGATGGTGTCACGACAATGGGCTGGCGATATTAATCAAAATCATAAGTTGATTTTATGATAGAAACGTGTAAATTAAACAATTTTTCTAAACAACCTCCTACAGACAGCCACAAGGCTTCGCAAGTCTGAAATTTGTAAATATTTATCAAAACTGAATAAAATCTAAAAATCTCAATCTAATCTAAATCTAAATCTGCTCTGTTCATTCATCAGCCAATCGACTCTGCTCTTAAAGAGCGCAAATAGACAGTGAAAGGAGAAAAAGAAAACAAATTTATCATCACCACTGAGTCTTGGCCTTAATATCAACTTGTTTAAAAGCTCTAAAAGCCGAAACTAATTTTATTAAAATTAATAAAGCCGAAGTTGAAGTTATTTGCGTTTCCAGGTTTTATTATATCATTTCATGATCTCTCGAACTCAAAACCCAATAAGTAACTTTATGAAAGTAATCATTAAATTTCACGCAGCCGTCAGCCGTGTAGTCGCCAATTTATCAATTTAATTTTATAATAGTATATTTTATACCAGGCAATATGTGTGTATAAACTATTAACGTAATTTATTCAAATATGTAAATAAGTTCTGATGGCAAAAAAGCGATTTTAAAATGTCTGACTTGGTGGCGGAATATTTATAATTGTGGAAGAATATTCATAATTGGCTATTAGAAGTATTTTAAAAATAAAAGTAAAAAACAATTTGGAATATTTGTGTTGAATTTTCAATTTTATTTCAGTTGAAAACTTAAGCAATACAAAAACAGATATCCTGTTCCGTTCCTGTGGCACTACTGAGCACACACACAAGGGCAAATTTATCCAATGTTTGACTGGATGGAAATTATTATTATTTTTGTTTCACTCGATGAAACAAATTACTATTTATATGCTCGGTTTCGGGAAAAAGTCCAAAGATGATTTGCATCTTAAAATCATAAACAGTTAATGCTGTACATCTTAAATCAGAGAAGCTAGTGTGAAGGTATGAGCTAGGAATATTTTAATTGTAACCTGTTCTCATTTTAGCAACTTGGAGTTCTGTGGACCTTGTAATTGTAAAGTTAGTACAACCCAGAAAAGTTTGAAATAGTCCGGCCGTGAGGTTTTTGAACCTGCGACTATCGTCACAAGTTTACAGATTACCACACCTGTTAGCCAACTCGACTATGTCGGGTGTCACGGTATAGTCAAAAGCTAAATTAAAATTTATTTATTTTTTCCAAAATTGTGATCAGACTGCCATACCTATATTTAGCGTGTTTGTACAAATTGAGTCTCTATCTCACGTAATTCTGTCGCAACTCCATTTCCCCGCAAACACATCTTGTATGAGAAAATCGACGGGAGTAAAATTACAAAAATGGACCTAATAGGTTGTATCCTAGGAACGTTAGTTAGGTGACATTGTGGTGATGAAAATGTAAGAGTATTGCTCTTGGCATCACATCGACACACATTGGCGCCAAAAGACTTTTTTCTAACTTTTGAACCGTTAAAGATATTTCAATATTTTTATTTGTTAATTGAAGCGAGTTCTTTAACTGTAATTTATGTTAAATGTATGTTCCTCGGACTACAGCGTGACCAGTAATATATTTTTTAAGTAAGAATTTTATCGACAACAATACTTTAAAAGGCTTAAAAGGAGGGCGTTAAATAGAGCATAATTATTGTTAATATTGATGATTATTTTACTCGATTAAAGTAGATTTTTTTAATAAAGGAATATTTTTTTTTTTTTATTTTATTATCTCTTAATATATATTTATAAATAATAGTTTTTAATTTAAAATTAAATGGAAATTATTATAAAATTATACGAGACTTTAAAAACCAGGCCAAACACAAATTTACAAAACTATAATACCTATTTTTTTTTTATTTGCACGTGTGAAAGGGGTTATGAATACCCTTATACTAATTTTAGGACACGGGCGTTTTGAGGAAAGGGAAAGAGACAGAGAGAAAGACAGATAGGTGTAGTTGGTTTGAAACTCAGCTGGTATTAAGTTTCAGTGAACTCCAAGGGTGGCTGTCCAGATAACTGGGGAGCTTGTTTGTTTTTGCTTTTGTCGTTGCTCATGCTTCACATTATTTTTGTCCGTCCTCCTGATGTCATCATCACGATCAATATATTTTACTTTAAATATAGCTTTTAATTTTTAGAAAAAAAAAAATTGTTGACATTCCTATCAACAGTTCAGAGTAATCATTTTTTTGCAGCTGCTTCCCGGACCTGATGATACAGCAAGGATATTAAACAAATCTTAATTTTATCTTATAGGTGAAATTTTGGATGTATTTTGGTACCGATACCGCTTGTAGCCCTTATCCCTTGATTCCAGTGCTTATTCCCAAGGTTCTCCTATTGGCAAAGTTTGATGTCTTATGATTGGCCCGCCATGGGCCAACACTTTCTGAAGTGTTGGTATCAGGAGTTTATGACTGTAGCAAATCCGAAGTCCTTTTTGCATATTCATCGAATTTATTCGCATTTATGGACTTTGGGTGATGATACATTTAAAACCACCTGTAATCTCTTAATAATTTATTTATCTACAATACTTGGGTCATAGATGATGTTACTTCGGGATTGTCGAAAAATCTTCGGGAAGTATTCTCATCATTTGTATTACCAAATCCTTGTTTTGGCATATCAACAATTAATCTGAGTTGTTGTCTAAATTGCTCTTGTATATGTGTTTTTCTCCTTTTTCTGCTTCCTCCTTGTTATAAGTTGCATCCTCTTGGTGGAGCCCATAAGTTAGTCTTTAAATGAACTCCATACATCTTATTCTAGCAAGTAATGGTGAAATTCTGAATTCATAATTATTTACATCGCCGGAACTTCTTCTTGTGTCCTCTTGCATATTGGACATGAAGTATTGATTTTGTGTTTATTATTTCAATTAACTCTTTTTCCGTCTATCATTGTCAGACGAAATCCATGCTCAATCATTACACTTTTTTTCTCTTTCTCGTTGTTTCAATAAGATCCGTAGGCTCCTTTGCGTATTTAAACAGAATTGGTCTGCAAAAATGAACAGATAATGGTCTCGTATTTTTCCAATGTTCAGCTATTGTACTTCCCTTTTTAGAAGTGGAACTGATGATGCAATAATCACGTTCGCATGCGATATAATTTGGACATCTCCTGAACTTATTGTTTGTTTGTATGCACTTTGTCCAAAAGATGCATCGCGTCCCCATTTTCTTAACATATTAAGACTTGTTGGTAGCGACTGTACCTCCTAATTGTTCATGCTGTTAAAAATCCTCTTTGCTGTTGGTCCATCAATTCTTGAAGATTCATCTCAGCCAGTGTTTCCGTTACCTAGCAGTTCCCTGAAATGGCTTCTTTTTTAGTTTCTGTTAAAACCATATAGCTTGGAAGAACGTCAATATTATGGCTCCTTAATGATGTTTTCAGAACATTGTACTTTTCCTTGGAAAGACCCAAATCCAAGAACAAAGCTAGTGCAGTCCGGTCATCGTATTCGATGGGATCCACTTGAGGTGTAGGAGCACTCTCCTTTATCCGTTGTACTCGAAGTGGACTTGCTTTCGTGATATGCGTATCCGCTTTTTTCGTTCTTGTATTTCAAACTTAATGCAGTTTCAGTTGTAATATTGCATGTAGCGCCTGATAGTTTTTTTCTTTTTTGTGTAAACGGAACATATATCCAAGGATTTTAGGTTCACCAACTTCGAAGAAAAATACCTTGTTCAGAAAGTCTGCGTTGTTTTCAAGAAATACGCGCTCTATGAAAAGTTGAAAATATTCCTTAATATGTTATTACACAAAATTATTACAAATATCAATTTAAATTAATTTAAATATTATATTAATTTTTTTCACCGAAGATCAAAATCGTCAAACTTTGAAGAGCTCTAAAAATTAAACGATTCATCCAATCAAGATTTTTTTTTTGTGATTGAACAAGCATTGTTATTTTCCTTTGAAAAATATTTTTTATTTTTTTTTTAAATCAACACATCAAAAATTTTGCCACGACTCTGGCCACACAGTGCACCTTGAATAGCTGGCTTGGTAGCGCTGACTTTAACCTACTGATATAAGTTCGAATCTCAGATGTGAGCATGAATATTTTGTAAATTTTAAAATATATAGTTTCAAATTTCAAAATATACACAGATACACGTCGAACAAAAAATGTTGTTAGGACATATGCTCGCAAAAGACTGATTCAATTTAACTTCATTTGTATGATAATTTAATCGAACGAAATTCTATTTCTGTCGTCCATAAGAAACTGAGAGCGGAATTGATGCATTTATGCTCATTTGCAATGAACTAATATTTCTTCCACTTACAATGTTAAAGGAGTGCTAATGTCTAAATGTTCAATAGACTTAGAGTATGATATGCACAGATGTGAACGAGGAAAAAGAAACCAATTTATTTTTGTTTTACTTTTAATCGACGGAAATTTCGAAATATGTAATTTGTTTGGGGGTAAAGGGAATCAGTCTTTTTTTTTTTTAATATTTTGCATCACTTAAAACTAAGTCTTTAAAAGTTTATTAACCCAGTGATGGAGAGAAAGCAAAGAGTATAGAGAAGAATTAAAGATTAAAGAGGAGATCATGACTTGATACTTATTTTAAGCCCAGATATCTCGCCTTGTAGTTTTTCTTAGGAAATCCAGAGCCAAACTGGAAATTCCTCAAACACCCTATCCGTTGCAACATATCCTTGAACAAAATCTTGTTCTATTGCGCGTTTACTTCGGACGATCAGATATCGTGTAAATTGAAGCCGCCACCTTATTTGAAAGGTGATTAGGAGGCGATTTTACAGAGCTTTGCAAACATCGCCCACGTTGGCGTTGCCTGGCTGCAAACACCTTTAATTTGTAATTTAACGTTGGGCTACAGTGAGTGTATTCGAAAAAGTAATTTGCCTTGGGAACTACATATTTACTTGTAGGTAACACAATGTATGATCTTGGCAAATGAAATTGCTCCAGTGTATATCTGTCACCTACTTAAATAACAAATGACAGGAACTTGAACGATAAAAAGGAAATATAAAATTGTTTTTCTTTGGAATAAATTCCATCACATTAAAAAAAAAAATTTCTTTTGTTCTACGTGCAGTATCCAGTTATTGTGTCATATGTGGTAATGCTCTGAAATTTTATTTAAACACATTTATTAGCTAATTACATTAATTGAAAGCACCCACTTATTTTTTATTTCTACAAAATTATCAGATGCGTCACAAAAACCACCTTATCTCGCGAGATGGTAATCAGAAAAAAAAATATCAATCGCAATACAAAAGGCATTATTTATGTAATACTTGTTGTGGAATTCCGAGAAATCCATACATTTTCGAAGAATACACATTGAATAATTTTCGAATACACTCAATTGAACAGATATATGTGCATTTGTACATATAATTACCATGGTACGGATACCTACCTCCTACGCTCGTTTTTTTGTCATCTCAAAATCAGTTTTCTCATTTTCCGTACACAAATGACATTAATTAAGTCAAGGGCTTCGTAAGACCTTCCATTATTTTTTTTCAGCTCTAAACATCCCTTTATTATATTTTTATTATGTCCTTTCGATTATTTTATCTTAACAGTATTAATGTTCAATGGTGCTCCTTATCACTGCAACCCATAATGTAACTAGACCTTTAGTGTTCCCTTCTATTCGCGCTAAGTTGAATAGAGCACTAATACAATACATTATAAGAATGTATTTTAAGGCTTGTACGGAAAATTGCGTAATTGTTTTCATTACCTTTAGAATTTAGAACATGTTTAGAACATGTGCTGCGGAACACATTGAGCAGCATAATACAAGTTGGGGGCGATATCCCCAAGTTACAATCTCCCAATCCAAAACCTTCAGTTACAAGTAAATGCCCGAATTATTAAAAGGACGTAATTTGCTTAAATGCTGTCTGCTGCTTTTGGAGGTTATACATACGTACCCCGTTGTTAGTACATACTTCTGTTCCTATCAGAGTGACCACAAATATTATTACCATTCATCGCCTATTTGCCACCTGCCACTTTGATGAGCATTGCTAACAATAACAGGATGTTGACGTTTATTCCTCGGGCAAGGAAATCTGGAACGCGATGATTACCGTATCGCCTTGACCAAGATAACGTATAGATATGCAATCATTTTTGACGGCCACGTTTCCCCGTTTGTTGTATCGAACCATAAATTGGCGACTCTCCGATGCCAATTCGTATAATGGTACGCTGAACGTTCTTAAAAATTCTACATATACTCGTATAGACGAAAAGCTGAATTCAATTTTTTTTTCTTTAAATCCATAATCATGTATATAAGTGCATACAAGTGTATGTATTTGTACAAATAATTGATTTTTAAATCAGGGTGGACGGTAGTGCACCGTCAAGTTTTCCAACAACTTGTGCACAGGTGTTACCTGATATACACGAAAGAATCTTTAACTCAGCATTCAATATTTTAGTTTATTCATCTACCAGTTAACTTTACACATTACAAAAATAACTTAATATAATTGGAAAAAGATGTTCGTATGTAATTAAAAAGAATGTAGCACTTTAATACATACATAACATAATAATGAAATAAATAAGTATGTACATAATTATTGGAGTACAATTCATAATACATGATAAATGTACATCGTGTTAGGACGAGCCCTATTTGGGAAATTTAGTAAATTTTAAGTTTCTCACTTAAGCCATTGCTGAGATAGTAAACTTAAAAAAAAAACGCTTACACCGCTCACTCACTCACATATTCACATATTTGCTGATCATCAAAAACTACAGGGTATTTCCCGTGAACATGGAACCTTTAAAATTGGTACACAGGGTAGTGTCGCTTTAAGACCTTCCTAGGCCCTAGGCACTAGTCAAAATATACCTTCGAATTCGATATTTGTACAAAATGTTCTTGGAACTTCACAGTGTTAAAATGGCGGTACGGAACGCCAACGGTGCCCGTCTTATGCTTGATGAATTTTTGTAATTCTTATTCGTAGGACAGTGCGTTTTCGACGTCAATCCAATCAATCAACCAAAAATTGGTACACAGGGTAGTGTCGCTTTAAGACCTTCCTAGGCCCTAGGCACTAGTCAAAATATACCTTCGAATTCGATATTTGTACAAAATGTTCTTGGAACTTCACAGTGTTAAAATGGCGGTACGGAACGCCAACGGTGCCCGTCTTATGCTTGACGAATTTTTGTAATTCTTATTCGTAGGACAGTGCGTTTTCGATGTCAATCCAATCAATCAACCAAACATTTTGGGGGGCCAAAACCGCACAATTTTGGAAAGATTTGAAAAATCCGGTACTCCTTGTAGACAATTTGAAAGCCGTTCATAATGATTCTTACTTTTCAATTCTGTCTGTTCATCTGTACGTAAGTCTGCAGCCTAAATTGATAGATTTTCTTGAAACTTCAATATTTGGGGTAAGTGGAGTGCAATTCATGTATTTGAAGAATAAAGTCATATATACTTTATTTATTAACGATTTTTTGAAAACTGATTATTTTTATTTTTCGTGTATGACTTAAACCATTATTGTTAAAAATGTACATCTAAGCAATATTTGACATGTATATGAGCAAGACAGATTCCCAAAGGAAAAGCCGCCATATGTTGTTATGCAAACGTATGCGCAAGCTGCATCGAAAGCAAATACAGAAAGCAGTATTACGCCAGATCTAATCTCCCAAGTTTTCTCTATAATTCACGCAAAACTTGAGAAGCAAAGCAAGACAAATAAACTCATATGTGAAAAATTGAGCAAGCTCGAGTAAAAAGTAAAAAAGTCGGCAGATCTATTGAAGTCTTACAGAGTACCTCGTTGTAAATAGCGAAATTAGATATCCGCCGAAAATAGAATTGATACGAGAAAAGAGGATGCAAAAGATGGCAACAATCCCGTGCTCACCACCATAAAACTTATTCGAATCACTTATGTAATAAACACGAAAAAGCAATCCGACATTACTAGATATCTAGAAGGCTTGACTGCCGAAAATCGTTCAAATTACTCACTCTGGAAAGCCATGAAAGGTATCAAAAAACCCTATATGCATTCATCACCAATACGAAAGAACAATGGCATATGTGCAAAAGGAGACAAAGAGAATGCGGATTTATTTTCCGAGTATTTAACGGATAGGCATTGATAGAGGATCTTGGTTGTACGATTACGACACGTGACAACTTTAAAATATGATGTGTGTCGTTGGCTGGACTTCACCAGGCAACAAAAAACCTGAAAAATAACAAGGCCGCTGGATATGATTTAATAACCGGACAGATCCTCAAGGAATTGCCAAAGAAAGCTCTAATGAAACTGCTTTTGCTTATAAATGCTTCGCGGAGACTACTATATATTCCAAGACAATGGAATGTCGCTGAATTTATAACGGTTCCAAAACCGGGAAACGAGAAAAAATCGTACAGACCGCTGCTACCGATAATATCAAAGGTCATTGAAAAGAGGAAGAGAAAGACGCTTTTGACGCGTCTGGAGTGAGTACAATTTTTTTTAAGTCAGGATATTTTTGAATAGGTTCTGAGGGGATTAATGCTTTTAAATTTTAAAATTTATCGATATATTCATGATTTTGCGGGTAAAATTTTTCATTCTTTTTTAAGAAACTGTCATAGGTTTGGCAACCTTTGTATAATCTCTTATGAACTTCCTAAAAATACTTTAATTTGCTTGGTTGTTTTTGAAAGCTTGTAGTTTTGTATTGCGGCTATCTTGTTCTGGTTTGGTTTGATTCCTTTCGTTGGGACTACATGTCCTAGGAACTTTGTTTCCTTTTAATGTTTTAACGATTTTCGAAAGTGAATCGATGTGTTCTTGAAGACTTGTCGAGAACGCTATGATATAATCGAGATACATTAGACAGGTTTTGTTAATGTATTCTGCAAGGATGGAGTTCATGAGGCTTTGGAAGGTTGCCAGAGCATTCTTGAGACCAAATGGCATGCGGACAAATTCGTAGTGGCTATTGTCTGTTGAGAACGCAGTTTTCCGTATATTTTTTTCAGCTATCTCGAGTTTGTTAAATATATCGTCCATATTTGGAATGGGGAATTTGTCGTCTATAGAAACATCGTTTAGTTTCCGATAATCGACAATTGCCTGATGCGTCCAGTTTTTTTGGGACGACCCAAATTGAAGCAGAATATGGAGATTTTCTGGGACGGATGATTACTTGCTCTAACATTTCGTTAATTTATTTATGCACTTCTTGCTTGTGCACTTCTGGACATGTATATTATTGACAGTTCGGGTTTCATGCTTTATCGCATGAGTGTACGAAAGGTCATTACCTTCTTGATAAAAGATGTTTGAATATTGAGAAACGAGGTTTTTTACTTTGCTTTTTCCTTCGATATTAAGATGATCAATACGTATTTGTTCCATCACTGGGTCCTTACTCGTCTCAGTATGGTAAATATTTAGATCGGGGATACTTTTGTTATATAAATAAACATTTTCTTCTAATTTATTAAAGAATATTGGTATTTTGGTATTGCCTACGATCGGAAATCTTTCTTTAAAGCTTAGGTAATACTTCGAAAATCAGCTTTGAAAACCTCGAAAGTGACAAAATTTGAAAACAAAAAATTCAAATCTAGAAAAACGAGAAAAAACTGGAGAATTTTTTTTTTTTAAATCGCTATTCTATAATTGGGAAACTTTTAAAAACATACAAGAAAAATACAATCCATCTATAACGGATCATGTGATACCCTATCTCCCATCTTCTAACTCACCCCTAATAAAGTGAGCGATGAATCTTTCCATTCAGAAAATATCTCCGCGATTTGTAAGAAATTTTATCACAAAATTGTTACTACAATTTTTTCTTTATATACAGTGGGCGTGGCTCCCAAAATTTGTAATCGAAGTTGTACAATAAGACTTAACCATCACCGTAATAGCTTTGAAAAAGCAATATATGGTTTTTTAAAACGCCCCCAAAAGTGGGCTTGGTCATGTATAATGTATGGACGATAAGTAAAGTAAGTCAATGTCTACATATTTTGCCTTGACAGCATTATTCAGGTTCTAGCAAAAATATTGAGAAAAACGAAATTTTAAAAAAAAAAAAATTACAATTGTACTGCTTCGGATTCTAGAAAGCTTATATACATACCAAATTTCATGTTTCGAGCTCAATTCTGCCGAAGTGTATCATTTTCAGTCTGACGGATCGGAGACTTACTTCGCTCATTCGTTTCACTTTTACGTCAAATTTCTATTTGCACTGAGAATGATACATTTTAGCGGATTTAACGATGCTTATTCTTGAATTTAATGAATAATTCCCCCGGTGGATTAATAATATAGTTGTTTGTCTTTCTCGATTTTATTTTTCGAGATATCGTGATACACCTCTAAGCCACTTTCTTAATTTTTTAATTTTTTTTTATAATTTGCACCTGCGAAAGGGGTTATGAATACCCTCATACTTATTTTTAGGACACGGGCGTTTTGTGGAAAGGGGAAGAGACAGAGAGAAAGACAGATTGATGTAGTTGGTTTGAAACTCAGCTGGTATTAAGTTAACTGGGGAGCTTGTTTGATTTTGCTTTTGTCATTGCTCATGATTTACAGTATTTTTCTCCGTTCTCCTGATATCATCACGATCAAGTTGCATTTTAGCCATATGAGCGCCCTACTGCCAGTGTTGTGCCTTCGCAGTAGAGTTGACATAAGCTTTCGCAATTGATCGACTTTTTATTTATTTCATGCGAAATAAATAGATGATTATTGACATCAGGATTCGAACCGTGAACCTGTAGCGTGACAAGCGATGATGTTAACACTACACCACGGCCACCCTCAATATGTAAGGGCATGATATTAACATTTTGGACATATTGTCAAACAAGTTTTTTTTTTAGCTTTTTAACGCATTTACGAATGCTTACATTTCTTCGCTTCTTGTCGATTTCCATTTAGTCTTCTGGGCTTTAAGTCCAACGTCGTTTCAAGTTGAATGAAAAGGCATGATTGTTCACCTGAATAGACTTAACTCTTAAAGTTCCTCATTTGAAGTTTCGATTTGGGGTATTTTACTTCAGATGCGGGCCCATGTGCTTGGGTGTTTGGATGTTAAGTGTAAAATTAATCGGCCGCAGACAGATGGTCTAAATGGTCACTTGAAGTATCAACAATTCCAGGAAAGTTTGAAAAATTTAAAGAAATGGAAAAACATGTGGGAAAGGTTACCACCATATTATCCATCAAAGTGGGTTATACAGTTAGTCTCCTCGGTGAAATCGAATGTACGCAAACATGTGTATATTTCCTCTGATTCTATTTCTTTTAATACCCCCCTAAACTCATGTATGTACATACGTATGTGTGTGTATATTTGCACGTTGGTAAAATGAATGGCTTTCACTAATGTCTCCCATGAGAGAACTGAAATTGGTTCCGACATCCGCCCAATGGTGTTATTTCTACCTGAATGAGGATGTGACTAGGACGACAGGACACAGCGTCAGCGTCACACATTGTTTGAGTTAAATAAACTTTTGTGGGGACATCTGTGTTGAGCATAAAACACCAGAAGATATCTTAAATGCGAAGGTCACCCGTTTAGGGAGAAACCATTGATACATATGTACATACATACACATATAGGTACATATGTATACATTTTCCGATTGACCACGCATACATATTTATTATCAAACGGACAAGTGGGGGAATTTTAATCATTAAATCAGTCTTGAAGGTAAGATTGTGATTAGGACTGCAACTATCGTTAACCTTGTCTGTCTGATTTAAAATGAAATGACAGTTATCCTGATGGGTCGACAGATTGAGAAAAAATGTACTTTCATTGAAATTCAATTATACTATGTTGTATGGTGAGCAGGAAAATCTTGAGAATTTCTTGTGGCAACAGATGATGAGGATGATAACCTTCAATAAAGAGATCAAATATCAAAGACGAGATATGTAACTTCTTCGCATAAATTATCCTTGTATGAAACATAGAGCCTTCGGAAATAGTTACTAAGTTGTTTCGAACTTTTTTACTTTCAGTGGCACCCTTCCAGAGCCCAGTATGTCTTATACACGTAGGGAAATTTTAATTTTACAAATTTTTCTTTCAATTTTCTTATTAAGAAAGAACAATCAGATATAACAGAAATCAGAATAAGCACCCGCCGATGACAAGTATGAAAGGTGGATAGACCTGGAGGGTGGTAAAAGACACAAAATCAAACATCAAGAGATGGAATCTATTTCAATACACTACGAGAAGAAAAACACACACACATACCAAAACATCTTGGATATTTATTGAAAAACTTTCCCGTTCGCACTCCTAATTTTTGTCGTCTTTTCTTTTTTTCCGGTTCTATGCCCTCTATTTTGTTGGATTTAAAGTTATATTTGATACCGCCCTCTTCGATTCCAAGTATGCAATCCAAACAAAATTTGACCTCATTGGAGGATATCAAACTTTTCCAAGAGTTTGCACATTTTTCATAAATTTTCACTCTCAAATACATATATATATATACAAACACGTATATATATACAAACGATGAAAAGTCTTCATTTTTTCAATTACTCACTATTCTATATGTTATACCTGTCCGCACGATATTCCCGCTAAGGAAATTATAAAGGAAATCAAATTACTATTAATTACTTTTGTTTGGTCAATTAATTGCGAAGGAATTTTAAGTATGTCAATCAATTTGGTTGTCTTTTATGTCATTAGTTTTGAATAAATATTTGTCATCGCACATATAGTAGTGTGGGTTTGGGTAGGTATTCTAATCATCGGATAATATTTCATTTCTTTCTGACAGGCTAATGCATCACTTTCGTGTAGAGTTCGAAGGCTTTCGTAGCTTTAACATTTAAAATTGGAAAATACAATTTTAACATTTTTTATTATGGGACAACGTTAAAGATTATTGTTCTATAGTTCAAAGGTGCATAGATTTATCGACCCACACAACGAAGACCATTATAGTAACTTTAACTCCAGCCACCACAAGTTGCTTGACAACTAGACAAAATTAAAGAACAAGTTCCAATGAAAACTGGGAACATTACAAAGCCAGGTAGAAGAAATATCAAAATTAGACACAGAAGCCAAGAGTTGTTCATGATAATATTTCTCTGATAGCATTATGGGAATCGCAAAATCTTCAAGACTGAACAAATTTCCCCTTCCTGTAGGTCTGTTCTTTCTCAAAGATTCTTATGGCATTTCGACTAAGTCCTGCGCAGAAACAATTTACCGAACTAATGACCTAAAGTCAGTTGTAGAACACAGTCTGTGACGCGGGCTGAATGAGATGATTAGAGAGAAGAAAATTCAGTGGGTAAACAATTCAATCACTACCAACAAGTCTTCGGGAATGGATGGAATATATCCTTGACAAAAAACCATAACTACAACTGAAAGAATTATTACATTACAGGAACATATAGGATCACATACCAAAATTGTGGCGAGAGGTAAGGGTTGTCTTAAATACCCAAAGCCGGTAAGGACGATCATACCACTGCAAGATATTTTACACATCTTAACATAGAATGCGTTCACAAAAAGTAAAAGTGTGGAGATAGTGCTGCACAATAATACAAGAGTTCCAAACCACTAAACAGAAATCGTTCGTTCTCCCTCTATATACCCCTATCTTTCCAACTAAAGCATGCAAAGAATTTAGTTGCTGATTTGTTTGACGATCCATTAAATTCCGTTTATATTTCAACAGTATACAGGATTAACGACTCAATTTAAAACTTTAGCAAACTCCCGCTACTTGAAAAGACTTAATTGTTCTGCAAAAGGCTTTAATTTGTCCGCAAAGGTTTTAAATTGAGTTAGCAATGCTATAAGAAGTGAGAAGCTGTCAGATTTCCAGAGTTCGCCGTTCTCAAAATTGGATAAAATCAAGTATCTTTAATTTTAAGACTAGAAACGCTTATTCTATTTTCTCCTCTATCAAATTTTATATAGACAGAATTGAATAAATTTTTAAGTAAATCGCCTTAAACGACTAAGATGCAGTCATAGGTAATCAAAGACAGATACCAGACAGACAGAGAGTAAGACAAATTTGATAGACCCACTTTTTAGCTCCTCGATACTCATATTTAAAACAGATTTTAAGAGATCGGCAATGTTCGCAATGTTAAATTGGTTTAGAGTCATTTGCGGTAAGGTTAAATTAAGTTAATGAGGATAAACATTTAATTGAGTAGTAGAACTTGGACTTTCCAGCCTTTTCTGTATTTCCACATAACTTATATCTACTAAATAATACTCTCAACTCTCTACCCCACGTGATGAGTCCCTGGAGTACCTAGTAACTACATTGAATATTGGATATCCAACACTTTGGAAGGTGGATAGTGGCAGCTAACAAGATATATTCGAAAATTGTTTTTCTCTAAATATAATAAATAATTATTTAAACTATCAAACTTAACAACGAATGTTCGATCTAAAATGGCCTTTTAAAGGGTGACCAGATAGCAATGATAGTTTTTCCAATTGTTATGTTTCAGCAACTGTCAAAGTTACCAATGACATCCAGCTGTCAAAATATTCAGTAAGGTTTGCCATCATGCATCGTTTGACACTTCCCGAAGGTGTGGAATACGAAAAGTATTGAAATTGATAACAGTGTATGTATACACTGAAAGACAACGAAAGTGACACAAGTAGTTTATAACCTCTGAGTTGTAGGCTTACGTAACCGATTATTTATAAGAAGTTTGAATAGGTCTGTTCCTTGAGCCTTGAGGCCACTCTGGTTTCTCGCTGAACACTTAGCGAAGCGATAACTGCAATTCTGTCCGCTTGAGAGGAGATCCCTCATCAGAAAAAAAAAAAAACCCATTAGAGGATGTAAAACCTCATGCAAGCAATTATTAGGACTATCTAACCTTAATTACGGCAACACTAATGATTAATTTCAAAGACCAATATTTATTTTGCTTTTACTTTTTACTTTTTTTTAAATCTTTGAAAGTCAAAATTGTTCTATTTTTTGTTTACCCATTGCATATGTTAAGTACAAACAAATCTGCAACGCAAGTTTCATTGAAATATTGCAAATTACTTATATTGAAAGTTGACGATTTCTTCATAAAAACGTACTTATTATTTTTGTTTTTACCAATGGGTATTGTTTGCTTACTTTTTCTTAAGAAATCGATTGATAATCCTATCGCATGTTTTAAGAAAACAGTAGAATTATAGTCTACTGAAACTTATTGCCACCTGAGTTTCAACCCCGCTATTCCAATATTTCTTTCTCTTTCTCTCTCTCACTTTCTGCAAACGCCCGTGCCCTGAAATAATTTGAGGGTATTTATTTCCCCTTTGGCGCGCGCCAATTATAAAAAAAAAAAAAAATTATATGTTATTGAAACTTGTATGCCAACATCAAAAATATATTTTTTTCAAAATGTTGTCCTATTAGGAAGGACTACCGGTTAGCATGGATGTGGGTGAACACATGAAAACAGCATATTTCGAGACAAAAGTCAGGTACGTTAAAGAATAATTTGATTTCACAAAGACCCCAGAACAGTCTCGTAAGTATGAACAGGTCCACTTTTTTTTAGTTTACTCTATTTCGAGTACATTTTACTGATTTTCTTCTACAATAACAGACAAACTCATGGCCCAAACTACTATCTGAAATTGATTATACTGCAAAATATTGTCTTTGTGCCAGGCAGAACAAGTGCAGGCTACTTTCAGGAGTTCCTACTATAAAACTGTGCAACTTTCATTATAATCGAGTCAGCGGCAAACTTGAAACAGACAGATATGAAATCCAAAGTTGATGGTTGTGTTTTCTTTTCTATATTGTCTGTGTTATTTAGCGAAATGTTTCTACAGCAGCACAAAAAAGCTATTTCCAGTGAAATCGTGCTATCAAAAGTAGATAGGAGCGCGACAAAATAAAGCACACGCCAGAAAAAAAAGACTGATACTCCCTTAATATGCAGTAGTAAAATGTAGTCTTCTCTTCGAATTAGAAGTATATTTACAGCATCCTTTTACTGTGGATAATACCCACATTAAAGAATTGCTGGTTGTGAAGCAAATAGTTCTTTTTATTTCACATGTAAATTTCGGGAGTCGGACAGAATCCCGAAAAACATACTCCCGAAAACCCAAAATCCCGAAAACCCAAAGTCCCGAAAACCCAAAATTCCGAAAATCCACAATCCCGAAAATATACAATCCTGAAAAGCCAAATTCCCGAAAATGAAAGTGAACACCTCGCACCCACTCCAAATCCTACAGTGACCCCAAGCAGGGGGGTTGCAGGGGGGCAGCATGCCCCCATACATATTCTACTGTTTATGCATTGTGGATATAATATATATATATTTGAACATTTGACAAATTTTTAATTTTATATAATTTTTCGGGATTTAGTTTTCAGGATTTTTTTTCGGTATTTTGGCCTTTCAGCATTTTGGATTTTCAGGATTTTGTTTTTTCTGGATTTTGGATTTTCGGGATTTCAGTTTTCGGGATTTTGACCCCAACCCATAAATTTCAGCTATGCTGTTTATTAAGTTGAAAAAAGAAACCTATTGTTTATAAATAAATATTTTGGCGCTAACAGCCCATCTATATGGCCAGGCCTAGCTTCTCACTGCCCTTCGTGCTATACGACACACGAATGGGAGGAGCCGTTTTCGAAGATACATATTTTCGATTGAGAGAAACATGAGGTGAGGCGAGAGGTGGGACCATGAAAAAACTTTTTAGAATTTTTCGGGCTCGAATCTTGAGCCTCTCGCTTAGTGATAGCGCACTTAACCATTGAGCCACGGCTGGCGTCCCGCTATTATCTAGACTCTACGAGTATCAAAATTACGATAACAAAAAACTGAAGTTAAAGATAAATACCACACTCGTAACATTTTCAAGCTAAAAAGTTGGTGGCTTAAAATTAAAGTAATGGCTCTATAAGTAAATTGTAAAATCTCTAACCTTGCCACCTAATTGCATGTTTTGTAGCATGAGCCAGATGGAACATTTTCATTTGCCATTCTTGTAACATGAGTCAGATGAAACTTTTTCATTTTCATTTGTGATTTAAAAAAAAAAAAAACATTGATACAATCATTGGAACATCCCCTGAAGCTGACAACTCTACTTTCTCATAGAAGCCAATTGAGCATATCGTAGGATTTAGGAGAATTAAGTATTTTGCAAAATTAATTTAATTTTGATGGTTTCAGTTCCTGCATTAAATCAGGTTCTTTTCTGTCGTTGTAATGGAATCTTAGCTACTAAATTAATAAGGTTTTTCTTCATCGCTTTTTCTTGCAATTATAATAACCGTAAGCAGCTTTTCGACTACATTACGAGTACATATACACACAGCATTTGATTTATTACTTTTTTTATTTCAGGTATTTGTAGCCAATTTGATGCCAGCAAATTCTGGTATATTCTATTTATTAATAAGCTTGTTAACTATGAATTTTTTTTTCAAATGTTAAAATTAAAACTAAAAATAACATCGGGAATGAGGAAATAAAATTACACTTTGTTTGTACTTGTGCATCGGGTTGGTTGACGCAGAACGTGCACAAAATTAAGTGTACCATTTAAATAATTGATTCTTTTGTTATGTTTGAATAATTAATTACCACAGATTTCGGATAAAATTGGTATATCAAATAGAAACCGTGTGGCTTTGATATGAAGCTTATAAATATATATGTATGTACTTGTGTGTGATCAAAGCATTGTTCCCACAAAAAACAAAGACTTGACATAAATCCATATTATAAATTTAATAAAAACCGACAGTTAAATCAATTAAAACTCTAATGAATATTAATTTATTATATATATGTATGTATTTCGTCTCTTGTAAGCTGCCGTTGGTGCTGTTGCTAACGTGTGGCCGTCCTAACGTGTGTTGTTATGTGTATATTTAATATTTAGCTGCCAGCGCTTTATTTTACCTTTATGCACAATAGTAGATACAGTATCTGTGATTTATTTCTGTAAAACGCATTTTGAAATATGTCAAACAATTAATGTAATTATGATACTGTGGTTTGACTCAAAACCAAACTAACAATGCGATTTCCTCTAGATTATTTATTTCAGTTAATCCCATCAACTCCGTATATGATACTGAACATGTCAGGAACTGCATAGAATTACTTAAATCCTTTTGGTTTATAAAAATATAATTGAAATATTGCTCTCAAGTAAAAACACGAAACTGTTCTAAACTCGATTTTATGACAGTAACAAATAATAATGGTACCTATGGGTATATGGTGTACATCGTTTGTATACCTACATTCCACAGTTGGGCATAATCAATTACAAAGTTAATCAATTTATTATCAATATTTTTGATTATATTATAATCGCAATTACTAAGCAATTTAATGTGTGTATTATTTGTAATTTTGATTACAGGTAATCAGTAATTAATCACTTGGATTACTATTTTTTTCACGATTCATTTACTTAAAAGGGGACCCTATAATTTTGAGATCTTACAACTTCGACTCGTCCATACAATATAGAGAGTTCGTGTACTTGTTATGTGAAAAATAGGGATGTAGGGTAAAATTTACAAATTTCTGAATCCGACTCACCTTCCTGACAGTTTTACTCTCGGCCGTTTGTCAGATGTTCTTTTAGTTTACACTGTTTATTTTATGGGTTATGTTTGTACTGAATTTGGCTATCGGTTGTTAGTATTTCCACAATTTCGTTACTTGCAAGGTATAATAGTAAAATTGAAACCCTTATGGTGAGAGTCGGTTATCTGTTTATCACGGCCTCATAATTATTCAATTCCTTGAGGTAGAAAGATGAAATTTGAACCAAGACCCTTCTACGTTCTGCGTTCTATGCTTTTTGTTGAAATTTGATTGGATCTTTATCGGGGAAATCTTTGATGCATGTAATATTGAATAAAAATATAAGCACGTACCACTTTCCGTTAAAATGGAGCAGGAACAGAAATTCAGTAGGATCCTTGGTGACATGTTTCCCAAGTTGGTGTCATTCTTCCCAAAAAATAAAAATTGGGAAAAATTCAAGCCACTTGCAGCAAAGCATCTAGTCTTGTACACAGATGGATGCAAGATGGAAACATAGACTAGATCTGATATTTTCAGTGAATCACACTGTACAAATCTTTCAGACAGCCTCGGCAAACACTCGGTCATATTCTATATGGATACCCTTATATTGTTTCAGAACACGGACGTTTGGGAAAAGGGGAAGAGGAACAGAGGAGATGCCTGTACACGTTGGCTTTAAATGTTTGAAAGTTGTAGTGATGGGGAAATACAGAGCCTGGTAAATTATTCCACATTCGTGTCGTTCGGCTTATAAACGAATTATTTGCCATCAACCAGTGTGCACCAATCAACTGCTGCTCCATTACTAAAAGAAAGATCATATTTACACTCTCAAGCAGAGAGACCGTACTAAGGGCCTTTGACTTGTCGGTAATAAAATTTCAACTGGTTCTAAAAACCTACATATACGCTGCTCTTTGAGCTGGCAAAGGACAATGTTGTAATTTCTTCAGTAGGTGTCTTTAAGAAGTCACAGTACCTAATAGGCTTAGGCACTCTCCCGCCCTTTCCATCTAATCTAATCTTGACTAAGAGATTTTTAAGTTGGGGATATTTTGATAATGGCATATTTTTATCAGCAAATATTTCCGGACTTGTTATATTGAACGACCACCCACCGTTATTTAGTTTTTAAACTATTCCACGCAAATATTGAATTTACCATTACCATGTACTTGGCCGACAGCCGATTGAATTGAGTAAAACGGAAATACTCATCGTCTGTAATGCCGTGGGTGGCCGTGGTGTAGTGGTAACATCATCGCTTGTCACGCTGTTGATTCACGGTTCGAATCCTGAAGTCAAGAATCATCTATTTATTTCGCATGAAATAAATAAAAAAGTCGAACACTTGCGAAAGCTAAGTCAACTCTACTGTGAAGGCATAACACTGGCAGTAGGTCGTCATATGGCTAAAATGCAACTTGATCGTGATGATGACATCAGGAGGACTGAAAAAAATACTGTGAATCATAAGCAACGACTATAATAGCGAAAACAAACAAAATACTCCTCAGTTATCTGGACAGCCACCCTTGGAGTTTACAGAAACTTAATACCACCTGAGTTTCAAACTACACCACTCCGTCTTTCTCTCTGTCTCTTCCCCTTTCCACAAAACGCACGTGTTCTAAAAATTAGTATAAGGGTATTCATATCCCCTTTAACACGTGTAAATTATAAAAAAAAAAAAAAATGCTTTTGTATGCATTTATAATATCTCAACTTTAAAAAAAATGTTACCATATCCACGAAATACTGTCGAATGTCGGCCAACTGTACGAGTATGCCAATTTTTTTTTTCTATTTATTAATTAAAAAAAACGTAATGACGCAATTTTTTAAAAAAAGTGGTACAAATATATACAACGAATGCAATATGATTGGCTACTTGTTTTTTTAATAATTTCTTTAATTAACTGAAAAATTCATTCGACAAATTTAGGGACTATGTAAATTTGTTTAAGTATAGCACAAATATATTCAAATGAAATACTGTCGATTTGCGTTTTTCTTTTTTCCAAATTACATCGACTATCGTTTCGATTTTAATCAATTTAAAAAAAATTGAAATGATACATTTTTTTTAAAGGTGACACAAATATATAAAGACGAGTAACAAACGATTGACGTTTTCTGATTTACTCAATTCAATCGATTATTGACCAACTACATGATTTACCTATTACCTTGTGAGGACAGAATTTTGCAATTGCAGCTAAGTGGAATTAATAATACTTTCGTACTCCGAAAATCAACATGCTAAAGTTCAGTATATTTCCACCAATTCCACGAAGCAAAATGTTGCACATTCTTCACGGACTACACAAAACCATTACTTGCTTTGGACTAATATACATACATATTGATGTATATAACTTTCTTTGGTCAAAAATTTACTTGGTTTTCCTCCGAAGGACCAAACGTTATCTTCGCAACAATCTATGTCGTATATATTATAACCCCGCCGCAAATTCCAATCATTGTCATAGACCCTATAATCAAATTAAAATCAAATTTCTATCTGCCGTTGAAATCATCAAATTGTACAACAACAGAATCCATAACGAGCAGCGCGTACAAGTACTGGGTGACGCGTATATGACTGGAGTTTTGAGAGAATTAATAATTTCATTATTTTGGAATTTACAAGACTAACTCTTTAAAATAATGGCCCATAGTGTCATTTTAAAAAAAAATTAATAAAAAAATACTCGACACCGGGACATTTGAAAATTCGTAGACGAAAATGTGTGAAATTCGACTAATACAAGAAAACAAGCTAAATGCTCTCTTTAATATCCTTTAATTTTTTGTTAAAACATTTGTCCGTTAGTTGATGCAACATCTCTAGACTGAAAACTAGTAAGGCGATTTCGATGTAAAAAATCAAGAGTACCCCGTTGAATCTCAGGAACGATTCTATTTAGTATTAGATTTGAAAGGCAACTGGCTCAATGTCAGCGCAAATCCTGTATATATCAGGACCAAAAACTACTTACAAGATTTAAATGAAAAAAAAACAGAGATATCGTAAGTAAGTAAGTATGTTACTATATTTCTTGTGATCACAGGAGTGTACATAATTAGCTAAGGAGGAATTACATGACGCATAAAATGTCACATAGAGCTAGAACCACTGAATCCAATTTATTGAAACAGATACAAAACAATTGAAATAAAATCACTTGAATAAAAATAACCAAAGATAAAAGTGAATACCAAAAGCACTGAAAAGTGGAAAACTAGTAGAACAATTTTTGGACAAATTTTTGGTTAATTTTAATCATTCTATATGCTAACAATCATTTCTATGTGCTAACAATGACCGCTGTAGGTATAGTAGGTATTCGAAGAAGAGATATGTACATATACGTATTTAGCCACCTATTCGCATTTGATATAAAAATTTAGGATTTTTTACTTTCTTAAGCAAACATAGTATAGACATAAGCCTAGTCAATGAAACATGGTTAAAGAGTAATGATAATCTGTCTAATACCGAATATAAATGTTATCGCTTAGATAGAGACGAGAGAAGGGGAGGTGGTGTCGCGATACTCGTAGTAGTGAAAAGAACAATTAAGCATAAAATGCTTCCGGCCTTGAAAACCAAATTGATAGAAAACATGGTCATTGAGATACCATTTGCTAACGGACTTTCAATAAAAATATTCGCTGTCTATTTCCCTGGACGTTCTGGCAATGTGAATAGGCGAAATGATTTTAGAAATGGTATACGCAAGTTAGTTAGCTCAAATGAGATATATTTAATTGCCGGTGAGATAAACAGTAGGCGGTTGGGAATGCTTAAGAGCCAACGCATGGGACAAAGTTCTAGAACGTTCTATGGACCACAGACACCCTATTAGTGTCCTATATCCTCCTCACCCAACCTATATCCCCTCTAGTAAACGGTCTAATCTATTAACATTGGATTTATTCCTGACCAACGCTCCACAACAATCTTTACCCAGCCTAATGTAGTAAATGAATTAAGTTCTGACCATCTTCCTGTTATGTGTAGCGTCCTTAGTACGCCCGTTCGTATTAATTATTTAGTGTATTATTTTAAAAATACTAATTGGAGTACATATAAAAATAACTTAAGACTGAAACTAAGGGAAATACAAGAAGTAGATCCTGATGCTGTAGATCAAACACAAATTGACGAAGCTGTAAACGTCTTTAGATCCACAATTCGCGATAGTGTGGAGCAATTTGTTCCGAAGAAAGCCAGGTTTCATAATATTACTAATTATTTATTACTTATTATTTGTTTTTTTAGTTATTATTTATTATTTATTATTTATTATTTATTATTTATTATTTATTATTTATTATTTATTATTTATTATTTATTATTTATTATTTATTATTTATTATTTATTATTTATTATTTATTATATATTATTTATTATTTATTATTTATTGTTTGTTATATGTTATTTATTCATTGTATTCTTTATTTATCTTCTCGTTAGGTTTGTCACCTGTTTATTATTTTATGTGTATATTTTGTGTATGTTTTGAAATTCTTAACAAATTTTTTAGTAGTAAGGCAGCAATAAATCAAATCTCTGTAAATAGTGCAATATAGTCTATAAGAAATGTATTACTCTAGGTACAATAAAGAAAAAGTTTTATTGCAAGAAAAGTTTTAAATAAAGCTAAAGCAGCTACGTCCATGTTGAAGCAGTTACTTTCTTGTAAACATATGTTACAAAATACTAAACTGTTACTATATAAAACTCTAATTAGACCGATCATAACCTACGGCTTTAGCTCTTGGTTTACCATATCGCCTACGGTTTACCATCATTGCCTAACTTAAGAGGATAATTGTTTTGTAAGAGCAACATTTTATAATAGCTTGTCCTGGTTTTATATGTCTTGTCCCTATACGCAACGCTATATAATCGAACTAAGTCAGAATATAAAACGTATGCGTAGCTCTTTCCACCTAGATTTAAGTGCAAGTGGTTATACTTTGTTTTTTAGTTCTAGTCATTAATATTAAGTCGGCACATAAGAGCCAAATTGATAAATTATGCCGGGAGCAAGCATATCCAACTCACCTCAGAGTAAAATATATTAGTTTTTGTAATTGAAATTTATTCTTTAGATAAAAAGTATCCAAACTCTAGTTAAAACCAATTGCTGGGCCAGATAAAATTAAATAAGTCGGCTTGCTGAAAATTAGTGTAATAAAAAAAAAATTAATTGAATTGAAATTGATTTAATAAAGCAATCATTTACACCAGCAGTAATCAGTTTAAGCTTAGCCTTACGAAGTGCTGCATATGTAAGAAAAAACTGGCGTCATTTGAGACTCAAGCAGACTCTTCACGTCCCTAAAAATCCCTCGTTTTTAGGAGTCTTAAATTTTTAAATAAGTATAATATGTATCTACCTCTGCACCTATTTAGCTTAAAAACTTCAAAGACAGTCGTCCTTTTGCTTTATAAATATATAAAGTTTATTTGCTCACATCTCTAAAACTCCTCTTAAAGTGACGCTGATTCAAACTACTTTTTTTGTGTTCGTTAAGGATTAGCCATGAAATTCAATCTTATATCTGCCACCCTGTACATATCGTCAACCACACGCCCGACTATACACACATACCCACTTTCGGAATAACCGCCATTATCATTTATTAAATTTAATGACTTTTCCTTTAAGATTTCCATTTCCTTTTTCTTCTTCTCCGCCGCTGCTTTCTTCCATTTCATCTTCTTCGGTTTTATTCATCTCATCATTTCGTTCGTAGGTTCTTTGCCCTTTAACTTTTCTGTTGATGTGAAACGAAAAGAGAATACCCCCGAATCCCAGGATATAACTACAGGCAGAGCGCGGCGAGAACTCCTATTGTTAACCCACAAAAAAAAAGTAAAATAAAATAATAAAAAAAAAAGTTTGTGTATACGTACGTGTGTATGTGTAAATGGATTGGAGGTGATATACAATGAAAATGGCCCATTATAAATGGTATGATGATAAATTTTCCAACAATTTCCCAGGCACACCCTTCCTGCTGCCTGCTCTGATGCTTTATCCTAAATCCTATCCCCTTCCTAAATTGAACCCCAAAATACAGGGATGATCGAAGAGAAAGCGGTAACGCAGGCGACGACGACAAAAGAAGATATTGTCGTTTGTAACGGAATTAGGCAACGCAAAGAAGTTGCTCGTTTGATAGGTTTGGAGTGAGTGGGGAAGGAATCCTTTTTCCACATCGGGTGGTGTCGGATAATCTCCGATAAATTTCTCTTTCGCAAATTTTTGACCTCTCCTCTGGCCTACTCGGCGGGAGGCTAGAACACCACCAGGACAAGACACGGTTCATTGTGGGATGGGCGCAATAAATGTCTTAATGCCCTTTGACTTGCTTTCTAAATCATGCGACGCGTAAAGTATCGAAATACGGCGATCCGGTTAAATTTTATTGTACTGCGCCGGGGCGCTGCTGGAGTAAAGACACAGAAGGTCTACTTTTTCACCAGTTAGTGTTTCAATTATAGTCACAAAAAAATATAAAGGGAAGACAAGCAGCATATAGTAGTTATGGCCAAATATTTGGTACGAGGTAGCAATAGAAAAACAGCCGATGATAGCTTATTGGATTGTGTGGTATTACATTAGATATTATCCCAAGATAGCATGGTGCCACGCCTAGTGTAGGAGTAGTTTTAATATTTTATAGAAACTGGAAGTATTGTCCTTTGGATGTGATTGGGAAATTGGTTTCAATGGACTATCTCTGCGGGTATGCTAAATTTTAGTTAATTATTACAATTATGTTTATTGACCAGGTAACGAGAATCATTCAGTTTCATAAATGAAGATTTTATATTCTTAAGACGAAGGGCCTTTCAATAAACTTTCAAAATACAAGCTTAAACCCCAAAAATATAAATTTATAAGTTTATTTGGGCGTCTACTCGTATATGGCTATTGATAAGATGGGGTCGCGGTCTCAAAATCTTCGAATCGGTCTTCTTCAAAAAATCCCAAGTAATCCCTTGAAATATCTTTAAAGCGTTCTTCCACTTTATTTTTATTTACATAATGTTGGCAATAACGCATTTTACTAACATTATTACAGAACAGATATTACAAGGGAATGAAACTAAATCGCTAAACATCTTTCCACTAATTGTCTGAAATGAGCAGCATGGCACGTGCTCAACTAAGCTTAAGATTACAAAAAAGAGTCGATGTGTGTTTACCAACATGTGTATTATATTGTTATACCTAGGCTTGTGCACTACTTCAGCGTACAAAATTCATATGAATTATACAAACAAGTACTTATGTAGAACAATAAAAACAACACAATACACAAGACAGTAACTCTCAACACTCGATCGCTTCTCATCAAAATAATGTAGGGACACACTGTTTGCTTTCCCTCATGTTCTCTGTTCCTGAAGCGGACAAAGCAGGTGCAACTCTAACTGTTAAAAATATAATGAGTACAATTAGAACAGTGGTAGTGGTACTCATATGGAGTTTCGTTAAAGTACAGACGTCATAACAAACTGTTATAAATTAAATACATTACTTGTAACATAACTTAACACAATGAAATTAAACGATGTAAATCCATTTCTTATTTCAGAAGAACTATTGCTATTACTATAGTGCGTAAATATTTGATAAATTCAAATTGAATTCTTAAACTGGGCATCCACGGCCACGAACTAACCCAAATAAATATTATATGTTAATCGAGACAAAAAGAAGATAGCATTAATCGATTTTTTTAATTTAAATTTCAAATTATATTTTAAGAAAGAACAGTATTCACATCTTTAACTTTTTTTTTATTTCCATTGGTATTCATATGAATACCATTTTACTGATTGTAAATACACAGTGAATGCATACATTTCTCATTGTGAAGGGTTCTTTAATAGGGACATATCAATTTTGTATTTCAATACAAACGCACCCTTAAACTTTTTTTATGGTCTGTCAATGTCAAAACGTCAGTCAAGGTTTACGTTTTTATCATGGTGAAGTTCTCATGAACAAGCAACGTTTTAAAATTATTAAAAATTACTACAGAAATTCTGAGTCGTTGGTCGCAACTTTAAGAGCGCTAACTCCAATTTTCGGTCGTAATAATCGCCCCACCAGACAGGCTGTGCGTGCTATAATGGATTACTCATAATTCGAGTCAACATATTCACTGCTGAATGTTCCTGTGCCAGTGAGATAACGCACCGGTCGAAGTACTGAAAATATCGCATCGCAGCAGTAAGTGCTTCAATTCAAAATTAACCAAATCAGTCGATTCCACGCCGTTCACATTAATTGGGAATCTCTCAGTTCACATTGTTGCGAATTTTGCGTAAAGATCTTAGCCTACACCCTTACAAGATCAAATTAACTCAAGAACTGAAGCCTCTTGATCATTTAAAGCGACGAAACTTCTCCGATTGGGCTCTGCAAAAGTTTGAAGAAAATCCTGAATTTCATCGAAAAATAATGTTCAGCAAGAAACAGAGAGAAAGACAGATTGGTGTAGTTGGTTTGAAACTCAGGTGTAGTTAAGTTTCAGTGAACTCCAAGGGTGGCTGTCCAGATAACTTGGGAGTATTTTTTTTTGTTTTCGCTGTTATTGTCATTGCTTATGATTCACAGTATTTTGTTCCATCCTCCTGATGTCATCATAACGATCAAGTTGCATTTTAGCCATATGACCACCCTACTGCCAGTGTTATGCCTTCACAGTAGAGTTGACTTAGCTTTCGCAAGTGATCGACTTTTTTATTTATTTCACGCAAAATAAATAGATGATTCTTGACATCAGGATTCGAACCGTGAACCAACAGTGTGACAAGCGATGATGTTACCACTACACCACGGCCACCCTTAAAATATGCATTATTGGACAGCAACAAAATGATCGTCATGTTAGGTCAATGGAGTTCGCTATCGTGCCATGTTGGAAGACTATTTTTGGCCAGAATTGAATGGACTTGACATCAGTGATATCTGGTTACACATGCCACACAGCTGCTCAAACAAGTGATCTATTGAAGGGGATGTTCGGTAATCTCGAGAAATGGTCCGGTCGAATGGCCAGCTCGCTCATGCGATTTAACGCCAATTGATTTCCTTTTAAGGGGTTACGTTAAGTCGTTGATTAATGCCAACAAGCCAACAGCGTTAGTTCCATACTTAAATCTAACATGTGTGTTGCACCTGGAATAAATTTCAGCTCTATATTTAAATTATTCTGTGCTTTATTTAAGTATAAAATTGTTATGTCCTTATTGAAAAGCAATGTACATACTTGTACTCTCTTTAGGAATGCGCTACAATTCATTCATTCATTTGGCTTTAAAGCTGAGAGCAAAAGGCTTTAAATAGGGAAGGAATCAGAGTTGGACAGATTGTAATCGATTACAAATTACATGATTATAAAATGTAATCGACTGCATTTCATAAAATTACGATTAATTTTTGTAATCTGTAATTATCTTAATGAAATTTCAATCACGAAGGAATCGGTAATCATAGACTGCGCATTACTGCATTACTGTTATTTGTAATTGTAATCAATCGTAATTGATTAAAACTAAATTGCATTTCAGTTTCAAGAGGATTTATGTGTTAGGTGGGGTGAATATGGACGGATACGAAGGATGAGGTGACCTTTTTAAAGGACATATGGGTGGAAATAGAGTGTGTGGCAGGTGGTTGAAGATTTGGAGAATGTAAGGGTTTAAATAGAGTGTGTGGTGATCGCATGATACTTTCTCCACATATCTTCAAAAAAGTCCAATGAAAAATGTCCCTAATAATTCAACGTGCTACCTCATGAATGTCCGCTAAGTGAATATTAGCGTACCTACATTTTATTATATATTGCAATAACCTACTGCAGTAAATGATTCTTTTTTGCTGATATTAGCTTAGGGAGCAATCCTTAGAATGCAATTATTTGGGGTATTAATTGCTCAACGTAAACGGAAAAGACAGACAGAGAGAGAGAGAGAAAGAAAGATTGGTGTAGTGTTTTAAAACTCAGATTGTATTAAGTACATTACACTCCGAGGGTGGCATCCAGATAACCGAGTAGCATTTTAATTTGCTGTTATTATCGTTGCTTTACAATTCAGAGTATTTTTCCCGTCCTCCTGAAGTCACCATCACGATCAACCTTCACTTTCAGTCATATAACGACCGCACTACCAGTGTTTTATGTCTTCGCAGTAGAGCAGCCATAAGCTTCCACAATTGATCGACTTTTTTATTTATTTCTTCAACCTTCAGCGTGACAAGAGATAACGTTTTAACTACATTACTTCCGCCACGTGCGAAAATAATAGTGATCAAAGTAATTTATTAGTGATTACTTGTAATCAAAATTACATGTAAACAGCACTGCAATTACTAGTAGTTACGATTACGTATAATCTTGATTACCAAGTTATTTATTTACTTTCTAATTTTACTTAATGTAATTCTTTGAGGAATTGATTACCTTTGTAATTGATTTTGCCCAACACTGGAATAAATGTTTTGAAGCTGTGTTTGGTACTGCTCGTGTAGATGTTTAGTGTGAATATGTCGAGAACTGTGCGGCCTACAAACAAAATTATTATCATCCAAAAATTTGGGGTTTAAAATTCACTGCAAGATGGGTAAATACCTCTCCAAGGTCTACGAAATCTTTCAAAATGTCCGACTTTTGCCCGAAATAATTGGAATTGAATTTTCAGTGCAAAAATTCCGAAAACGTATTTATTATTACTTATTCTTTATGGCACGAACCGCCACCGCCTGAGCCCCAGTATCTACTCCCTCTTTCGATTTACCATTCAAATCATCCGTTTCGTCTTAAGTTATTATCCGATATATGATAAAAAGTCATACCGACAGGGCATACATATGTATATATGTACATATATACATCTCATGACAGATAAGTATCCAATTCAACCCGTTTTCGATTAGCGCACAATTTTATACTTCAGTTCGATGACTCTCATTGTGCATGACCTATTACACACCACAGGCATATGCAAAATTTGGCATATATGTAAAGTATAGTTTGCAGTCTTATCTACACTACGAAGTTACCAAATATGCATATCCTAAGGCGGTAGAGCAAAAAACAATCAAGTCGTATGCAAATCTGCTTTCAAGTTTGTTGTACTCTCTATTTAATTTGTTATTCCAATTTCTATCAACCACACAGACTGGGTTGGTTACAATGAATAGCTACCACTATTCTCGCGCAACCGACCTAATTTGCAAACCTATTTAAATTTCGAAAAATACTAGAAACCAAAGAAGAGGAAATTCGAGAATTCAATGCTCCATTTATGTGTGAATGCATGTGTGTGTCTATGTGTGTGTGTGTGTTAGAAAGCATATCCTTGCCGAATACGTTCATACCCAGGACTAAACGGTTTTTCAATGAAAACCATAGTGCAAGCGCATGATGGCACCTCGTTCCTTTCGAGGTTATTCTGTCCACTTTTATTTTTGCAGTGCGGTTTTTTTTGTGGTTTCCATTTGTTCAGAGGGAATGAGAGAACGAGTTCCTTTGGTATCCTATATCGTCGTGCTCTCATCGTACACAGTTTTGCTTCGCGTTACCTAATAAAACCATTCGGCTTAGGGGATGTTGGTGGGGTCTCATCATCATTCTATTCTGTTTAACCCGTTTTGCGCATCATCAAAAATTATCAAAGATGCTGAAGAGTTGAGGGAAGAGGTCAAATAACCGCGCGCTCTACGACACATAACACACTCTTAGCCTGACATTGTCAAGGGCGACTAGATGACACCAACAACGAAGAAAATGAGTTAGTCGGTTTGAAGGGTAGTAATTTCTTTTTTTGGGGGGTGTCGGGTGCTTAAGGGTGCGCAAGAGTACCTTTCCCAAGCAGATACAACATCAGCCATATCATTTTGTTGTGGTTTGAAGTTTTCTCTCGCTCAACTTCTCTTCACCCACCACCAGCGTTGCCATATTGTACGATGTATCGTATTTGCACGTTTGTTTGTCCTCAATACACCTGAACGATTTTTCACAAAAAAAAATTGTCAAAATTTGCGATTTTCAAAATGCCTTGTTACTCATATTCAGTAAATTTATTTCATTTGCTCCTAACATGCTTGCATGAAATTGTCAAATATTATTGAAACAACCCTGCGAGATACCTATAGGTATACATACATATAATGGTATAATGGTGGCTAAAGCCATATCTATCCCAGGATCGTTTGCTGTATTACTCCTTTAAAAGAATGGTTGGTGATATAAAATTGGTAATTATAAAATTAATAAGGAATAATTATCAACAAAGAAATGCATGCGCCGAATTCGAACACACGACGTCTAGGGTAAGAATAATTTGTGCAGCATCGTAGTCACATCGGTTATGGTGGTGTTAGTCTGCCGATGTCAAAAGTCATACTTCTCCATTCTGCAGCCATGCAATAACAAAGTCCGGTCATGTCGCAAATAGTCCAAAACGGACTGACCAATTTAACGAGACATCAGTAAACGAATTCAAGCAAAACTCTGCACCCATCGCAGATGAGATGGTTATCACTGTTGGCTGTTGTTAAACAAGTCCTAGAATTATATAACGTGGGTGAAACTGAGGGATACAGGTTAGTCTATCCCAAGTACTCATGCACAAAAGCGCCCATTTTACTTAACACCCCTGTTTAAAGTCAATTGCTTTAAAGCGTATCTTTGTTAAATTCAAGCAATATAACGGAAAAAAGTACAATCTTTATTTAAATTATTTTATTGTTTTCCATATTTAACTGAAGTTGACAAAATGCAAGACACCGGTACTGAATTTAGGGAAACGAGAAACATAAATTTCAAATACCTATTTAGTGAGCCCTTGTCTTTAATACATATCACATCTTTTTGGAAATACATTTCCCATACTAAAAATATTAATTTTCAACTTATTATCTCTTCCTAATTCTTCGGTTTATGTCGAATAAATATTTTCGTCTGTTAATCTATGATATATTATATAAGGCTCATTGCTATGCCAACGCTTTGAATAAATTTACACGATTTGGAAATGTAACTAGGAGACTTTAAAAAGTATTAATTTTAAAAAGTATTAATATGATTATTAATGCGCATTCATTGAAATTAATTTTTTTTAAGTAAATGTTTTATTGTGTTGGTATGAATAAGTCAAATACCTACTTTATAATTTCTTGGTGTTTTATCTGGATGGTTAAGAAAATCGTGTTTTACGATTTTCAAATTTTTAAAATACGATTTTAGGCCAGACTATGCTGGCAACACTGCCGTGTCGTCACCTATGTATTGTATATACATCCGAGATGTTGTACTCGTATGTTGATGATTGTGTCCCTGCCATCGTCCAAGTTCATAGCTCATTCCGAAAAAGGAATTGTTAAGCCTGATTGTGTGAACGAGTTACTCGTATATTCATACGCGTGTATGAACTCCACAGGGTTTCACTTGGAATGGAGGCTCTAAGAGATTGAATAATACCCAACCACTCGGAGATATATGATGTGAAGAAGATTGGTATTGCATAGGGTTGTTTGTGTTATACGTAGGTGCATATATTTGGTTCGGTTAATATTTTGCGGATTACACATAGAGTTTTGTTGAAAAGATATTCATTTCGCGAGCTTATACGATGCAGCATGGTTAGCTCGTAACAGAGACCAACATCGAATGAAATAAAATTTCTATTACTGAAAATACAAACGCACACAATTTAAACTAATGTGATCATCAATCTTCTACAGAATCTATTATATGTTCTATATTTGGAAATTTGTATGAAAAAAAATCAAAGTCTGACACCACTTTTTGTTATTAATAGTCGAACAGTAACTTGTGCGAAGGGGGTACTACCGGAGAACGTCCCGCCACTATTGCTGTTCAATTTTAAGAAATTATTTCAAAATGACCACCTATACACAAATACATACATAAAACTAGACTAATTTGAAACATTTACATATTATACATATATTAACGAAGTAATACATTTAAATCATTTTGTAGGAAAAGGTCTGACTTTACCCAAGAACAACAATTGACTGGGTATAAATTTCTTTCTGCACCCCACGACAGGTGCGTTCACAGAAAATTTGTCGCATTTGTGCAACAAAATTAAATTGCAGTAATTGCAAGCATAACTGAAGAAAATGCTGATTATTTAAAATGTGCAGTGTCAAACGCACGTACAGAGACGGACATAACTATTCACACATTCAAAAGTAAATCAGGTTTTCTTTTTTATTGGCATTTATTAATTCATTACAACCTTGTTCAGTTTCTGATAATAAAAAATACTTACATTGTTTAGCTTAGTCAAAAGAAATAAACAAAAATGTGGGTAACTACTTGTACCTTTTTAATCATAGACAAAATTATTCGTACACTTACTCGTACAACTTTTCATGATACCGCTAAACTTTTTTGTATGGCAACATCAGATGTCTTGGCATATGGAGGAGTGCCGTTATAAGTAAATCCAGTATTATGGTGGTTTGTGTAAGTGAAACGCGCATAAGTATTACTCTTTTTAGATGAAAGCAAATCAAATTATTCTTTGTATCCTGAAATCATAAGAAATAAATATTGTACGAGTACGAGTATCTATCACCTGTCTAAGCTTCAGTTGTTTTCGATATTATCCGTAATTATCGCTAACTGAGTATAGCACAATTCGACATTCGGGCAACAGATGGCGCAATAAGAAGTTTTGCTCAGGAATGTTTGCGTAGAAAGCATAGTTTCATATCTTCAATTTAATCTTCTTTTCCTTACGGCGAAGTTATGATCCGGAGTAAAAGGATCACAACCCTCCCACTTTACTGCATCCCTACTGGTCCGCCCGTGGGTTTTGCCCGTTTGACCTCAGGAAGTACCGGCAGACTTCCCGCTTTCGGATCACTTCGTCACTAAGGCCAATGTGTGATCCAGTTGTTTGGTCTGCCTTTTTTGCGCGATTGTGTGGGAACGTTGATTGATATTGCCTTTTTGACGGGGTTCGAAGGATCTCTCCTTTGAACATGACAATACCAACTGAGGCAGTCGTGCTCTATCTTGCTTGTGATGGGTTCTTTTACATGAAGGCTTCCTCGAATCTTCGAACTTCTTATTCTATCAAGCTTTATTACTCATGCTATCATGCTAAGCATCCTCATCTCAGCTGCCGTTAATTTGCCCTCATACTTTTTGTACATTGTCCAGCATTGTGAACCGTATGTGAGCGCCGGACTTTCAGGTTAGGGAACATTTTTTGATCACAGAAGATAGCGCAGTTTTCCCGCCACTTCATCCACCCTACGCTTACGCGATGATTGATGTCATCATCACAAGTTGCTTCGCTACTGATCATAGATCCCAGATATTTGAACTTTTCGCACTTGGGAAGCACTTTTCCATTCAAGTAAATGTCTGGAATAGGTCGGTGTGAATAAGAGAACGGGCAGCACAGATACTCTGTCTTTTTTGAATTAATACGGTACCCATTCCTCTCCAAAACATCTCCCCATACATCAAGTGATCGTTGCAGGGCCATTTGATCTTCACTTTTGATAGCTCCATCGTCAGCAAAGAATAACTGATGCACTTTGGGGTCGGTCACTTTTCCTTCAAGCAGATAATCAAGGACTGCAATAAATAGCAAAGGACTGAAGATCGACTTTGATTGGGAACTCTTCGGTGACTCCTGCGGGACATTTTACTCTTGTCTTTGCTCCCTCATACATGTCCATGATCATGCGCACGTAGGTTTCTGAAACACCTCGTTATCTTAGCGCCTCCATAAGAGATCTTTTGATCCTTTGAGGAATCACGATGTTTTTCCATTATGATCCTTATACTTCTGATTGCATCTGTTGTTGATTTACCCGAGACAAACCCGCACTAGTCATCAAATAGCCATAATATTTCCTTTGTGCAAAGGAAGAAGATAACTTTCTCTCCACTGATTAGGCATTGGATCACTGCTCATAAGTTTGGAGATAAGAATCATGAGCCATCTGAACCCGGTGTCTCCCATCTTTTTCCAGCACTCAGAGGGCATCTCGCCTGGGCCAACCGCTTTTCTTTTTTGGAGTATTTGACCACATTCCTAACTTCTTCGACAGTAATGTCGGATAATGTCATGGTTAGGAGCGGCTCTCGGGAAGTATTTTTTTTTTATTATTATTATTATTTGCGCGCGCCAAATGGGATATGAATACCATTAAATTATTTCAGGGCACGGGCGTTTGTAGAAATTGAGAGAGAGAAAGAAAGAAAGATTGGAAAGTATACCTAGGGAAACTGTTCGTTCAGAAGTCTCTCACAATACTATCGCCATCTGTGGAGAATTTTGTCGTCTTCCACAAGAAGCTGGCTTTGAGCATTGTTAATGAACTTTGGGGAACGAATATCCTGAGCATTTCTTCTTCTCTGGGCGGCTTTAAAGATAGTTGTTCCCTTGTTGAAGTTGTTTTGTCGAAACTCCTGGATAACCTGATTCCTATCAGACGCCGAAGACGATATTTCCTCCAACTCCCGATAGAGGCCTTCCATACTTTTTTCTTGAAATTGGGCGCACTTCTTCTTCGCGAGACCTTTGCAAAATATATATATCACTTCAATTTAATATTCTATTCAATGCGAAATTACTGAACAATTAATTTAACAAGGGAAGCGAAAAGGCATAACGCTGGTAAAAACACTAATTTTCTTTGAACTCAAATTCGATACTAAAGCAAGCAAATTAAAAACTATGATAGAATTGGAGAAATTTAACTGGACTTTATATAAAGTTATAATGAAACACCGCTATTGTATGTCTAAAAAGGCTATCCTCAGCTCAAAATTTCATGTTGCATCTTGTAGTAGATAATCGTTTCAACGGATTGTAAACTTAATTATTTATTCAAAACATTTTAATTGTGTTTGCCAATTAGCTTAATTTTACATGTATAAAATTGAAACAATACCATACCTACTCTTAGCAAAAAAAAAATAAAGTGCATGACTGGGTCACACGTACTTGTATCTATGTATATATAAGTAAAGTACCGTTATAAGCAACCTTTGGCAAAAACATGGTGCGCCATCTTGTAGCATATGCCCACCCAAACCGTTTTTTCTTTTTTCAAAATCGGCCATTAGTAAAATACTGTTAATTTTGGGGTTAGAATGAAAATTCTGGTTTTGTCTAGAATTGTGACTCTACTGATACTCAGATATGAAGTTTGAAGAAAATCCGCCCAAACGTTTAGGTTGCAGTCAGACAGACAGACAGACACACAGAAAGACAGACAGGCAGGCAGACAGGCAACCAGAAAGGCATGCAGACAAACAGACAGAGAGGTAAGTAGACAGGCAGGCAGACAGACAGGTAGATAGACAGGCAGAGAGGCAGGCAAGCGGGAAGGCAAATGGACGGACAGGTGGACAAAAAGACAAACAAACAGACAGACAGAATTAAGAGACCCGTTTTTATTGAGTTTCTGTATAATAGTTTGTCAAGTACCCCCATCCCTAAGGGGGTACTTGCCCTATACGTGCAAGTAAAAGAGGACAAACTGGCTGTATGGGTGCTGAGCAGAACAATGCTTAACCACTCAAAAGTCATTGTACTACATGATCTTTAATTTAAATTCATGTCACTAATCTCCAATTTCCATACATCTGTCCACACTATCCAAAGGGTTCGCCATCTGAAAGCTGGGGTATCAGCTATACAATATCGCCAGGAAACAAGTCGAAAACAGCGATTTTCTTAGCAGTAATCACACACACAAAAGTGAGCATAAATACATATATTTGTATGACCCCTTAGTCCGAATTGCTGACTGCGGACCGAACGTCATCCTTCACACTGTGCCCAAAAATTACGTCATTACGATTTAAATTCAATTCCGTTTTATGTAAATCACTTAAATGGTATACTGAAGTTTACTGGCAGCTACATAGCACTAGGTCCAGTGCTTTTCAGCATACTCTCCTCCCGTTGGTTTTCCTGTCACAATGATTTCTAATTTGATTCCCGTTTTATTTTTTTTATTTTTTTTTTTTCTTCTTCTCTCGGTCTTCTCCCGCAGTGAAGTTTAATGCGCTTTCACATAGTAGCGACCATATATGTAAATCGTCGTGGTGTAGGAGAATACTACACATTTCATGCTGCTATTGGGGCTACCAGGACGTGAATCGAATTATGAATGGATGAGAGTGTGATATCGTCCGAAAGGGTATGCGCTGTATAATGCATCGCTCTATGGTATATTAAGTGGAAAGATTTGTGTCGATATACATACATATGTATTTTGATTTGATTTTCTGTCGTTAGATAGATATTTTCTCATCTTTGTCGTTTGGCATCGTCAGCATCATCGAGTGCGAAGAATTCGAATTGCAGGCAATTCCTGCATTTTCAAGAACAGCGGGAGCATTTTTTATGGAAATCAACTGCCGACAAGGCTGAGTAGTAACTGATCCGGTAGGGGGCGATAGTGTATGTATTATATCGTGCAGAATTTATTTTATATTTATTTATTATTTATGTTTTGAGGCCGAAATTATTTGATGGCGTTGAAATTAGTTTTCACTACATGTGACTCAGTGGTAAGTGAGTGGACCACTGAGTGGAAGTCTCAGGATCAAGTCAAAAAAAAAATACCAAACAGTTTTTTTTTTATAAATTATGTCTTTCGGAAACGGCAATAAACTGTAGGTTACCTCCTATCATGTGAATAAATCTGACAGCAACAATGACTGCCAGAAGCTATGTCAGGCCTTGCACTTATGAGCTGTAAAATATTTATTTACAGTGGTGGTCAGGGAATTAGCATATTATCACTTTCTATCACGTTAAATCATTGCACCGCAACTATTCCTGAATACTTTTCGTATTTTTCCAAACTAGGGCATATCACCCTATGTTCACTGGAAAAGTACCGTTACAAATACTTGTTGATCATTTTCTTATTGCGCAACTTTGTTCGATCAGTGGAGTTAATGTGGCCATAGAATTAGCACATGGTACGAAAATCGTGTAGTTGTCGATTTTCTGACTGAATAATTTATTGAAAATCGTTTAAATCCCCGCTGATATCTTGTACTCCATCATCAGTGAGAGAAGTAACACACAGCACAACCCAACCGTTTCTTCTTTGCTTCTTTCTTTTAATCGCTGATCTACTGGCGACATGCCAGAAAGTAGGGTATGGTTTTTCTCTCCCTTGCATTTTGAAGATTATGAGTAGTGGGATGTGACATAGACAAAAAACATAATTTTTTTTTGCCTGAGCGACTTTTCCTGCGTTGCTTCATATGTCTGTTTGGCTTCCGCATCGTCATCAATTATTTTATTAATTCATTTCCTGACGGCTCTTTTAGCAAATGCATTTGCCTACGACAATTGAAAATCGTACGTATCTGCTTCCGATGTAGAACATTCATGTTGCGTTGCAACAACATCAAAAACCATTTTGTGACGCAGATAGATTTGCAGTATGGATTACTCAAGAACTTACTCAAGTCTTACTTAATGATTGTTTCTTTTTGTCACTTAATTACTACATTACCCAGAAGTGTACCCATGCCCAATCTTTGCAAAAAATATAGATAATTCACCAAAAACATTGCTGAGAAAAGGGGCCAAGTTCTCCAGTACAAAAAACCAGTAACAATTCTTCCACGAAAGGAAGTGAGATATAAAAGTGTGCCAAGTTAAACTTGTCCAAGGCCTTCCCATATAAAATTTGATACTTTGCAAAAGTCTATTTATGTTCGAAACATGAATTATTTATACGCACCTTGTTACCCTATGCATTCATATTTGTAACTAGAATCTGAAGTGGTGTTGACACATAGGTAAATGCTTTCTGAATGAATTGTATACAGATTCCCAGAGCTATGCATATGGCAAACAGAAATTAAAATGTAAGTAAATGGCTCGGATCAGAAACAGTCTTGAATTGGTTTCAGGATATTGTGTTTTTGCTTCTAGATGACCAGTGTTGCCGCTAGGGTTTGGGAATAAGAATCACACAGAAAACGAAAATAGTATCAAATGTATCATGTCCTTAGGTTAGGTTAGGTTGAAGTGGCTGTCAGCAAAAGAAGCCAACACACTTAGACCAATAATAGGTCCATTGTGATACCACATGTGTTTGAGATGCGGCCTCTAGCCTACTCGTTGAACCATTTAGAGCTTCTGATGAAGCGTAAAATATACCTAACGTCAATATTATTCAGATCATCTAGGTCATTGAAACAGAAAGCTCCTAAGTGGAGTTTCCTAATTTGGAAGAGAGCTGGGCAGGTGCAAAGAAGGTGAAGAATAGTCTCTCCCTCCTCCTCGTCCATGCAGCTTCTGCAGAAATCGTTAGAGAATACGTCAAGCCTTGCTGCATGCCTGCCTATTAGACAGTGTCCAGTAATGACACCTATAATAGCACTAATATGCTTCCTATTTAGAGAAATCAAATTCCTAGAGCGTTTCAGATGCAGCATAGGCCAAATCTGTTTTGTGGCTAGACAAGTTGTACTCATTGTCCACCTAGAATTTGTCTTTACGGTACCATCCAGCTTTAATTTAAGTTTGCATGTAGCAATAGGCATACCCAGTAAACGTTTGCCTCGAAGGATGGGTATTGTTGTCAAGTTCGTCAGCCTTACACTTCCCTGGAATATCCTTATACCCCGGCACCCAAATTAGGTGAATATTAAACTGCTCCGCCATCTCTATAAGAGACGATCGGCAGTCTAGAGCTGTTAAAGAATTTGTTGAGGAAGGATTTGATGCGGATATCAATGGCCGATATCAGGTTTTCCTTTAGCCAAGACAAGACTTCCTTTATTGCCATTATCTCCGCCTGGAACACGCTACAATGGTTTGGGAGACGAAAAGAGAAGTTTAAATTAAGCCTATCGGAGAAGACACCACCACCCACGCCGTCGTTAGTTTTTGAACCGTCGGTATAAAAATGTACCGACTTATCTTCCGTTAAGTCACCTTCTTCCCAGAATGCTCTGGAAGGGATGGTAACTTGGAAGTTTTTGTCAAAATTTTGTCAATCATGTCCTTAAAAATTAAAATTTTAAATAAAGCTTCCATTGTAGTCAACAAAACAAATTATTTTTTTAAAAGATAAACATGACTTCATGTTACAAAATAGTTTTCCGAAATTTAGTTTCATATGCAAAGTTGCTGTGGGGCGGCAAACCCCACAAGCGCACCAGTAGGGATGCAGTAAAGTGGGAGGGTTGTGATCCTTCTACTCCGGATCATAACTTCGCTGTAAGAAGAAGATGCAAAGTTGCTGTAGAATCTACCAATATTTTGCTGCTAGATAATATTGATAAAATAATACATATAATATATACAGGGGATTCTAATAAGAGGCGCAAAATAGTGCCATGTAGTTTTACTCGCTGCCCTTGATGTTAAATTCGAAACACCGTATGTACTATGGGAATATTTGTTTTCTTCCAAATATTAGTGACATTTAAAAACAAAATTTCAAAATAATATTTTTGAAATCAAATTAGTATAGTACAATGACACAGAACTGCAACACTGAATTTACAACTGGAATGGGCCCTGCAGAATTCTGCTACCCTTGTAGACGGAAATCCAATACAAACATTTTACAATGTGGTGCACAATTTTACATTTTTACAGCGATTCAAATATGTATGTACATATTTTTGTACGAATATCCGTCATATATTGACTTCGTCCTTGCTGAAAATTGTCATTCTGTCGGCAACATATATTCATAATAATAATTGTCATTCTGTCGGCAGAACATGGAGAAATCGTGCAAAATGAATTATGTTTTCAAAAGCGCTGATCCGTTTTACACCAAAATATAATAGATCTTGAGTAGGAACTACTTCAGCTAACATTTCTAGAAAAAAAAAAATCATTCAAATAGGTGCGTTTTTGCACAAGTTTTCGCGGACAAAAGAAAATAAAAGGGATGCCGCAGTTATACACACAAAAAGATATAAAGATTTAATAGACATATATATAGCTCCAAAGCAGAAAATCACTTTTCCTTACATTTTGTTTGGGTGTAGCACAAATAGGATCTGACCTTATTTCGGATACAATCTTTCGACCACATGAATAACTTAAGTATATAGCAATGTACATATGTACCAATATTAAATGTAAGCAGTTTCCATATTTTCATTAAAACTTAGCTAGGTACGTGAAGAGTCTAATTACCTTTCTCTCTTATTCATTAAATGCAAACAACGAACCTGTTATATATGACATTCCGCAAATGAAAAAATTTATCAAAATTGCCATATTTTAAAAATATGTCACATCAAAATTGAGAAGAAAAATTCACTTTTGATACAATAGTATCATTGAGGAAACACTGTTGATGATGTTCGTACTGTTGCTCTGCTGAAGGATGACGATATGATGAGAAGGAACGACACCACAATGCCGACTATGATAAAGTTTGAATGAATGCTGCCGACCAAGTGCTTGGTTGCCTTAAGCTGGATGTCTGCTTTTCGCTGCACAGAGATAATACTTAAATATGCTTTTAGTACGCCTAGCGTTTCATATGCATTTTTGGTTTTAACGATTCCTCACATTTCCCACCCACTTTAAATCGTTTTGTGTGGTATAATAATCCTGTGTCTATGTGTGTATATTTGAATGCATTATGAGCACTTTATCTGTAGCAAAAGTCCTAAGGATTACCACCAACATTGTGAGCGAGTGTACAAATTTGAATGCAAACAGGATATTAAGCTCTCTTCTATGCATTTCAGCGGCATCGCCTTGTGCTGATTAAATATTATCCCAAGCTGAATATACCTATACACTGAATTTATTGTTCTGTATGATGCGGTTTGAAGTTGTGAGAATATATGTACATATATCTACATATTATGCCACTCAATGGTCCCTTATCAGTGGGAAACAAAATCACTTTTATTAGCTACAACCAAAAGTATATACCTACTACCAAACTAGATATACGCAATTGATAAAACAAAAGTGGTGAAATTTCGCCAACATAATCAACACTGCTTTATACTTGAATCTATATAACAATTACCAACTGCAACACCTTGTGGCACTATGACCGGAGCTAATTTAATATAAACAAAAAATCTCTATCCTCATATTAACCGGAGAAACCACTGGACACTGTCCTAATAGAGTCATGTTTTGCAAATGTTAAATTGGGCTCAAATGTAGTTGTAGGAGACGAGGAGGATATAGAATCTACAAGCGATATGGCCCCGTTGAATAAGAAAGATGCCTACTTCCTTTAAACCGAACACCTATGTATATAACTCACCTAACCTTACTTATCACTTACTGCCTAAATGGTTGAACTGATTTTTTATGACATACGATTCGTTTAAGCTTCGCGGCTGTACTGGCTATATGATTATTCGAAACGATTTATCTTGATCGCGTGACGTGACACTAGTGCATTGCTGCATGCATGTACATATATACATACGAGTATGTACTTACATAAGACAAAAAGGAATCAGACTAATTATAAAAGTAAGTTTAACGAACCTCGGATAATTTGGTATTTGGATTTTTTCTAAACTAGATTAGGTAATATAAAAGCGAAAAAATTAATATTTTCGAGATTTAGAATGCCTGCATTATGTACATGTATGAAAAAAGAGAGAGCATGAGAAGCGCGCGATCGAGGATATAGAGAGGTGCTACTCCAGGAATAATGTTCGGAAGTTTTACCAAAAGGTAAAAGGAACGTGTCATGCCAAAAAGACCCAAACAGAGACCTGTAGAGACGAACAAGGAAACCTTGTAGTAGAGTCACAGTCGGTGTTGAGGACATGGAAAAACCATTTCTGCAGACTGCTAAACGGCGAAGACGACACAAATTCCGCTGTCAGGCAAAATGAACCATTCAACCTGGAAGATGAAAGCCAAGATTTCCGTCCACCTGATCAAAATGAAGTGAGGATAGCAATATCTAAGCTTAAATCCAACAAGGCTGCTGGACCGGACGGCTTAACTGCCGAGCTGTTTAAGGCGGTGGGAGATGACCTGGTGGAGAGCATACACCAACTCGTCTCAAAGATTTGGTCAGAAGAAAGTATGCCTGATGAATGGAACCTCAGCATCGTTTGCCCGATCCACAAGAAAGGAGACCCTCTAAACTGCGCCAACTATAGAGGCATCAGTCTCCTGAATATTGCGTATAAGATCATATCTGCTGTACCGTGTGAACGCCTGAAACCATTCGTCAACGATCTGATAGGTCCCTCTCAGTGCGGTTTTAGGCCGGGTAAGTCCACGACCGATCAAATATTCACACTACGGCAGATTCTGGAGAAAACCCAAGAAGTTCAGATCGATACTCATCATCTTTTTATCGATTTTAAGGCCGCATATGACAGCATTTATAGAGACGAGCTATACAGAGCCATGTCTAGTTTCGGCATCCCTGCCAAACTTGTCAGATTGTGCAGAATGACGATGGAGAACGCTCGCTGCTCCATAAAGGTTGGAAACACTCTCACCGAGACCTTTGATGTCAAAAAAAGGTTTAGACAAGGTGACGCGGTGTCATGTGACTTCTTCAACACCATTCTCGAGAAAATTGTGCGAAACTCACAAGCCAACACCAGGGGCATAATTTTCCATAAGTCTGTGCAACTTCTTGCATACGCTGATGACATTGACATTATTGGCAGAACACAGCGAGCTGTCACTGGTGCGTTTGCAAGTATTAGTGCAGGAGCGGCAGAAATGGGTTTAGTGGTGAATGAGGGTAAAACAAAATATATGCTGTCAACAAGAAGGGACACACAACATCGACGAATCGGACAGAACGTCACGATAGACAGCTACAATTTTGAGGTAGTTAGGGACTTTGTCTACCTCGGCTCCGCGGTAAACTCTGACAATGACACCTTAGCAGAAATCAAGCGAAGAATTACACTTGCCAACCGCTATTTCTTTGGCCTAAGACGGTAATTGATTAGTAAGGCCTTGTCAAGAAACACTAAGGAGACTCTATATAATACCCTTATCATCCCTGTCCTGCTCTATGGCGCAGAAGCATGGACTCTAGCAAAAGCTGATGAAGATCTTATTGGTCGTTTCGAACGCAAAATTCTTCGAGTGATTTTTGGTCTCGTTTGCGTTGACGGGCTTTGGAGGAGAAGTTTTAACAGCGAACTCTACGAGCTGTACAGCGACATCGACCTGGTCAGAAAAGTGCGCATCAGTCGTCTAAGATGGCTAGGACATGTAGAGCGAATGGACACCAACGCTCCGGCCCGAAGAGTCTTCGATTCCAACCCGGAGGGACAACGCAGTAGAGGAAGACCTCGCCTTAGGTGGCGCGCACAAGTGGAAGGGGACCTCAATCAACTTGGAGTGCGCAACTGGAGGCAGTTAGCCAAAGATCGCGCTAACTGGAGAGGCGTATTGGTTGAGGCCCAGGTCCACCCCGGACTGTAGCGCCACCTAAAGTAAAGTAAGCATTATGAACATATACTCGTATCATAAAAAAAATTCTTTCTCTCACCGAAATTTATGGAAGGTAGATTAAACAGTGTTTTGAAGTTCCTATAGTCTTGGAAAAAGTATTAGGCATCCCATGAAATATTATTTTCTCTAAAAAATTAAGTGGGATCATAAAAACTATTTATTAATGGATTTTCTTGAGAGATTCGGAGTTTCAAATGAGTAGAGTTTCGTAAATATCCCCACGCAGCGTATATATTGTTGCGGTTCTAAATGAAGTGAAACGCAAACAAAGCTAACCCCATACGGGAAGAAAACAACTGGTTTCCGAGAAAGCAAAAAGGACACTTGTTAGGGAGTCATTGAAAAACCATAGGCTAACATCTTCTGAATTAGCAGCAAGCTTCGCTGATCAATAACTATGCACCTAGACGATTAATATGTAGCTATGCACCCACAATATTCTGTTGATAGTTAGACCATTCTCTGGACAGTATTTAAGACAGAACTTCATTATAATTATTCAATTATTATGTACACCTCCTGCACGAATCACTATTACAGCTTCTGACCATGCCATGTACAACGCTAGTTGTCTAGTAAATACTAATCATTAATGCACGTGATGCATTTATCAATTAAATAATAATAATGAAATTACATTGGATGTACGTGCGTACGAAACGTCACTCAGTTGCCTCTGAATTCCTGTTCTTAATTAGTTACAACCCGTATAGCAAGGGACACATAAGACACCGAATTTTAATGTTGGAGAATTTATCAGAGAAGAAAACATCCAAGGATAGCTCAGTTGGTAGAGCGTTGGTTGCTAAAACCATATCTACCGCAGGATTGCGCCCTGCCTTTACATCAAATGTCGTCTTCTTTGTGCAATTTTCCAATAATGTTTCATTTATTATATTTTTTTTAAGTGGAACTTTTAATATAAAAAATGTAACAATTCAAAATATTTATTTTTCTCACATACCTATACATATGTAGATTAGGTTACACATACAAAATGTAGGTATTTTTAAAAACACAACCGATTATCTTAAAGATACATATTTAGATATTATTATGAAAGAATCTGCCGCTTTCGTCTTTTTTGCACACCTAAATCAAGAACCACGAAACGAAATTCGAAGACATTTTGTTGCAAGGTCCGATCCAGTAACTAACATCTAAAACTTTTTCAAATTAACGGTTATAAGAAATAAATAATTGAGTGCCAAAGGTTCTCAGAAATTGTGTTTGTCAACAAAGACATTGCCGAACATCTAGCTTTTTGTTCTGGTTTAACTTTACGAGTATGGAAATTATCAACGTGAAGTGGGGATACAATTTGGGAGATTCATATAACTTGTTTGACTCAAGAACTACGAACGGATTTTGATTAAATTTGATTTGATAGTTTAGCGCCACCTAAAGTAAAGTAAGCATTATGAACATATACTCGTATCATAAAAAAAATTCTTTCTCTCACCGAAATTTATGGAAGGTAGATTAAACAGTGTTTTGAAGTTCCTATAGTCTTGGAAAAAGTATTAGGCATCCCATGAAATATTATTTTCTCTAAAAAATTAAGTGGGATCATAAAAACTATTTATTAATGGATTTTCTTGAGAGATTCGGAGTTTCAAATGAGTAGAGTTTCGTAAATATCCCCACGCAGCGTATATATTGTTGCGGTTCTAAATGAAGTGAAACGCAAACAAAGCTAACCCCATACGGGAAGAAAACAACTGGTTTCCGAGAAAGCAAAAAGGACACTTGTTAGGGAGTCATTGAAAAACCATAGGCTAACATCTTCTGAATTAGCAGCAAGCTTCGCTGATCAATAACTATGCACCTAGACGATTAATATGTAGCTATGCACCCACAATATTCTGTTGATAGTTAGACCATTCTCTGGACAGTATTTAAGACAGAACTTCATTATAATTATTCAATTATTATGTACACCTCCTGCACGAATCACTATTACAGCTTCTGACCATGCCATGTACAACGCTAGTTGTCTAGTAAATACTAATCATTAATGCACGTGATGCATTTATCAATTAAATAATAATAATGAAATTACATTGGATGTACGTGCGTACGAAACGTCACTCAGTTGCCTCTGAATTCCTGTTCTTAATCAGTTACAACCCGTATAGCAAGGGACACATAAGACACCGAATTTTAATGTTGGAGAATTTATCAGAGAAGAAAACATCCAAAGATAGCTCAGTTGGTAGAGCGTTGGTTGCTAAAACCATATCTACCGCAGGATTGCGCCCTGCCTTTACATCAAATGTCGTCTTCTTTGTGCAATTTTCCAATAATGTTTCATTTATTATATTTTCTTTAAGTGGAACTTTTAATATAAAAAATGTAACAATTCAAAATATTTATTTTTCTCACATACCTATACATATGTAGATTAGGTTACACATACAAAATGTAGGTATTTTTAAAAACACAACCGATTATCTTAAAGATACATATTTAGATATTATTATGAAAGAATCTGCCGCTTTCGTCTTTTTTGCACACCTAAATCAAGAACCACGAAACGAAATTCGAAGACATTTTGTTGCAAGGTCCGATCCAGTAACTAACATCTAAAACTTTTTCAAATTAACGGTTATAAGAAATAAATAATTGAGTGCCAAAGGTTCTCAGAAATTGTGTTTGTCAACAAAGACATTGCCGAACATCTAGCTTTTTGTTCTGGTTTAACTTTACGAGTATGGAAATTATCAACGTGAAGTGGGGATACAATTTGGGAGATTCATATAACTTGTTTGACTCAAGAACTACGAACGGATTTTGATTAAATTTGATTTGATAGTTTCGACTAGCATGTAGAAGTGGGGGGTAAGATATGTGGAATGAAGTTTGTTGGTTTAGTGCATACCTAGGTGGTTTCTTATGAAAATCGTCGAAATTGGATTTAATGTAGTTAAGATTTTTGGGTGGGGTTTTAAAAACATATTCGAATATCTACCTTAATGCGATTTTTATGGAATGTGGTTTCTGAGTTTATCCTGGGGTGTAGATTGATTAGATTTAAAATTTTGTGATGTGCTTTCAATCTAGCACGAGGTAGTGCTGATGGTTTTTTTTTTTTTTTTTTTTGACAGTATTCCTCCCTCTGTTTCTTCCACTCTGTCATGAATTGTAGACCTGGAATTCCGTAGTTCTTAGCGGCTTGTTTAGTGCATAAAGTTTTGTCTCATACACATGTGATGAAATAATAATAAAGTTTCAGCAGAAACTGCTGTTTAGGAAAGGAAACCTTGGCATTTTTAAGATTCATACCCTTCGGTTGGCCTGTAAGGTAGAACTCTTCATATTCAGGCAGACCTGCCAGAATGAAACCAATGAGCGAACTCTCGAGCGGTTAGAAAATGTGGCCAATTTAACCTCGACAGAAGCTATTGGAAGCAAAACATTGTGATTATATCAGACAACCAAGCTGCCAATTGAGCTCATATGAAATAAATTTTAGGATAGTTTGAGAATGCCTAGACAAACTCAAAAACATAGGCAAAATCAACAACGTTAAAATATACTAGGTTCCAGGCCACGTGAATGGCAACGAGGAGGTCGATAGGCTTGCGAAAGAGGGAAAAACAACCTTGTTTGTAAGAAAACTTTTGTTAAATGAGCGGATTCATCATCGGGGAAGAACTACAAAGAGAGAGGAAAAAACTAAGAGCCAAACTTTTCAGGGACCTTCGTTAAACTAAGACAACGAAATACACTACTAGATAATTTAAAGTTGGAACAACCTACAAAACTATCGGGCATTGACACACAACACAGACCCTGCCTACCGGATAGAAGAGATATACATATACAGATACTCAAATTAATAAGGGAAACCAGATTGGATGAGCTGATCTAGAGAAAAACCATAGTTAACACCAGAAGGGGACACAACACATCTTTTAGACCGCTGTTCTTTTAAACCTCCGCTAGTAATAAACATTTCTAGTTAAGTACATAATGATTAGGAGTAAAGTAACATAGAAAAATATGTCTAACTGTGAAGAAGTCTAAATCGTAGCAAAATCCATCAAATTGACCTCCTGTACAATATCGTCGTCAGTTTCCATCTTCCTCGGCTGGTACCACTCCATTTATGATTGTCATCGCTAGTTCGCTTCCTCTTCAATGAAATCTGCGTCCGCAATGTCCGCAGCTAGAGGTGCTGATGAAAGGAAACCAGCATGCTTCAAGTAATATGCAATGACCTTCTGTGTGTCTGTATAGAAGGATTGAAAGAAAAACAAATAATTTTCGGAAGCGCACTTTTAAATTCTTTATTATTCCTTGGTCCAAAGGTCGCAAAACGGATGTTATGTTTGCAGGCAGGAATATCAGTTTAATCGAACTTAAGTTTTGAACGTTCGGGTGACTATGGCAATTTTCCCCAGTTAAAATTATTTTTTATTTTTTTTTTTATAATTTGCGCGCACAAAAGAGGATATGAATACTCTTATACTATTACAGGACACGGGCGTTTGTGAACGAGAGAGAGAGAAAGAAAGATTTAGTGTAGTGGTTTGAAACTTAGATGGTATTAAGTTTCTGTAAACTCCAAGGGTAGCGTCCAGATAACTGGGGAGCTTTTTGTTTTGCTTTTGTCGTTGCTCATGATTCACAGAATTTTTTTTTCCGTCCTCCTGATGTCATCATCACGATCAAGTTGCATTTTCGGCCAAATGACCGCTCTACTGCCAGTGCTATGCCTTCGCAGTAGAGTTGACTTAGCTTTCGCAATTTATCGACTTTTTATTTATTTCAGACGATATTGTCGATTGTATTTCAGACGAAAAGACGAAATGATTGTTGACATCAGGATTTGAACCGTGAACCAAGAGCGTGACAAGCGTTGATGTTACCACTACACCACTACTACACGGTTTTGTCGTTTTAACTCCTCATCCCATTTATGAAGTTAATCAGCGGAAATATCAGACGTTATTCATGCAGACTTAGTATTTATGAAACAACGGGAGTTTTAGATTTTCCTATCACAAAATGTTTTATTTTTGTTCAACCAGTCATGTTACAAGCGTCCGTAACTGTCACTCTCTTTGTAGAGTTTTCCACTCATGCAGAATCTAAAGCGGAAAGGCTTATCCGGAGTTAGCTTATAGAACATTGCAGTTTCATCGGTGCTAAATATGTTTGTCTTTATCTGAATAACCCGGTCGCAGGTTTGGCCAAACTTTTTTAATCTATTCGTCACATAGCGTTGCTGCTTCTTCTTCCAAAAGCAATGTTGTGACGTTCCCTAAAGCTTCTTATTCAGGCTACAGAGCATCTGTAGTCTTTTTATCTGAACAATTCTCCAAACTTGTTAGCTTGGTAGATAAGAATTAGTCCATTTATAGGGATGTTTTGTCTTCCCTTACTCTTAAACAACTTCAATAACGCTTCATTAATTTCAGGGTTCGTTGAGCTGTCGTATTTTTTCTAGCATTCTTCAAAGTTCTCTGTTTTTTCTCTATTTTTCCATATTGTTGATAGGATTAAATGTGAAACACCAAACTACTGCGCTATGCACCATTTTTTCACTTAACTCTATACGGACGATAATCACTGCTGCTTTCTCTACAGAAAAGTTCCTACGTTTTTCAGAACTCATGGCTGCACAAGAAAATAAAAACAATATACTAATATCCAACTGCAATCAGCACTAAAACTAAGAACAGCTATCCCGGCCATACATAAAATAAATTGCAATAATATTCAACAGATACAGAGCTGCACAATGTAGAACGACCATCGGCGATGCAACCTATTATTGCTACCCAGTGTAAAATCACAAGAATGAAAAGATATATTCAGTTACATGAATGTGTATGTACATACATATGTATGTAATTTGAGTTTTCTTTAATTTTTTCTCATTCTGTGGTTATAACCGACGGCGATTGATTTCTTTTTGAAAATTGGTCGTTATATCCGACGACCAAATAAGAGGAAAGTGGTCATTACGAGTATAAGCGACCGGTCGTAACAAGCGAGTTCGTTATAAGCGACTTTCACTGTATATACATACATATGTATACAGTATACATATTTATACAGCAAATATCCTTGAGAATAATATTGATTATTCAAAGTTTGCATTTTCGTACAAATGATGGTAATAGCTTAACTTCTTCTACAAAACCATGCACTAAAGAAAAACAAAAAAATTTTATTCATCGATCCAATTTGTTGGCAGATACTCGTATCTTCGAGGCAAAATCTTTTTCAAAGTTGTGCAATTTCGTAAAGTTTTCTTGTTTTAAATAGAAAAAAGTGTCCTGTTAGTAGAGGGTGGCAGCAGAACAGATTCGATTTGGGTGAAGACTCTGGTATGTTCCTCAAATGTGAGAATGGATCTCCTAATAACTCAGCGAAGGTGAAGCTTGACTGATTTTACCATAGCTTCCCACAAATAACTCGATTCCATCCATAGCAATAGCACCAGCAATGTCTTCATTGATTGTGAGTTTGGGACAAGACAAACCGTTGCAGTTCGTTGAGGATTCGACGTGCCCCTTGAAAATTCGTGCCGTTATCGGTGGTTAGATCAATCACCAGCACCAGGTAAACTGCTTTCCTACTCATACAAGCGAATAGCACAAGATACGCTTTGGATAACCTAGGATTTCAGCCTTTAGACAACTTGATGGTGAAAGGACCAGCATAGTCACACCCGGTGTTCGCAAATGGTCGACTTGGATGAATGGCAAGTCCCCCCTGAGCTGCGTATTGGTTAATTTCCTCTGGAGAAAACATGGCTTGCACCGATGGACTATTTTCAGAATTAGATTGCGGCTGCCCAATATCCAATAATGCTGACGAACTATGGCAAATATCTCAGAAACACCTGCATGTAAATAGTTGACGTGTAGGTGTGATACTAGAAGAGAAGAGACATGGTTATTAGGGAGAATTATGGGGTGATTTAGACTAAACGACACACATTTTTTATTCGACCTCCTACACGAAGTATACCTTCTTGATCAACGAAAGTAGAATATTTTAATAATTTCGATTTCGATCATTAATTAGTTGGCGAATGTCACACAGAATACGGAACTCTGCCACATGCAGTTCATTGACAGTCAAACCACTCGTCAGTTTATCGAATTCAGTAGGCCGATAATTGTTTATAAACCGAGCACAATACGCGATGATTCGAAGTAACCGAGTCCACGAAGATATCTTAGAGATAAGGTTTTAAGGGTTAATTATCACTCCGTTTCTGGAGTCTGTTTCGGTGTTGTTTTCTCTTCTAAAAATAGTCCCGCATCATCCGGTTCAGGCTCTGATAACGTTGATACGGGCCAATGTTCCTGTGATAGCGTTAGCCATGGAGAACCGGTCCACCGTAGCGGATGATTGATTGATGAAACCCCATGTATAGGGTGACCAGATAAGAACGATAGGAAAAGAAATTTAAATGAAACAACAACGGTGTGAGATATTAAATTGATTCTGGCTTTTTTTTGAAGCTACAGTTATGCCATTATGTATGGATACCACATCATTTACATGGCCGATTAATCGAACTAATTTTTTTTCCCACAATTAGATAATAACGAACGACGCGCAAAAAGTATCTATAATTGTCGAATTGTCTTTCACGAGCGAGTTTTGCGCGCAATTGGATTGTTAAACTTTATGTGATATAATAAGATATATACACTATGTGAATAACTATTCACTTTATATCCGCCTCAGAAGGACCAATTTATTATGTTGAGGATTCGGCGAAGAGAAAAAAGGAAAATCGAAAACAGGATCGATCGAAATACAACTCAGAAGAAGAAGATTCAAAATCCAAAAGTGAAAAAAAAAACCAACAAGTCAATAACACAATTTATGTAATATAATGATACTTCACCAGTCTAGTGTCGTGTGCGTCCAAAATTCAAGTGGCCGAGTAGTTGGTTTTCTAATCATCAACAACCATCAACAACCGCGAGCTGCACACAAAAAATTCTCCGTTACGCACAGACTGGATGCTTATTTAACACGATCAATCGCGAAGATGATCATGCGTGCTGCGTAAAGTGCGGATGTGAGTGGAGGGGTGCGATGGTCGGTGATGGTCAGCAATGATGTTGGCGCGTGGAGGTTCTGCTTCGGTTTTTAACAGTATAGGGATTCACAATTTGTTTTTTTTATATAAATGAACAAAATTTAACTATAATGAAACTAATTACAATGACTAATATACAATGCAATGAATGTTGAACAATTATTTTCAAACATCGGTAGTGTTTGTGATGTCGTATGGCCTGTGCATCATCGTAATGCTCGATCAACTGAAAACATAGCCGCTGTGAATACCTCAATGACTTAAAATCCGGAATGCCAATTCCACGCCGCATTCGGCAATTGGGCATTTCCTACAGCAACCTTTGGCGTATTTTGTGCTTGGATTTGTATCTTCATCCCTATAAGGTACAGCTTACACAACAACTAAAGCCTGATAACCATTGAATGCGCAGAACATATGCTTTAAAATCAACAAGTTGACGTCGATTTTTCGAACAAAATCTTCTTCAGCAATAACGCGCATTGCTCGCTCGGCGGCAACGTAAACAAACAAAATTGCAGAATTTGGGGCTCAGAGAATCAAAATGTGATCGTTGAGAGACCACCACGGGTGACAGTTTAGTGTGCACTGTGGACCGGCTGGGTGGTCGGACCGTAGTGTATTCCATACATAATAGCATAAGTCCAAAATTTAAAACAGTAACAAAAATTTCATTGAAATATTTAATACTTATTATTTTATTTAAATTAACCCTGTTTGACTGAATTGCCTCATTTATGCCATATGGACATTTTAGAATAAAAAAACAAGATTGTTCGCTCACCCATCTGGTCAAACGTCTTTGCAATAAAGTATACTTCATACCAAAAAATAGTCTTACGAGTTTAACACTTAAAATGTTATCCATGGCCGTATCCGCAATCTAATACCATTGTCACAACACCTGCTTGAAGCTATTCATCACGTTACGCTATCTTTACTCGCCCATTCCTCCCGCTTGCCTAAGCTGATCTTTGCTGTTTTGATTTCACTTAGTAAAGGTGAAAGAATACGAGTAATTTCCATGAAAAAGAAAGTGAAAATTATGTGAATACATGCATATAAATACATATGTATGTATGTGGGTATGTACATACATATGTATGCACATCCCGAAGGATAAAATGTATATCCTTTCATTGCACGCTATTAGTAGGGCATGCGGTGGTGATGTCGAAGGCAAACAAATAGGAAAAAAATCTCGATAGCTTTCTTACTTCTCCACTTCATGTAATCACATCGATTCGTTAACCATGCATAAGAGTTTCAAAAGTTATTCTCTAGTTGCTAGTATACACGCGAATCTACAACAAGAAGAATGGAAAGAAAAAGTATCTAATTAGAAGCGAAAACCGGAGGAGGAAGCAAAGTAACAGAACTTCACCCATATCAAACTCCCTCGTTCTCCTTAAAATAGACCGAAATATATTGCGTTCTTCTGAAAAACTCATTGAAATTTATGTTCCTGAGGGGCGGTCTATTCTCCTTTTTCCTTTTCATTCTTTGCTTCGTGTTCCTTTTTTTATATTTTTAATTCTCTATACAGATATATATGTACATTAATATATACAGTGGACGATGGACGGACGGTAGTTGAAGTAGCAATGGTAACAATGCAGTACAATGGACGTCAACGACGACCTTGAATTACGAAAGCAAGAGCAGGAAGAAGAAAAAGGGGTTTCGAGGAAAAATTTGAATTTCCATGGCCCCATGGCCAAAAAACAAAACGAAATTTTGTTCCGGGGCAAAACATTCAAAAAATTATGACATTTTTGAAATTGTATTCCAGAGCTCCAAGACGCAGTTTTAAATCGCTTAATTTTATTTTTTTGTTTTTGCTTTGGTTTTCTTTCTTGGGAACCCTAACTTTGGGACTGGGACCAGGACAACGGAAAGTGTATGTTTGCGTTGTGGTGGTGTTGAATTTATATCCATTTTCGTATTCTTCAGCAATTTATTTTAATTGAAGTTGTTGTCGAAAAGCTTAACAAGCTTATGCTGTATGTCGGTATGTATACTGTGTAATTGGGACTTTCTTTTGTGTTGCGGTTGGACGACAGCGTTTATAACCAGAAAGACAGTATCAGTTGTTAACTAGTTTTTCAGGGATGTATTTTGTTTGATTAAGATTTAAACTACTCAAATAACAGGAAGAGTTTTCGTTTTAAGCAGACTAATTAATCTGGGTCAGACAAAGTAGGTAACAGTATCGAATCAGTTATAATCGGATGTAGACAGGATGGAAGTATAATACCTAGCTTAGCTTTCACAACTGCCGTGGTTTCCAGGATTTCCGCAACTCTGTGAGTGGCAATGCTGTAGTCGCAACAACGTTCGGCAGTTAAGTGGAATATTATTGAAGACTTTAAGAAAATAAAGTTCATTCATCGCATTTTTTTTTTTTTTTGTATATACAGTGCTGGCACGCTAATTAGCACACCCTATCATACAAAGTTATGATAAGATAAAACGAATGTTAAAGTAAAACAATTTAATAAGGATCTTCAATGTTTGCTTTTATTGATATTAATACTTAATTAATTTAAAAAAAAAAAATTTAAAAAAAACAATAAAAAAAATAAAAAAAATAAAAAATAAAAAAATATGTGTTTTCGTAACACGCCAGAGTCTTGTCAAAGACATCTGAAAATATAAAAAATTAAATAATAACAAGTTAAAATTAAAATTAACTTATGTAAACTTACCTAGTACTTAGTTGGGTACCCTTTTTGGGTAATTCCGGCGGCACATCGTTTATTCAAGGAGCACGTGAGGCGTGCGCACTCTTCCTTTGGTATCTTAAACCATTCTTGATGGATTGTGTCCCATAACTCCTTCACATTTCTCGGTTTTAAAGCCATGACACGTCTCTTAATAATAGCCCACAAATTTTCGATTGGGCTTAGGTCTGGGCTCTGAGGGGGCCAATCCATTACCGATATTTGGTGTTCTTCAAACCACTCTTTTACAGACCTGGCCTTATGGCAAGGCGCATTGTCCTGCTGGAAAACAGCTTCCCGGTACAATGATAGCGGTAAACTCTCAAGATATGGTATGAGGTGGTTCGACAACATAGTCTTATATGCTACAGCATCTAATTTACCTTTTATAAGGACTAGAGGTCCAACACCATGAGAGCTAAAACAACCCCATACCATTACGCTTCCTCCACCAAACTTTACCGTCTTTTTGGTGTACTTGGGATCTAGTTGCTTGTTTGGAGGTCGTCGTACAAAAGTTCTTCCATCAGAACCACAGATATTAAATTTGGATTCATCGCTCCATATCACTGAATTCCATAAAGATGAAGGAGAATCCAAATGGCCTCTTGCGAATGCAATTCGCTTCTTCCTATTACCATCTGTTACCTTCGGTTTCTTAAGACTCTGGCATCCTCGAAGGTTGTTCTCCAAAAGCCGTTGTCGCACCCTCCTAGCCGCGATGTTTACACCATATTCTTGCTCCGTGCGCGCTCTAATTTCAGAAGAAGTGGCAAAAGGATCTCTAAGAGCATGTCGGACTATAATGGAATCCTCTCTTTTCGTTGTTTTTCTAGGTCTGCATTTTCTTTTATCCGCAAATGTTCCATGGGTTTCATAATGCTTCAAAGCGTTTTGCACTTTTTTTCGCGAACAATCTATGTTCCGTGCAATTTTGCTGACGTTTTGCTCCTTCTGGAACATTAGCCATATTAACCTCCTCTCCTCCGGCGTAGAACTCTTGTTTAATCCCATAACTATTTCTAAATGCACTTAAACACTTCAAAATAATACTTTATAACTCACCACAACAATAGGATGAATGAAAAATAACGGCTTTAAATGGAACGGAATTTTTTGTTTGGGTGTGCTAATTAAAATGCCAATGCGAAAGGCAATCTATTTTAAAAATAAAAAAAATATAAAGCAAAGCCTACTGAAATTTCAAAATTTGAACATTTCAAAATGTGATTAGAGATTGTTAAATATGTAATATGGACATATAATAATTTATAAATTATGTTGTAAAGGGTGGTTAAATTTTAAGGGCCGATGTTGAATGTGAACCACACCTAAACGTCAAGTTTTTTTCTGCATTTCATTTGACATTTCTCAATTTCAGACTAACTCAATTTGAGCCATGGAAAGATACACAATCGAGCAACGCGTTGAAGTTATTCAGGCTTATTATGAAAATGGGCGTTCAAATCAAAATGCATATCGTGCATTTCGCGATTCTTTCGGTCAATTTAATCGTCCAAATGTGCGTACAATCGGAAAAATCGTGCAAAAATTTGTGCAAACCGGGTCTGTAGGAGATGTGAAAACACCAGTGCATGCTCGTACAGCTCGTACTGCAGAAAATGTTGCTGCTGTTCGCGATAGTGTGGCTGAAGAGCCGTCCACCTCAACTCGTCGTCGTGCCCAACAATTGCACCTCTCACGCTCGTCGTTGATGAACATTATGCATAAAGACTTGCATTTACGCCCTTACAAGGTGCAATTGACTCAAGAACTAAAGCCTCTTGACCACTTCAAGCGTCGTCAATGGTCACAATGGTGGCAAGAAATGGCATGAGGCACATTTTCACCTCAGTGGATTCGTCAATAAGCAGAATTGCCGCATTTGGGCGAATGGTAATCCAAGAGTGATTGTCGAAAAACCAATACACCCACAAAGAGTGACTGTTTGGTGCAGTTTATGGGCTGGCGGCATCATCGGGCCGTATTTTTTCCAAAATGAGGCAGGTCAGGCAGTTACTGTGAATGGTGTTCGCTATCGTGAGATGATAACGAACTTTTTATGGCCCGAATTGGAAGATATGGATGTGGACGATATATGGTTTCAACAGGATGGTGCCACTTGCCACACAGCTAACGAAACAATGGCTCTTTTGCGCGACAAATTCAATGGCCGTGTTATCTCACGTGGTGGCGATGTCAATTGGCCGCCAAGATCATGTGATTTGACACCGTTGGACTTCTTTCTTTGGGGTTATTTGAAAGAAAAGGTGTACGTCGATAAGCCAGCAACAATTCAAGAGCTAAAGGATGAGATAATTCGGCATATTAACGGCATAGAACCTCAATTATGCCTCAGCGTTATCGAAAATTTGGACCATCGAATGGAGGTGTCCCGCCGAGGTCGCGGCGGCCATTTGGCCGATATTTTGTTCCATACATAATTGAACCATACCAATATTATCATAATAAAAAGAAATGACAGTAATTTCCTAAATAATTTGTGTTTTATTCAAAATCAACATCGGGCCTTAAAACTTAACCACCCTTTATTATGAAATAAGGCACAAGTTTATTCTTTTATGAGGGTGTGCTAATTAGCGTGCCAGCACTGTACTATACTAATGTTTTTAGGACACGGGCGTTTTTTGTGGAAAGGGGAAGAGGCCGAGAGAAAGACAGATTGGTGTAGTTGGTTTGAAACTCAGGTTTTAGTTAAGTTTCAGTGAACTCCAAGGGTGGCTGTCCAGATAACTGGGGAGTATTTTTTTTATTTTCGCTGTTATTGTCGTTGCTTATGATTCACAGTATTTTTTTACGTCCTCCTGATGTCATCATCAGGATCAAGTTGCATTTTAGCCATATGACCACTCTACTGCCAGTGTTATGCATACCTCCAGAAATTAATTAGAGAAAATTACAGACTTTCTGTAAATTTGCATTGGAACAACAAAATTCGGGCTGTAAAATCCAACAACCCGAGTATGTTCCCGCAAATAAATAAAATATTTCGGAGGAATAATCAAAACGACCTTCCGTGTCTTAAGATCCTCCGAACGACGAACAATGGACGAATACTTATAACAGCAGGTATAGATCCAGATAACGCAGTAGAGGATGACAACTTCTTTGTGATCGAAGATCCGCAGGAGAAGGTAGAGGCTATAGGAGCGACTTTCCAGGAAGTGTACAAGGTGAATGATACCTTCGCCCGAACCACGACCTGGAAAATCGCGTCCTTGTGCACAACTTCTACCTTCGAAATGATATAGAGCACTGGCGATCCGAGAACATAGGTTTTACCGAGTTCAATGACGATAACATGGCAAATAATGTCATCGCCGATGAAAGGGTACATCCCCCGTACATATCGAAGGTGGAGCTCCAAGCGATCTTCGACTCATTGAGGAGGAAGAAATCTGTAGGAATCGATGGAGTGTCGAACATTGTGTTTCACCATCTCCCTCTAGAAGCGGTGGACATTTACACCACTCTGTTTAACAATGCACTGAATAATGCACATTATCCAGTGCATTGGAAAACAGCAGTGATACAACCCATCCCCAAACGGGGTAAGGACACTTCCAATCCGGCAAATCTCCGGTCGATAAGTCTCCTTCCGAACATCAGCAAGGTATTCGAGAAAGTGATCAATAGAGCCCTGCTTAAGTGGACTGAGAACAGTAATATAATTCCGGATAACCAATTCGGTTTTAAGGCGGGGCATGATACAATACATGCCGCGTCTAAACTGGTATCGGATATCCAATGGAACAAAAGCAAGAACCAATGCACGGGTGCCTGCCTGATTGACTTGGAGAAGGCCTTCGATACCGTATGGTTAGAGGGACTCTTCTACAAGCTGAGCAGGCTGGGCATAAGCAAACCACTGCTGTATATACTTCATAACATGCTCACCAGTAGACAGTTCATTGTGAAAAATGGTAATGTGACTTCTACTGGAACATTTCTAATTAAAAATGGTCTGCAACAAGGTGCGGTTAATTCACCGATTCTTTTCAACATTTACACGAGCGATCTGATAGGATCACTTCACCATGCCATAGCGTACGCAGACGACTTGATCGCGTACAGATCAGGACCAAAAATCGAGGTCATTGCAATTCTCTTGCAACGTGACTTCGATAAGATTCAGCGATATTGCGATGACTGGAAGTTGAAGATCAACTTCCAGAAATCGGAAACCATTCTTTTTAGGACGCCGTTGTCTGGTGCCTCTAGGGATACCAGAAAAAATTGGCGAAAGTTCTCAATAGTTGGACCTCACGGACAGCCACTTCCGAGTCGAAGTGTAGTCAGATACCTGGGGCTCTGGTTAGACCAATATCTATATTTTAACAAGCATATAGATGCTGCTCTGGCCAGAGCCAAAGGTGCTTTTGCCCTTACAAAGAGACTTTTTATAGCAAGCAACTCGATGCAAGGGTAAAGGTAATCTGCTACATGGCCCTCATCCGGCCCATGCTCGTATATGGATGTCCCGTGTGGTTCAACGTGGGAGCAAGCTTGTTGGAAAAGATTCGGGTGTTTGAGAGGGCTTGCCTTCATTTATATAGAACACCGGAGTCCCAGTACATAAAATTCTATCCCAATGAGGTCCTATACAACAGGGCTAATCTAATAAGAGTGGATAATTTCGTTATCAAGCTGATTCGAAGGCACATTGCAAGAGCAATGAGCTCGACGAACAACCTGATCTCCGGGGCTTATTACCGTATCACGAGAGAGTGCGCCTTAACGGCATTGTTCCCCCAGAGGCGTTCCTCTATTTTGATAAGAAAGGTCTGATCCAGGACAGATTGGCGGTGCCGCTAATCTTCCACGTTGCTCGGACAGTTGTGGATAGGCGACTCAACTACGACAGAGACGTTGCACACGGCAGTGTGGAGCGTCTCCGGTTTAGTAGGGCGATATCGGGTCGCGATATTTATGGCGTACAACGTCAGTACGGTCGTTTTTGGTGGCTAGCCGAAAGAGAGGAAACTCCTTCGTCGTTTCCTCCTAATCCAGGGTAGTCTGTTGCATATTTGAGGTTGGCTGTTTGTTGTCCATGGCCGACTTACATAGTTTAAGGTTTAGGTATTGTTATGTAAATAGGTTGTAAGTAATATTTTAATAAAAAAAAAAAAAAAAAAAAATTTAAAATATAAATCCACAGCACTTGGATGCAAAAAAAAAAAAAAAAAAAACACAAAAAACATAAAAAAAAAATAAAAAAAAAACAGCACTCGATAAAAAAAAAAAATTTAAATAAATAAAAAACAAAAAAAAATTAAAAAAAAAACAAAAAAAAATGTACGTAGAATAAGATAGGCTAATTTAGAATAAGATAGTTTAAGATTTATTTTAAGGTAGATTGTAAGTTTTATATATAAGAACCATAAAAACAAGTTCATGTACTAAGTTTTTTCATTGATTAAACATTTTTCTTAGTACTAATAATTAATAGAATAATAAAATAAATAAATAAGAAATTTAAAGTTAGTTACGTTGAAAGACATAGTTTTAAGTGTTAGGTTTAACTTAGAGCGCCCGCATAGGGCCAGTAAGTTAGAATAAGAATAGATAAGTTAGTTAAGCTAGTTTTAAGCGTTTTTTGTCTAGCAATTAAGTTACAATGAATTTAATAAAAATGCATTAAAAATGAATGAAAAATGTTATGCATTCACAGTACAGTTGACTTAGCTTTCGCAAGTGATCGACTTTTTTATTTATTTCATGAGAAATAAATAGATGATTCTTGACATCAGTATTCGAACCGTGAACCAATAGCGTAACAAGCGATGATGTTACCACTATACCACGGCCACCCTCATCGCATGTAGTGATGCGACGATAATTAGTAACTAAATGATTTCAACTATCAGAAAGCGGGAAATAATAAAAACAAAATAACTCCGCACGCAGATCAGTTTCGGCTTGTGACGTATGCTGTTGGAATCTGTTCGGGATATTCGGAATTAAACAAAAAAAAAACCCATTTCAATCAACTTAGTTCATTAAGGCGTACCTACAATTTTTGAAAAATTTAAAAGTCCACGTTATTAGTTACGCCTGAATTTCTTTTTCTTTTTTTAATCGACGTATTCTCCGATGCTCTTTACGAATCTGGAAGAAATATTATGGCCACTTAAAATTTCCTTAAAACGCCTTAAAAAGTACGTGTAAAAGTCTTTTCATGCCTACCGATCAACGTAGCCGCTGGTACGGACAAATATGTTTTACAGCCAGCACTCTCTGAATTTTATGTTTTCTCCATGTTAGCCATCTCCATGTCAGAGCAGACTTAGGAGTGTAAGTATTAGCAGTATAACTCGAATTATCAATTTAATAACCAACTCCATCCAATTTTAATGATTTTCATGTGGAACTGCAAGTATCTGCACGGTATTACAAACTACCAAATCAAAGTTTATCAAAATCAAGTGCAATATTTCTTAAGTCAGGCGTGCGACGGAACGATTTTTGAAGTTTTTTACAACATCACTTCGCAGACATGTGTTACCACCACTCTATTCGATTTTTATGATTTTCAAATGGGACCGTTTACTCAGCAGACCAAACCAAAGAACCAAATTTAATAAAACTTAATGAAGTGGCTCTTGAGTTAGCCGCGTTTCGAGCATTATTTTTGAAAAATTTGAAGACTCCACCTTCCATCACCCATATCTTGCCGCCACTTTGGTAAATGTTGCACGCAAGAATTACAATATTTGACGGCTTTTAGCACTCAACCACCTATATTTTACTCACATCCAATACGATTTTAGTGAATCTACGTCTACATACTAGACTTAGAAATCAAATTGCATTGAGATATGGTCGATCGTTCTTGAATTAGGAATATCTGGAATGAAAAAATTAATTGAAAATTTTGGGATCGGAAACCAAACGTCTTTTGTATTTCAGAAATTTTCACATATCCTTTGAATAACGAGGAAGCTAAAGACCAAACTGAGGCAAAGTCTAAAACGTAGCAAACTCCATGAATTTGATGAATGTGGATAGCAAAATATTAAATTTGTTTATTTTTCTATAAATGTAGCAAATTTGCCACGCTCGTAGCAAAGCGACAGCGCCGATGAACGCATTCACATCTTATTCTTTACCGGTTACGTTTCATTAAATTTGAATACACTTATATAATACCCTGAAGAATACTTTATGATCGGTAGTTATGAATCGACCTTAATCGTAATTTTCTCTTCTTCTACAATAGTTTAAAACAATTTGCTGCGAACCCACCCACCCCGTAAATGATGGGTTACGCTTAAGCTGCGTGCATTCTAAGGCGTCTAAAGTAACTTTAAATGGGTATATTTTGTAATGTTCTTTTTTTTTAATTTAAAAATAACAACAAATTCAACCATGGTTGCTGAAGTCGACTTGTTGTTTAAAAGATCTAAATGAAAACCTAATAAAATAATTTTGTTTGTAGGATCCTACGTTTTCGAGATATTTGCACACAATTGCATACAGTTTTTAAAAATGTAAATTAGGCTTGTAATTAAGACCTTAAGATATTCTGCATTCATTATTTCGCAATTATAATTTCGCTTTTTGATAAATTAGCGTTTTCTTTATAGCTTTAACTTGCTTAGCTTTACTCGTTCCCTTATTTCGAAATCCCGAAAAATTTGGTTGGGTACAATTGTAAATGCTTGTTGTCTGTCAGGCGCCTGTGTCTTAATAGCACTTGGGTGGCCCGTTTCGTGGAATAAAAGGATTTTACACTATGGGACATCTCTTCGACTCATTGCACCTGCCCAGCTCTTTCCCAAAGGAAGAAACTCCACTTAGATGCCTTCTGTTTCGACGACCTAAATGATCTCAAAAAAATAGACGTTATGGACCTCTTACGCTTCATCAGAATCTCCAAATGGTTTAATGAGTAGGCCAAAGACCGGTTCCCAACCCATGTGGTATCACAATGGACCTATTATTGGTCTAAGTGTGTTGGCTTTTTTTTTTGCTGAGAGCCACCTCAACCTAACTTAACCTGACCTAAGGTTGTGGCAAGAGAAATTAGAATAAACAAATATCAAACTTCAAAAGCAAAAATATATATGGAGTATAACCTAAGAAATGGCGACGGAACCTAGTAGTTGCTTCATGGTAAAGGCTTCGGATTCCTTTACCTTCTCTAATCCGTCTGAATGGCCCAAGTTGAAAAGACGATTTGAAAGGTTTCCCGTTGCTTCCAAGGTGAACAAAAGCTCGGAGAAGGAGCAGGTTAATACACTTACATATACATATACTTAATGGGGTACAAGCTGATAATACTATATTTTTCTGTCATTCACCTTATCAGATGGAGATAAGAAAAAGTATTCGATGGTAATTGAAGCATTTACAATGCACTTTGAGGTGAAAACTAACTTAATTTACGAACGTGCTAAATTTAATTTAAGCAGTCAGTTTGACGGTGAATTAATACAGGATGAGCCATTTAAACCTTCGTAATGTTTTTTAATAATAATTTAAAAAAAAAAACTGTGAAGTCATTTTTCGTTTATTTTGACACTTGCAAATTTGTTCTGATCACTTTTTGAAAATGATATCGCGTAAATGGTCGCCGTCAGAGCAAATAGCCCAATGTGTTCGTTTTTCGGCATCTTCCATCACTTTTCGAAGTGTTTCGGGCTAAATAGCGGCCATTTTCTTTGGCGTAGAACCGACAATTTTGTTTATTTACGGTGCCTTTCAAGGAAAAATTAGTTTTATCGCTCACGATAATTATTTGCCAAAAATCATCGTCGATTTGGGTCATGTTCACCACAAAATTCACATAATCCAAGCGACGTGTATTGTCGATCGGTAAAAGTCGTTGCGTTAATTGAATTTTGTAGGGGAATAACTTCAAATCAGCACGAATTATGAGTCAGAGAGACGTGCGAGGGATGCCCAACTGCAAAAAAACAGCTACGACTTGATATTGTCGGTGATCTCTCAACACTAGCCTGCATAGCCTCAATGCACTCATTAGACCGCCTTGAATGACGTCGTCCTTGATGACTGGCATTACCAAGATTGCCGATGGCGATAAATTTTTGGTGTAAAAGCCTGATGGTGTGGTCTGAAGGCGCTTCCCTCACTCGATATTTTGCACGATACGCACGTTGCGTTTTCACAATTTAGAACATGTTTTGAATGTAAAACTGCACGATAACAGCACATTGTGGTAGTGTATACTGTTCCATGACACAAATTCGCTTGGACTGACGCTTCGAACGCGGGGTTGTCATAAGCGAAGATTTAAATGGCCCACCCTGTAGAAGATTTCATCACAAATATCTATCTCTTGTCAGAAAACTGTAGGAACAGTACCCTAAAAGATGAGATGATTCGTGATCGAATCGTTATTGGAGTACGGATCACAGGCTTTCCGAAAAGCTGCAATTGTGATTTAACATTAGGTAAGGCAATCCGATAAATGAGACAATACTATGCTGTAAGAAAACAGCAGCAAGAAGTAACTTGCTCGTCAATACATAAGCTATCTATCGAGACCGTTAGAAATACATTCAAAGCACAAACTCTAAAAAAAGACCTCAGAAAATCGCATACCAAACCAGCAAGTCTATGTGGGTGGGTCAGATAATAAACATAAACAATCCAGTTGTCCGGCAAGAGGAAAAAAGTGCAGCAAATGCTGCAAAATGAACCATTTCGCTAGTGTGTGTTTGGCAACTATCGACAAGAGACACAACCTTGAAACTCTCAGCGATGACGAAATAACATCTCACAACAAACAACGTCACTACTTTGTCGTGGACAACTAGTGTTCTAGTGAACAACAAAAATGTGACATCTATGATTGATACGGGTTCACCGGTGGATGTCACTTCGGGGGAAATCTATAAAGAAAAATTAAAAAAAAATTAAAATTAAAATCCCCCAGTAAAAAAATATGTAAAGGATACATTAAAGGGAAAATTCGATGAAATGGTAGCACAGGGTGTTATTAAGCGAGTTGACGAGCCTTTTAATTAGTGCTCTCCGTTGGTCATTGTACCAAAGGCGAGCGGCGATATTCGATTTTGCGTGGACTTGACGAAATTGAATTTGACTGTTGAAAGGGAGATGCATTCAATGCGGGATGCTGACCATACTTTAGCCCAGCTATCAAAGCGAAGATTTTCTCCAAAGTAGATGCAATCTCAGGATTCTGGCAAGTAAGACTTACAACTAATTCACAAAAGTTTACAACATTCTTGACAACTTTTGGTAGATATTGTTTTTTGAGACTACCGTTTGGCCAATCATTTATCCCCAGACATTTCCAAAAACGCTTCTAAAACATTGTGGAAGGTATACCGAATGTAGTTTGTGAGACAGATGAAATTTTAGTTTCCGCATCCAATGTAAAAGAGCACGACATTACGCTTCGAAAAGTTATAAAGAAAACAAATGCGACATAGGTATCACAACTCTAAAATTTCTGGGACATAAAATAGGTCGCCCATGCAATTGTAAAGTGAAGGGTATTGAGAATTTCCCTAAGCCAACGAATATTACTGAGCTCAAGAGGTTTCTGGGAACGAAAGAACAACCAAAATTATTAACTTCCAGCGGTATACAAACTCTTCTCAAGTAAATATGCAGTTTCGACATGTGGAGAACATCAAACGAAACCACACCAGAGAATGTTCTCGACTGACTTTCCTAAAAAGACAAAATTCATTGAATTTTCTGGTAACGAGTAAACGAACAAGTATTAATATCAAATATTAACTTCATACATTTTTAAGTATCTAACTTTAGGAAAGTTTATAATAGCATCACTTGCGTTGATGGCTTCTATCTATGGCCTCTCTTGTAATTAATTTCTGCAATTAAATTTCTGAGTAAAACAAACAAAATAAAATAATGATTAGTTTTTGTGCGATGCAATAATACTAATTCAATGAGTTATTTTCCTGTTACCAAACCGCAGGATAATATTGTGGAACATTAAAGTTATTTTATCGTGAATCAATATTGAAATTCATGACATAACTTTAAAAAAGAAAGCTGTGTATTTCTATTTAGCTGCCGAATTTGTAAAAAAAAAAATTCAGGCAACTGGCAAACACCCTCCGCTTTGCATAAATTACCACATGTGATCTGCGCTTATGTAAATTTCTTTTTTACTTTACTTCTTCCTATAGGGCAAGCATTGTTTTCGTGAAAATTTAATCAATTTTGGTATTACTACATATTATAGAGGAATCTAAAAAAAATGTGGGTCTCGCAATTCTGTCTGTCCTGTCTGCAGCCTAAACGGTTGGACGGATTTTTTTCAAACTTCATGCCTGTGGGGTAATGTCCAGAATTGAAATTGAAATTTAGGTGCTAGACTCTGGGCGTGGTGTAGTGGTAACATCATCGCTTGTCACGCTGTTGGTTCACGGTTCAAATTCTTTGGCGCTCGCAAATTATAAAAAAAAAATTAACGGTACTTTGCCAGGTCAAAATGTATTTCTTAGATAATGTGGATGTTTGCAATGAGACTGCGTACTCAAATCTGAATAACTGCATTTTACTTACATATGTACGTTCGTTTTCGAAAATTGACGATTTCTCGGATATGGCTAAGAAGGTTTTTATCAAAATTGATATCTAAGTCACTATAGGAATATACGAGGGTGGGTCAATAAGTCCCTGAAAATTAACACAAATTGTGTCGTCACCTTAAATTAATTTTTTTTTGTCAAGAATCATCTTCCAAAAGAAAACACCCAAATTTTCAGACAGATCTGTCAAATACTCGTAGTTTTGTTGTGGCAGCCATTTTATATAGACGCCTACTATCATTTTCGTTAAAATGGAAAAAAGTGAATTCCGCGTGCTCATTAAACACTATTTTTTGCGAGAAAACTATGAGGCAAACCAAACAAAAGCTTGACAAATATTATGGGGACTCTTCACCATCGATTGGAACCATTCACCACTAGTTTACTCAATTTCGGTGTGGTCGTTCAAGCACAAGTAACGTCGAACATTCTGGTCGCCCAATTGAGGTCACCACACCAGAAATGGTCGACAAAATATTTAGACATGAAAAAGTTTCCGCTAGATGGGTGCCGCGTTTGCTCACAATCGACAACAAACACATTCGTTTGACAACTTCAAAGGTGTGTTTGGCGATGTTCCAGAAAAATTCGGCTGAGTTTTTGCGCCGTTTCGTAACCGTGGATGAAGCCTGGATTCACCACAACACACCAGAAACCAACAGTCAAAACAATGGACTTCTCCTGGTAAATCGCAGTTCAAGAAGGACAAGGCGGGTTTGTCAGCAAACAAGGTTATGGCGACAGTTTTTTGGGATGAGCGCGGTGTTATTCACATCGATTACCTTGAAAAGGGTAAAACGATCACCGGCGCATATTACGCAGAGCTGCTGGATCGATTCCAAACCGATTTGAAGCAAAAACGGCCGCATTTGGCGAAGAAAAAAGTTCTTTTTCACCAGGACAACGCACCGGCGCACAAGTCCGCTGTCGCAATGGCAAAATTGCATGAGTTAGGCTACGAACTGCTCGCTCATCCAGCATATTCCCCAGATTTAGCGCCCTGCGACTATTTCTCGTTTCCAAACATGAAGAAATGGCTCGGAGGTAAGAGATTTGGGTCGAATGAAGAGGTCATCGCTGAAACCAACGCTTATTTTGAGGGGCTCGAGAAGTTGTATTATTTGGAGGGCATCAAAAAATTGGAGAAACGTTGGATGAAGTGTATAGAGCTAGAAGGAGACTATGTTGAAAAATAAAATGTTTTTATACCGAAAAGAGTGTTCCTTATTTCATTTTTCAGGGACTTATTGACCCATCCTCGTATGAATGCATGGCATTGAAATTTTGGGCACATGGTTGAAATTTTTCTTTTTTAGCTTTTACGAAAAATCCAATTTTCATCGTTTTTTATAGATTTCTGAACAATTTGCAAACGAATAGCATATATGGCACAAGTACCTGCCACACAATCATGGCCTTTATTTATTGTGGTGAAACTATTGAATGGACCAAAGCCGATTATCAACAAATTTAAACACAGGGTCCTCAAATTTCACAGCGGAGAGTATGAACCCCTCATTTTAAAGACATGCTTATGGCTAAGCATATTATGCAAAATGATTTCTCTACAGCCATAAGAACTTCCCTACCATCCTTCTCTCATTCATATTTTTTTGCTCTGTTTTTACTTTTATTTTTTTGGGGCGGACATATATTATAATACTTTCCTCATCTGTTCTAATATTCTTCTCATTTATTTTCATCCCTGTTCACAGCTTATTTTCTTTTTTTTATTCGTATTTCGAGGAGATTATAACTACGTTCATTGGGTGTTCTGCGCGCTTTCAGTGCTTGATATTTTGATTAAGTGCAGCACTTAATTTAATGGTAAACTTCCCTAAATGTAACTTTTAAATTTAATTTTTTTTTTCTACCCACTTGTGTACAAATTCAAAGAAAAGGAGACAAATTAAAATGTATTCGCTTATTTGTCAGCGAGGAAGAGGAAGAGAATAACTTTTCCGCTTTCGGAAGTGTGGTGGAGTTAATTTATTTGAATAATTTTAAATTCATTTGGGAAGGATTTTTTTTTTTCTTTGAAATGTGTAGATACCCATTGCTATTTTATTTGATTTGGGCTGAGGTCTTACAACTAAAAACTCCAGGGGTCATATAATTTGTTTCGCAAAAAATTCTTAAGGATTGTAAAAATCAAGAGATTTTTTTTAGATGTCATTATATCGCACACTGAAAACAAAAGTGGCACTAAACTAAAAACCTAATTTTCGAATATGGCCGATTAAAGTTTTGGACTTAATTCAATGGTCAATAGCTCTAAAAAAAAGTTTTAAAAGTTTTCCACCTCTTGTGGAAATTAACCGAAGTATCAGGACGGGCATTTCCACAAAGGGTGCGTGGTATATATCGGAACCTAGATGTCGCTCTAACTCAAAAGTGTAAAATTTTGTATAGTGCCACTTTTGTTTTCAACGTGCGATATGATACATACATATGTAGATATACGAGTATATGTATGCATGTATATTACGCGGAATGTGATAAATTGATATCGTACCTACACCGGTCAAGACCGTTGGTTATGCTCGGATGGAGAACAGTTCATGTTCTGTGCTTTTCAATGATATTGCGATCTATTCACCTGGAATAATTAACAATTTTTCTCTGACCTAATCTGTAAGGTTTTTGTCGATTTGGGAGTTCCGCCCATCGGCGTCTCTCGACAGATGATAATATCTACATATGTATGCATATAAGTAGGTGAACAGAAAGTATGTAACTGGGATTTAATCCACTTAAGCCCAATAGCTAAATTCCATATGTCCATATTGGCTTTAATGATTGCTTATATAGTAAAAGCTTATTGTATCATAGATTGATAGTGACGAATGCTTTTCTATCAGTCAATACATTTTTCTGTATTTAATTTCCAATTCGGTTTTTTTCTTTTTTTTTTCTTTGTGCTCTTTCCAACTTAACTTAGCATCCACGGTCATTCCAAGATATTTTGCTGTATTCACGTACGGCACAACTTTTTGGTTGATAGTTACCGAATGTTAGTGTTAGTGAAGTTTATTGCATTTTACAGATTTTGCTTACATCTGATTGTAGCTCCTGTGTGGCTTCTTAATTGTAATTTCCTACTGCAAGGATTGCAGTGTCATCTGCATAAGTGGAGAATGTGCTATTTCCTAGCTTTGGTAGATCACAAGTATACAGGATATGTAGAATGAGGCCCAGCACGCTACCTTGTAGAACTACTCCTTTAATGTCCATTATTTCTGACTACGAAATCCTTCAGGAAACTTACGAACATTCATAACAAAATCGTAATGAGTAATGAAGCGCATTTAAGTGGTTATGTTAATAAACAAAAAGTCGGTTCTGGGCAAATGAAAAAATTACATCCTGAAAAAATGACAGTGTGGTGCTTTTTCGAATATGTATATGAAGTACAGTTACTGTTACTGGAGAACGTTACCGCCACATGACTGAACATTTTTTGACACCTAAATTGAATGCTTTGGCTTTCCTAACATGTGGTTTTAACAGAACGGCTCCACATCGCATTCAGCTAACGCAACTATCAACTGTTTCCAGACCACATGATCTCCAGAAATGGAGATGTCGAGTGACCCGCACAGTCGCCAGATTTAACACATCTTTTAATGGGGATATTTAAATAGCATGGTATCTGCTAATAATATGAAACATGTCATTAAAAGCAAGCGCATTTCTGAGGCTAATAGAGGTGAATATTGTGTGTGAAAAAAAAATAATGTGCTTTATTTTTTTTTAGAAAAGTTATTCAAAAAAATTTAGTATACCTTCCGGTAGAACACCCTGTATTTAGAAACTTAGGAGAAGCGTGAGGAAGTGAGCCTAGCATTTTAAACTTTTTAAAGAGTTGCCTCATTGCATAGTAACGCTTACTGATCGGAGTTACTGAGCTAATTTAAAAATGTTGACCTCAAAATAGCGACATCGTAAAACTATGAGTCACACTAAAAAAGTTCAAAAATAGTTTAGGTAACCTAAACTGCTACAGAGCAAAAGTTTTCCGATCCGTTCTGAAGAAGATTTTCCATTCAGAAGGCGAGTGTGCTTAATAGCGTCCTGTACCAGAACAGCGGCTAGTGTGTCTTGATTCCCAGTGTTGTCGTCGGTGAGTTATAAAACCAAACAGATTCCCAGCGAACACCATACTCCCGGTCACTTATTAGTCGTTATCCCTTTAAATATTTGATAATTTTAGCACAGCATCGATAGTAAGCGTTTCCTTTTTTTTTTTTCTTTTTTTTTCTGAGAATCAGTTGATTGCTGGGAATTTTCGAGGAAAAAGGGATTTGTTTGCGTGTAGTATATAGAAGAAAAAGTCTACAAGCAATAAATGTTAGTTCTGGTCAACCCCTATCCTTTTTGCAATCCACGTGCTTGGGGATATGCCGGATTACGCGAGGTCAAAACTACATATCTGGCATCGATACCCGGAATAGTTATATAATGGTGAATTGCCTAAAGATATGATTGCAAAAGGATTAGCTTAATCTTTGGGTACAGTAGCTACTTTTACTTTCTATTTCAATGTAGGTGTAAAAGATTTCTGATGGGTCACCTTGTCCATCGACAATGACGATCAAGACTACTGAGTCGTTAATTTGTTAGTAAATCTCTCATTGGACTTTTTTTTGTTCACGGACTCAACCATTTCATTAAACGTGTTTCAAAGGTTGATACGTACAGTTCACGGTAATTGGTAAAAACTTGCTAGAAACATTACTCAAGTAACTTTCTCACAGTAGCCGCTGCGAAGAAAAAACAAGAAACAAAACCTTAGTAAGTAATCAACTAGTTTAAGACAGCAGTAATTTGTATTTTTCGCTACAGACATTATTTGGTCCGTCTCCACTCTTCAAGCATAATAAATATTTCCTTCGTCGAATTAAATTCTGCAGCAGCAAAAATATTTCGGAATTCAATTTGGAGAATATAAGCATATTTTGCCAGCAATTTCCAGTTTCGATGTACTCCATCTTCTCGTTCATATTCTTCCGCTCATAATTCATTACTCATCAGGAGCTGATAACTATTCATCCCGTCCTGTTTATAGTTGAGAATATTTCTGCTGCTTGACGTACTCGTATGTGCACTTCCACAACACAAACGCACACTCATCTATCCCCATACGTATTAATTCCTTCCTGGTGAATAGTTCTACCTTATCTAACCCCAATGAAGGATATCAGCACCATGCACAGTGCTGCATAAATGCTCTTTGGCTAAAATGTACACCCACACACACAGGCATTTATGCAGTAATATATTTCCTCCAAATATGGATTGATGGCTGATGTGCACTGAATTCCTTGGATTCCATGCAATGTGCGCATAATGGACTCTGCCATGGCTTGATGTATTTTCTCTGCCCCACTTACGCGAGTACGAGTATGTAAGGACAACCAGCAGCACTCATCTATTTCCTAGTGGCGGCTGAGTTTATAGTCGGAAACAGCATTTGATTTTTGGCATTCTGAATACTTTTGCTGCACCTTAAAGCTGGTTTTTGATGTACATATGTGAAAGAGGTGTGTCGCCAAAATTCTACTCAAGGAATTCAAATTGACTTTCGAATGGGTATTTGCAGACACATATGCATATGTAGGCGTGGGAATTAAGTTGAAGATTGCTACTAATTGACAACAATTTACACATTATTATTTATAGTACATATATATATATATATGTATAGTTGATATGGGAAATAGACGTGTTAGAAATTTGTTGAAAATCAGTCTACTTTGTAAGTAAAATGAAGAAATTATTCCATTACCTTTGGGCAGGATATCTTTAGTTTAGGGATTTTCTCTGACGAGCTAAATACATATAAGCATCTCTATTCACCTCTTAAACCACTCTAGTATAGTTGAAGTGGATTTAATGGCTGAAGTGGAATACAAATGATTTCTGCATGAGCTGCACTGCAAGGACGAAGAAGAGGAAAACAACTCTTCACCTTCTTTGTGACAACACCGGAAATCACAAAGAAGTCGAAAACTAAAAGCCTGAGGGAGGAGCAAATGGAACTCCGTGCAAGGCTAACTAAAATGGAAATGCTCTGTGAAGATCTAAAAAAGAGCTAGAACAACTTAAGGCCAAAGACAGTGTTATAAAGGAAACGTCGCAACCTCGAAATGAGCCTGCCTCGAGTTCGAAAGGTACAGGTGAAGTCATCTATGAAGAGGTCGTGAAACTGACTGGGTATTGCAGGAACGACCAGGCAAGAAGAGGAAAGCCGGTTCCTCACCCGAAGTCGTAACACGACACGAAGTAATGGAAAATAAGCCGCAAAAAAAAAGATCTGGCAAATATTCGTACTGAGGTAAACCGACGTACTAAGCAACGGCCACCGGCGCCAATTAACATGATCGGGATTGCGGACAACAACCAACTGCAAACCACCTTGAAGACATTTTTGCATTCCGATTACATATATTGTAACATCGCACAACACCAATATGTGGAAAATCAGCGTCAAAGCCGCTGACAGCTACCGTTTAGTCTCTCATAAACTAAGTGCCGAGAAAATCCAAAGAGGAGCTAGAGGACTACACGCTTTACGCTCAAAAGAAGATGTCGCCAGTGACTTAAAAATTAGACACTTTAAAATTGTTGATACTGTCAATATCGTTAAATGAGAAAATCAACAATCGGAAGGCGAGGAATCTAAGGTAAAGCGCGGTCTTCCTCTTTTTATGCTAACCTTCGATAAGCCGGGAATTTAAATAAAATTTATGAAATAAAAACCATTCTCAATATCATAGTCAAAATCGTGCCTTTGCGTAAGAATGTAAGATTAATCCCACAGTTCAAACGTTGCCAAGTATTTAATCACACGCAAACGTATTACCAGAAGGTGCCGCGATGTGTGAAATGAGCCAGAAATCACCTCTCTCAAGGCTGTATAGTAAGTAAACAAACCTCTGCAACATGTATTAATTGAAAAGGGAAACATCCGGCTAAGTATCGAGGCTGCGAAGTAGCTAAGGAACTGCAAAAAGGCCGAGCAAATTCTTAAAGCCGCAAAATCAACACTCGAAACCGCCAAGTGAGGAAAGTCTAAGACCGTTAAAGAAACAGTAGCGAAAGAAAATCCATCGGGCTCTGGTCACAAAAACATTAAGGAAAAAAGTGACAGTAGAAAAGCCATCGGGCTTTGGACGTCAGACATCGGGCGAGCTCGCTCAAGCCGCGGCATCAGAAAATGGATGAACCGAAAGTTCAGAGAACCCTGTATCTCACGTTCTTGCGGAACTTGAGTAATAAAGTAAAATAAATAAACTTATTTTCGAGAGGTTAGTTAAGATCGAAAATAATTGCCGTAACACGAACATTTCAACGAGAACATGAATGTGAAACGAATGCTCAAAATATTAACTTTGAATGCAAACGGACTCTTCCAAAAATTTGACGAGTTAGAAATACTCATACGAGAAAGAGATATTGACGTATGCTTGGTATTGGGAACCCATGTGAAGCGTGCAAATATAAAAGGCTATAATGACTATCGCGGTTTTCAACCATCAAAAAAAGCGAAAGGCGAATCATCTTTGTACATAAAAGACTTTATCGAACATTTTGAAGACCTGAAAAAAGAGGCGAAACTATGCAAGTAAGCACGGTACGCGTAAAAAATAGACATAATTTCTTTACCATCTCATCTACATATCTATTGTTCACCACGATAAGCGCATAAAAAAATTGTTTTGTTTTTACAAATATATTCAACTCGCTTAGACTGAATTTCATTATTGCCTGCGATTTTAATGCGACACTTCGTAAAATTTAAAGAAAGTTTTGACTTTTCCTCTGACCATCCTCCAGTCATTCTGATAATGAACGAAGCTGTAAGAGACACTAAAAGACCTAAAATCTTTGCGCTGCCAATCAAGACGAATGGACGAAGGTAGACAAAGAGAAAGCGGACATCTTTGCCGCCCATCTAGAAGAGACTTTTAAGCCGTTCAATAGTCCAACGCTTTTTCATAATATTAATGCGTCAGTAATAGCACCTAACAATCACACAATAACAAGTGCAACGCTAACGGAACTCAAAAAAGAAATAAAAACCAAAAATTAAAACCTAAGAAAGCTCCTGAAAATATTGCCTAGAAAAGCATTAATTTAGCTTTTCAATATTATAAATGCTGCGCTTAAATTGGAATACGTCCTGAATCAATGGAATGTTACGGAATACATACGAGTAATGGTGCTAAAACTAGGAAAACCACCGAGTGACAAGAAGTGGCCATGGCTTGTCACGATGCAGGTTCATGGTTCACATCCTGATGTCAAGAATCATGTATTGCCGATCATACATAGAATCACTGACGTAATTAAAAAAAGCTCTTAAAAAATAAAGTTTGCTCAAGCGTATTTCTTGACGTCTCGCAAAGTTTTGATAAGGTGTGGCATGGAGGCCTGAAATACATACCCCTCAACGAAATCTTCACGTAAATTTCACTTATAAGAAAACGAACAACTTGCCTGTCCTTATAAACTCGGTCCGTATTCCGTTCACTAACGAGGCTAAATACCTCGGAATGGCACTCGACGCAAAGCTGAAATGGAAGTCGCACGTGAAAAAGAAACGTAAAGAACTCGAAAACAAATACAGAGAAATCTCCTGGCTACTTGGAAAATATTTCTAGCGTAACATTGAGAATAAGCTGCTCTTATACAAGCAAGTGCTGAAGCCGGTGTGGACACCTATGGTATACAACTCTGGGGTCGTACTAAGAAAACTAAACGGAATTCCTACAGCCAAAGATGAAACCAAAAACTTCTCATGAAAGCACAAAATTCGATTAATCGGACATGCTAATAAAATAGTCCAACAAATTCTGGATGAGAGAAATTTAGTGCGCTGTTTACAAAGGAGCAAATCTTTCGACCTTCTATGCATGTCCAGTCTTCTCCCTAGAGGGACTTTTATTTTTGATATTATTAGGTGATCTGGTAAATATTAAGGTCAGGCACATACCCCCATCTCTTCATTAGAAGCTACAACTGGTTCTGGGAATTCCCAACTACCATCTCTTTTTAAATGTGCTTGCACTCATAATGCAAGCATATACTTACCTTAAAGCTATTTCATTAATTACGTAATTTAAATTTGATACTAATTTGTCATAGAAATTATATGCATGCGATCAAATGTAAAGGAGAAATAAAAAATAAAAGAAACAGCAAGAGTAACGTGCAATGGAATCTGTACGCAAAGCTCAAGCAGAAACCACGAAGGATGAAAAGGGAAACCGTGCAGCAGTAAAGGAACCAATGATGACCAATATTCCATTCAATGAAGTCTAACTGATGGTCGAGCTACGAGCTGGAGATTATATGGTACACCAACCTATCGTACATTGAATCTAAGTATCATTTGGTCAACTTTCAAAACAGGAGACCCTCTGAAATGCTCAGAATCAGTATCTTATATATTTATCTCAATTTTAGGAGTATTTATAAAAAGCCCAGCTTGAAAACCAACTAACAGAGATACCAGCATCGCAAACATTAAATCCATTCTCATACTATATGCTTCTATGCACCAGTCCAGTATGCAAGCATGTGTCCTTTTGTACTGCACCAAGTCCATGCAAAGAGTCTGCTTTATATTGGATTGACTTGCATGTTTACTGTCAGTTTCTATAATGTTAGACCCTGTAGTGTATACCTTTGTCAAAAAATTACCTTCTAAACTCCGTCAAATGCTAAAAGTTGAATCTTATAAATTTAGATTTTAAAATCCATGTGCATGTCTATACATATTACCTAGAATTACCATAAAGTTTGTAGTGGTTGAACGGATATGTTAAAAACGGTCTTAGACAGGGCGAAACTGCCAACAAGACTGGCGTAATCTTTCAATATACTATACTCAGCATAACTGCAGAAATTTAGGGGAATGTCAGAAATGCATTTATGAATAGGCGAGGGTAAAGTGAAAGTGTTCACTCTTCTTTGAAGTTAAAATAGATATTTGTGTTTGCAAAACTCTTATTTGAAAAAGAGCCTTTTATCTCCTTACTTTTTTGCAATGGCACACTGAGTCAGAGATAAACCATGAGTTTGTGAATTTCAAGGTGTTCTCTATTTTAACACCTAAATCCCAATATACTGTTAAAACGAATCAACATTTTTAACTTGTCTCCAAAAAAGAACGTGCATACCGAAGGTAAACATTTGTTAAATTTTATTTGAAGAGTTATTGCAAGATCTAAAAATTTTACTTTGCAATTGAAAGAAAAATGGTGTTGCAAATGTAGAGACTATAGAGAACTTATCTCTGCTAAACATAGAGTTTTTTGAATTCGTTGTTTCTTCGTTTGGACGAGCAAAACTTCCGGAGTACACCATACCTCTAACGTGACCAGACGTCTTGTTTTTAGAATGGACGACCAGCTGTCCGCCTTACATGCAAGGGGACAGTGAATATTCCGCTCTAGCAAAAGAGCAAGCAAATGTAAATACTCGTATCTCTACCAAACTTTGTTTTCTCCTTATTCGAATACGAGTAATAAGGAGATGGCTACAAAATTGTTGGTCCCCGATTTCAAAATTCTCAATTGATCTTTCCATTTCAGGCCAAAACAAAACTTTTTGTTCCGTGTCTATCAGTCTGTCGGCCTGTCTGTCCCCTTCGTTTTTCTCATACTCCTAATTCAAGAACCACTAAACAGATTTCAATGAAATTTGGTTTATATTTCCGTGTCTAGTATATAGATGGTTTCACCGAAAAGCGATTATGTAAAGTTGAACAGTTTAAAATTCATCAAATTCTTAATTGTCAATTAGTTTTTTGTCACATATCTAACACGAGAAGGACTCGGTGAATTTTGTTAAAATTTTGCCTGCAATATAGTTTTTTTTTTATGGGCAGTTGAAGAAGAGTAGGTGTAATATTATAAAGACATGTTTATCCGGGTCCGGTATTCACAAGGTAACAGAAAGTAAGAACGGAACCCTTATTTTGAGAGTCTGTCTGTCACAGCCTCATAACTTTTCGCTCAGAGTTTAGTTTTACTAACCCACAGATAGATCAAGACTGTGTAGTGTGTACAGGAAAAGTTCAAAAAAGAAAAAGTTTTGAAGGTTGAGTAAAAGTCAAAAAATTATTTTTCTTACATGAATACAATATGGGTATCAAATGAAAGATGATGATGGCAGTGATTTCAAAAATATCATATAGTTCCGTTATTATAATTTTATCAGATTTCGAGGAAAATGAAAAATACCAAATCACTACTAAAAATTATATAAATACAACCCATATTTGTGTACTTTTTTACACAATGATTGTACAATATTATACTTACCTATAGGTATATACATATATACATAATTAATATAATATTTTTATTTTTTTATTTCCTTTCAGGTAAGAGAGATTTCCCACATAAAAATTGGACACCGGAAAGCATACGTAAGTTTAGTGGATATAAAGTATTTCTTTCGTTATCCTTCAAGTATACTTGTACAAGATACCTATTGTCAATGATGTGTATTTCTTGTTAAGAATGTGATCAGTTACAGACTCTATATTATTGCAAATATCCTTTAGTTCTAAGAAAACAACTGCAACTACACTCCAGATGTGCAAAAAGTATTATCTGTCGAATTTCTCTTCAATATATAAAAATGTTAAGTTGTCGACAAAAGTCGTTTTATCTATTTCTTTTCCACTTGCAAGTATTGGTTTCGTAAAAATGTTCAGTTTCAAGATTTTGATCAATTACTAAAACAGAGAAACTCTTTATTTTTTTATCAATTCCACTACAATACGAAACAGTGTTGCTTTCGTAATTGTTTGACCAGAACAAAAATGTAACAAAACACTACAAAAGAAAGAAAATAAAAGGCTCAAACTTTTAAGAAATTCAAAAAACTGATTGGACAATTTGTCGGACTATCTTGATCTGAGCAACCCGGAAAGCGAAAAATAAATCCCATTATGTTCCGATTGAGAAATAAACTTTTTCACGTCGTAACCCTTAAGAGTGGTAGCATAAGTCAATTACGAGTATTTATTCTACAACTGTCCCTTTACGTTAATATTAACCAATATACAATAGGGTACACATGAGGAGTTAAATCCGCATTAAAATTCAAAAAAAAAAAGAAAAAAATTGTATGTACAGTACTTTCTGGCAACAACCACCCCGAAAACACACACACATTTGCGTTGTGTACGTGTTGAATAAATTGTCCTCAACTTGTTTGTATCCTGCAGAGAGGGATTCAGCTCAGCAGGACTTGTGAACTACATTTGGATTACGATTAAATGTCATATAAATAGTGTCGAAATGGTGGTTTTATTCAGGACAAAGATTTTCCATGTTGCCTGCCTACGCACAGAGCATTTCATAATTCGACTTCAGAATTGGAAATTGAAGTGCGGATAGAGCACGACATGTAACCGCATACAACATACACATGCGCAAAAACACGACGGTAAAGGAAAAATAAGGAAAAAGGAATTGGAATGCGGCCCTAAAGTTAATATAGTTGTGATAAGTTGTTGTCGTCATTTGGTGTTTTTTGCTGGTCTATCGATAACAGTTTAGTTTTTTGTGTACTCGATAAGGACACTTTTTTGCCTAGAATTTTCGTATGGGAGAAAAGTTTTTTGAAAAAAAATTGATTATACATAATAACAACATGGCATTATGTTATTTATTGATTTATGAGTATTACCATCTCCTAGGGCGAATATTAAACGCTAGTTAGAACTTCATAACTGTTCTTGAATAACACTTACTTGGGTCTTGTATTTTAATTATGTGGCGTACGGCTGCGGATAGACTTGACACATAGCTTAAAAAGATAAGATAATCTTCCTTATTCTCATAAATACTTCGAAATAAAACAATTTCGGGACGACTTTGCTTTCCAATATGTATGTATGTACATATGTACATATAACTACAAAAAAAATGTTATCCTAATGTAAAACGGCCTAAAAAACACACAAATGAAAGTCATTTGGTGAGGAAACTATAATTAACAAAGATATAAACAATTGAACGATTTTTCCATTGTTTGAGAAGATTAATAATCATATATAGGCGCCTGCCTGACAATAAGCACCTATCCTTATTAAAACAACGAAGTTGCGTGAGCGGCTAAAACCCTGCGAAGAAGAGGGAGAAATTCATTCAACCCGTTGCGCTATTCATAGTGAATGGCTTGTCTTCGTACTATACGATATTTTAGATCCATCTGTATATACATGTACGTCCATCGCAGAATCATTCAGAACTTCCCCAGATTCCCAAACGCTTCTGCTAGCAATTCTGGAATTCGACATTGAAGTCCATGTGAGGGACAATATAGTCCGTCTTGCTAGAAATACCTTTTTTTGCCGTTCAAGATCCTGGATTGACCCGAATTAGCGTTGAAGCCTCAATGATGCTTTAGCTGCTATGTGCCTCCCATAGATATAAACAGGAACCAAGTGGAGCATTGTCTACAGCGCAGCGGTGGGAGTTGTTTTTATAGCACCCGTTATACAGACGCAAAATAGCTTCTGAATTTTTCCTAGAAGATCAGTGTTATTTTTCTTATCCAGTGCTCTCCACCAGACTAGTACGAGTACTCCATACATCAGAAAGGCCCTTAATATTTGCGGTATCGATCCAGTGGACTAATTTAGGCTGAAGGTGACATTTCGGATCCAGAACCCTTCGACAGGAGTAAAACGCAACAGATGCTCTCCTGATATGGTCCTGTATATTCAGTTTCCAACTGCAAATATATGGCATGATCTACGAATTGAAGTTTCATGCCATTTAGCTTTGAAGGGATGATATATGGTACCTCGGGCTGGCTCCTCTGTTTATCAGTGATTGCGCGCCTCCGTTTGTCTGAAAGCAACTGGCCTATCCCTATCGGGCTAACCTTTTTTACTCTCGCTAGGGCGTCCTCCTGTACCAGGTTGATTGCCTTCACATCGAGCAATACTCGTGCCCAACTGGCGGAATCGCGCTTATATCGTGGCGGGTACCTTTTTCCTTTTTCAGGAGACGATCTATATACGATTGGTGGTCGTACGTCTTTTATATAATTTAGCATTTTGGGTGTCCTTTTTACTATTTGACTCACCGCGCCCCGCTCTGGCAGGGCCCGCATTGGCGTCAGCAACTACAGTGGACGCATCCAAAACGGTTGTATCCACTGAGTCAGAGTCGGTGTCTGTAAGAACGATGGAGCTTTCCGTATGATATGACTCGATGTTGAGCCTACATAACTGATTCTCCGCCATTTTCGTACTGTTCGTTGATGTCTTTTCCTTATCTGTTGGTTTATGTTAAGAACTAGCCTCGAAACTGTTTTGTTCGTCCGATTTGTTAGAATTCATGTTTTGTTCCCACGAGTAAGCAGCCAAAAAAAAAAATGCCCATCACAGCTTAGCCGGTTTTACTTAGATAACTCACTAATGCGACAATCCATGCCAAAGCACTTGAAGGAACTCGTGAGTGACTGATTTGACCCTTAGTCTTGCATCACCTGGGCACGGTTCACTATACGCTCATATCATTACTGGAATCAGGTTGACTACTCTTTCGATTCAGACCCTCCAGTGTAGACCTGCAATAATCACCCTCTTGTATCATCAGGTCGCACTAAGCATCTCCACCACGACAAGGTCAGTAGTCGAAGGAGATGAACCAAGAAAGTGAATTGGCTGCCAATTTTGAAATTCTGTTCACAAAAGGATTAAAACCAAATTCCAAAATAGTAGATGCGAGTTTCATATCAGGGGTAAAATCTTCTCATCCGTGATCGGATACCTCGTCGCGCTTTATCAGTTTGTATGTTGTATTAAACCGTCTACACGAAGTAAATTTTTTCGTTTGCACTAATTTTGCAGCAATGGTAAATGCTTCGAGGCATATGACGCTGTTTAAATATATCAAACACGCACCCTCAAGCGTAGCTTAAAACCGCCCAAATCCCAGTACGTCACAATGCACAAATGGCGTCATATTGCCCAACAACGGAAAATATAGCCCAAAATATCGACGACGTTCTTTAAAATAAAGTGAAAGGTTCACTAATTTGTCATATCATTCAAATCCATGTTAATTCTATACTGTTCTGGGGAAAGCCGTAGGTGATCCGCACTCAGGATGTGGTGGAACAGCAACCACTTATTCAACCAATAAAACCACGAAAAAATGCAAAGATACTTTATGAAATTCTTAGCAAATTTATTACAAAAAAATTAACTGATGCTCGGGCACATCAATAGTTCGAGTGATGTCAGTCAAAAAAGACAGAACAAAGGAAAAAGTCCAAGATGACTCCCGGAAAAGGAGTATATAAGGAAATGAGTGAAGTGAGTAGGTTTCGGTCAACTTTGGGTGTAATCGACACATGGTGCCATCTGTGTATTCGACGCAAGATGCGCAGTGGATTGAGCTAAGGGTGCGCTGACATTAGTTTGGCTTAAACATATGCATACATATATATGTATGTAAGTGTATGTATTTTTGTATGAAATAATTCTGAAGATTATACTCTTACTCCTACAGATCAAATTTGATTGAAATATAAACTACGTAATTGATCTGTGTTTAATAAATTTCCCTCTAAATCCCGAAATTTTCACTGTCTACTTTCAAACACTTTTGTGTGAAAATGCACACTTTAAAATATTGTCTGTATGCATGTAATCGCTTAAAATCATTTATTTCTGTTTAATGGTACTCTAAACGCTATCCAAATCGGTCCATAATGCGGTTGATTCACTTAACATTAACCGCCCAGAATAAACCGATAAATTTTAAATACGACCACACTGAGAGTACTTATCGAATGACTCGCGCTTTTTCATTCATTCATTCTATTTGATTAGCAATTGGAATGGTTGATGGTCATGATTTCGAGAGCGCATTTGCTCAACCATATACGTACTGGCTACGCTAACTAATTTAGCAGGGTATTCCCACACACCATATTCTACTCTTGTTTTAGTTTTAATTTCTATTTCTATGAATGGGGCTGATTAGGTCTGCCTTTCAATTGCTGAATCGATTTTTTTAAATAAAATTAGTTCGTGTAGTTGGTGTTTTTTTTTAATTAATGGCGGATATTGCTAATTATGAATGCAACATTTAGAAAATGTGTGCTCACTTACCGTAACCACCTCTTTTTAATAAGCTTTGCCGTAATGCAGACTACAGTTAGATATGATTCAAATATTTGTATAATGATAATATCGTAACCTGAGGCTAGGGTTTTGTGAATTCAACAACACACAGAATAATTAGTTTTTATTGTAATCAAGTTGTACAATTTAATCCATTAAATAAGAGCAATTGTTCACTGAATTCTCAATCCGCAATACCGCTAACTTCACTATTTTTACAGTTACTTTTGTACTTGCTTTACTTGAAATCAAAGTTCTTAAAGTTGTCACTGTTTAAAATCAATCAACCCCGGATAGCATTTTTGTTTACCATATCCAAGGTACCTACCTACGAGTATACATACATAAATTTTAATGCTTACTTTGTAACATAGAGAAATAATAGAGATAGAGAAATAATAGAGTATAATAAATGATCAGTACCAACTAGAGTTTCTTACTTTCCGGGGTTTTCACAATCGGAACTATCCCGGGACAATCCTGGTATTTGAAATAGTGTGTGAAAAATATGTAAATGTTGTATAAAATTCAAAATCGAGAAGTAAATACAATTTTAAAAAGCATAATTGTAATATTCAAAATAAAAATATGTATTTGTTATAATAAGATTTCCATTATAGATACTCGTATATAGATAGAAGGTGGTCCTCGATGAGACGTACTTAGACCAATATAATATAATCTAATCCTTCTGATGAAGCTATTAATTTTGACAGTGCAGGGGTTTTTTTTTGTAGATCGCTCAGATTATTGAAAAGAAGAACATACACTGCGGAAATAAACTACTCCTTCTCACTGTATCTGCAGTAGGGTTAATTTAGAAACCAGTTTAACTGAAGCAAAATAATAACCGATTAACCGCTCCCAATTGACCGATTCTCCACAATTGCAAAAAAAAAAAAACCTTACAAATCTCATACACAGATCCCAAAAACCGTGGGTCATGAACTATGAAACACTGATTCAATAATGTGGTCATGTGGTTATAGTGGAATGAAATCAATGAACACGGTTACGTAAACTTTGAAGATAACTTGATAGGTTGCTGCCAAAGCATTTTTACTATAAGTACAAGTACCCGATTGTGTTGGAAGATTTTGGCAATGGCAAACAACTTCTTATTTGTGGATCATCCGACCCCTCAAACCGTTGAAAAAGCAGTGGTTTCAACTCCTATATAGCCTTACTGAATACAATTTTTAAATTCAGTACGTTCTATGCCGATGGCATTCTTCCCAGAGGATCAAACTATAAAGCGGCCCTTACACGGTCAATCGATTGACATCAAGCATGGTGTATGTGTGGATTGACGCTACCGGTTACACAGTTCAATCGATTGACGTCAAATTTTTACGGATGTGCGATGTGTGAAACGGATGATTGTATTACATATATTGCTCTTGCAATTTGCATAAAGTGACATCCACTTTTTGTGCATCAGAATACTTTTCTTTATATTTTGTAGTAAAACTTCATATTGATGTAATTTTTTGTCTCGGTCGCTGTCATCATATCCCATAAAGTCGGTAATGACCAATAAGTTTCAATTAAATCCCATACAAATGCTCGGTCTTCATCGTCCCTCAATTTTCCGGTAGTGACAGACATGTTTACTCTTCCGCGACACACCACATAATGAAGTAATTATGTCAATCCAACCCTTACACACATCAATCAGCATAACGCAGGTCATGCAAAATCAAAAAATTTTTGATTTTCGTCAATCAGACTTCACCTAATGTTTGTGACGCATACAGATACATTTTCACAAACACATGTGAGTGATTGATATCAATCGATTAACCGTGTAAGGGCCGCTTAAGAGTGTGTATAAAATAACCGGTTAATCGGTTAACCGGGAAGCAAGAATAACTGGTTGTTAACTGGTTAACCAACGCTTTTGCCCATCCCCAATCTGTACAAGTAGCTTCTGCAGAAATCATTGCTTTTAATGTCTAATTTCTGAGCATGGCGACCAGTACTGTGTCATCCGGTTATGACATTTGTGAGTTTTAAAATGTTATTCGTACGCGAATGACGAGTTACATATTTCGATTTTTTTTCTTCATAATTCTTGGACGAAATCTCTACTGGCAACTCTTAGGTTTGGTTGGGATGAGATGGGAAATATGTATATTTCGTATCGAAAATATTGAGTATTGTCATTTGGATTAAATTATGCCAAGGTGACATCGTTTTTTTTTAATTTTTTTTTTTTTTTTTTAGAGTTTGTCTATTTTTAGTCTTCGACTTTTGTGGAGGATTATGTCATGTAACATAATTCTGCCAACAAGGTGACATTCAAGTCGATGACAACATACTCCCTACGGCGCCTGACCAGTAGTAGCAGTGAGTTTATATGGTTTTTCAAGCTTCTTGATAGATAAAGAATAGAAGTGAAGTTGATTAACAAATAAAGCTCCTAGAGGTTTCACACAAAATAATACAGAGTACTTTGCACACCAGTATCGATAGATTTTTAATTTCTGTCTTCCGAACGCATTCGAAAGAACCGTTTTTGAAGCAAAAACGAATGTTTGTCCGATACGTTTGAAATATTTTCTTTGGATTTTGTTTCGTGGGATCCCGTGGTTGCTCTCCCGAGATTATGAGATGTGCATTTTAATACGGAATCCCGGGAATCCGTTATCTCATTTGAGAAACCCTAGTACCAATATTCAAGTGGAATAAACCATTTCTGTTCAACTGTATATATAACAGGACAACTTCTGTTTTGTTGCAGTCTTCCAATGCACTTTTCAACAACTTTAGCTAGCTTCGGGACATTCAAATTTGATATTTATAAATTGGGTCAAGCCTATTATAGCCTATACTACGGGCGGAAACTTAAAAAGACGATTTTCGGGTTAAAATCGAAAAAATTGTCTTAACAGAATATAAAGATGTTTGTATGCTCTACAATGGTCTCTTAAATTGTTTATATCTACGCCCACTTTTTCGGGGAATGGAGAATCAAACATGACTTCCATGTTAGAAAATATATACTTACAAAATTTACAAAATAATATTTCATGTCACACTCTAAACGCTTCAATATTATTGTTTATGTTCTTCACCACTTTGAACTGTGTTCTTTGAAGTTTGTAAATCCCAGTGATAGAGTGAAAGGAAAAGGAAGTGTTATAGAGTGGATAGATAAGGAGAGAGAGAAAGTGAGGTGACGATGCGCGTTTATTTTAAATCTTTGCAAATTAAAAGTTTCTGAAAATATTGAGGAAGGGTAGTTATTCCACACTCTCAACAATGGCTAAAAAACAATCTCCTAAGGTGATAGGTGCGCGCGAAAGCAGGCCGCAAAATACAGGAATGTGCAGAATGAACTACACGCATATTGCGCTGGAACAGATGGACGAAACACAAGTATTTATATATTTGTTCCGAACATTTGTGATGAAAATACTGGTACAGGAGCGCAAAGCTTCCGACAATACAATGGAGTTCGAGCAAAGCAATTTGGCGGCATATAGACTGATTACCGATCAATCTACAAGCTTCTCGAGAACACATTCAAGCAAACACAAACATGTGACAGGAGCATGCGGCTCTCTTCTCCAAACTTAAAGACTTCGGTGTTCGACGAATTCAAATCTAGCTCTGTTCAGATCAATTCTGGTATTTTTTATGCCCTAATTACAATACTAAAGGTATAATGCATAAACGATCAAAAATGGTTGTATACACAAGTTTACTTATTTTTAAATTAGGCATTGTTAAGTTCAATTGTCACATCGCACGCAAAACTATAGTACAAACCAAATTTAGAGCCGACAATACAAGTTAAGAACAATTCTTATTCAATATTACCCTATCATCCCTCTACCTCAGCATATTCCCACCTTAGAACATTCCTTATTCTATGTCATATCATTTCTCACCTTTCAATAGAATCACAGAATCACGCTCTCAATTCATGTTGATTCATATTTCACATCCATAACTCACTGCATTGCAATGCACGCTCCGTACTCATGCTACTGACTCGACGTCTGGAGCTTATCTCATTTCACCTATTTTTCCATGTTCTTCTTATGTCCCATATTAACACACATCCGCCGTATAGTTGTAAGTTAGGTGATAAGTTGTTTGTACTTCAGCTAGTAGAGCAGTTCTTAAGTGGGATTCAATAAAGAAAGAGGTTTCATCTTCATAAAAAAATTTTTTTTTTTTAATTTTTAAATAAAATAAAAATTTAATTTACATACCTACATATATACGTTACGTCATATTATCTATTTTACTTGGGAAGTATCCTCATATACACGTAGTACCTCTTTTATTGTGAAAGAATACTTTGTATTCCTTTATTTCAATGTGCATTCGGGCATCAGGTTCCTGTCCTCTCAGAAACCCTCGTCTTTATTCTCATTAGCGTTCTTTTATTCATTACCACATCTTATTCAGGAAGACAGCACATACACATTTGATTCCATATCCACTAGCTCTCGAAGGGATACCACCATAAAGCAACGTAGGAGCAATATAATATCTCATTTCTCCTAGTCACATCTACAAGTACAAGTGCAACAACCAATATGCATTTCTTTGTGCTGTAAATCTCTTTCGGCAATATGATGAAATGTAGAGATTGTTTTCACTCATAACCATGCGAATGTGAAACTGACTACCATCTTTTGTCTTTCCATCATTCATCAGCATTGCGAACATAACACAAACAGTATTCCTTGATGTCCTGATTGCTACTTCCTTTCCTTGAATATAGGAATATAGGGTACCTATTCTGTCGAGAAAAAAAGTTCCATGCTGCCATTTTATTTTTTTCCGAATCTCGTTTCGTACCGGAGAGTTCATTTCTGAAAAATTCAGACTGGATCTTATCATTCCAGGTAATATCAACAGCTTTTTATACCGTATCTGCCGGCTGTTTGGTTTCATACGCTTTACTCGAGTATCATTGAACAGATTTTGATGAAATTTGGCCTAGTCTGATGTATTAGTACGAGGGTGAGTCAATAAGTCCCTGAAAATTAACACAAATTGTGTCGTCACCTTAAATTTTTATTTTTTTTTTGTCAAGAATCATCTTTCAAAAGAACACAGCCAAATTTTCGGACAGATCTGTCAAATAGTTTTGTTGTGGCAGCCATTTTATATAGACGCCTACTAGCATTTCCGTTAAAATGGAAAAAAAGGGAATTTCGAGTGCTCATTAAACACTATTTTTTGCGAGAAAAAACTATCACGCAATCGATTGGAACCATTCACCACTGGTTTACTCAATTTCGGTGCGGTCGTTCAAGCACAAGTGACGCCGAAAGTTTTGGTCGCCCAATTGAGGTCACCACACCAGAAATTGTCGACAAAATCCATGGTTTGATAATGGACGATCGGCGAGTGACAGTGCGCGAGCTTGAAGAGGCCACAGGCTTATCACATGGCTCAGTGATTTCGATTTTACATAAATATTTGGACATGAAAAAGCTTTCCGCAAGATGGGTGCCGCGTTTGCTCACAATCGAGAACAAACGCATTCGTTTGGCAACTTCAAAGGTGTGTTTGGCGATGTTCCAGAAAAATTCGGCTGAGTTTTTGCGCCGTTTCGTAACCGTGGATGAAACCTGTATTTACCACAACACACCAGAAACCAAGGAACAGTCAAAACAATGGAATCCTGGTGAATCGAAGCCGAAGTTTGTCAGCGAACAAGGTCATGACGACAGTTTTCAGGGTAAAACTATCACCGGCGCATATTACGCAGAGCTGCTGGATCGATTCCAAGCCGATTTGAAGCAAAAACGGCCGCATTTGGCGAAGAAAAAAGTTCTTTTTCACCAGGACAACGCACCGGCGCACAAGTCCGCAGTCGCAATGGCAAAATTGTATGAGTTAGGCTACGAACTCCTCGATCATCGAGCATATTCCCCAGATTTAGCCCCCTGCGACTATTTCTTGTTTCCAAGCATGAAGAAATGGCTCGGAGGTAAGAGATTTGGGTCGAATGAAGAGATCATCGCTGAAACAAACGCTTATTTTGAGGGGCTCGAGAAATCGAATTATTTGGAGGGCATCAACAAATTGGAGAAACGTTGGATGAAGTGTATAGAGCTAAAAGGAGACCATGTTGAAAAATAAAATGTTTTTATACCGAAAAGAGTGTTCCTTATTTCATTTTTCAGGGACTTATTGACCCACCCTCGTATTTCCATTAAAATATTATCAAAATAAAATACAATAGAGTTACTATAAAATGTAGAGCGACGTTTCAAAATTATTCAATTCATCCTTCAGGCCTAAACTAAAAAAAACACACTTGTGCGATTTTTGTGATGCGCAGCATAGTGTACGCTAGCATTTACAAAACAACTAACTGAACGTGTCCAGCGAAAACGGTCCAATAAATAAAAAAAAAAATATTTGTCCACCCTATCATATGATATAAGTAGGTATTGAATGAAAGATGAATTCGACTAACGACTAAGAAAACACCCCAAATTTGGCTAACGCAATGCACTGTTCGGTAGAATGCATTTTAGCTAGCTATATCGAATCTTACCGTAGCCATCGTTGGTAAACAAATGGCCCCCACAATAGCCAGGAAATATTATTTTTCGCACGAGAAGTAAATAGCATGATGGTGCATTAAGGTGGTTACTACCTACTGCTGGTGATTCGTTCACTGCAGACAAGTATTTAATTTTAAATACATTTAAGCGGGACAGCAGGAGCATGAATTTCACTCATGTGTGGATGCAGTGTTGACATATGTATGTATGTATGTACATCCTGCCTGCGTTGGGTTATATTAATTCAAATTGCAAGTTTGAGTCTCATGAAACTACTGCAATGGAGAGTGGTACAAAAGTTAGAGAAATTAACATAATGCGGGTGGTGATGGCGACCGTGGTGTAGTTGCTGTTTCAATTATTTCATTCAAACAAAATACACGTTACATATTTGCGACTACACTATCACCAATAGGGTAACGAGAAAAACTTATATGTAGATACCAATTTCGTTTGACATCTTCACAAACAAATTTTTGTCTCCTATTTATTTTATTTTTAGTTAACCTCGTGTAATTCCATAGTTTTGTGTTGAAAAAGTAGGTATAAGTTAATAGTTGAACACAATTGAGTCTAGTTGAATGGCTTTCATTTCCATCATTTCCATTGGCGTTTCAATTTAACATTCTAAAATCTCTGTTAATTTTTTTGGTTTATTCTGTACTCTAATGTTAAAAGCAGCTCGCCTAATGCATTTAATACATAATTTATTATAAGATGCCATGTTTGCTTGGGATCATCCTTTAAATCATCCTTTTGCTGTGTTCGTACTTGGCTAGATTGGCTTGCATTATTTGCTGTTGCTTCACTTTTTGGTGTTTTGGTTTGTACTATTTTTAACATTTGCTGATATTTTTTCTGGTTGCATTTCTTTCGTGATGATTTGTTTCTGTTTCTAGACAGTGCTGGGGTTTTTAACTGTCATATGTTTATATTTAATTGTTTGCAGTTTACGAGTAATGGCAACGCTGAGTGTAATTAGCCGGATGGTTTTCACCACAATGTACACATTTTGCCTGCACATTTTTAGGTTTAGTGCATTGACTTGTACGACCATAAGTCTGATATTGTTTGCACTGAGGATACGATTTTTTTTTACAGATTTTATTTCAACAACACAACCAAGAATACTTTTTATCTGGTAGACTTTTTCGATCTTCTCCTCAGCACTGAATGTTAATGTAAATATGTTTAGCGTTTTTTTTTCGTTTTCTATTTAAGCTTGATCGCAGTATCTATTGCCCTTAAACTTTTAATTTTAAGTCAGTGTCTATTTATTCGGGTTTGCATGTATGATGTAGATTTTTTGCCATTACCCTAATTGGGCGTGTTTGCTTATTTTTATAAGAGTACCAACCATAATTTGCTTCACTTTAAATTTAAAGTTGCTTCTATTAATAATCTTTAAGCTGAATTTATATTTTGGGGCCACTGTTTAAATTCTTTTAAACAGACCATCAAGGCTTATTATTTCTTCGATAATAATAGGCGGTTGGGCTAGTATTTTCTTTGGCTTGTTCTGGATTATTTCCGATTTAGTTTCTTTTAGTTCGGGTGGAGTAGCAGTGCTATTTAATTTCCTTTTTTCCTCCTTTGCCTGTTTCTTATCCACTCGGTTTCTATTGCTAGGTCTTCTTCATCCGTAGAGTACACAATCTGAGCCTCTTTTTGGTTTGGGTTAATTACTTTCTCTTTTACTTACTGAGTTTTTAATTCATATTCTAGCATTCCTACGTATTCTTGCATCTTTATCATGGTATCACGCAAGTGTTTATTAAGGTTATTTGACTCGACTAATGCATCGTTTACTCGTGGTAGCTCCCTTTGTAGCATTTCGATTTGGGAATCATTATTCTCATGTAGAGGTATTTTTTTATTTTTTTATTTTTCTAGTGAATGACTTGCTGGTGTTCTATGTATTTTTGCTGGTGTAGTGGCTTTCACTGTTTTTTTATAATTTTATTGATAATTCATCCCCCAGTGGCAGAAAGTAAAATACTGGATATTACTGTAGAATATGTCGTCCTTTATATTGCATAATCTCAAGCGAATTGCTTAATGATTGTACTTTTATTGGCTTTATTATTAGGTAAAAAAAAAATAAAAATTCTAGTAGTAGGTTCGTGTGTTACTATGAGCTTATTTGAAAGTACAACTCAATACTTACCCGATTGCATGTGTCTTTATTTACTTATTTATTTATTGTTCAAACAATATTTGATATTTATGTCCAAAAAAAGCACCTACCTTTTGGTTTCAATGCAAAGCCAATAGAATACTTAAATACCAGGTAGGAACCGATGTATTTTAGTGTTCAGTGATATAGGAGTAGCTCATATTTGAATTGATTTGAACTGCGAATATTTTACCACACTTACACCTTGAATTTACATATTTTCGCACAGATCACTTATACTTTAACTTTTCTTGCACATAGGGTTGCCAGAGTTTTTTGAGTTGAATGAATGATTATCATTAACTGGACCTTTATAACGACGGACTGGAAATCACATGTCAGGGTCCAACCCGAGCCCTGGGTTAGGTTAGGTTAAATTAGTTTTAGTTGTTTTATTACCTAGGCTGATTCCTAAGACAATATAATAAGTATTTGCAAAAGGCTTTGCCACATTTTCTCTTAAATACTAATAATAATGAAAATAATAATAATAAAAATATAAATTGAAAAAGAGAAAAAAATAACTAAGACGATAGAATTAATTTTTTATTGGAATCATAATATAAGTATTGAGAACCCTTTAAGCTATAATTATAGTTGTAGTTTTAAGTTTATTTTAACAATGAAATATGGAACAGCGTTCAAATAAACGGAACAAAAAATGGGCAAAATCTGGCTTTTTCAAAAAAATTTAAGCTCTCGATTTTAGATTCCTGCACTCTAGCTCAAACAGTTCAAAAATTACAAGCATGTGACAGACACTCGCACAGACGGATAGACAGACAGAGATCACATAATTTTTCCTTTAACACACGTATTCATACAAAATCTGGTAAAGGTAAACAAATATGTACATCTGAGTATACGTTTTCTGGTTGGCAGTGGCAGAAGTTTGCAAGTGAAATATCTGTTTACGATATATCTATAGGTACATACGTATGTTTCGAAACTATAGAAGAATTATGTATAAAATTTTCATCCGCGGCCGGCGCGTCTGAATAGGTATTATGTCAGTGTTTGATGAGCGATTTTCATTACATTAAGTGAAAAGTTCCCTAGAGACAACCACTGCACCTTCCTTTACTGCCAAAATTTACTTACCATCCGCTATAATTGATTCATTATCTGCAGGTCGACCTAACCTGCTTTCACGCAGCACCTATTGAAACGAAAAAAAATCGATAATTGTAAAAAGGGAAATTAATTTGCAAATGAGAAAGGAAATACCTGACATAAATTTTCAATCTGTAATTTAATATTTGTTATCATTATCCTATCCACCACGCACACATAAAGAAGCAAACGCTACAACCAAAAAGAAGGTTAAAGGTTCACCGTTCAGGATCACGTTCAGTTCAATTAAACCGAACAAATATTCAATCGGTGTTTCTTTTGCTTTTATTTCCAATTTTCCTCTTATTTGGCTTTTCACCCCTCCTGTCATCTGCCCACCCCTCCCTAACCCACTTGGGCAAAATGTTTTCATTCGTTTAATGTCTTTTAATGCGATTTTTACACCATCCTCTTCTTAAGTTATACAACTGGTGCTTGTATAGAGTAGTACAGGATCTACGGGTACTTATACCGGGTACCGAGTCTCTTTTGCTACAAGTAATTTATTTATTTTTTTTTTTTCGTTTTTAACTTTTTTACGTTGTTTGCGCTATATAAAGAAACTTTTCGTTCTCCTCTTGTTAATATTAACTTCTTTAAAAGCAAATTAAGAACGAAAGATATAAGTATCTACAGGCAACAAAAACAGAAAGGAAACAAGAAAATCTTGAATATAAGGAAAAATTGATAAACCGTAATAAAAGCCAGGCTATGTATGTATAAAGCAATAAAGCGACAGACAGAGTCGAGATAGAGAAAACGTAATAGCAGGATTGGCGGTATCATAAAAAACAAAAAATGCAAAACCGACCGTAGTACCTCGTCCATTTTTAATGAGTCATTTTGATATTAGAATTCTGTTTGAAGATCCAGATACTAGGTCTTCTTGTCTACCTTTCTTTTCTTGAGCGGGAACTCTCTCACTTACTGGCATTAAACGATATCAGTTTATTGAGTATTTATTGGTATTTAAAATCTAAAATACCTTCAAAGAAGAAAAAATTAAAAACACTTTACCCGTAAATATGTACCCATCTCTCTTTACTTTTTATTTACATTTACTAAAAAAATGTTCTCTCCTATTGAAAATGCAATCGGATTTTATGGACATGCGAAACTGCTGCTTAGAATTTCAATTCAGTTATGAAGTGAAAAGAAGCACAGCAAGGAAATTTAAATTTTATGAACCTTTTATGGACTGACATACTCTCTATTTCTCTGCGTGTGTGTGTCACTGGTTCCCATAGTCGCCCGGAAGGAGTCCTATGAATCATACTCGCAATCATTTTTCAAGGTATTACTTGAGCGTGTGCGGGAATTTACAGCCCACGAGAAAGGGTTAAGTTTGTTTACACTTGGAACAATATTTTCCATAATCTGGTTGTGAAAGTTCTGCATTAAAATTTTCAGATTGAGTACGAAGTAGAGAACATACTTATCCTCTGTTGATATCGAGGCTCTTTATATTTCCAATATTTTCGACATTTTAAAGTAGAGTAAGTAGGTCTTTGGTCAGTATTGAAAGAAACCTCAGTTAAGAATATTATATCATTGACTATTTGAAGCCATATCTACTTCAAGCCGACAACGTCAACTTGTTAATTAGTAAGGTGTACTATTTTTTGTTTCCATTAAAGTGGGTTACGAAATGAACGATCTCAGCCAAAACTCACCTCATCAGTTTCAAAGATATGCCACCTGATACTAGCAAACACACATTGCAGATAGTGTTGTTTTTTACGCTTAGCACATTGAGATGCTTGGCAAAAGTGTGTGGCCCATAAGATCGCCAGTAAGTTGTCTGCAGTTTTTTCTGCTGAGAGGCATCAGGAATGCCATGTTTTTTTTTTTCTTGTAGACGTTTGGAAACATTCGTTAGTCGGTCTATGTTACAACTTCACAATTCAAGAATTTATTCAATTATGATCTAATTACATTCATACAGTTAAAAAGAAAAGTTGAAAACCGCGGGAAGTTCATGATTTTAGCGCTGATGGGTTGACAGGTGTATATAAGGTGGTAGTAGCATTTCGGGTACTTGTGCAGGGTGCATCATTACCGCTTCGCTTAGCTGGGAACAAAACTGACTTGATTGTTTCGCAACCGCTCAGATCTCCTCGGTGTTAACTGGGCTACTGCGGCTCGTCCAGCGGAGACTAGTGAGTTGACGGGCGATGAAAAAACTTGCGACGTCGCCTGCGACTCAGGTAGTGGAGAGCAGTGTTGAAATATATCGACGCCAATACGCATTTCCCCTGATGAGTTTAGTTCGACAGTCAGAGGACTCGACATAGGATATGTGTATACGTCAGAATCACCTAATGAGCCTTCCTGAGTATTCATCGCGGTACCACTGGGAATTAAAGCTGGATTAGAATGGTGATATTTACTACTTGCCTGTTGTAAGGCAGCTGCTTCTTCTGTAGAAAAAGGAGTTTATACTTCGTTCGCCGCAGTACGGGGACGTATCTGATTTTGGTGACGTCGCCAAGAGCCAATACATGTTTGCACCAAATACATTCGTCTTCCTAAGGTCTTCAAAATTCTTCCAGCAATCCATCTTTTTCCACGCAGATATTGCCGCGCAAAGACAGGTTGATCGACGATGAACTTGGTGTCAGCCCTGATGATTTTCTTCCTGGTGCCCCTAGACTCGGGTAAGATTGCAGACAGCAAGGTTCGATGCTGTCTACCATTTAACTTTTCTGCTGGCGAACGTTCCGCTTTCATTCGGCGTAGAGCGGTATGTAGACAGGAAGATCGCAAATGCATCATCGCCTTGCTTACTGTCCTCAATGATTTTAATGTTCTCACCATCCTCTCAGCTACTCCATTAGACTCAGGATTGAATGGTGCTGATGTTTTATGTCGAATTGAGTATTTTCGGCAAAAATCCCGGAACTCGGAAAACGTAAATTGAGGGCCATTCTCTGAAACTATCGTCTTTGGCAGTCCCTCCAACGCAAAAATGGAACGTAATGCTTGAATAGTGCCGCCGGAGGTAGAAGACGACATTCGTATCACAAACGGGAACTTAGATTTCCCATCCACCACAATCAGCCACATAGCCTTTTGAAATGGTCCAGCGAAATCTATGTGTATGCGCTCCCAAACTTGCTCGGTTTCTGGCCAGCTAGTGTATTCTTTAGGTGATCCGGTGACATTAAGCTGACATGGAGTGCACTGCGCCACTGTTTTTGTGATGAGGTTATCAATATTGGGCCACCAGCAATATCTTCGCGACATCTGTTTCATCCTGGTAGTTCCCCAATGGCCTTGATGTAGGAGCGCCAATACTTTTTTCTGTAGTTGGATTGGAACGACAACTCTGGAAAATTCGCTGTGAAAGACAAGAACATTAGCACACACACTTAGAGAAAACCTTCTGCGAAAAAAGGGTAAGAAAATGCTATCTGACGGAGGTAGATGATTGGGCCAACCCTTCTGAATGTAGTCGATAACCTTTTGGATAGTCGGGTCTTGCTTTGAAAATCTGGCAATGACTTCAGCGTTGATAGGGAAATCTTCCATTGTTAATTGAAAATGATCGTCGTCCTGATGGCACGATTCTTCAGACTTGTCGAACTCCATATCAGGACCAACCGGCAGGCGAGAAAGGCAATCCGCATGGCCTTGATACGGGACTCCGACGGGCGAATACCCTAAAAATTCCTCCTCTGAACCTTGTCTAGTAAGGTAATCGGAGATCTCAATTCCCGTAATACCATTCTGATCCAAACAAGACTCTGTAAGTTCAATTTCTCCAAATTCAGGGAGTTCTTATGTTCTCCAACTATTTTGGAAGTGCTTACCGTCTGGCTGTCACTGCAGACGCAGATACTCCGCCCATTCCACATATTCCTCACAATATATTTTATAGCCAATAGGATAGCATACATCTGCACTTGAAAGACAGATGCATGTTTGCCTAACGAGAAAAGAAGCTGTCCTCCACAAGGACACCAGCACCAGACCCTTGACTGGTTTTGAAGCCATCCGCAAAAATTTAATTTCGAATAGTTTTTTGGTGCTATTGTGGAAACATTTCGCAAAGAAACACTCCTATTAATACTCCATACACAATTTCTATCGATATCAATACTCAGCTCTGTTACTGAACATTGCATACCAGCAATAAAAATATGGTTCTTCGGGAAAACGGGTAAGTAAAAGAAAATTGTAAGATAAAAAGAAATTTTATACCGCTATAATATTTTCAAATATAATTTGCTACTTATGATTAATGCTTAAGCAGTTCCGGGGCATAGGGAACTCATTTGAGTTAGGCTTTCGCCCTTAGGCGAGCTTACAAACAGTGCCTACACAAATTATTAGAATAAATTATTGCCCAAAGCAATAGTTGGCAGTCTTTGCTTCTGCAACTCGCCGTCCGTTTGATATAGATAATGAAATTCTCAACAAAAATCATCCCTAGTAATTATATACATAGCATCATTATTTTTCACCGACATTAAGGTCATCACACCATCAACCCCCCCCCACCCGAAACGGCAACATCAGAGATTTATCCAACCCAACACAGTCCACACACATAGGCAGAGCAGGCAGTTAGCCATTCGAGCTAACGTTCTATTATAATAAATAACCCAAATCACACTGATATGTATGGACTGTCTGGAAATTTGCAAGAGACGATTTATTACATCACAAATATACGCCCTATAAAAACCTTTGATAGATGGAATATGAACACTTTGCTCTGAATACGGTACGAATACCCCTACATCCCGAACGAAGACATGGAGACTGTCTGTTAGCATAGAAGCAAGGACGAATCAACAGAAATGAAAAGAAGAAGAAAAACAATTTCTTTCATTTCGTCGAGCATGTTAGAACGATATCACTTCAACGATTTTTTCAGTCCGCTCTCACTCGCTGCCGAAGATAGATATTATTCATGTGGCCATTGGCAATGTTGAATGCGGTAACGATTTCCGATTTATATTTAATGATTTGTGGAGATGTCATCAGCTTAGAATACAGTTAGAATTTATTTATTTTTCATCAATTTTTTTTTTTTGTCTTCCTGCTGCTGGTCTTTTTGTTAAAATTTCACGCGAATGAAGATAAGAACTCGATTTCATTTGAATAAGAAAGACACTAAATATCCATGTCTGACAGAAGCTTCAAGTATAATGCGCGAAGAAAACAAAAGGCTCAGATAGGAAGAGGAGAGCGAAAGTCTTTCAATAGATGGAAATGGAAATAAGAAGCACAGAGAAAAAAACTCGATTGGATCAAGTATAATGAATGATGTGTAAGGACATTGGGGATGAAGGATGATTTGGCTGCCATTACACAATGCCTGACTGATAGTGCAAAATCAACTTTTCGTATTTTCAAACAGCGAATTTCATGATGTATGTACATACATGTGTACATGTATGTACAAACATATAGGTACATATTTTAATTTTCAGATAGAAAGCAAATGAAATTTGCAAACATCAAAAAAGACGTTGTGACAGAAAAGATTTAGGAGTTCAAATGGAAACAGTGTTGGTCAGAGTTAGCAGATTAAGAAGAAATGTCGTACACTTACCTTTTCATCGTTGAGTTTAAAATTTAGAAACATTGGTTAAAACTATATGGTTTTCTTAAATTTTCTAGACATTTATGCCACCAACATTCTCTAACTCGTTGATACTTCTGGAGATTCCTCTTCCTCATTTCACGTTGTACTTCAATCAACACAAAAAAAAATTATTTCAGATCCAATTGTTTTTGCACTTTAGATCTCTTTATTTACTCGTACTCTTATCATTCATAATCACCCCTATTGCCAACGATATACAAGTCGACTGTTTTTCCACACACATTCCACAATAACTTAGCACTCGCTAGTGTGCACCCATTAATTGTGGAATGTGCGCAACTGGGATACGAACACAGATCGACAGAATCGGTGTCGTTCGCGGTGGTGTCAATAATTGTTCATAACCTAACATCAATTCCCTTTTTTGTCAGAGGATAGAAATAGCTTTGGTATTGTTAAATATGTTACAACCATACCAAATCAATATAAAAGATCCACCTTACTTACTTACTTAGGTGGTGAACCTGGGTCTCAACCAACAAGCCCCTCCAGTTAGCCCGGTCTTTAGCTAACTGCCTCCAGTTACGCGCTCCAAGTTGGTTGGGGTCCCCTTCTACTTATGCGCGCCAAATTAGGCGAAGTCGTCCTCTGATCCGTTGTCCCTCGCTTTAAATGTCTTAGCCATCTTAGGGAACTGATGCCCAGTTTTTTGACTTGGTCAATGTCGCTGTACAGCTCGTAAAGTTCGTCGTCGAATCTTCTCCTCCAAAGTCCGTCAACGCAAATAGGATCCGATATTTTCCGAAGAATTTTTTTCTCGAAATGACGGAGGATATCTTTATCCGCTTTCGACAGAGTCTATAGAATCTCCTTAGTTGTTCGTGATCGGGGCCTTCTCAGCCCAAAGAAACAGCGATTGGCAAGAATTATTCCGCGTTTTATTTCTGTTGAAGTGTTATTGTCAGAATTTATAGCAGGACCAAGGTAGACAAAGTTCCTTACTACCTCAAAGTTATAGCTGTCGACTGCGACATTCTGTCCAATTCGCCGATATTGTGTGTCCTTTCTTGTTGACAGCATATGCTTGGTTTTACCCTCATTTACCGCTAAACCCATTTAGCAGCTTCTGTTTCAATACTAGCGAACAAACCAGTGACAGTCCGCTGTGTTCTGCTAATTATATCAATATCGTCGGCGTGCGCTGGTAGTTGCACAGACTTTTGGAAGATTGTACCTTCTGTGTTGACTTGTGAGTTTCGCACAATTCTTTCAAGTGTGATGTTAAAGAAGTCACATGACAGCGCATCACTTTGTCTAAATTCTTTTTTGATATCAAAGGTCTCGATGAGATCGTTACCGACCTTGATGGAGCAGCGAGCGTTCTCCATCGTCATCTTGCACAAACGCATAAGTTTGGCAGGGATGCCAAAATTAGGTATGGCTCTGTATTGCTCGTTTCTATAAATGCTGTCATATGCGCCTTAAAATCGATAAAAATATGGTGGGTATCGATTTGGACTTGTTGGGTTTTCTCCAGGATCTGCCAAAGTGTGAAAATTTAATCAACTGTGGACTTTCCTGGCCTGAAACCACACTGATAGGGGCCAATCAGGTTGTTGGCGAAGGCTTTCAGCCGTTCACACAATATTGCAAATAAGATCTTGTACGCGATATTGAGGAGACTGATACCTGGGGGTCTTCTTTCTTGTAGATCGGGCAAACGATGTTGAGATTCCACTCATCAGGGATACACACGTCTGACAAAATCTTAGAAATCAGTTAGCGTGCGCTCTCTACCAAGTCATCTCCAGCTGCTTCGAACAGCTCGTCTGGTAAGCCGTCAGGTCCAGCAGTCTTGTTGGATTTAAGCTTGGATATTGCTATCCTCACTTCATTTTGACAGTGGAATGTTGATCTTCGTCGCCGTTATACAATTTGCAGAAAAAGTTTTTCCATATTCTCAGCACCCTCATTTGCTTATAACAGCTTATTTTTCAAGTTTGAAGTCACAGCCTCTATGCGTCGTGCATAATTATATATGTACGAATATATATTAATTACATACATATATAAACATAGCTCTACAATTTCGAACAGTAGGTAGATTAACCAAATTCATTGAACTCCCATTACATTAATGAACACATAATATATATGTACATACACTCCTTGACAAAAAATCATTGACAGAAAAACGAGCTCCTCAAATTCCACGATGATACCACGAACCGTGGACAATTTCGAACTAGTGATTTTAATCAGATTTAATATTACTAGTACTTCTTTTTTTTTTTATATAATTTGCATGTGTTAAAGGGGATGTGAATACCCTTATACTAATTTTTAGAACACGTACGTTTTTGTGGAAAGGGGAAGAGACAGAGAGAAAGACAGAGTGGTGTAGTTTGAAACTCAGGTGGTATTAAGTTTCTGTAAACTCCAAGGGTGGCTGTCCAGATAACTGGGGAGTATTTTGTTTGTTTTCGCTATTATTGTCGTTGCTTATGATTCACAGTATTTTTTTCCGTTCTCCTGATGTCATCATCACGATCAAGTTGCATTTTAGCCATATGACGACTCTACTGCCAGTGTTATGCCTTCACAGTAGAGTTGACTTAGCTTTCGCAAGAACCTTCGCTAGAGCAGATTTATGTACGAGTATCCTTAAAAAGGAGTTAGATTGATTCCACCGATTCTCTTCATCTTCACGAATTTTTGTTAAGGGTTGAGTCCATACAGCTTTTGCATATGGTGGCGTGGTGTATAGCAAGGGCATTCTGATAGCTTCACGGGCGTCAACATCTGATTTTTCATTTCCCGGTATTCCTACATGTCCAGGTGACCATTTTAAGTGGATTCTCGAGTAATTTGAAGACATAATGGCTCGAAGGCTCTGAATGATGGGAAAGTCACAATTACTGTTCAGCCAGTAGACGCAATAACCTGTGACTCTAGCTTTGCAGGAGCCATCGGTGTACAACAAATAATCAAAATTGCCGGTGGATATTATTTCCTGCAGACTACCGCTTGTGTGCGTTCTTTTTGTGTTGTGTTAAGGTAGGTGTTTATTGTCATTGCTGAAAACATCCAAGGTGGTTGGTTGGTTTCATAATCGGTAGACCCACGGATAGCTGTGTTTACGAGCAGCTTCATAAAATTAAAGAGGGCACTTTTGATTTTGGTATTTTTAAGTCTGTTCCTGTCGGACCTACATATTTCATGTAATGGGTGTTTCAGGCTTTTTACGTCAATCTTAGTCTGAGCGATTATCTTCATACCTATCTACGAATCTTGGAGTATTTGTTTCTGCTAGCAAAGCGTCGATGGGAGTTGATCGTAGTGCACCAACTGCAGCACGTAGTATGGCATTGACTTTTAGTTGTATCTGCTGGTCACATCCTTTAGTCCAGTGTGAGTACATAGTGAAGCCTCTAATGAATACTTGTGCTATATTGATGGTTGTGTTTATTGCAGACTATTTTCATTAAATTCTCAGTTTTTCCTAATTTGTCTGTTACAATTTTCGCATATGCATTCCACCCAAGTGCAAAGCAGACCCAAGATTCTAGCTTTGTCCAAAAGAGGTAGGGTTTCTTTGTTGGGACAGTTGTGCTTACGACATATGTATATGCAATGCTTCCATTGCTTCGCTCCCGAGTTTTCACACCACTTTAGTGCTTTTAGTAAGATCTGCTCTAGTGCATCGATAAGCTCATTTGGCTTGCCTGACGCTAAAAGAAAGATGTTGTCCGCATACGTTAGAGTTATTTTAATGTGTTCGTTGTCCGACCAGATGTCCATGATTAGTGAATCAACATAGGCATTATATAGTGCTGTAGATATTGATGAGCCCTGCGGAATCCCGTTATCTATAAACGTTAAAAAATGGAATTTTGTGCAACCCCGAAAATAGCTCCCCTTACAAGCACGATCTTTCCTATGCTAAAGCGTTGAGTGCACGATTCCGCATGGGAAAGAGTGCATGTCTAAAGACATGCTTCTTGAGGAAAGAAATGCGCGTGCATTCAGTCACGGGCGAATTGCACATGAAACTGGTGTAAGTTCCTTAGTACGCGGTAAAATGCTTGCGTGTAATGGCCCCTATTCAGATTTCTCCAATGTTTCTTACACGCTGGTTTTAATAGTTATTCTGTGATTTATCAAAGGTCGGACTGCCTCCCTTATTACTTATGCAATCAGCCTTTCTTGGGTTTCTATGGGTAATTTGTGTGCCTTAAGTTGGAACCGTGATCCAATAGAGAGGTCTACTCCACTGCACTCTACCAAAATGGCATCTTATACCTCTTGCTTATACAGTCGCCCTAAAGCAATGCAAAGCAGTACAAATTTATTTCAAATTAATTTCCCCTGTATCAATCCAGGAAAATGCAGGTTTAAGAAATCTTTCCTTCCCATCAAACGTAATTAGAAGTTTATTTTACTTTGTAACTCTTGTCTATTTTCCCAATCACTTCCGATTGATTCGAAATTCTCCCTACACAAACTTTTCGTAATTCATTCTAAATTTTTGCTCAAAAAAAAATTCTTTAATAACATATAATTCTGGCTTATATACTTAAATATAAATAACCAATTTCAGGTTTATATAAATAAGAACAAATAGCAAAAGAGACAAAAAAAAAGAAAGAAAAAACACTGAAACAGCATTTAAATTATTAAATATTTTAAAGTCCCACACCGATTATCTGGGTTTTGTCTTATCCTTTGTCGTCGTTATGCAAAGATAAAGACAAAGGTATTGTGGAGGACCCAAGTAGTCAAGGAGGAATTCATCAAACTTTGTCTAAAAATTTAATTAAAAAATATTTCGCGGTGAGAAAGTGTGTCCGGACAGGGAAAAGAAGGGTGGCAAAACGAAAAGAGTGTTGTGTGACCACATCTGCCCACAATAATATTATTTTAGAACTCCTCTTAATTTTTTTTGTTGTTCTTTATTTTCCTGGAAAGAGCCGAGCCTCATAAGAAAATTTATTCAAATGTCTCCTCTTTGTCCACTGAAGATTTCGGGAATGAGTTTTATTTGTGTCGCTATGGCTTGAAGAATTCATTCATAAAAGTTTTCACAGAAAGAAGAGAGGATAATTTCACAGATATTATAGTACACTTGTAGGATGAGATACTACAAAGAGAGGGATAATGAATAATAGCTCTGTTTGGCAGAAGTTCGTCACCGCTTCGAAGGGGGTATGATAAAGAGATTTAGAGTTAATCATCGGAATGTAGATATTTGCGGTAATGATTAAGCCAACGGTAGTAAATTAAATTTTCGTCTAAATAAACGTTAAAGGATATCTGATAATGGAAAGAGGTTTGAGTTTGTTGGTTGGCAGCTAAATGCTGAGAGTCGAGATTGAGTCGGTAGTGCAGACTAGTCCACTTTTGCAAGCCTTTGCAAGCCTTTACTTTATGTCCAAAATCCATACACTTTTCTGCGGTGTAAGTTTCTCGAGAATGCGGCAGATCACCCTTCCTACTCGAATCTTGCCTATCGCGGCGATTTTGTTTGCTGTCTCTGCCGGTAGACTCACTATTACCGTCTGTGTATCACTGTAGGCTTTGCTTAATGACTTAATTGCCGATAGTTCTAACTGGTGGATTTCTTCAGCTATTCGATGAGTGCATCGCAGATCACCACAGGGGGGTGGCCCTGGTGAAGTGGTAACATTATCGTTTGTCACGCTTATGGTTCACGGTTCAAATCCTGATTTCAAGAATCATCTATTTATTTCGCATAAAATAAATAAAAAGTCGATCAATTGCGAAAGCTAAGTCAACTCTACTGCGACGGCATAACATTGGCAGTAGGGTGATCATATGGCTGAAAATACAACTTGATTGTGACGATGACATCAGGAAGACGGAAGAAAAAACTGTAAATCATGAGCAACTACTATAAAAGCAAACCAAAAATGCTCCTCAATTATCTGGACACTACCCTTGGAGTTTACAGAAACTAAATACCACCTGAGTTTCAAACCACTACAGAAAATCTTTCTTTCTTTCTCTCTCGCTGTCTATCTACCCAATGCCCGTGCCCTGTAATATTGTCGTATAAGGGTATTAATAACCCCATTGGCGCGCTCAAATTATAAAAAAAAATCTCCTCTTTGGTTATTATCTCATCAAGATCCTTTACTTCTGCTTGTTTTACCAGGATTTTTTTTTTCAACGACTTGGTTTTGGAATTGAGAGATCTTTAAGTCTGCATATCTATTGAATTCAACAAGAAGATCTTTTAATCTAATCGACATTTTTGTTTTTCTAATCTGGTTGACATTCTTGATCTACCGAATGATATTAGCATACCTAAGTTGGCCAATTGACTTGAAGACCAATCCATCGGGAGCTTGTTCAGATTCCTTTTGGTTGACATGGGCTGGTGTCTGGTTCAGTAGTTTCTTCGGTCTTTGTTTGACTGGACCTTTAAGACTCTCTACTCTCTTTAGAGTAGGGTATTCTTCGTTGGATGTCATCTCTCTTTAGCGTTTTTGGGGAAGATGACTTTTTTGCAATAATGAATCACTGTCGGTTCTTCGGACAGTGAGAGATTGTCGTGTGTCTCTTATCAAAAACGCTGAACAATCTTGTTGTTTTGTAATGAAAACGAAAATAAAAAAATGCTTAGTTCGTGTAGTAGACTACAATATAATTGGCCTACTTTGGTCTAAGTATGCACTCACCAACCAACTCGAGAGACGAGAGAGTGTTCAAGGAACCTCAAAAAGGTTCTAAAACTTGAAAATGTTCGGTAAATATCGTGATCCAGGCGGAATGTTTACGAAGTCTGAGAAAAATTTGCAAACAAGGTCGTGCACACATAAGCACGTGCTAGATCGCAATATCCCATCGAACTGGTCTCAAACAGATTTCTAAGTACAAACTTACATCGTTGTTGTGTCTCAAACAGTCTTCTTCTAATTTAAGAAGAAGTTGAATGAGTTGCGCAGCACTTTGTGTACCCTTGAAGGATAACACGAAATACACAAACTAATACACCATATACATATGCAATATTTTCTTTACGATGGTTAACATCGTTGACTCTCTTTTTTATGTTAGGTTTCTTAGACGCTGAACGCCCGTATTTTGATGACATAAGCCCAAGAAATGTCTCCACAGTTGTCGATGATACAGCGATTCTCAAATGCCGAGTCAAAAACAAAGGCAATCGCACTGTAAGTTCTATGGAACCAATAATGTTCTTAATGTGTGTAATCATTTCGGTTTTTTCTCTTATAGGTTTCATGGATGCGAAAACGTGATCTACATATTCTTACAACTAACATCTACACATACACTGGAGATCAACGTTTTTCGGTAGTACATACACCCAGTACTGATGATTGGGATCTGAAAATCGAATACGCTCAACAGCGCGACAGTGGAATCTACGAATGTCAAGTGAATACAGAACCAAAGATCAACTTGGCCATGCTGTTGGAAGTAACAGGTGAGTTGCATTTAATATTAATTTAAAGTATTACCTAAAATTAAGACGTTAAGGCGAATGTAACTTTACTAGTATCTCAGGGATTATCTTTTTCTAGAGATTACCTGAACTACCTATATATGTATCTCCATTAGGCTGGCCTCACCCCTTAATTTGGTTTTAATATAAAAAAATTAAAAATGTTCGATTAGAATTTCACTGAAATCAACAAATATTTCGAGGTTATGCAAGAAATTTAAAGTTTACGAATAATAAATTACAAAATAGAATAGTATAATGCGGCCATGCCCGTAGCGTTCTAATGTGTTGAATGTATAGTGATTGTGTCCGAGTTCGATGTTAAATGCACTATAATCCAAATGTAAAGAAAACTGAGTTTGTGTGTCTGTCCGTCAGTTTATACTTCTGCAAAAAATGCACCGATTTGAGGGTTTCTTTTTCTGTCCCAAAAAGTGTTTTACGCTAAAAAAAAGTGTTACATGAGATCTTTGCTGAAAACCAAATTTTTCTAAAATCTTTGGTTTTCAAGATGCATTATTGTTTTATGAATGTTGTGTGAGATATCGCGTCGTTTTCCATAAAAAACGTTGTCACTAAAAAACTGTAGGTGGTAGAATAGTTTTGGTTACAGACATAGATTTATACACTTCGTAAACAGTCGGTAGATTCTATGGAACCGGAAACACTTAATTTTACCCTACTCAATGGTGTGCCTTCATAGTAGACCTCAATACCACAGTCAGTGTTAAACGGCATCGTAAAGTACTGGAGTAAGGTACATAGTTTCGTTGGATTGTGACAATGTGGCCAATATTTCAAATCGCAGAACTGGACCTAAACCAAGGCAGACATAAGAGTAGCAGGAAACATGTGCTAACTTTTCGAATCTTTTGCCCATCCCTGGACACATTAAGAACTTTTTCAAAAGCTGAACTCTCTCAAATGAAAAAAAATTGCGCCTCGAAAACGGCATAAAACTATAGGTCCCTAAATGCAGGTTATCTGTTCATGTATGATCGTAAAGAAAAGCAAAGAATACTAAATCTATTGATTTTCCAACCTGCTTATTGATTTAAAGGCGGCGCATTACAGTGAGGTAAGGGACGAGCTATAACGCGCTCGATATTCAGTCATCATTCCAGTACGGAATTCTTAGGCTAAAGCAATTGCCACAATTTTTTAAAAGTCAGTACCAATATTTGGGTATGCAATACTAATATCACATGCAGAACAAGGCTTTCGTCATACTGGATGTGAAGACCACAATCTTGGCCAAAATGGCATCATGGGCAGTTACATATAACGGAGAAGAAAATCCAACCATTATTATATGGGCTGTACAGTGTACGTAGTACCGGGGTTGGGTTTCAGTTTCCCGAAAACTGAAATCCCGAAAATCCAAAATCCCGAAAACTAAATCCCGAAAAATTATATAAAATTAAAAATTTGTCAAATGTTCAAATATATATATTATATCCACAATGCATAAACAGTAGAATATGTATGCAACCCCCCTGCTTGGGGTCACTGTAGGATTTGTAGTGGGTGCGAGGTGTTCACTTTCATTTTCAGGAATTTGGCCTTTCGGAATTGTGGATTTTCGGAATTTTGGGTTTTCGGGATTATGTTTTTCGGGATTCTGTCCGACTCCCGTAGTACGGTGAAGTGAATAAGCTAAGCATAAAGTGAAGTGAATAAACTAAGCATAAGGTCTCATTTTCTCGCTAGGCCCAAGGCCTACGAAAACAGTCCCGGCTTTACATCTTACTTATGTTAAATGTACCCACAATCGTTAGGTCATGAATAATCGATAAATTGAACTGAACATGAACAAAACCAGGGAAGGTCTCTTAGATCGTCAGTCAGTCGGTCACCGTCTCTATATTTGTTATATGTATTTACATATACATACGTACATATACGAATATGGGGTATGGGTCTACTCGCTGATTTTTTTTTGGCAATTTATCATTTCGCCATAATCATTTCGCTGTTTGTTGTTTTGCATTTCTATAACTCGCATTTTGTTTTTTCCCAGTTTTTATTTGACAAATTCTTATCTAGGCTTGTTATTATTTGACCTTAAGATGTTCTGCATTCATTATTTCGCAATTATAATTTCGCTTTTCAATAAGTTAGCGTTTTCTTGATAAGCTTTAACTTACTTAGTTTTACTCGTTCCGTTATTTCGAAATCCCGAAAAATTTGATTGGGTACAATTGTAAATGTTCGTTGTCTGGCAGGAGCCTGTATATTAACAGTACTTGGGTGGAGCGCTTCGCGGGATAAAAGGATTTCACGCTATGAGACATCTCTTCGACTCATACACCGGACGGCCTTCGGCCTCACATGTAAGTGCTCAGGGCGTCGCTACGCGGCGTGTAATCAAACACCAAGTTTTTCAATTCGAAACCACACTCTGAGACACCTCCGGCGTTTGCAAAACCAATGAATGCCAAGTGTCATCTTTCCAATTGTTTCGATAAATGCGAAGTAATATTTGCGAAATAAATTTTGTCGAATAGGCAGGCACCCATGAATATATATTATACATGCGATTAGGGTGGCCTTAATTTTCGAAGTATCGAAATGTTTGATTTACTAGAAAATGAATTTCACTCACTTCGGTTAACATTTGGAATACGCGCAAAGTCGAGAGAAATATTAAAAAAAAATCGTCAAGCACGACTCGTACAACATTGTGATTCCTCGCGAGTTACATTACGTAACAGCAGCGATCCTGATGTATAATTTTGAAATGTAGCGCAATAGTGTTACTAGTTGTTTTCTGTGCTAACTGTTGATGCTGCTTGACTTTTCGAGACCTCTTAGAACATCTGAGCGGCAATTATCTGGCTTTAGAGGTTTTGCCTCAGTTTCTCCCTGACAACAAACATGCAACCGAAAAGTGTTTTTCCAGTTCGCTCCAAATTTCACTCAATAATTGACAATGGAACATGAGATTTTTTTTTTTCAGTAAAATAGTAAACATTCTGGCTAACTTAACTAGGCCATCATTTCATTCATTTCATTCATTTCATTCCCTTCGTGCTGTTATATTATATATTGGACAATTTTCACAGGTGGCCAACTTTACAAGTTTAATTTAAAATGTATAATTTTCCTTGTGCTGTTTTCCTTACTTTGGAGTTGTTTTGATCCTAGCGAGCGTTCGTTTCGTTAGATTAGCCAGAAAGTTATTTAGTCGACCAGTTATCAACCTCGACGTTTACTATCTTTCGCTTTATTTGATGTCCTCTCGCCACCGAATTACATAACTTGTTTACATTTTCATTTCCGAATATGTTATTTAGGTTGTGGTATTAGTATGGAACAATATTGATATGCATAGGCACATCCTCCCTCTGGGCAAAGCACAAGTTAGACTGCCGGTTGAGTATTGTTTTCATCTATTTGACAGCATACAGACACGAGCAATTTTCTTAATTGATTATCCCGAACTAGGTTAGGTAAGTAGGTAGGCGTGGGGGATGGAGGGGGTTTGCAGTGGCAAAGAAAGTGGGTTGTATCCTCGTAAATTTTCTCGTCACCACAACCCCTGCATAGGTCTTCTTAAGTTATACGTAGTTTTTCATATAATACCGCAGAGTATCGTAATCTCCCCTATAAGGGTAGACAGGGATTTTCTATTAATTTGCATAAGTCTGTCAGTCCTGGCTTTGTCGCATATGGGTCATAGTTTCCTAGCGGTGACACAAGTGTCTAGAGAGATTCAGCTGTTGTTTGCCTCTGTTAGAGCTTTATTCCCTGCTTCGAGCTTTAGTGTGCAAGGCGGAATGTTCACCGAGGGGTCAGATTGGTCATGGCTTAATGCCGAATCTGTTCTTGCTAGTTCGTCCGCTTTCGCATTCCCTGATATGCCTTCGTGTCCAGGGACCCAACAGAGTTTTACCTCCTGCCGTGTTCCAAAAACCTTGAGTTCTTCTCGACAGCCCTTCACAAGCTTTGATTTCATTTCTGTAGCATTAATTGCTTTTATTGCTGCCTTGCTGTCGATGAAAAATGTGATATCGTCTTGTGGTATTGCCCTCATCGCAGTCTCATGGGCGGCTATTGTCATTGTTAGGACCTCCGCCTGGAACACATTGATGCGGTTCGGTAGTCGAACTGACCTTGATATACCCAGCACCTACGCCTGTTTCCAGTTTGGTTCCATCGGTGTATAGCACTGTATTGGGTAATATACCGCTCTTCCATTCATTCCTATTCGGGTAGTTACTTGAGAAACGTTTTATAAGGTCTAGGTATGGTGTGGTGTAATCAGTACTAAATACATTGCTTAGATATTTCTGTAGGATCGTAGTGTGACCCATTGTATTGGATCCCCAGCTGTCTGATTGACTGATTCTTAGGGCACTAATAGCCGCCGATACTCGTATAAAGAGGTGCTGTTCTCATTCCACACGTGGTTCCAATGAACGCTAGTCTTTGTACTTTCGTAATGGGCATTGTTGGTGGTTTTGCTGATTGTCTGCCACCAAACGAGGCCACCAGTATAGGTCTTACTACAGCTATACATCCATAGGATGATTTTGGGGTTAGGCCCCCAAGTTTTCTAAAATACTCTACTGCACCAGGATACGAGGCTATTCTATCTTTTTGATTCATTGATTAATATTAATTATCCAATTAAGTATCTTATCGAGCACGAATCTCAAGTATTTGGCACTGTTAGAGATTCTGAGAGGGGTGCCTCCAACAGAAGGTGTTAAAAATGGTGGTATTTTAATTTATTTTAATAAATAATACCAACTCTGTTTTTTGGGGACTAACCACCAGGCCACACTTATTGGCCCAGGTAATTAAGGTCCTTAATGCCCCTTCTAATTGCTCATTAAGGGTTGGAAGAAATTTGTCTGTAGCTAACAGCACTACGTCGTCTGCATAAGCAGTTGCTTTGATACCGGTGTTTTCGAGTTGTAGAAATACTTCGTTTAGAACGATTGTGCTGTCGGTGCAGTGCTGTCTCTATACTTCTACCATTTGTATAAGCGTGTTGAGCTGGAGATAAATCTCCAGGGTTTATTTTGTATGTACTCGTATATGTCTGTCTTATGAAAGTTTTCAGGACAAAGGAGGTAAAACTAATATGTCTGAAGTCTTGTGAAAGTATGAAGGTATGAACACCACTTTAACCTGGCTCCATGTCTTTGGAATATACCCCCAAATGAGGCTATTTAGATAAAGTTCTTTGAGTACCGGCAGATTCAGTCGTACCCTTGATCTCATCACAGAAGTGTTACCACGAGTGGCGCTCATCTCATTTTTGAATTTTCTTTGGCTAGCTTGTCTGATTTTGTTTTTTTGGCTACATTTAAGAGTTTCTTCGTTTTTTTCCCGCACTAACATCCAATCACTAAGCGTTGGCTCCTAGAAGACTGGTAACAGACTTATGCCTGTTCTATAGATACTATTACGGTAGGAGTTCCGAAGACCTCATTGGAATAATTCCTAGAAATGTGACAATTGAACGTTGTACTAGTCTTGCCCCCCAGTGCCCATTCATCATTATATCAGACTGAACATTCGCTATCCGTGACTGTTCAACATGGTCTACCTTGCCGCATTGCATGTACTTGGAAACAGGGTTTCAAAGCTCCTCAGCACTAGCGGCACTAATCATCTTGAGTCACTCGAAAACCCTTTATTTACGACCAAATTTCTCGTAAATCTATAGCCTTGCGCTTGCCTCTTAAAAAATTACATACATATGTACATATACTCATGAGAGTGGCAAAATAACTCTTCACATTCTTTCGACATGCCAAAGCGTCTTCTTGTATGCTCTTCCATCGGACATTATTCACGATTCTCGTTGGCTGACTTCAATGCAGTTTCCAAGTAAAAGATTCATAAAATCGCCGATGATTACGTTTTATCCCAGTTGGTGCTGATGTAACGACGTATTAGTAGTTGGGAAGGCAAATCGATTTAAATTAAATGCTAAACGTCTACATGACAATTAAGTTCTTCTCTGTTGAAGCTATTATAAGCAACTTTGAAATCGTCGAAACGGTTGGTGGGTATTGATTTTGCGTTCCTGAATTTTCGTATGAATTTGTCGCAATGTGATAGTGATTCGTCCGTCGTCCATTTGTGCCTACCAACTTTTAAATCATCCATATTTGAGACTTTTAGTTGTCTGTCTGAGTCTGAATCAGTCTTCGTAGGATACAGTCCCAAATACCAAATTAAAATAGTAATTCTTTTCCCCTTCTTTACTGTTACTGAGTTTAAACATATAAAAGATATACCTATACATACCTCGTCTTCGTTGAGAATATCTAAAAAAAAAAAGAGTGGATGCCTTAAAAGCTTTCATAGTAACTCAGAATATGAAAGACTTTTTGAAAATGGAGCCCATTCTTGTTGACACCTTGCCTTAAGTAATATCATTAGAAAAGACTTTTGATAATATCGCACCATTTTGAACTTTTGAAGTGCTGCACATATTCTACGTCTAGACTTTAGCGCTTGTAATATTCTGTTAAGATGGTTACCCATCCCTAGTGTACTGTGTCGATTTAAAATGATTCTATGTCCTACGGCATGGTGCATAATCTAGCGTGTCATGTATGCTGCTCTTTTATTATCATCAAAAGGGTTTTGTTACTCAATTGCGAACGAAGCAAAATACCCTTAACGAAATCTATGCTAACAAAGTCCCTTACTACCTGAACGATATACCTGTCTATTATGAATTTCCGCTCAATAAAAACAAAAAGCCCGTAATGAACAACAGCACGAGTACAATTCGAGTCCACAAGAGCTCAGGCAACTCTCGTTTCCATCCATTCATCTCTCATGTAATATAGGCACATATAAGTTCCTCGGTTTCATTCCAATCCAGCTTCACATTCAAACATCAATGTACACATTACGCTGACATGAATGTAACAACACCACTTCAAAGACGATAGAACACAACTCTGCACACCCTAATTTCCACATGAAATGGGTAAAATTTTCGTCCTTAATGCTCTACGCATATATGGATGGATACTCTTTCTGCAATGTCATTGCATATGTTTCACTATATGTTTAGGGGGCGGTGGCGTAGGTTGGGACACATTTTGTGTCTGTCAGCAGCGCTTGGAATTCTGATTTAATTGTCCATTCTTTTGTAAGCAACACTTGTGCCGTTCTCTTCATCTTTGCTGTCATCATCATCATCATCATCGCAGTCCTTTCAACACACAACAAAACGAACGAATTTGTCCTCGGACTTGCTCGTCGGCACCTTTTTGGAGTTTGGTTTTTGGGAGGTAATTTTGACGCTTGATTGACGGAATATTCCTTTGGGATCATTCTTTGTATAGGTGGACGGACAAGTCAAAAGATGTTTAGTGCGCCTCCCAATGTGGATGTGGGCGAAAATATACATACATATGTATGTACTCATATGACTCTAATGCTACCTCATCCTAATGAAGGCGTAAAAGTTTCACAAGGACTGTGGATAGGACTCATTTTGTATCGTGCAGAGCGCTGCTTTTGTGTGGTTAGTAACGTGTTCTATTTTTATTCCTTGCATCTATACGACAAGTATTGGTTTCATGAAAATTTTCGATCCTGAGATCTTTATTAGTATCATAGAGAAACTTCAAACTTCACATCTGTGTTCTATGGGGTTACAATTCGAGGCGAAATGGCCGACTTTGGAAAAAAAAAATTGATTTTCTCGAAAACGGCTCTAACGATTTTGTTTAAATTTCATATTTGGATTGTATAAGACATATGTATGTACTTGTATGTCACTAGATGGCATATGCATACATATATATGGAGTAAGTACGAGTATCTATCAAGTTTTGATAAATTGTCAAAAAAGTTCTTTATTTTCCAACGTATTTTTGAAACAAATTTATATTTTAATAACTAAATTTGAGAGCTAAGTAAATTGCAAATGAACAGCACATAGGTGCAAGAAGGTGGGACCCAGTCGTGCACTTTATTTTTATTTATTATCCCAGTCAGCAGTACGGATGCCGCTGCTGTTATTTTGACTTATTGTAATCCCCTGGTTGTCTGATGTGTACAGGGAGTCAGAGGAGATATTAATCAAATCTTCATTACTGATTGATGAAGCACTCTCCTCCGAGGAATACATTGGAGAAGTTTTAGATCGATTTGCCTTTGGAGAAACACTAGTGACATATTATTGCTTGCGGTACTCAGTTGTTAACAGTCTTGGGTTTGAAAGATTTTTAATTTATTTTATTGACAGCATGCTACTGGCAGCGTTCGTTCATTTATTTTTATACTTGATCACACACTGAAGACGTATGGTGTTTGAGGCTTTGGAGAACTTTCACTTTGAATTAAGACATACACTACAATGTTTCATGAGTTTAGATTTATGTAATTACTGTTGATTCAATTGCTTTATATCTTGAACAACTTAAAGATCAAATTAATTTCTATTAAAGTTGTAGGTTTGCATATTTTTGTTTCACATTTCTGTTTTGTAGAGATTTGCCAAAGCATATTATGTATAATAAAATATAATTCTTGACAAATATAATTCTATTAAGACCAAAATACAGTTCGGCATATTTTAATTAATTTTTCTCTGCATAAAGTTTCGTTTCGATCAAGTTCTCAACCTACAGTACCTACAACGTTCCAGTCGCGAAAAGCATAGAGCAGCGTTTCTGTTGAGACACTTTAATGGCAATTTGAGGTTTTTTTTTCTGACGTGTCATTGGGACTCTACTTTTCTCTAATTTGCTACCTTTTTTTTATCAAAACAGTCCGATTTAGAGCTCAATATATTAAAGAAAATATGTTGTCATTGCCTTTTCTACACATCACTTTTCCTTCAAAACACACCTCTTTTGTTCTTTCTCACAAGTATTAGGAAACCAAAATGTTTGTCTTTAATTCCTTGAAATTGGGGCTCACTCATCGATTCTCAGTTCACGGTTTGTAGCTACTAGTATATTAAAGTCAGACCAAAGATGTGGTATAATCAATTTTTTTTTTCTTTAATTTTCTGCATCAAGGGTGGCCTTGGTGTAGTGGTAACATCAACGCTTGTCACGCTCTTGGTTCACGGTTCAAATCCTGATCTCAACAGTCATCTATTTATTTCGTCTGAAATAAATAAAAAAAAAGTCGATCAATTGCGAAAGCTTAATCAACTCTACTGCGAAGGCATAACACTGGCAGTAGGGTGATCATATGGCTTAAATGCAACTTGATTGTGATGATGACATCAGGTGGAGGGAAAAAATACTGTAAATCAAGAGCAACGACAAAAAGCAAAACAAACAAGCTCCCCAGTTATCTGGACAGCCACCCTTGGAGTTTACTGAAACTTAATACCACCTAAGTTTCAAACCCACTACACAAATCTATCTCTCTCTCTCTCTCTCTCTCTCAATTTATACAAAAACGCCCGTGCCCTGAAATAATTTAATGGTATTCATATCCCATTTGGCGCGCGCAAATTATAAAAAAAAAAAAAAAAAAAAATCAAGTTTATTAACCCAGTGATGAATGCTACTACCCCTCAGTTCGTTTCAAACTCAGAAACAAATGATGACGATGATATCATTACAGAGCAAAAAATAGCATAGGCGGATATAAATCCACAGGGTCGGACAACATCACTCCAGCAATGTTCCAACATGCTCTAGCAAAGAATCACATCCTAGCTTAAAGTAATTTACCGCAGCTGTATAAAGCTAGGTTACGTACCGAACAATGGAGAGAGGTAAAAGTGGTCTTTATCCCTAAGGTGGGTAGACCAACCCATAACTCCGCAAAAGATTTCAGACCAATTACCCTCACCTCGTTTCTCTTGAAAACACTGGAGAGATTAATTGATCTACACCTAAGAAGCCTTCTCAATGAACACAATTTATGTAGCACTCAACACGCCTACCTCAAAGGCAAGTCGGTAGAAACTGCACTATATGATGTTGTCTCGTACATTGAGAAAAACCTTCACTTTAAAGAATATACTCTAGCCACATTTTTAGATATCGAAGGAGCGTTTAACAACCTAAATACATCGATAAATGCAGCACTAGTTGAACTAGGAGTAAAAACAGAGATAATCAGCTGGATTGACGAAATGCTTAAGAGCAGAATAATCAACTCCGAACTAGGTGAGAGCATCGTAAGGAAAACAGTTACAAGAGGAACCCCGCACGGATGAGTAATTGTCCTCCTGGGCAGAACAAAATAATCTAAGTATAAATCCGACTAAAACCGAACTGGTTCTGTTTACCAATAGAAGGAAAATAGATGAATTTGATCCCCCTAAACTGAATGAAATTCCTCTGAATCTCTCCACAACAGCTAAATATCTACGAACCATCCTCGATTCGAAGCTCACCTGGAAAAATAACAGGGAAGAAAGAATGAAGAAAGCACTTTGCGCATTCTACGCGTGCAAGAAAATCTTTGGTAAACAATGGGGTCTGCGTCCGTCCATGATTTACTGGATGTACCATCCTTATCTACGGAATTATTGTATGGCGGAATGCAACAGATAAAACCAGCTATCTCACAAAGTACAAAGATTAGCATGCATAGACATAACAGGAGCACAGAGATCAACATCACAAGAGGGTTTAGAGATGATGCTAAATATCCCTCCCCTAGATGAGTACATACGATGCACAGCTGCCAAAAGTGCGATTCGTCTCAAACAATCGGGGGCATGGAAGCAAAGCCGCTATGGAGACGGATCTATACTCAACAGGTATAGTATAACCGATCTCGACAGAACAACAGGTTATATCACACCCTACATAGATTTCGACAAGAACTACTCCACTTTTATTCCCGAAAGACAAGAGTACATTAATTAATGTACAGGACATTCAGCTCTACGCCGACGGGTCTAAAATGGATATCGGATCTGGCTCCGGAGTTTTTTTGGAGTCACTTAAAATCAATCACTCGTACAAACTCCCGGATGATTGTAGCATCTTTCAGGCTGAGGTCTTCGCCATTGATAAGGCTGCACAGACTATACATAACAAAAAACTAAATCCCTCAAAGATTACAATTTTCGTGGACAGTCAAGCGGCAATCAAAGCACTAGACTGCGCGGAAGTCAGATCGAAAACAGTTTCCAGATGCCGTAATACGTTGAACAGAATATGCAACACCCATGACGTAACTCTCTGTTGGCTTCCTGGGCATAGCAATATAAAAGGAAACGAGAGAGTAGATGAACTAGCTAAAAAGGGATCAGCACTGGATTTTCAACATACTCGGATATCAGTAGAAACTCCAATAGGTGAACTATAAAGGAAAATAGACCTAAAAGCAGGAGAACTGATTAACTCCGTATGGTCCGCCAGAAGCGGCTGTGTCATATCTCGCAGCTTATGGCCTACAGTGGATGAAAACAGAACAAAAAGCCTACTGGCGATGAATAAAAAGAAATTCGAATCTTGATAGGCGTGCTAACAGGAAATGGTTTCCAAACTAGGCATCAACACACCCAACCACTGCAGGAGCTGTCAAAATATAGAGGAGACAGAAACTATCAAACACTTGTTATGTGATTGCCCAAGTCTTCAAAACCGCCGCCTCCGTCATATGGGAAACAGGCTTTTTGACGAACTAGGGGATCTCGTACAAGTGCCACTTAGGAACATGATAGGGTTCATAAAGAACGCAGGCTGGACCGTATGGCCCCGTGATAAGCACTTAGGTGCACTTCCCTCCAACCTAACCTAACCCAGTGATGGAGAGAGAGGAAAAGGTATAGATGAGAATTAGAAATTAGAGAAGAAAGGAAATATTTTGCCAGATTAAAAAGGCAGTGCTAGACCTACGTGCTGGCTAGTAATATCGGCCGCTCCTAACCTGAAGAAACTGCCAAACTGCAAATTACACCACATCTATCCAATATCCCTTGCTTGTTTGACACAAAACAAAAACTGTTGTTGTTAGTAGTCTATCATGATTGATTCGCCATACCGTTAAAGGTAGTCATTCTTGTTTTTTTTTTTTTTGTGCGTTCTAAGGTGAAAAGATAAAAGGACGAAACTGAACCCGTACTTTGTAACAGTGGAATCACTAAACCCCCCCATTCTACCCCTGATCATTATGATCTGACGATTTGTCACCACTTCATTGATTTGCTTTTTTATTTTCTAAATTCATAGTATTTTAAGTCCACGTAGGATCGTTATCAGACTGCACAGCCTCTTCTTGGTTTCTTGCTAGTTGAAGGCTGTACTTTGACCGCTCTTTGGCTTATCCAACATCAACGGGTTGATAAAATATAAAAATTATGGTTTCTATAAGACTTGCTATGTATTTCCATCGCGTATATGTATGTATGTATGTATGTAATAGAAAACAGTGGCGGCTCGTCCATAGGAGTACACGAGGACGTGAACCCCCAATCTCGTTCCCACGTAAACATTTTATTGCTAAACTCTGAATATTTTTAAAGCAGTCTTCCACAATGTTTTTATTTTCATTTACACATTGTTGACAAGAACACCTTTTGTTACTAACATTGTTGTAGACAAATATTGAAAATGACTGGAATGACTAGAATAGCAGGTGATTATCTAAGCTTAAGGTGTTTGCCAAAATGTGTATCCCAAAGGAATAGCTAGGTACACGTAAGATGCGTTTATATGGAAACGAATTGTGCAGAACGAAAGTGTACCTAAAATACAATTTCCATAATATTGTTGGCTTGAACAATGAAAAATTGCAGCATTTTTTAAGTTTCGCTACATGCACCATTATTTTGCTGTCGTACCGAGATTCTCGAATGTTAAGTATGGCTTAGACAAAAATGTTTGACATTTGGACAGCAGTTAAAGAAAATCGGTTCTAAGTGGAAATATCTCGTAAACGGTGCATACTACAAAACAAAAGAATAATGATCGAATATGTAGGTTTTGAGGTTCTCTGCAAGGATGCCGAATTTTTCGAAATTTTCAAAAATTTTAGGCACGCATCCAAGATGTTGGACTTTAGCCTAAAATTAACGAAAATGGTTTTTGTGTGCGATTATCTCGAAAACGTTGCGGCCTACAAAACAAATAATTATGGTCGAAAATGTAGGTTTTGAAATTCTTTACAACTATAGTGACGAATTTTTGCAAAATAATCATAAATTGGACGTACATATATATCCAAGATGTCCGACTTTACCCCGAAGTTAATGGAAATAGTTTTTCCTACTATGCGGATATCTTGTATGCGTACCTCCAACTTATGAAAATTAAAAAAAAAAATGTACATCCTCCTTACGTAGAATTCTAAAACCTACTAAAACCTGCTTGCAGGATGCAGCGTTTTCGAGATTTTTAAGTTAAAATTAAACAAATGAAATGTATTACATTTAGAAATCGATTTGTGTGTTCCTTTATTTTCGATTTTTCGGATGAGTTTTATTGTCCGTGGCAGAGTCGAACTATAATACAAGGAATTTAAAAGTATTTATCTTTTTTTTGTGCTGATTGTGAACCTATAAGCATATATCACGAGCCGCCACTGGTAATAAGGTGTACTTTTCATCAAATTCTTTTGGACTGAATAGTTTTTCCGCTTTTGCTGGCCATTCGTCGAAAGCCATTTTATTATTTGTTTCCGCATAAATTTGCAGTTAATAGAAGTTCCACGGTGAAAGCGATGGTTTAGTGCAGGTACGGTACATATGTACATCTTCGGGCCGAATATAGTTAATATTCCGTGTTCCTAATTGGAACATTCGTTAATCCTGACGACTTGCGGACTTTATTTTCCTGTAGTTGAGTTGTTTCAATTCGAACCCACACGTACATATGTATGTACATATGAGGATTTGAGCATGCCCTCATCAGATTTCAAACACCCAGAACTCTAATCCCCTTTCACTGCGACTCACTGTTAAAGCGTTCATTCTACAATGTGGAAAGCGACAAACAAAAAACGAAATCTCGCCTACATCCTCAATGCTAATACAAATTTACATTTTTATGAGTGATGTATGTGGGATTTTTTCGGTGGGTGATGAGCGGGTGGGTGAATTGCGGTGGTAGGGATCTCTGACTTGGGGATTCGGAAAACAGAGCACCCTTCAAATAAAATGCAACACAGGATTAATGAAACATTTGCATTCGAAAGAGCATTGTGAGGGTGGTGGTGTATGCGCGATGAGTGCGAGTAAATACGCGCCGCACTCAGAGTGTGTATATCCTTGTTCGCATTTCATATCCACTTCAGTGTTGGCAGGGAATTCCTTTCTTCGGGGTATTATTTAAATTTTTTACACATATTTTCCATTTTCCAAGTGTTTACTTTTTGCTTTGTTATAATGTTGTAATGTACGCGTGTGTGCGTGAAGATGATGCGATGTAATGCATGCATGTGTGCGGGATGTTTTTGTTTTTCATCTCTTGTTGAAGTATGTACGTACTGGCTATAGACAGTCACTTATGGAGTGTATTTTTCTCCAACTAAAGTACTATCTATAGGTATACTAGAATTTTCAGGAATGGTAAAAGTTACGCGTCGTTTAGTACAGACTTTTAAGTGCCTTTTGCTATGACAAAGTAGTCCAACTTTGACTATGACATGTTTCAACACTTATTCGGAGATTGTTATCCTAATTATTGTTTATTATTATTATTTCTTCACAACACACAACATCTCGGATGGATGGACGAGACCCAACAAAACACAAAGCCAACCACAATCTTCCTTTCAATTAGAGAATAATAATAGGTCTTGTTACTATAACAGTTATCACAAGTCCGATATCAATATATACCTTGTTGTCAACACAATCGCACTTACACACGCACACACACAGCATTCCCCTTATACAATCACATTGTTGGCCAACAACAGCAGGTTCACTTTAAACTTAGGATTCAAAAGTGCGTGAGACTATACTAACTGGGATGAGGGTGTGTACAACAAAAAATAAATAAAAACAAAAAAAATCAATTCCAGGGTTAAGGACAAAATTATACGACCGAAAAGTTGTATATTCTGAGCGTTTTTAGTTTTTATACCCAGCCTAGTGCCCGAGCTCTTTTGAAATGGAAGGAGCAAGCCATTCCTTTCGGTTTTACAATTGATATCGATTGCCCAGGATTGGGGGTTGCTCGACAGAGTTTAAGCAGCTAGCCAACACCAGCTGTTGTTTTCATAACTACAATTTTCAACCCTTTTGCCCTCTCCAATACAGGACTGTTTTATACTCGCAATGCCTACACACCCAGAGTAGGATACAAATGTGTTTTACTTCCAACGCAAGTTTAAACATTTGCGACAGAGCGATAGCTATGGTGATACTCTGAAACTTGACTTGCACACAATGGCGATTGGCAATAACATTAAATTGGGATTAATGTATAAGGAACCACAAATTGTTGGTGGTTGTACGAGTATGGGAATAGAAAAATAAAAAGAGGAAAAAACACACAAGGACTATGATTTGTTGGAAGGAATGATGGAATGTGCCCTATGCACAAAATTTAATTGAAATGTTATCAATTAGCTGCCTCGATCGGGTAGACACTATACACCTGCACTTGAGAAGTATGTATATATATGTACACATATTTCTTTTAGGCCCGGTGCAGACACGCATTTTTTCTAACGTGCGGCTTCCTTGTTTATAATATCAGGCAGATATAAGTCGTTTCACCTTGAAAGCAAACATAGCCGATGTTCTGACAAGGTCCCTCATAAATATTTGTGAGAGCTTTGAACGGTTTAGATGCAAGACATATGACTTTTCAGTCTTATTAATAGAGATTTCAAGCACGTCTTCCAAATGGGGATACTCTTCAATATACAATACAAGTATACTAAATGAAGTTCGATATTCGATAAACCTAACTGGCCCCTGTTACTTCAGGATCACAAGTTTGGACCGAACGTAGCCGACTGCTGCGTGTAGTTAAAGTATTGACAGGGGTGTGAGAAGTATTATCAGTATTCACAGCGGTTTAACATTTTTTATAAAGCTGAAACAATTTAAATCAATTTAACAGTCTAATTTAAAACAATTTAACTGTCCGAAGAGTTACTTCATTATTTTCATAATAGAATTCACGCCCATATTGGATTCACTGTCTACGTTGATCGTTCGTTAGAGGACGAGCCCAAACAACCTCCAAAGCGTTCTTTACTCTTATTCTACTATACCATCAGCCCCAAGGTCGTTGGTAGAGGGTAAGAGGAAATCTTTTCGATGTCCATAATCCTAAAAGATGAAATGAGTTTATTTGCTATCTTTTGAAGCTGTTCATTGCTGCCACTGAGTTTCCACCTTTCAGTAGCCTTTTTTTAAATACATATGTACGTACGAGCATGTACAGGGCATTTTTTGATTTTCTTTGGATTTTGTTACAAATATATTATGTATTCAATGCTATTAATAATGGAAAATAATATCGGCCAAATGGTCACCTCTGACACAAACGCGTGCTCTTTCAATCACATTTTTCATCACATTCTGCAGCATGTCATCCGGAATATCTGCAATAGCTTATACCCGGTCCTTCAAGTAACCCCAGAGAAAGAAGTCGGGGCGGACCTTGCCTGCAAATGCCTATTTCACAATTGCCATTGTTAATCTGATTGTATCGATCGCCAGTAACAGTAACAGTTTCGTCATCATCATTTTTAAAATGAGCCTCGTAACTCAATCAATTTTTGAACAAATTCAGGATCATCTTTATTCAATTGGTACATTTTTGCACTCCAGTCCCGTCGTCCCGAGCGTTCATTTTTTTTAAAGTTCTTGAGTCACTTGAAGTTTGTACGGAAAGAAATGCAGGTCGCAATGCATAATTTTCCACATAGACGTTGGAGAAATCTCAATTTGTTGAACACGACGACGAATCGAAGTTCGGGACTTTCATTCACATTGTCCCTCACTGCATCAATGTTTTGTTTTCGAAGTGGTTCAGGCTTTGGTAAATCACTTACTGTGTAAAGGTTCTCCAGATTGTGGATAGTATTTTCAATAGTGCTCTTTGCAGGCACTCCACGTCGACCAAAAAAATTACGTAAATTACGCTGTGTTGCAATAATTGATGAACCATTTTGTTAAAATATTATAATCATTAAACATGTTGTTGTGGCTTCAATTCTCCGTGATGAAATGACATTGACCACTGAACACTACTGCCAACTTTCACATAATAAAACCATATCTGTGAGAAATGGCTGCATTTTCAAATCGGCCGCAGTCTCAAAAAACACCCTGTATCTTCTTTTAAATTCTCTATACTCAAAGCTGATTTTTGTTTTCGATTCTGCAAGCAAAACTACTGAACCTCAATCAAGTTACACAAACCATAGCTCATAAAGCACACTAAATAGCAACTGAAATTTAAATACATTAATCTGCTACTTTCTTCTTCTGTATAGTAATGCAAAGAAAAACCTGTTCATATTCATAGTTTTGATCAAAGTCGTTGCAGTGGTTTTCATGTTAATCTAAAATAAAAAGACATACATAAATTTAAACAAAACAAAATCAAAAGATGTTTAGTCGAAAATAGATGAAGATAGAGCTTTAATCCTACACACCGCAATATGGTGTTATGTACGAGCAAGCACGAGCGCCTACAGAAGAAAAGTCGTATTTTCGTAAAGCACGCACATAAAATAATTAATAATCCTCGTCCTCCTAAACTAACGAACTAAAAAAACATTTCCTTACGTTACGCATATAATAATTAATAATAATAATCAATAAGATTTCTTCAGTTATGTATATATATATTTTTTTTTTTTTTTATAATTATTTTATTTATGTATATCAAATTTCAGTGAGAAACGAGATCAATTGAGTTTCAAAATTAAAAAGAAAAAAAAAAAAAACATTAATTAAAATAATAAAAAAAAAAAACAAATTGTATTCTAGCACTAATTTGCTACGGAAATTCCCGTCTTTGGAATTCTCCTCCCATGGAAATCAGGAAAATATTTTTTTTTTTTCTTTTTTGTTTAGTTAAACCGAAACTTGGAGTTTACAGAAACTTAATACCACCTGAGTTTCAAATCACCACACTCCCTCTCTCTCTTCTTCATAACGCCCGTGTCCTGTAATAGCATAATAGTATTCATATCCTCTTTGGCGCGCGCAAATTAAAAAAAAAAAAACTGGAATTGCAAAATCAAATTCTTTTAAATAAATTTGTGAGCTGTATTGCTGTTGTGGTTTTCCTTGTATATAAATATATTTATATATATTTATACGGGGTGCGCCATCTTTTATGTCGGTATGCAAACATTGAATAACTTTGACATTTATCAACCGATTGACTTGAGTAGACATCGAATATATCGTGGCCAACAAGCGAAAATATCACGGGCAACAAGCACCGTCTGACAACACTATTCGTCGTTTGGTGTCGAATTTTGTTGAACAGGGGACAGTGGGAGATCGTCGACATACCGCTCATCAACGCCCAAGGTGTTCCAATGAACTGCTTGAAGCGGTAAGAGGGAGTGTTTCCGAGAACCCACATGTGTCATATCGTCACCGCGCTTTTCATTGCTGACAGACCGTCCACGTAGCTTGGAATACAGCCAAACAGTCGCTCGAATGGTTGACACTGAACCTGATTTTTGGAAGCAAATTTTGATGACCGACGAGGCCCATTTCTCACGCTCTGGATCCGTTAACATGCAATATTGCCGCATTTGGGGAACGGAGGATCCACACGAGATCCATGAAACACAATTGCATGACCAAAAAGTGACTGTTTGGGCCGGCGTTTGCGCCAGAACCATCATTGGGCCATTTTTCTTCAGAGAAGGCGAAACAGTCGATGGGAATCGATATCGGTGGATGTTGGCTCATTATGTCTGCCCACAAATGTGTGAAAACGGTTTGGACGGTTACTGCTTTAAACAAGACGGTGCGCCATGCCACATTGCAAATCAAACAATGCTGTTTCTGCAACGAAAATTCCCTGGACGTGTGCTGTCAAAAAATGAAAACATTGACTGGCCACCAAGATCTCCAGATTTGACCCCTCCGGACTTGTTTTTGTGGGGTTATTTGAAAAGCAAAGTGTACGCCAGACTATTGACGAGCTCAAGGCAAACATTCATGCTCGAAAAAGTGATGGAAATCGCAACAAAAAGGGCTCATTTTGCTTTGGTCAATAGAGGCGGCCACTTGATTGATGTTGTATTCAAAAACCAGTCGAAATAAATTGTAAAGGACCAAATTAAATAAAAATACCTCATATATGGAAATGGTTTTTTTTTTTTTTAAAGTTATTCAATATTCACATAGCGACATAAAAGATGGCGCACCCTGTATATATATATATTTAGATGTGATGTATTTTATTATATGCTGCGACGTGACTGTAAGAATATCTGTTTACCATCGAAAATACATCTCTGCGTTTCAAACCATAGCATTCCTTTATAAGTTACCCTATGGCGATAGTTTATAATTAAAGAAATAAATAGATTTTAAGTGCTGATCTTTCGTTAAGGGTCGATAGAAATTGATGGTCCCTAAATGTCGAAGGAAATAATTTCCCAGCACAGAAGTACGTAAGCAAGTAGAATGAAGTAATGAAGATTGTATGGATGAAGGAGAAGGAGTGCAGACTGGTTCCTTGGTTTTAACTGAGTTTTGTAAATGTTGTTAATGAATGAAAGTTTTCAATCAATTAAGTTTGAAGGCACTTAAAATTTGTAATTGAAGGGTAGTTGCGCACCTTTGGGGAAGAAAGTCGTGGGCAAAGAAAAGTTTAAACGAAAATAAAAATAGAATCAGTTTGAAGAATATAGTTTTTTTTAATTTTTTTTTTAATCCGTGTTTTATTCGCTTAATTCTGTCATTTCGAATTTGTGGATTGTTTCTTGTTGACTTGTGGACATACGCATTAGAGCATGATTTTAGCCGAAGTCATCATCGTCAAAGTTTAATAGATCGGTAGAATATATTAATTTGGGAGCCGATAATAAATCTATTATTCAAAATTAACGAAAAAAAATCAGTACGAACCACGTTCTGTATTTTAAAATACTGTAACATAATGTAGCATAATGCAACAAATTCCGAAGTGTCTTTTCATTCTGGCAGAATTTTGGTCCGAAGTGTCTTTTCATTCGAGGTTCGTGTCTGCAATTAGTCTCCACAGTTCGGATAATATTACGCTAAGAGAACAAGAGATTATTGGCTGCAGCTGTCATCCTGGAATTATTACATCAGAATTTTCTTATTCCAGTGGTCGAAGAATTTGCTAGAAGTTTCTGGCTATTAGAAATGCGGCTATTTAAGGATCCAGACCAAGCAGTCGGTTTTGAACCGCACGAAGAGATTGGAAAAGTGATAACAGCCGAAGTTGTAATTTTGTGATAAATTGAAAGTTGAGAGTTAACAAGAAGAAGTAATTGGTTTGGATTTGTGAATTAAGTAATTGAAAGGAGATAAAGTGATTTTTGAAGAAAGAGACCTTGTAAGAAAAGAATTTGCGAAAAATAGTATAGTGTGAACTTGAATTGTTCTATTGACTAGAAAATAAAGAAATAATTTCACAGAATATCGTTTTATCTACTCGAGCCGTAACTCGCATACTACAATACTGTAAATCCAAGATCATGTTTTTGTTTTCCTTCTCCGAGCAGAGAATACATCTTTTGGATGCATGACTTTTTTTTATAATTTGCGCGCGCCAAATGGGATATGAATACTGTAGCATAATAATAACTACGCTCCCTAAAAATATGACGCAACAAATTCCGAAGTGACTTTTCATTCTGGCAGAATTTTGGTTCGAACTGTCCTTTCATTCGAGGTTCGTGTCTGGGACGAAGTCTCCACAGCTCATGTCAACGAAAGAGACGGATAATATCAGGGATAAAAGGGAATTATAACTGCAAGAATTATTACATCAGAATTTCTCTTGTTCCAGTGGTCGAAGAATTTGCTAGAAGTTTCTGGCTATCAGAAACTTCTGCTATATAAGGACAGATGGCGATTGAGAAAGAAGCAGTAGTTTCTAAACTGTGGCGAAGAGATTAGAAAAGTGATAGTGGGCAAAGTTGTAATTTTGTGATAAATTGAAAGTTGAGATTTAACAAGAAGAAGTAATTAGTTTGGATTTGTGAATTAAGTAATCGAAAGGAGGTAAAGTGATTTGAGAGGACAGAGACCATTGTAAGAAAAGAATTGCGAAGAATAATATAGTGTGAACCTGAATTGTTCTATAGACTAGAAAATAAAGAAATAAATTTCACAGAATATTGTTTTATCTACTCGAGCCGTAGCTCGCATATTACAATACCATTAAATTATTTCAGGGCACGGGTGTTTGTAGAAATTGAGAGAGAGAGAAAGAAAGATTGGTGTAGTAGGTTTGGAACTTAGGTTGTATTAAGTTTCAGTAAACTCCAAGGGTGGCGTCCAGATAACTGGGGAGCTGATTTGTTTTGATTTTTGTCGTTGCTCATGATTCACAGTATTTTTTTCCCTCCACCTGATGTCATCATCACGATCAAGTTGCATTTAAGCCATATGAACACCCTACTGGAAGTGTTATGCCTTCGCAGTGAAGTTGACTAAGCTTTCGTAATTGATCGACTTCTTTATTTATTTCAGACGAAATAAATAGATGATTGTTGAGATCAGGATTTGAACCGTGAACCAAGAGCGAGACAAGCGTTGATGTAAGGACTACACCACGGCCACCCTCACCCACTTTATTAATTAATTTGTTTGACGTATACAAAATAAATTCGTATTCGTTATTATTGCTCACTAGAGGGCATTTGTATCCCATTCAAGAAAATCCTAACGACATTGAAAGGCCTGCAATATTTCAGAACCGAATAACCGCCTGCAATATTTATTAACAAGAAGTGATTGTGTCATTTTTGATAAAAAAATAAATATTTCCAGCATATTTGGAAAATGGATTGATAATGACAAGGATATATTATACTGTACGTATTTTAAATATTGTCGTGAAGTTAACAAACATCCAACAAAGAGCAAATATATTTATAAAATATAATATATATCTGTTAATACATATATTTCCGTTATTTTTTTTAATTCTCATGTGTGTATGTAGCTCTTAAGGCAGAATTCTTCCAAAATATTGTAGTTCAAAATTTTCCCTGTTTTATATTTATGGGTCTGGCCGGGATCTTTTGGAAAGGTTAAAGCCGCAGAAGGGTTAAGCTCTATTTATCTGAAATTCTGAAATTTTAAAAGAATAATCGTTTTGATAATTTAAAAAAAAGTGCACAATTACCACCGCATTAGTTTTATGGATTAATGAGTTTCCTCAAAAGACATTTTTTTTTTTTTTGAGGAAAAATATTTTATGAATTCATCTAAGGTACAGATATACATAATCCTTAAGTAAAGTTCAGTACCGTTTTATTGCTGAATTATTCTGCAATTCTTTTCATTTTGAGTCCTTGTTAAGGGACTTTTTACGCATCCATTCCTTCCTTCTATACCTCTACCATTTTTATCAAATATCGTTTATACACAGCACTGCCTTCTATTCACAAATCCAATAGTCGAAGTCCCTTCATTCAACTCACTTTTTCAAACTGTTTCCTTCAATCTGACTACATTTTGTGAAGCTAGCTCCACATGAATATGCGTAATCTATCTTCGCCAACGCAATATTGAAGGAGTCATGCGATATTGTTATCCCTTGACATGTCCTTCAGTTGAAAGGATCTGCTGTATATTTTTTTTATTTTCTGGACTTAAGGCAAATATACCATGACCAGATAAGAACGATAAGAAAAGAAAATAAATGCCGCCGTGCCATAAATCGCACCAAACAGTCAATCTTTGTGGATGCATTGATGCTTGGTTGAAAACTTGTGGATTGTGGTCGCTCCAATAATGGCAATTTTGCTTGTTGACATAGCCGCTAAGTCAAAAATGGGCTCGTCCGAGAAGATGATTTTTTGGCCAAAATCCGGATCTCCGGCCAATATTTCCAGCGCCCAATTGACAATTAGCGAACTCACGGCGTTGTCTATGGTCGTCTGGCTTCAATTCTTCCGTCGGCACAATTTTATACGGATGTAGGCCCAAATCCAACCGCAAAATAAGCTTGGTTGACTCTCTGGCGATGCCTAATTCAGCTGATCGGCGCCGAATCGACATTTCTGGGTCTTCTTCGATACTGGCCGCTACGGCGGCTATGTTTTCTTCACTTCGCACCGATCTCTGTCTGGTTGGTGGCTTAAGGTCCAAAAGAGTATACTCACGCTCAAACTTTTCCGCTGTGCGACGAATTGCCTGCGCACTGAAGCCATGATGACGACCGAGCTTACGACGAAATTCACGTTGCGTATTTACTGAGCCGGAATTTCGATAATATTTTTTAATAATTTCCGCACGTCCGGGAAGCGTCAAACAAAGCTGAAATATAACAATTAAATAATAAACAACCCTTTATTACGCGATAAACCCTCCTTTCCCAACACAGTCGTTAGTATCCTTAGAGATGATAATTAGGTGGTGGATCTCAACTTATTTATTAGCCGGAAGATTTGAAGAATTCAGTAATGAGTTACATATTTCATGGCTATTAATTAGATAAGGGACATAAGCCATCTTATCCACTTGTAAAATTTACAAGTGTTTTTCGTCTCGTTAATTTTGCCCATAGACTTATCGAGCAGCTGAATTTTTCGACGAATTGAAACATTTGCTTCTAACTGGTGGAGGACTGAAGCTCTAGAATTATGTGGCTATGGTTTGAAGATATTGGGCGCAGTGGTTACCACAATTCTTTTGCGCTTCTTGTGGTCAATAATGAAATTTCGATGTAAACCGGGACAGTCTCTTGTGATTGCTTCTACGTTAAACCTCCTTTATTGATGATGGACTTCGATCATCGGCCAGAATGCATAGTGAATGATGGGGTGAGAGAATCTGGTGCTAATATCACATTTCACATCACATTTCTTTGTAAAAGGTAACATCGTGAAAGCTGTGCTTGACAACTAACGGCTCAATTACTTTTCATTTTCTAATCTTAGCGTTCAATTTGTCATGTTTCGAACAACAATTGCAACAATGTAATCCAGCAGCTATTAGAGCCTATTTTTGATAATGTCGTTGATCGCAAAGTAGGCACAGTCGAAGAAAATACGATTAGCTCTGATGCGAATTGATGGTATCCATTTATTGATATTCCGTAGTCGTCTTACAATAGTTAATCTACATCAGAATTATTATTTCTTAGAAAGGCAAATAAACACGGGCCGGGACCATAAGTAAAATCCGGAATGGGGTCAACTTAACCGTATGAAGCCAGGATTTAACAAACTCCACAGATTCTCAGAGCATTTATCGTAATATCTTTATCTATGAAGTATTTCAACATACCATGCTAAAACTAAAAATGCATATGTACATACATATTTCTTAATGATAATTTTTTTTTAGAAAATCATCACTTATACCGACATTAATTACCAGTAGCACAATACTGTCTGCAGGTAAATATCTTTTCATTTCATGGAAATGAAGTGGAATTAGTTAAAATTTATTTTTGTGTTCACCAACTGTACCTTATAGACAAAATTTCTTTCAATTTGAGTACTTCGTGTTCACCATACTTCCTGGCTCACAAGAGAATATTTTGGACCAGGAAAGCAAAGCAATTGAAAATATCCAACTATTCTCTTCATTAATGACTTCCAAAATGCATCCATCATTACAGAAATTTTCAGTTTGAATCCCTCTATTATTTAGCTTGCTTGTTTAGCTAACTATAGTGCTATTGTTCAATTACTCCTTGTTGGCTTGATTGTTTGTTTGGTTATACTCTTCAAGTAAGATAGAAAATTGGGTAACATATTTATATACTGATCACATACTGAAAACAAAGAGCTAGAAAATAGGAAAGAAAACCGGGGCAAATCACACATATCCCCTAGAGAGATTCGGGGAAGTTTTAAACAATTTAAGTCCATTACCATCCCTTGCCTCATTCCATCGACGTTAACGGTCTCCTGAGTGTACTTCTATGTCTGTCTCAGTTAAATTTTGAGAATGTGCCTTTTTATTACAACAAATCCAATGAGGCTGAACGGATATGTATTTGGAGAATGGTGAAATTTTATTCCATAGCCTCTGTGTGTCGTGTTTAGATGGGTGGTATTTTGACGAAGGAGGAAGTTTAATGGGTTTCACTCATCCTCCCACAACCTCCCCCCATTCAAATTCCCTTGCCAACAACGGTATGGTTTCACCTTTAACTAAGTTAAAAGGAATAAAATTGAAATTGGTTATACAACATACAATGCCACAGATCCAAAAACATACAAAAACACACACTAACGCGTTCACCCGCGCCGGATGGAAGGATATATGTACGTGTGGGCATTACCTACCTGGATATGGATCGAATTGACATTTATTCTGCGGTACTTGAAAATGTGTTGGTAGGTTAAGTGTTTTGACTGTGAATTGTTTTTATGTGTACCTCTCCTCATTCCATAGGGTAGATAATGAAGATGGTGTCATCAAATTTTACACGAGATATGTTTATAAATGTGGAGTTTTGCTATGCTCTGCTCTGCTTTTTTCGAATATTAAAATTTTGGAAGTTGTTCGAAAATGTCTTTAAATTTGTTCTACAATTATATATATTTATTATTTAAAAAAAATAAAGTATTTAAATCTGAGAGAGACTTTTTAACTTAGCTCCTTATTTTAAAAGAGAACACTTTAAATATTTTCTAGGGTGTAGATACGTCCAGTGAGGTAGGTAGGGTACTGCACCCACATTTTCAGACATTACTTCAAATTTACTCGTTTTTTACTTGCACACAAGTATTAATTTCTTCAAAATGTTCGATCTTGAGATTTCTATCAACCTTGACATTACTATGATAGAGAAACTCGATAAAGTGGATCTCTCCATTCCTGTCTGTCTCTGTACGCACGACTGGACGCATTTCTTCAAACTGTATATCTGGGGTCAGTAGTACCAATATTAATGGTACTTTGATTTTGAAAAAACTCGATTTTCTCGAAAACGGCTGTAACGATTTTGATCAAATTTGATGTTTGAGTTTGAGGCTTTTTTTCCCAATAAATACGTTTAACGGTACTTTGTTTACTAACCGGTTTCTTAAAATTTGTTATTTCTCGGCTATGATTTGATAAGTTTTGTTCGAAATTAATATATTAACCATACGAGTATTTGACATATACAAGATTATTGCACATCAAGTTTTGGAAAATCTTTAAAAAAAAAATCTCTTTTATATCAACGGATTTTAAATCTGAGTGACTTGTAATTAAACAACATTATATGTATATGTATTAAGAATTTGTTTTTATAATTTGCGCGCCAAAGAGGATATGAATACCCTTAAATTATTTCAGGACACGGATGTTTGTAGACAGGAGAGAGAAATGATTGATTGGTGTAGTGGTTTGAAACTCAGGTGGTATTAAGTTTAAGTAAACTCTAAGGTGGTGTCCAGACAACTGGGGAGCATTTTTTTTTGTTTTGTTGTTATTGTCGTTGCTTATGATTGACAGTATTTCTTCCGTCCTCCTGATGTCATCATCACGATGAAGTTGCATTTCCAGCCATATGACTGCCAGTGTTAGCCTTCGTAGTAGAGTTCATAAGCTTTCGCAACTGATAGACTTTTTTATTTATTTTATGCGAAATAAATAGATGATTCTTGACATCAGGATTTGAACCGTGAACACACAGCGTGACAAGCGATGATGTTACCACAACACCACGGCTATCACGGCTAAGTGCAAGTACGTTCGACCCAGTTATACACTTTATTTAGTAAGTTTTTATTTTCCAGATAGGGCAGCTAATATTCAAGATGACCTTTGAATTAAAATTTCCAGAAGATACTCCAAAAGTAGATATATTTGTGATCAGCGTCAAAAGTTATGTCGATTTGTCGTCCCGTTCGTATGTATGTTACCAGTTTTTTTGGGTCTTGTACAGGCTTCACATGTCTAGGCTTCAGCTTTCTGAAATCCGAAGCGGTACAAGTGTAAACAAATCTTAAATCCATCTACAAATACGACTACTTTTCAAAAAATTGTTTTTGATTGCCCTTACAAAATAAAGGGTGGTTAAATTTTAAGGGCCGATGTTGAATGTGAACCACACCTAAACGTCAAGTTTTTTCCTGCATTACATTTGACATTTCTCAATTTCAGACTAACTCAATTTGAACCATGAAAAGATACACAATCGAGCAACGCGTTGAAGTTATTCAGGCTTATTATGAAAATGGGCGTTCAAATCAAAATGCATATCGTGTTCGCGATAGTGTGGCTGAAGAGCCGTCCACCTCAACTCGTACGTCGTGCCCAACAATTGCACCTCTCACGCTCGTCGTTGATGAACATTATGCATAAAGACTTGCATTTACGCGCTTACAAGGTGCAATTGACTCAAGAGCTAAAGCCTCTTGACCATTTCAAGCGTCGTCAATGGTCACAATGGTGGCAAGAAATGGCAACAGTGGATGATCAATTTTCGAAGAAAATCATCTTCAGTGATGAGGCACATTTTCACCTCAGTGGATTCATCAATAAGCAGAATTGCCGCATTTGGGCGAATGATAATCCAAGAGTGATTGTCGAAAAACCAATGCACCCACAAAGAGTGACTGTTTGGTGCGGTTTATGGGCTGGCGGCATCATCGGGCCGTATTTTTTCCAAAATGAGGCCGGTCAGGCAGTTACTGTGAATGGTGTTCGCTATCGTGAGATGATAACGAACTTTTTATGGCCAGAATTAGAAGATATGGATGTGGTTTCAACAGGATGGTGCCACTTGCCACACAGCTAACGAAACAATGGCTCTTTTGCGCGACAAATTCAATGGCCGTGTTATCTCACGTGGTGGCGATGTCAATTGGCCGCCAAGATCATGTGATTTGACACCGTTGGACTTCTTTCTTTGGGGTTATTTGAAAGAAAAGGTGTACGTCGATAAGCCAGCAACAATTCAAGAGCTAGAGGATGAGATAATTCGGCATATTAACGGCATAGAACCTCAATTATGCCTCAGCGTTATCGAAAATTTGGACCATCGGATGGAGGTGTGCCGCCGAGGTCGCGGCGGCCATTTGGCCGATATTTTGTTCCATACATAATTGAACCATACCAATTTTATCATAATAAAAAGAAATGACAGTAATTTCCTAAATAATTTGTGTTTTATTCAAAATCAACATCGGCCCTTAACACTTAACCACCTTTTATATAGACTTTCGTCTAACTTTTTGGAGCCTTTTCTTAAAAAAAGACACACATTTTACTATCTCAGAGCTATGTATTTACGACGATGGTTATGTCATATTGTTAATATCTCATCAGTATCAGTTAGTAACAGCCAGGTCCACTTTCTTTTAAGTAAAAGTTGTAACAACAGTTTTCCTGATATTTTCTTTACTCTATCGCGGAACTTATAAGAAACACAGTTCTAAGTGGTGAATAACACAAAAAAAAAAAAAAAAGCAGGAAAGTTACAAACACCTAATAAAGTTGTCGTCGCATTCGGAATTGATGCAATGATATCTTTCTATTCAGAGGATATTTCCGCGGTTTTTATCAGAAAAGAAATTTATGAATTTTTCTTAGCAGGAAGTGGGTGTGGCTGCCAAATTTGTAACTGAAGGTAACGGATTCTGATGAGACATTTTCAATAAGACTTATCTATCGCATAAATAGCTTTGAAAAATCAATATATGGTACAGTGTATGGACGAAATATCGAGAACAGAAGCGTCTATATATGTCGTTAAAGTAATATTTTTTTAGTTTCTAGCAAAAATATTAAGAAAAACGATGGATTGCTTCGAATTATAAATTTCAGTCTTCTGGCTAGAAATTAAGGGATAGGGTATAAAAACCTATGGGATAGGAAGTACAAAATCTAAAACCTTGCAGTAGTAGAATTTCTAATTTACTGTTATAGATATTGCTACTTATTTTGATATGTATACAATCGACTCCGGTTATTTGAGAAAAAGGATCAAAAATCTGAAAATTAATAAACATGTTATCGTTTGACCACCGATAATAAAGTTACATCACAGATAATAAAGTAACGTTATTATCTGTGGTGTGACACTTTTCATACAAATAATTTGGCTCAATTGAAACTCGGTTAACTGAAAAAATTATTTCTTCCAAAATGATTGATTTACACTAAGAAAGCTCAGCATAATTAAAATGATTAAAGAAAAGTAAAGTAAAGAAAAATCGTAGCATACATTTCACCAAAATGTTATTACTACTCATATTCCAAAAAATGGGTCTCACAATTATGTCTGTCTGTCTGTCCGTTTATATCTCGGACTGTAAAGTAAACGGGCCTAGGGATTTTCTTCAAACTTCATACCTGGCGCCTGTGGGCTTATACCTCGAGGCAAAATCAGAATTTCATTCTAGCCTCAAAGCTAACTAAATACTTTACAACTATATATCGATAACTAATTGTCAATCGTTTCCGTTTATTTTCAGTTTGATAACCTTAATACTATGTACATATATCTAGTACTATGGCTCAAAATATTCGACCTAAACTAAGCAATTTAAAAATGAGAAAACCAAAATCGTTTAGAATTGTCAGTATTGATGAAATTTACCAATTCTTATTTTCTTTATTTAATTCCAGCTGAGGCCGATCTTAGAGATAAATATTCTGAGCCCCAGTACTACGATGTCAAAGGTCAGAATAATATATTTTTTCCCATTTCCATTTTCGTTTCTAGAATATCTACTTAACTGATTTTTTATTTTTTTTTTTTTTGTATTTCTTTTTTGGTAGATAAAGTTGGCATTTTAGCTTTTTTTGGTAGTTTTGTACATTCTTATACATGGATTAATTTGTGGACCTTTTTTTAGATCTTAAGGTTTAAGTTATTCAATTTGCTTATGCTTTAACATAAAAAAACGTAATGGATGAATATGAAACTTAGACCGTTTGTTTACATATTTAGAAAAATATTTAGTAGATATCCTTATTCAGATATCCGGGGTGAACAGCTTTATTCAGCTGTTGCTAACCTTGTGCTTCTGGAATATATTTCAACTCTCTTGGTTCGGTATGACTTAGGCAATTAATTTAAGCAATTTTAAGCAGATACTTTGAGAATTCCATGTATCAATGCTTGCTTTAAGACGTTGTTGGATGTACACGGCTTAGTTAACCTTGACGTCTTAGCCGATGAAAACCAGCGAAGAACAACTTCTGACAGTCGCGAAGGCTCAAACCATGACATAATCTGGTGCCCTACTCCTGAATATCTTCTGATTGCAATACACCAAAATTATACAAAAGAAAACCAGTGCATCACTCACGATAAATAGCAGAATATTTTTTTTATAATTTCAGCACAATTAAACCAATCAAACAATTCTGCTATTTACATTACAGCTGCTATTTTAAATAAAGTGTACGACTGTATCACACTTACATACACCTACATATGTACACATATATTGTTATCTGGAAAAATTCAGGTTTTAAATTAACTTTTTTTTCAAACCGTTAAAATTCATAAAATTTATTTAGGCAATTTTCCAAAACTTAGTATGCCATGACCTTACATATACAAACATATTACATATTGTTTATATACGAGTATTAATTTCGAACAAAATCAATTGAGCCATAACCGAGGAAAATCCAATTTTTCAAAACCAGTTTATAATTAAAGTGTTACGCCGTCTGATAGCATTTATTCACCATAACTCAAATATCAAATTTGCTTAAAATCATTGGACCCGTTTTCGAGAACAAAAATTTTTTTCAAAATCGGCCATTAGTAAAGTACTGTTAATTTTCGACTTAAAACGAAAAATCAGATTTTGTCTTGAATTGTGAACCCACCAATACCAGATATGTAGTTTGAAGAAAATTCGTCCAGTCATTTAGGCTGCAGTCGACGGGATCCGAATTTTCCCAGAAAACACAAAAAAAAAAAAACAATTTCAAGGTTTTTCACCTCCTGCGAATATTGGATAAGCATCCGACACTAAACTTGTGTCACTTTAATTCACGTCTCATAACGAACGAACACAAATATGACTTCTGGCATAGCCAAGAGCAACGCCGTCGTAACGTTAAGACGTTGCATTAACACCTTGATGGTCGTAAGTTCAACTCTTCTCGAAGCATTATGTCTTTTTTTTGTATTAATTTTCTGAAAAAAACACCTATTTAAGTTAGTAATGACAATTTTTCTTAGCTAATGCATTCATATACATTACACATAAATAGCAATATTGGCTACAAGTACTTCTCTCCTATTAATAATAGCAAAATAAGAGCAAAAACTCACTTGAAAGAGGTTGAAGGAGAGACGATTTGTACGCCTAATTTGTCAGTATAAAAATTTGTTAATGGAGAAAATTAGAAAAAAAAAATATTCCTTTCCCCCACGGAATTTAGTCATAGATCAGCCAATAAAAAATAATGTTGGTGTCATTCATCAATCTGCTAGCCTTCTCGGCTACGGAGGTGTTATCGTTGTGGAGGTCAAAAGCATATGTACATATGTATGCAATAATTCATCATAAAAGCTAAAACAACTTTTGGCGATATTCTTCTTTACAATTTATATTGCTACCCTAGTTATTTTGTTAGTAACTACATTACTGTTGTCACTATAAAAATAGAAACCTGTAGTGTAAATATTTGCAGTTCTTACCAGATATTTGTAAAATAATAAATAACACGTATGGCTATAATATTCCACTAACCTTATGTCGACTATTTTTATACCACATACTTGGAATCCATCCTTACTCAGCGGCAACATAATGGACGTATTTTTGGTCTAGTTTACCTCATCTAGTTAGTTTGAAACAACTATCCATAGCATATGACCAAACGCCTTATTTACATACATATGTCTTTTAAAGACAAAAAACTCATTATACCCTAACATACCTCAACACACCTACTTAAACCTATTTACCACCAACAAATTTCGGTTTAAATTCACGTTGAGGACAGACATTGTTCTTTCACAGAAAAGCCTCCTGACTGTCATCTGAGAAGGACCAAAATGCTGTCCTGTCCTCTCGATGCTTTGCAATTACACAATTGCATTAAAAATGTTGGCCAGTGTAAAACCAAAAGTCAATAGTCTCACAATTTCTATTAACCGCTCCGATCTAAATTTTAAAATTGAATCACTATGTAAAGCGTTTCCCAAAATTCACGCAAAAAGTAATTTTGATAGAAAACACCGGTTTTTAATTAAAAATTGTAAATGTTTTATTGATTTATGTAGGGAATATCATATCGGGTAAATGGCCTCCACGACTTTGCTGGCACATACGCACTTTTTTGTCGAAATTTTCCATGACCGTTTTGCATAAATGTGGCTGAATTTCGTTGATACAGCACTCAACTTGCTCCTTCTGGCATAAACCTTAGACTTCAAAAAAACCGCATGATATGGGCGGCCAATTATGATCACCAAAACGGGAAATTACACGACCAGGAAATGACATGTGCATTAATTGAATTGTTTCTCGGGCTGTATGGCATGTGGCACCATCTTGTTGAAACCACATGTCGTCCACATCCATATCTTGCAATTTAGGCAAAAAAAACTAGATTATCATGTCGCGACAGCGAGCACCATTAACTCTTATTGCCTGACCAGCCGCATTTTCAAAGAAAAATGGGAACGGAATGCATTTGTTTCTCAACAATCACTCTTGGATTTTCTGAATCCTAAATTCGACGATTAACAAGCCATCAAGATGAAAATGAGCCTCATCGCTGAAGATGATTTTGTGTGAAAAATCAGCATCCACTTGTTGTTGTTCCATAATCCATTCGATCAGAATGTTAAAGAACACTAATTGATCCAGTCTCCAGAATGTTAAAGAACACTAATTGATCCAGAATTTTTAAATTAATCTCTTCACAGTTGATGAAGTTGAATCACTATTCCGACCATATTTTGTACGAAAATTGCGAACTGTAGCTGCCAAAACTTCATCAAAAATGAAAACGCGTTGATCTTTCCTGTAGCACTACATTTTTAGTAACCCTGGACTGTCAGCTGTCACTTGTTTTTTTTTTTTTTTTTCGTTGGCAACACTTTACCGTACAAATGGCCCAAAATTCAAATCTCGCGTGAATTTTGGAACACCCTTTACTTTGTACATTGTAAAATCCAATTCACGTCTAATTCACATGTCATGCACAATTTTGGGTACATTATCTCATTTCCTCATAATTTCTCTTGAAAACGCGAGAATATAGATACTCGTATAAGGCTATCACATAACAATAATGTTTTCATCGTTAACATCGTTATGTGTTTTCTGAGCTGTATATAGTTATAATAAAATAATGTTTATTGATCAAAAGTTTCATAAAAAAATATGAAAGAATATGAGAATATGAGCTGGCGTCAGACGAATAAGGGAAAAAATTGTATGTACTAAATATAAAAGAGTTTTAAAGTTAACGTAATCAAGCTAAGTTCAATTCACTCAAAATGCTTCGTCCACTATTTGCTCCCGGTATTTAAGGGCAGAAATCAAATAGCTGCATGTGTAGTTTGACACACAAAAGGCAAAGTGGAATTGTATCAAATTTGCCATATTAACAATAAAAAGCACACACATACTTCTACTACACCTGATCCATTCCATTCATCTGGAAACAGGATGAAAGAGTAAACAAATTAATTATTTAAAAAAAAAAAAAATTTTGCTTGAAGGCGTAAAAAGGATGAACGGATATTTATATTGACGGTTCCAAGCGTCTTTAAATACCCGAAGGAGGGTGAAAATGAAGTGAATACAGTAACGAGCATAGGGTATAAATAGGGCGCCTTGACAAGGGGCTCTTCAAATTATCGATATTAACACTAGGTTCACGGGACGCGTCATTTTGACGCATTTCGAATTTTATAAAGAAAATTAAAAATCCGTTCGAATTTTTATTTTATTTCTTGCACTAACTTTTATCCTTTGAACCAGGTAAATACATATTGAAGTCTATTTTCTTCAAAAGTGTTGAAATATTGATGTTGTTTTTCTTTAAATATATGTATTCGTTCAAGCGTGAAATTGATCTGTCTGTAAACCTAGGGTTAAAGATATTATAAACGTGATCCGCGAAGTCTTATTGTTTCTGTCAAAAATCTAACAGAGTGTTAAAACAAACCACAACAAGTTTGGTAGCTATCTTTTGGTAACACTATTTAATTCGTTCACTATCTTACACAAATCCGCTCCTGTCGAAACGAACGCTTTAAACTTTTTTTTAAATCATATACCTCTACTACAAATGCAGTGAAGAAGTGAATACTTATGGCAAAAAGCACATTGAAACGTTCAGGCAAATTACTATCTCTAGCTCCAGAGTTGCATATTCTACATATTTAGTTATTTTCCACTATGAATACATTTCTGTGTATAGGATGACGGAAGAGTGCGCTCTTAATGCCATTTTCTATCACGAATGTGTGTATGCAATTTATTCGCTGATCTAGTGAATAATGGCTGATTGTAAGCCAGGCAGAAGAGACACATGGAAATACATGTGTGCGTTTAAACCATGCATAACAACTTTAATAATGATGTTATATTCTGTCAGAGTATTCTGGATGCATCCGCATCTCATAAGGGACGATGACTCTTCATATTTTTTATTTAATCGCTCGTTCCTTTCACTGGCAACAACACATCATTAGCTTTGATAGTACTTTCTAAAGTGAATTCATTTGGAAATATGCACATTACGCTTTAACAAGCGCTCTCGTTCTGAAGTTCTGTCGCAGTGGAATTGCAAGTGAGGACGTTAAAAAAAAATATTTATTTGTGATGAATTAGTACGTCAGAATACGTACGATGGCACATTAGTTCCTCTTGATTTAAATTTTAATGAAGTATAGGTAAGGTACTTTGTTCAAGGTCTAAAACTGCTAATTATGAATCCACTCTAGAAATCAGAGTGATAGTAAAACACTTGTATAAATAGTTGTCAGGTTAGGACCCAGGGTTCTTGAAGTAATTCAGCTATTAGCCCGCAACCTACGCGACACCTTGGCATCACCCGAAAAGAGGAAAGAATAAGTGCGAGGTGTGATTATATTGTTATTTGCATGAGAATGTTAGATATTGCGCCATCCGCCTCGAATAGGAACTTTTCCCCCTCGCTTTCAGCAGTATATTTGCCAGTTCGTATAGTTCTCCAAAACAGGAGTTCCCTAGAAGATACAAACGTCTTGTGCTTATCTTCAACCATCTCAGGGTCTCCGCAGCCTCTGCCAAAATATTCTTCATTTGTGATTTTCAACTGCCCAAAGTGCTTTCCCAGGAGATTGTGTCTCATTATCACCCTTGATGCTAGAGCTTTGTGTTCTGTTTCCATTTATTTTAGTTGATGCACGTCGATCGGATACCAGTTTGACCAATTTATTTGTTTCTTCGTTACCGATGTATTTAATATAGCCTGGTACCCAAACAATTTGGTGATTATTTTGCCTACTCAATGCCCTAAATTATACGGGATAGAGTGCGACTATTTTCGATTCGATTGGCATCAGTGGCAGCTCGTTCACAGGAGCAAATCAGCACGTGAACCCCAAACCTCGCCTTAAAAAATCCCACGTAAACAGTTTCTAAATCCGTATTATTATCAACCTTTGTTTCCGGGTACAGTGAAAACGGCTTCACGAATTTTAATAATTTTTTTTTTATTGATTAGGAGATTGATTAAGAGATACGAAATGTAATGAAATTTAGAAATGCAAATAACTTCAACACTAACTAGCTGTCGGCTTTTGGAGCTTTTAAGCACGCAGATTTCAAGTCCAAAACCATGTTTGCATGAGGGGCGGCTGATAAGTTTGCGGCCTGAGATACTCAACAACGAGTCATCTTCTCATTAGTTATAGCTCTAACTGCGGCACTCTTTAGTAGTATAAATATCACCTCGTTTCAATAATAATCTCATTTTATTATTATCCGTGGTAGGATGAGCACCGCGCTATGATAAAGTACCTCGTGAAAAAAGGAAAATCGCCTAAAGAATTTTCGAAGACATGTCATCGACTCTTTAGGGCGGTTATTTCAACAAGGGCGAGAGAGCTGTGAAGACGATCCCCGCCCAGTTCGTCTTGTGTCAGTGATCACTGAAGAAAACATCGGAAAAGTTCAAAAATTAGTTCTGGCCGACCGAAGAATAAAAATGTGCCAGAGAGCGGACGAGTTGCACATCAGCAAAGAATGGATTGGAGAAATTTTGCACGAGCATTTAAACATGAAACAAATTTGTGCGCGCTGGGTACCGAAAATGCTCACGCAGTTCGACAAGCAACGACGACTCGCGTGCTGCGAAAATTTTTTGGACAGGGACAATCTCGACGAAATTTGCGACCCAATCGTAACTGTAGATGAGACTTGGAGAGACTCTTTCCTTTTTTCTAATTTAAAGAAAGGATTTACGAGGCCGGAGATTTGCAGATGAGAACGAGATCAAGGCGGCTGTAGAAAGTCATTTTGTAGGCAAAGAAAGATAATACTTTTTGGTGGTATTAAGGCACTGTATGCCCGATGTGAGAAATGAATTTCACTCGAGGGAGATTATATTGAGAAATACAATTTTTTAATCGGATCTCTTCTTTCACTTAATGCCTTAGGCTATCTAGAAGCTGAACAATATTAAAAATTGGAAAATAAGTAAAATTAGCTTCGTTTTTTTTTATAGAGCTTCATAATCCCTATCCTTGGAACAAGCGTCGTGATGTAGTTTCACCGAAATAGTAGTATCATTACACAATCTTTTTCTCTTCTACTCGAATAACATCTGTCACATGAAAGTACTTATGTACATATCTTTATATCTACGTATAAGCGGTTGCTATTAGTAGCATCTGGAGCATCAAGAAAAAAAAAATCAGCAAAACAAAAAAAGGAAACGAAACACAAGCTCAACTCCTTCGATGTACAAAATACAAGTTGCAAATTTATCCAATGAGTAGTGTATTGAAGAGATACTCTTCGTGTGAGGCACCACCAAATTCACCCATTTTTGCTACTCATTCTTCAGTAGTAATAGCAACAAAGTTGAAATGATAATGAAAATATGTTTCCATAGATAAGAAGTAGAAAAAGGGCCAAAAAGAAAAGGGACCTACGAGACGAAAGAACATTTGTGTGGAGCTGGAGGAAACACTTTGGCTGGTGATGGGAAATGACGCGTGTTTGAGGGTGAGGATTTGACTGCCGGGAAATTGTTAAAATTGCTTGCACTCGACTCGACGTAGATACCTTTTTAAGGAGGGGAAAGAATGTCATTATTTGCATGATGTGAGTTTGCTCACATACATACATATGTACATACATATTATATGTCCGCCTTTTATGTTAATAACTTTATTTCTGCAGTGTTGCCTTTCAGCGAAAAGAAAAATTATGCTGATGTCTGGCATTTCTTGAAATAACGATCGCTTTAAAATTGCTTTTGGGACCAGCTGAATGGGATTTTTTTTTACTTATTAGGGATTTAAGTGTATGAGGTTTTCAAACCTTTCTGACCGCTCTCCTCTTAGTAGGAAGAAGTCTGATTTAACCACGAACAGCTGGTGTTGTTTCCTAAAGTTCAGTACTCGAAAGTCGCATATCCTAACTGGAAATTCACAGTTAAAAGCGTAATACTTTTACATCGTAATACTTTAACATCATGGACAGTTTCTATAAAGGGCCATGCAGCCTGAAAACTTGCCTTCAAGCAATTTTTTATAGCTAGTTTCAATCTTAAAGGTAATCTGCCAGGTCATGAAATGTCAAAATAGTCCGTAATGTCAGCCGCATCTAAAATGGAGAAATAGACTCTGTTCGCAGTTGACTTGATGGCTTGGTGCCTATTTGAAGGCGACGCTTGTCTTTTCGATATTGGACCTAGGTATTTTTTTTTTATAGCTGCACCAAAGGATGTGTAATCTTCATACATATCTGTAGCCCGGGCTACTGGTCATTAGGTACTACTTCGGGGCTAGTTAGCCTTTTAGCCTATGCTCTGCTTTACGCCGTTCTATATTTTCAGGCGTTCAATTCTCCTGAGTTCGATCTGGACACTGGCTATAAATACATTCACTTCGCGTCAGATTTCCTCGGACCGGATCATATTTCCAATGAGCTGTCTGGGGTTTGCAAGGTTGCTATCCTTGTTCTGAAACGTGGACAATGGAACATCACGTGTTCTGCATCTTCTTTCTCGTTATAGGAGCACGGGCAAAATGCCGAACTGTAGTGTCCGAATCTGGGCAAATACTTTGAGTATCCGCCGTGACCAGTTAGGAACTATGTGAAATTGTAGTTCATCTCTCCTACTTTCCTTTTCACCCAGGTTTCTATGTTGGGGATAAGTTTGTGTGCCCATCTTCCTGTTGTAGCATTATTCCATCGATTTTGGCGTTAAGATCGCCCTTTCCCCCATTTTAATAACTCCGCCTTGTTGCCGATTCGCGAGTTTTCTAATGTATACTCGTTTCATTTCGTTAACCTGGATGTCGATGGGAACCATGCCGCTGAGTCTGTAAGAGTAATTATAATAGTTAAGAGTAGTTAGCAATTACATGTACAGTGACTGTCACATCAATATGGAGTAATCATTGCTCTCTTGCCATAATTTGGTGGATGATATGGCAGTCGCTACGTAATAATGAAGTGAACGGCATTAAGCTAATAAGATTATTTTTAGCATACGAAGCATTTATAATAAAGGGAAACGCAGGTTTTTAATTAAAAACTGTAAATATTTTATTGATTCATAAAGTCTACATTATAAGGTTATGCATGAAATAGCATATCGTGTAAATGACCTCCACGGCTTTACTGGCACATACGCACTCTGTTGCCGAAATTTTCCATAACCGTTTAGCACAATTGTGGCTGAATTTCGTTAATACAGCACTCAATTTGCTCCTTCAAGGCGTGGCGGTCGTGGGCTTGCTAGCATAAATCTTAGACTTCAAAAAACCCCAAAGGAAAAAATGAGCCTCATCGCTGAAGTTTATGAAAAATCAGCATCCACTTGTTCTTGTTCCATAATCCATTCAACGAACTCTATTCGGTGTGCGTGGCTTCAGTTCTTGAGTCAATTGCACTTTATATGCATGAAGGTGCAAATCTTTCGTGAGAATACGCTGTAGAAAACTTCTCGAAATGTCCAGTTCTTGACCACGGTGCCAAATTGATGTTCCTGAACTCTCAACAACACTCTCACGAACTGCTTCAATGTTTTGTGCTGAAAGACCTGTTGAATGACGGTCAGAGTGACTTGATCCAGCTTCCCTGAATTTTTGAATTAATGTCTTCACAGTTGATGAAGTTAAATCACTATTCCGACCATATTTTGCACGAAAATTGCGAACTGTAGCTGACACGCCTTCATTATTTTTAAAATATTGCTCAACAGTGAAAACGCGTTGTTCTTTCGTGTAGCACTCCATTTTTAATAACCCTGAACTGTCAGCTGTCACGCTCTCTTTTTTTCTTTCGTTGGCAACACTTTACCGCAAAATTCAAATTTTGCTTGAATTTTGGGACACCCTTTACATGGTGTCAGATGTAAAATCGGGAAAAGAAAACTAATATCAGTTCGAAAGAAAGTGCATGCAGCAATTGCAAAAGTGCGAAATTTCCAATCAATATATGAGAGGTCCGAGTGAAATGAATTTCGAAGAGCCTGCAAAAAATTGGCCGATGTGGAAACAAAAATTGAAAATATTCTTATAAAGCCAACAAATCTCAACAAAACCGAAAGAAGTTGAAACAAGCCAGAAAAGACAGCAATGCCCATATTCGATGTGTAAAATTCTTACATGACCAAAAATTGAGGCAACAAATCCTACAATGCCCCAGAGGAAGTAAAAATTGTTGGTCATTCATCAAACATATTAAAAATTCTGCCTCGTCTGCCATCCCCATGCTCAATTACATTCCAGCTGTCAGCTCCTTGGACAAAGCCACTCTTCTTGCTGCTCACTTTGCAGCGAACTCCACGCTGCCAGATAATGCTTTGTCTCCGCCTGTATTTGAGAGCGTCGAATTTTCCATAGGATAGGTCCACTTTCGCACTCGTACAGTTGCAGGAGTACTCAACTTAACATACCCAAATCCGCTGGTCCAGATGATATCTCCCCATAGTTATGAAGAGGTGTTTTTCTAAGCTGGCAAAACCTCTGCGTAAGCTTTTCTGTCTATTCTATTCTTCAGGGCTCTTTCCAAGTAGATGGAAATAGCATTTGTCCAGCCCGTCCCTAAAAAAAGCGAATCTTCCTCCCCATCCAATTACCGACCCATTGCACTTACGTCCCTTGTTTTCAAGGTCATGGAAACGCTGATAAATCGTCAGCTTATGAAATATCTCGATTTACGAAAACTCCTTAATGACCGGCAGTATGGTTTTCGTAGTAACAGGTCCACTGGTGATTTGATGGCATATCTCACAGAGAAGTGGAACCAATCTCTGCATCACTTTGGCGAAACTAAGTTGGTTGCGCTTGATATTTCAAAGGCATTTGACAGAGTTTGGCATCAGGCTCTTTTGTCGAAAATGCGTGCATGTGGCGTCGATGAGTCTTTTCTTCAATGAATTAGAAATTATGTACCTTTCTTCAAGTCTGCAATTCACCAAATAAATGCTGGAGTTCCCCAAGGCTCTGTTTCTTTTCGACTCTCTTTCTTATTTTTATAAATGATCTCTTGTCTGCAACTTCTAGTCCAATCCATGCCTGAGTACCCTCAGTTTTTCATATTCGTTCCATTACTCTTGCAAAATGTCTACGATTCCTTAAACGGTGCAAGAAATATTTTACCTCGTCTGATCTGGCCTCAATTTATAAGGCATTCATACGCCCAAAGCTGGAATATAACGCCCATATCTGGTTTGGTGCACCCAAGACCGTTCTGCACATTCTAGACAGGGTACAGAATCGCGCGTTAAAACTTATGGGTGATAGAGACATTGTGAATTCCATACATTCACTTGAACATCGGAGAAATGTCTCATGTCTCTCTCTGTTTTATCGTTTTTTTTTTTTCATAAAAAATGCTCCAGCGAAATAGCCAGTTGCATTCCTCCCCTTCAAAATTTCACCCGCAATACGCGTCATGCTTTGAATGCACATCAGTTCACCCTTAAGCCCAACTTCGGTCGTACTGTTAAATATAGGGATTTGTTTATAAGTCGAACGACACGAATATGGATTGACTTCCAGGCTCTACACTCGTATTTCCTCATCACTACAACCTTCAAACATTTAAAGCCAACGTGCACAGGCTTCTCCTCTGTTCTTCTTCTCAATTTTCCCAAACGCCCGATAAATTATAAAAAAAAAAAAGATAAAGTGGAGCACGTTAGAGGAAATCATCGAGATTGCAAAAATTATCTGAAAAAATCGCAGAATTATCTGAAAAAAAAACCTCAAGTTAATGTCCGGAGATAAAAAAAGAACCAGGTTGATGCTTTTACGAGTAACACATGGACAACAAAGGAAAACTGCCGTCATTCGGCATTCAACAAAGGAACGTGTCACTATGTGAGCGGTGTGAAAATGCTACAACGGGTCAACATGAGAGGTACTCGTATTGTCCTGCTTGGTTGACGGAAGGGCATATGTGTAGGATATGCGACAAGGCTGGCCACTTTGCAGCAGTGTGTAAGAGTAAATTGTCTGTCAGGAAATCGAGTAATGGGAAAAAAAAACTCATGCAATCGAACAAGAAGCGCGGAGATCAGTTAATCAACCGGTGATATTTCGACGAATGTAAACTAACAGTAGAAAATAGTCCTAAGCTAGATTTAATTAAAAGAAATAAAAATATGCATACGAGTATGATTGTAGACATATAGGGACGGATGGGTGGTAAATTAACTTTAGAAATATCAAAATCGAATTCAAATTGGATATGGGTGCGGATGTCAGCTGCATACCTTATAAATATGTTAAAGAAATGAATTACTTGGATTTCGTAAAACAATCAAACAATAACAATAAAATCACTTCTTTTGGAAAAATAACCTTGCGGTGTGATGTAAATTGAATGCACTGAATAGTTCCAATTGAGTTTGAGATAGTTGACACCAAAATCAGCCTGTTCTGTGTCATGCTGAATGTGAGAAGTTAAACCTAATAAAACAAATATATACTCGTATTATTAAAAGCAGTTCAACAATTGAACTACCATGTTCGAAAGGTGAACTAGAAAATCAATTTAGTAAAAATTTTCAAGGGTTAGTGTCACATCCAATTAAAGGACGGTTTTAAACCAGTACTCGCTTACAAAAATAAAATACCATTTAGTCTTCATGATTGACTTAAGACTCAACTACAGTGAAGGCCGACGATGGGGTTATTAGTCCAGTAGAACACCCTACTGATTCGGTAAATAATCTGAAAATTGTTGAAAAATCAGATGGGTCTTTACGACTGTGTTTGGATCCAAAACCCTCGAACGAATGTACTCTCCGCGAGTATTTTTTAATTCCGACGGTTCAATCAATTACTAGTAGACTGGCGAATAAATCTGTTTGATGTGCGCTCGTATCTAACAACATTCATTATTCCATTTGGTCGATTTAAGTGGCACCTTTATGACGAATATGGTTCAATTATATGGAGATATACCTGGAGTGGAGTGGTGTATTTTGATGATATCTTTGTTTCAGACACAGATTACGAAGATCACGATAGAGCACTTATGAAGGTAATATATGAGGCGATAGGTAATAGATAAACCAGCAGTATAAGTAAAATTCATGGGCCAGTCAATATCGAAAGGCAGTATATGGCCGGATGATAAATACTTTAAAACCATTATCAATTTAGCATCACCGCAAGACAGAGAGGCAGTGATGAGACTTCTGAGTTCATGTAAATTTTTAGCAAAGTACATATATACCTAATTTATTTATTATTACAACTAAACTAAGAAAATTAACAAATATATGAAAAAAATTGGAGTGGCAAACAGAACAGCAAGAGGAATTTGATAATATAAAACAAAAATAGATAGTCATGCACCCGTGCATGGGTACAAGCGAATGACTCCCAGGACGGTGTTGGGTGTAAGCAGGGCAGCCTATAGCATTCGCATCACGAAGTTTATCGGCTAGTTAACAAAGATGGGCCCAAATAGAAGAGGAATTGCTAGCCATTGTGGTTGAGAATTTGAAGTTTAGTCAGACCACAAACCGCTTGAGACGTTGAAGAAAAGAGAATTAGATAAAGCAATAGTTAGGCTTCAACGAATGTTTATGTTTTTTTTATTAAAGTATATGGGTCTAAAAATAAAATATGTTTCCGGAAAGGAGTTGTTATTAGCTGACTGCCTGTCAAGAGCATATTTAAGTACGCCTGAATTAGAAAAGCCAGAAATGAATTATGCACAGTCTCGTAAGTAGAGTCTGTATGTCCGAAAGGAATAAATTAAACTATCAGGAGGCCACATTAGGTGATGAACGTCTAAGTCAGGTTTTGAAGTTCCATCAGAGTGAATGGCCAAATCATAATTCTTTGAGTTCTCAGCGCCAACATTTTTATTAATTATTAAAAAAATAAATATGTGTCTTTGAAGAACTTCTGTTTTTCGTAATAAGTTACATAATTGTGCCTGGAAGACTTAGAAATCAGATCATTGACAGCACTAAAGAAATTTTAGGATAATATAAAAAGAAAAAGAAAAAAGAAATTTTTAGGTAAATATAAAAAAACAATCGCTATAAAAGAGCGTCTAAACCTTTATCCAATTTGAAAAAGAATGATAGAATAATGTTTTGGGAAAATTAAAAAGAGTGGGTGGATGATACTGTTGTCAAAAAGTTTAATGATAGATCTTATATCGTTAAAGATGGTGGAGATAACCAGTTCAGTCGGAATAGGCAATATATAAGGAAATCTCTTAATGATCCATTAACAAATGTATTGAACTATGATAGTTTCGCTGGCATCTATAATCGCCAAATTAAGAATGATGACAATGTTCGCGTTGAATTAAACAATTCTGGCGATAGCATTACCGATTACAGCGGAACTAATTAACAATTGCATGTACAGTGACTGTCACATCAACATGGGGGTAATCACTGCTCTCTTGCTTATAACTTGATAGATGATCGTTTTGCTCTCTTGCCATAACTTGGATGGATGATGTGGCAGTCGCTACGGAACAACGAAGTGAAACGCATTAAGCTAATAAGATTATTTTTAACATTTATAATGCAGAGTCTATACACCGTCGATAATTTTCGTCCAGATTCTTTTATTGACAAAGCATCGGCCCACCCTGGAGATGCGTACAGTATACGACTATATCTGGGTCCGCCGATATTTGGCAGTATCCTCGCTAACGATGATTGTACGATCGACGCCTTTTTTCCTACGTACTCGTACTCTAGGTGAGACATAAAGTTGAGCCTATTGTCTATCATTACACCTTAGCATTTCATTGTTTAAATTGTATCACTTAGTCTCATTCGCACACGTTCATATGTTCATGTCTCCCACTGCCATCTTTTTTCCTCTGATGGCTGCAGCAGCGATATCTACCACCATTTTGATGCCAAACTGGCATTCTGAGAGTGCACCTCTTTCCTTAGCTATTGGTAGCAGCCTATTATATATTATCTATCGTAAATCTGTCGGTCTTATGTTGCTAGATGGAAGAACAAATACAGACGAGCAAGGGTAGTTAACATAACTTCAGAGGAACAGCCTGCTCGACAATCGATTACTGTCTGATATATGGGTTATCGCAGGACCATGTGAAGGATCTACAGGCCAAGGAAATGACGCACTCAGATCACCTTCTATTATCTGTAGAATTAAAGCTGGACACACGACCAGAAGTCACTAAAGAGTGGCAGTTGCTTCCCAAACTTCAGTGGAAAGAGAGGTACTTGCGAAGGTACAAATCTAGCTTGGAGCTGGTAGTCAGCGCGATAGTCAGCGCTTGCATATTTTTCTGCAAGATGTTTCTAGTTGATTCTGCGATTGATATGGTTAGTGTGTTGGATCACTACGCAAGAGGTTCCAAGTCCAATAACGAATTTTGAACCTGTTGATAGTTTACCATTGCTAAAGTTGTATAAGTTGATATAGCTAAGAATTTCCTTTCTGCAGCTGTCTGGTAGCTGGTTTTCGTTCCATAGTTGTTCAAATCTCGTTATGAAATACCTGGAGTTGCACAGTCACGGCTTGCATATTTTTCTGTAAGATGTTTCTAGTTGATTCTGCGATTGATGTGGTTAGTGTGTCGGATCACTACGCAAGATGTTCCAAGTTCGAATCCCAGAAAACACCAAAAAGTTTTTTCACGATCCCACCTCTTGCGAACGTCTGCCAAACATCCGAGAGTATTGTTGTCACGAGAAAGCTTCTCAAAAACAAATTGCCGTTCGGATACGGCACTAAACTGTAGGTTCCTTCCATTCGTGTGAAAAATATATATATGTATATTTTTTTTTTTTTTTCCATAAAAGAACTTAGTTGGGCACCTAATAATAGCAAATAGTTATACTTGCATTATATTTTTTACAATGTTCCCCATCGTATTCAGTAGGCAAATGGGGCGAGATGTTAAGGGGGCTCCGGGAGCGAGCAGTACTAGAAGAATCTCCAATTATCTAGAAATATCCCTTCTTTTAGACAGCTCTGCATGGCTTCGAAAAAGATATCGGGTCTTGCGCTAACAGCTGTTTTTAAGGCTTTATTCGGAATTTTATTCGGATCTGGTGCTTTGTTATCACCAAACTTTTTGCACCCTAGTTCCAATTCCTCTAGTGTTACCGATGGGTACTTCCATAGCCTCACAGGAAGTGGTCGATATTCGTCGCGGATATAGTTTTATTATGTTGCTTTCCAGCATAAAAGGGCACGTTTGTTGTGGTGTTCTGTGCCCTTTGAGCTTCATCATGGCGACCCTGTAGGCGGTTACCCACGGGTTTATGTCAGCTTACTCCAACAGTTGTTTGAAGCATCTGTTTCTGCAGTCTCTAATGGAAATTTTTAAAACCTTCCTGGCATTGTTAAATGTTGTGAACTTCTGCCTGAATTTCGGCTTCCCTTCCGTGCGATGAACCCTGCGTCTTGCTTGCAGGCTGTTTGCTTTGAGAGATTTGATTCCATCATTCCACCAGTAGCAGGGCGATTCACGTGTGCTGGGTTCAATTTCTGTTCATCTTTTACGATATTTTAGTGGGTATGATTCTAATGCCTTGTATCGTTCATAAGGTCTGATGTTAGCCTTCTTGATCATTGCTTCCAGATCAATCCTTCATTGGCTTAAGTTCGATTACCTATTCTTTGAAACGTGAGTGATTTTTATTTTATTTTTTTAGAATATGACATTCTTCGTGTTAAATAAAGTATTCGGTAAATCGAAAAACCAACCCAGATCGGATAGTGAGATTCGTTTACGTTTCTGAGTAGGTATACGAGTATTATGTGGTGAACAATTCCACGCACAAGCCCAAAGTCTGGTGAAGTATTTTTGATTATTCCTTTCTTTTGAATTTAACCCAAATTGTTAAGGACGGGTTTTATTTACCCTCGAGCACAGTGTCGTCAAAGTTTTTATTTTCTCTTTCCTTTTATTTTGTGATTTAAGGTTACTAGACCCAACATTGTGCAGGTGACAATAATTCGTTTATACTTTGGGGGACGCAACACGAACCTTTAAAAAAAAACCTCAGAATAACTGTTAAATTAATTCAAACTGTCTCTCTCTTTCTGAAATGAAAAGAAAAGATGACAAAGGAACAACCTTATTAACATATTTACAAACGTAACTCAATTAAAATTGTACCCCTATTACCCGTCACCGCCATATTGTACGCACTATCATTCCTCCAGGCCAGTGGAATTCTGCTTTGAAATCTCTGTTTGATTTTGTTTGTTTCGTTTTTAATTTATTTTCCCCACGCAAATTCTCAAAAAAAAAAAATAACTGTTCCCGATAAATAAATTCAAAGTGGTAACATTATAATATTTGTTAATAAAATTAAATGTTTCATTCATTAATTTTCCTTTTTTTAATCTATTTTTGTTTCGTTACAGCTGCCCGTGCTAAAATTCTGGGATCAACTGAAGTTCATGTGAAACGCGACAGTACAATTTCATTAGCGTGCTCAGTGAATATTCATGCATCGTCTGTTTCATGGTAATTGCTTTATATATATGTATGTTCATATGCACACAACTATATGGTACGCACCCTAACATGTTACACGTCATAGGTACATTTGTTTCTCGGCAATATTTGTTGAATTTCAATTTAAATGCACTTTTTGCTGCAGTATACCACCACCCATTCCACCTATAGTGACACGTTTTCTGCGAATGGGTTACTATTCATATTTGTATTATTATACATATCACTATTATGTACATATATTATTTTCATGTAGGGTGGCTACACACATTAGTAAAACTTTAAGGTATCATTTCATTTCGCTTCCGATGGTATTGGCGCTGTAATGGATAAGTAATTTCCGAAGATATTTGGGCGCCGAGATTCAGTTGTTGAGTGCGTGGACCATTGAGCGGAACACTTAGTTTTGGTTTCAGAAAACACGAAAAAGTTTTCCCACGGTCTCAACTCTTGCGAACGTCTGACAGACATTCAAGAACAATATTTTCATGAGTAGCTTGTCAATTGTAAAATTTGTCCTTTTTTTAGCATTAAAAACATGAAAAACTATTAGAAAATTCGCAGGATCTAGGGAGAGGCGTAATCTGCTCTTATATTTCAACATAACCATAATGAAGAGATACTGAACTCACAAATCACTTCTACACTTCACTGCTTCATTCACTTTCCCTCTTCCATACAAATACCATCAGTGCAGATAAGACCATAAATCACAAGAAGAATTCGGAATAACTTTAATAAAGTGCACGACTGGCTCGTACGTGCTTGCTCATACATGTTGTTTATCTGATTTAGATTTAAAATTTAAACAAAATCGGTTTTTTCCAAATCCGTTAAAAATAAAAAGAATATTGTTTAAAAATTGATCAAAACTTGTTATTATCCTGTATATATCAAATATTGTTTAAATAATAGAATTGCCTTACAACAATAGCTAAAAAGCAAAATACCATTATTAGCAATTTTTTTTCTACAAAAACCTGGAAGGTCATCTATTCGCTGGAGTACCGTTTTTCGGCGAAAACCTGGTACTCCATCTGATAGCATGTGTCCACCATAACTGAATTGTCGAATTCGATCAAAATCGTCAGAGCCGCTTTCGTGAAAATAGATACTTTTCAAAATCGGCGACGATTTCAATTTCGCCTCGAACTGTGAACCCACAGACCCCGGACATGAAGTTTGAAGAAAATCCATTTTCAAAGAACAGACAATCTATTTAGGCTGTTGTCGACCATGCATACAGACAGAATTGCGGGACCTACTTTTTTTCAGATTTTTCATTATAGTAATACCTAGAATGATGCAAATCTCGATGTAAAATTTGTTCACGAAACCAATACTTACATACATATTGCAAGACTGGGATAATGAGAGCTTTACACAGCAGCTCCTTGTTTCTTGATAGAGCATTGCTACTCAATTTCATAATGAATCGCCGCTAAATCTTCGCGCAAATCTCCCCATCATGTAGCAAATCAAAAGCATAGGTGAAGACTTATAAATTTGAGTATATAGAAAAACCATGGCAAAAGCAAAATCCGTTACCTCGTTCTTGAGCTACGAGTGTGGGAAAAAAGATTCAAATATTTCCAACGTTTCGTCTTACAAACTAAATTTCATCAAATTTGCCCTTTTTTGCTTAAGGGCAAATATTGGTTTCCAGAAAACGTTCGATCTCGACATCTCAAAAAAGTGAGGCTGTCAATTTTGTCTGTCTGTCCGTATGTATGTATGGTTGACTGCAACAAAATCGCTGTAGTTGCCTTGAGTCGTGCTATTCGTTGATTCATCTTATAAAACAATTAAAAAGGTTCAAGACAACATTCGTTCACACTTGGCAGAAACCAAATCAGGATGTCCAAAGTGTAAGAAAAATCACATACTTCCAGACCTTTATTGTCCTTGGGGTAAATGGTCGTCATCTATAAATTACCGATATATACATATATAAATTAAATTAAAAACGCTAACATATTTTTACAAAACATTTATAGAGAAAAATATTACAAGATAATTGAGTTGTGGTAGACACATGCTATCAGATGCGGTACCAGGTTTTCGCCGGAAAACGGTACTTTGCTTATTAACTGATTCTATAAAATGGCTATTTCTCGGCTATGGCTCGATTGATTTTGTTCAAAATTAATATCTAAACAATGCGAGGATTTGATATATGCAAGGCCTTGGCATACCAAGTTTTGTAAAATTGTCAAATTTTTCTTTTATTTCAACGGATTGTCAACAAAAGTTTTTTTTTTATTTTAACGGATTTAAAAAAAAAATCAAATCTGAGCTTTTGTAAGTAATCAGCATAACGGGTGACCAGATAGCAATGATAGTTTTTCCAATTGTTATGTTTCAGCAGCTGTCAAAGTTACCAATGACATCCAGCTGTCAAAATATTCAGTAAGCTTTGCTATTTCATCATGCATCGCTTGACGCTTCCCGGACGTGTGGAAATTATTCAAAGATATTATCGAAATTCCTGCTCAGATGTAAATACGCAACGTGAATTTCGTCGTAAGGTCGGTGGTCATCATGGCTTCAGTGCGCAGGCAATTCGTCGCACAGTGGAAAAGTTTGAGCGTAAGTACACTCTTTTGGACCTTAAGCGATCAACCATCGGTGCAAAGTGAACAAAACATAGCCGCCGTAGCGGCCAGTATCGAAGAAGACCCAGAAATGTCGATTCGGCGTCAACCAGGCTTATTTTGCGGTTGGATTTGGGCCTACATTCGTATAAAATTGTGCTGACGTAGGCATTGAAGCCGAACGACCATAGACAACGCCGTGAGTTCGCTAATTGGGCGCTGGTAATGTTGGCCGGAGATCCGGATTTTGGCCAAAGAATCATCTTCTCGGACGAGGCCCATTTTTGTCTCAGCGGCTATGTCAATAAGCAAAATTGCCATTATTGGAGCGACCACAATCCACAAGTGTTCGACCAAGCATCAATGCATCCACAAAGACTGACTGTTTGGTTCGTTTTATGACACGGCGGCATCATCGGACCTTATTTCTTTCGAAATGAGGAAGGAGACACCGTTACCGTCAATGGTCCTCGGTATAGAGCGATGTTAACCGACTTTCTGTGAGCAAAGCTCGACAACATCGATATATCCGTGCTGTGATTCCAACAAGACGGCGCTACATGCCATACAAGCGACGCAACGCTCGAAGTGTTGAAGGAGAAATTGTCGACTGGGTCATCTCACGACGAGCGTTCATCAATTGGCCGCCGCCATCATTCAACTTGACACCCCTCGATTATTTTCTCTGCGGCTACGTGTCAAGTCCTTAGTCTATGCTAACAAGCCAACCACTTTGGACGAGCTCGAGGCCAATATTCGAGGCGTTATTGTCAGAATAACGCCGCACATATTGGACCGAATCATCAAAAATTGGACCGACCGTTTGAGGCACTTCCAGCGAAGCCGAGGCAGCTATTTAAATGATGTGCTATTCTATACATAATGGCATGAATGTAGCTTCAAAATAAAGTCAGAATCAATTTGATATCTCATACCATTGTTGTTTTATTTAAATTTCTTTTCCTATCGTTCTTATCTGGTCACCCTATATAAGTAAGTGCAAGTACGTGCGACCCAGTCGTGCACTTTATTAAATTTCGCTACATGCACGGTTTTTTCGCTGTGGTGTTGAAATTCATATATGTTAAATTAGGTATGATCTTGACAGAAAGTTTTGTGAAGTGACATTTAAAATATGTTCTTGTCGAAAATATATTTTTTGAAATTCTCTAAAATACAGATGCTGAATTTTTGAATATCTTCTGATATAGAAAAATCGCATCCAATACCTCGAAGTTGATGGAAATCGTTTTTGAATGTGAATGAAATGAATATTTGTTACTATATCAGTAATTGATAAATTTGTATCTTCTGTAGTTCTGCATATTTAGTCTTTCGATATTCATGCACGTACCATACATTCATCATTCTTTTTAATTTCAGTTCAGCTCATCATATTCAATAGCGGTTATGGAGGTTTTATAGCAATTTAGAATAACCGCTGAAATGTGAAATTTTTCTATTCATAAATCATTGTCTTCAGCACATGTTTTGCGGTTGTCAATATTTTGTGTGTTTGATTAAAAATATATCCTTAGCCTCAAAAAAGAAAAAAAAAAAAACGATTGCTATTGAAGTCGCCAGCCAGATAGTGGCTACGAACTACGCTACTCGAACATGAATACAAAGACGCACTTGGCTCGAGATGAAAGCAAGAGTAGATGCCAATCAGTTGTTGTAGTTAGTAGTCAGTCCTTTTATGTAAGGCTTGTTGTTGGTTCGTTATTCGAAAATTTACATTTCTAGTTCGGCATGCATAACCTGTATGGAACATCTAACAGGACACTACGTCAAACTATAATAGATACAGAAACTTATATAACGGGTTATTGACCAGTGAAGAGTCTCCGCCCCGTATCCTCTAATAATCGTCAATTTCGTGCACACTGCTTTAAATTTTCCAGATCAAGCTGCCTTACATACGTAATATTTTGGTCTTTAAAACGGTCCTCCTAGTATTTTTCAGGGACTCGTAAGATCATTTTGGCTGGATCGTTGTTGTCTATTCGCTCGATGTGACTGAGCCAATGCAATCGTCAGCCTTTGGATTTACGGACTACATCTATGTACATCTTGGTGCAAGTCGTAGGCTTCGCTGTTGTAGCACGCACAATAGGTATGTTTTCTTTTTTTTTTTGGGAAACCACTACAGTTGTATTGTCTCCTCACGCGATTAACAAAAAAAGGACCAAAAGAAGGAGCCACCGCAAATAAGTGAGGTTCGAAAGGACACTGAACTTTAAAACTGCATCGCCTACTAATCGTGTTAAAGCTAAACCCACTTTAATTACGCGGAAAACCTCATTCTCTGATTTATTCCGAAAACTAAAAAAAGGAGCAAAAGTAAATGTTAATGGGTCTGGCTCTGGATCGACTGAAACCGAGAAACCGCATTTTAGCATGATACTAAACCAATAGCCTTTCCTATTCATACTGAAGATGAGAGTACCTGGTGCAGGTGGTGCCACAAGTTATTATGAGTGAAATTGTAATATATGCATAACGGTGGGGAGGCATAGTTATGAAATATCCAGAGGATTTTCATATTTTATTTTCGAATTTGATGGAACCGCCATCTTTTTGACATGAATCCCCACCACCACTGAAAGTAAATGCGGGACATGTGTGCATAGAAATATACGAGTATTTAGTTCTACTCATCAATAATTCCTTACCGTATGCGTTACCTTCACAGATGGGATATGGTCGGGTGGGAACGAAATTTACATTTTAATCATAATTCTGTGCTGGACGACTTTTTTTTGTGCTTTTCTATACTTAATGAGAGTTTTTTTTTGTAATTAATTCATGCCTTCAATTCCTCTATTCGCTTTTATTTAGTGATTTCATGGAATTAGTTGACGGTGGACTTTAGGTCAACACTACCTACGCACGTGTCGGTTTCATATTTGAATTATTATAAGTACGGCAAATAACGGATTGTGAACTTTGTGTTCGGTAGGGGGAATTCAACTGGAATTTTTAACCCTTCGGGCCACGAGCTCTTGGTTATGACTATGAAATTTTGTAAGGACATGATGAAAATCATTCTCTATTTAAAAGTTTGTATTTTGTAAAACTGGAGCCCAGAGGTGTTTTTTGTTTGTTTTTTTATTCATGTCCTGAAAAGGACTCATTATACCTTGATAATCACGACATTCCATAAGCTTCAAACAGATATTTAGTAGTAGGCTTATGGGATTAGCATAAGGATATTACACTTCCTTCACTCTCAGTTCCTGTTGAGAATAGTAATATCTGTTATTGTTCAGTAACATCTATAATATAACGTCGATGACGAATCAGCTTCAATATAGTCTAATCACCTTGCCCTAGTCTTATGACACGACTTTATTCAGCTAACACATGAGGCCAAACATTAGCAACACCTACTAATTAGCGCCTCATGTTTTTATTTTTAGTTACATAAACCTAAAGCCATTGTACTGCTTGAAATAATCAATGATTGGACAAAATTCTTTGACAGTCGAAATATCTAAAAGAATTATTGTTTTGACGTTTGTCACTTTCCGAACTATCGATTCAAAAGTACCTCATTCTTTGAATCAGATCCCTCTTCAACACTTTATTCTTTTTTGTCTCAGGTATGTGCGATAAAGCACCCAGTCCCCATTAAATAGCATAGGTATAGCTTGAGTAGTCATACAACTCGGTTGTGGAATAGCATGCTTTCCTCAGTACCTGCCAAGTTCCAAAATTAAAATGTGCCGTCACCTCATTCTCCTTCCTGTTTTGTTCAAATTTCAATCTCAGAAATCCCAAAATTTTTAAAAAAAAATTCAAATTTGAAATCATGCGTGGCTATTACTTTACACACTCGATATCAACCATACAACACAGTTTTATCAATTATTTATGTAAATTTCTGTTATTTTTTTAATCACAGGTACCATGGATCATCTGTTGTTGATTTTGATTCAGTACGTGGAGGTATAAGCTTGGAAACGGAGAAAACCGACGTGGGCACTACCAGCCGCCTCATGTTAACTCGAGCTTCGTTTCGTGATTCTGGTAACTACACATGCGTTCCAGCAGCAGCGATTCCAGCGTCGGTACAAGTTCATGTATTGAACGGTAAGTCCTTATAACATTATATAATTGTACTAATGAGTGTACTGACTAATAATAAGTGGTCACTTGCGCATTTTTTCGGAGGTGTATTCATTCCTTCTCAACGCGTGCAATCGCATAAGTGTCCAAGCGCTCAAAAAATAGCTAACCTTTAGGCAAGATGTTCGTATCTGTCAGCTGTCACTGTCATACGAAATTAGCGGTACTGTAAATTTCATTATGAAGTTTTCTGCGGGCTATGCTGCATCAACATTTATACATCTGCAGGAAAAGTAATTTTTTTTTTAAGTCTTGTTGAATTGTTGTTTGGTAACACTGTAAGAAAATTAGAAACGTCAAAGTTCAGTCTCAAGAATATTTTACAAATTTAACAAAAAAGTGAATTAGTAAGCTTCAAGCTATATTTCCAAATAAAATTCGATTATTGTTTCAGGAAGTTGAATACTGTTTTCGACGGCCACAATACTTACTCTGGTGAGTGTCCTGTCCGCATGCTGATGCGTGCTGTGGTGGCAAAGTCGTTAACAGGCAACCAAATTAATAACCTCAGTCAAATTTCCAAAGCTCTCGATCCACAACCTTACTTTTAACAAAGCCATTAAACTAACCAAGTGTTATTAAAAGTTTTTAAAGCTTGCACGCAAAAGGTGTTCCCAGCATCAAAAACATAAAAAATATATAATATACAAAAAAATAAATAACTAAAATAAAATTGTTTTTTTTAAATTGGGCTTGGTCGGTGGCGATTTCCTAAACCAGCAAAGAATATATCGAAAAAAGAAACTAAAGCGGAAAATAGGATAGAAGAACCTGCGTCAGAAAAAAATTATGAATCAGTCCAAAAATAACACCATGAACTTGAGTTACTATGTGCCCAACAAGAAAAAGAAATACATCTTTTAAAAGAGGAAAATTTAAAACTCAGACAAAAGTTAGAGTATGAAGAAGGATTAGCCAAAATCGGACAAAAGGACACTGAAGTGCTGGCTAGGGAAAACACTAGGTACTCAAATAAACCAACTAAATTAACCAAAAAAAGAAAAATTGTCGTCGTCCCCCGAGATAACACCGCCACAACTCAATGACCGTGAAAACTGCGTCAGTTACAACTGCAACTGTTACCACCCATCACCGCCCTCCACCGATTATAGTGACATACTTCTTAAATTATCAACACCTGTACTCATTGCTCAAGAAGCATATTGGGGGAGAATTTGTTATTAAATTAACCGACAAAAATGTCTACAGAATAAAAAAAATAATGTTGACTGAGACAAAAACAACTTGGCTTTTATGCAAACAAACAAGCAAATCAAAGTCATAATGAAAAATGTACATAACAGCTGCCAACCTGAGCAAATTATTTCAGATTTACAACATCAAGGCCTAAAAGTTGTAAATGCTGTAAATAAGCATAAGTGGGGAACAAATGAACCAGTCAACATGTTCTTACGTAGATTTGAACCGATTGAAGACATTAACCCTGCAGTCGTCGCGCGGATTACTATTGTAATCCACCAAAGTTCCTTTTTTTCTACAAGAAATCCGAAATTTTTATTTTTTTAATTTATTATTTTTTTTTTTTTTGTATTATGAAGTAATAATTTATGTTTTTTATCTTTAAGTAATATGTAATTGCATTTTGCAGCAAAATAAATTTGAAAAAATTAAAGCATACGGGTTTTACTTTAATTTTAAAATGGATTACATATGTAATCCGCGCGACGACTGGTGTGACTTTTTGGTGCGCGACGACAGCAGGGTTAAAAAGATTAAGGTATTAAATACTATTGTGAAAATATAACCAATTAGACTTCCAAGCTAGTCCCACAATGCAAAAACTAACAATTATTGTTCTAGGCCACCAAATTATGCACAAATAGTTACAAATGCAAGCAAAACACAAACACGTGTTAAAAGTGAGGATAAAAACTTACTTTCAGTAATACTATCAAAACTAGATGAACAACAAAAATTTATTTCTAGCTTGCAAACGCGTCTAGAAAAAATTAATCAATACTTACAAATTACAACCCATGGTTAACTTTCTCAAAATTGTGTTGTGGAACGCAAACGGCCTGCTTAATTTTTTTTTTAAATTTCGCACGTGTGAAAGGGGATATGAATATCCTTAAACTATTTTTTTTTTAGGACACGGGCGTTTTGTGGAAAGTGGAAGAGACAGAGAGAAAGACAGATTGATGTAGTTGGTTTGAAACTCAGGTGGTATTAAGTTTCTTCACAAAGAAGAAATACAGGTCGTACTTCAAATAGAAAAAATTGATTTATGCTTGGTTACTGAGTCACATCTTACAGACCAAACTTATTTCAAAATTAAAAACTACGAAACATATTATACAAACCACCCATTCAACAATGCAAGGGGAGGAACTGCAATACGTAGTTATAAAAAAATCAATTGAACATTTCGAAGAAGATAAGATACGTACGGTAGAGTTCCAAGCAACAACTGTAACTGTCATAACTAAACATCAGCGATTATCTCTTACGTTAGTTTACAGCCCACCAAAGCACAAAATCAACTGTGAACAATACAAAAATCTAATATTAAAACTCAAAAGCCGATTCATTGTGGATGGCGATTTTAACTCAAAGCACACACATTGGAGTTCTCGGTTAACCACAACAAAGGACGTGAGCTATTAAAAGCAATTCAAGAAGAGGGATGTGATTTTATCTCCACTGGTAAGCCAACATATTGACCCACAGATAGAGATAAAATACTAGACTTAATTGACTTCTTCGTCATAAAGCAAATTTCGAAAAACTTTCTTTCAATAGTGAATGCTTTATTATGGCAAATCCGAATTTACTCGTACACCTCATAAACAAACATACGGATTGGCAATATTTTAAAGCACTATTAGATCAAAACCTAAAATTTAACAAACTACTAACTACCAAAACTGAACTAGAGAGACTTAATTGACTTCTTCGTCATAAAGCAAATTTCGAAAAACTTTCTTTCAATAGTGAATGCTTTATTATGGCAATTTCGAATTTACACCTCATAAACAAACATACGGATTGGCAATATTTTAAAGCACTATTAGATCAAAACCTAAAATTTAACAAACTACTAACTACCAAAATTGAACTAGAGAGTGAAGTACTTAATTTGACCCAACAAATACAAAATACAGCCTGGAAAAGTGTCTTGTTAATAAAAAGCCAGTTGAGGTTAAACACCCCAGACTTAATCTCATAGTTGAAGAGAGAAAGATTAGGAAAAAATATCAACAATGGAGTGAGCTGACTGCCGATAAGCAAACATAATACACTCTTTGGAAGTCTACCAAATACCTAAAACATTCCATACAACAGAACACCGAAATGGTCGACGTATTTGCTGAGTATCTATTGGATACCTTTCAACACAAGGAATCTCAAACTGATGAAATATGGCCAGAAGTGGAGCAACCAAATGAAAAAATCCATTTTGTCACACCTATTGAAATTAAATTAATTATTGATAATAATTTGAAAGGGAAAAAATCACCGGGCTACGATTTAATAACTACCCTACAGAAGCTGCCACCAAGAGCTTTGCTTAAACTGACAATTTTAATAAACTGGAAAGTAGCAGACGTTATTATGATCCCCAAACCAGGAAAAGATCCTCACGAACCATCATCTTACAGGCCTATCTCCCTTTTACCCATTTTGTCAAAAGTATTAGAAAAAGTTCTTCTCAAGAGGTTAAGCCCTTTCATAACTGGCGGAAATATGATTCCAATACATCAATTTGGTTTCAGGTACACCGAATTAACGACATCATCGAAAAAGCTCTGGAGGATAAAATGATATGTTCAGCTGTATTTTTGGATGTCGCAAAGGCATTTGATAAAGTATGCCACAAAGAAAGGCCTTCTTCAGAAACTTAAGTTACTTTTTCGCAAAGAATTTACAGAAGTACTTAAATCCTATCTTTCAAATAGATAATTTAAAATTAAACAAAGTAATTCCTACTCTCAATTAAAAGAAATCAATGCTGGTGTCCCACAAGGGAGTATTCTGGGTCCACTGTAATACCTTTTATCTACCAATGCCTTACCAACACGTTCAAATTGCACAGTAGCTGCGTGTGTGAAAGTGAATCAACTGAATGTCCTCAAACGGCTGTAGACGAAGTTCTCAGCTGGACCTAAAAGAACCGAATTCACCTAAATAGCTCAAAATCAGTTCATATTGATTTCATCAGTAGAAAAATTAGCCCTATGCCAATACTTATCTCTGATGTTCAAGTTTCTTACTCTAATACAGCTAAGTATCTTGGAATGAATTTAGATGCCAAGTTAAGATGGTAGAAAATCGCATCTATAAATACATAATAAACTTTTAATATACAAACAGATATTGAAACCTATATGGACGTACGGTATTCACCTAAGTGACACCACTGGACAGATCCGAAGGCTCAAGCGTGTTAAACCACATGATTTATGCGATTAATTTCTGTAGATAAATATACCCTTCCGGATATTCTGTATCTAATTAAAACTCACTAAAATTAATTGTTTGATGTTATGTACATACATTTAAACATAATACTTTATTTGATTGAACGAAAATTGCTTGTTAGTTTATACTTGTTGCAGTGTGATGAAATGTTTACAGCTTATAAACATTCAATAAAAATAAATAAATAATTCTCTAGAAAGCTTTCTGTTTTTTTTTTTTTTTTTTTTCAATCTTGGAAAGTGAGGGTTCAATGTAGGAAAGTCAGGGTTCCGGTACTCAAAACTAAAAACGAAACCCTTAAAGTAAGAGTCAGTTGTATGTCCGTCTGTCACACCCTCTTTAACTAACTTTTGAACCGTTGGACTTAAATGGTTGAAATTTATTCCGGAATTGAGTCTTATAACGCACTTAAGTCTAGAAGTAAATTTTGAAATAGTGGAACACAGCAAAGTTTCGGAGGTTAGAGTGAAATTTAAAAAAATAAAAATAAAAAAATTCTATAAATACAATATGTATATCATATGAAAGGCGCGATGCGGCGATTTCAAAAATAAACAGTTGTGTTATTTTTACTTCATCAGATTTCGAGAAAATACATATGTACCTACATACATAGTTATGTAATTTGGGAACATTTTTTTTTTAATTATCACTGCTTTTAAGTTTTTAAAATTTGAGAAAATAATATTCAAAAATTAGCGCAAATATTTAACTATTATTACACGTTTTTTTATTAATCAATCAATGATTTTACATTTTGAAAAAAGAATAGTCAAATATTACCATGTATTTTAATTTCCTATTTTACAAATTTCTTAAAAAATAGAAACTGTTATTAGTTCATTTTTTGTAAGTAGAAGTATTCATTGTTTTTTGTGATTTTTGTTTTGTTTTGCAAAAGTAATATGCCCAACTACATAGTTAAAGTGTCCCAGGAACCTATTCCTCCTCCCCGACACAAACATAGACTAATTTTCAAATTTCAGTATGAAAATTAAGTTAGAAAACAGCTTTTCAGTTTACTTTCGCTTTTTCCAATTCAATACGGTGTAATTCGCAAAAATGTTGATGTAATTTTCATTTCAAATTCTGCAAAATTTGTTTGGGCGTATTTCTCTATGGAGTATTTTCTGGAATTCTATTTTTGCTAGTTTCGTATTCACACTACTTATTTCATCACATCGCAGCTTTTATGTGGAAGGAGAGAGTCGAGGGCATCCGACACTAAGCATTGTCTTTCACTGGTGAAACAAAACCAAGTGCGTACTTTTCCACATCCGTTTTTTTGTACAAACATAAAATATTTAGTGAATATGTACATAATGGATAGAAAATTGAATTGGCTTTTGAAGCATACCTCACTCTTAAATCAAAACAAATTTTCTAGCTAACATAACTAGAAACAGCGGAAGTTGGGACCCCCTCCGATAGAATTTATCTTTTGTCATGGTACGAACTCGACCTAAAATCTCACTTTATTTTTAATAACAATTTGCACTTATAATACATAATACGTGCTTAAAACTTAAGGCAAACCCCACAAGCGGACCAGTAGGGATGCAGTAAAGTGGGAAGGTTGTGATCCTTCTACTCCGGATCATTACTTCGCCGTAAGAAGAAGAAGACGTGCTTAAAACTTAAGCTATTTCTATTTAAATTTCAAAATTAAATATTATGTTAAAATGTATATAGATGCTTATACGAGAGCAAGGTGAAAAGTTCTCGGCCTGATAATGAAAGACTGCGATTTTCAGTTAAAAAAATGATTTTATTTTTCTACATAATCTCCCTTGACGGTCCAGCGTTTCTTCAACATCAGTATTCCTTTTCGGGAATGAGAGTCTGGAAGGCTGTGAAAATATTCATCTACGGCCCTCTCAACTTCTGCATTGGATGCAAAGCGCTTCCCAGAAACAAATTTCTTCAAGTTTGGGAACAGATGGAAGTCTGAGGGTGCCAAATCAGGTGAATAGGGGGGATGGCCGAGCAAATCGTACATTTTAACGAAAAACACGCAAGACGTCTACTGCAAAATTCGTGTAAAGAAACTACTTGAGAGAACAAGTTGAAACTTGTCATACGAAATAATGAGAAGTGCACCCAGGCAGGAAACATAAATGTTTGCTGATTGGAACGCCATCTCTTCGTCAGGCCGATAACTTTTCACCTTGCAATCGTAATAAGATATTAAATCTTGTAGTGTCATGTCATAAAATTAATAAATAAATGAAAATTAAATGAAAATCCCAAAGTTTGATCATTTAAAGTGGAATCACCCTGTATAGTATTAAGATAATAATAAGAAAGAATCGATTTTACTTCCAAAGAATTTGGTAAAGAAGTCCAATTAAGTATTGCTTTTCCAATGTCGACCGCCCGTGTCATTTAGCATGTCTAATAAACTAAATTGTTTCATAAAATGGAATTAAAATCGATTATATTGAAGGAACTGCTGTTCAATTCTGTATGCATATGTTTTGGGAAAAAAAAAGTCAATTCTAGCTTATGATACTGTATACCTTATGACTCGGCACCATGTTGGACCTTAGTAATGGAAATTTTGAAAGTACATCCTAAACTCAGGAGCAGATTTACCAAAAGTCGAATTCACGTAGGTATTACAAATCATTTTACTGTCTTAAATTCCGCATCAGTGTAGTATTCTAATGCATAAAATTGTTTATTCTTAGCGTGGAACAATTATAACAATAAACAATTCTATATTATGGATTTTATCTACATAAATCACGTAAAATTTACTCAACGTTCATTTTCGTTTGTTACGAGTATGCTATTGACTATATACTCGTAAAGGGTTTTCTATTTTAAAAGTGACATGTTAATTTTGTAGTGAAAGAGTTAACCCAATGTAAATTGATCCTAGCTGCCTTTTTTTCTGACGTATGTTTCTAAATATCCTAAGGCATATTTTATCTGATCCATCTTGTGTAGGTGTAGTTTTCGTTTGTACAATAAGTGGTTGTTAAGCCTTATATCCTACAATCCACTTATGGCCTGCAACAAGCAAATATGACACAGTATGTAGGATTATATTCCAATCCATGTTTGTATACGTACATCGTTTATGTAAAATATTCGTGAGTCATTTTCGATTCGAATGTTTTCGCCTTAATTTTTAGATATTCCCCGTTACTCTGTTACTCAAGAAAAATAGTTGAAAACAACGCAAAACAAAAAACAATGTTTGCGCAATGAACCTTTAAATTTAGGGCACATGGTGAACAACAATCACTGCAAAATATAACAACAGATATCGTTTTATGAAAAAATAATTATTATTCATGTTTACCTACTTTTTTCATTTGTTCCATTCAGGTGAACATCCAGCTGCAATGCAAACAAGTAGCGGTGTCTCAAGCCCATCACATCTAGCTATTGTTATCCTCTGTGTGCTATCGATAGCAGCATGTCATCAATCAATCATATCACAAACAACGTCCATTGATCGTTTTTATCATTCAAGATGACTTCAGCAAAGAGCAGGATTTTGAAAATGTATTTAAACAGAAAAAGAGTGGACAACCAAAAAAAGGTAATAATAAAAAAAAATTTGTAATTGATAGCATCCTGAAAGGATAAAACTATTTCTAAGTACTACATTTAAATGCATAAAAGTATATATATGATTCAAGAAAAAAACTTTACTATGTAATGATAAACAGTAGTTGAAAGATATTTGACTGTGTATCAATTAAAAATAAAATAATTATAATAATAAAAATAAGGCATGTGTCAAGAAAGAAATGTGGCATAGGCACGAAGCATCATCATACTAGTTTAATGTAAATATTTGTTGTTAAAAATGTTTATATAATTTATTATTATTATCTATTTTGTTTTTAGTGCAAGTTTATAAATTTTTTTTTTTGTCCACTTTGTTCTATTTATGGTACAATGAAAATTTTCCCATTGGACGAATTTTTAACAAAAGCCTATAGACCTGAAGAGAAAGGAGGGGTATACGAGTAGAATGTACAAGCGCACATCTTTCTTTAACAATATTATTGGGGTTGAGAAAATATTTTGTTTTTTTTTTTATTTAAATTCTTAATAAAGTTTTAGCCAAAACTGTACCTCTGTACGTACTGAGAGTTGAATGAAGAATTTTTCGTTTAGAAGCCATGCCCTTCCGAATTAAGCAATGCTAAGCATCATAATTGTTGATGTCTTATTAGCCCGTCGACAACAATCTTTTCGAGGGCTACCCATTTATCTTGGTTTAGTGGATATCATCGTCAAACGGAATTTCTGTACTCTCTCTACATATCTATGAAATTAAGTCGTAAGTAAGACTAGAATTATTTTCAGCCCAATCAGGATTGCCTCTCTCACAAAGCCGTTGAACAACAGTCCAATATTCTGTGTGAAAACATCGGCGTGGATTTTTGGAGCCAGGATTCCTTTTCTTTACACCGACGAAGCACACCCGAGTTCTGCTTTAAGCCTTACATTTCTCTGGCAGCGTTTTAGTGTGATCAATAAGATTCGCAAAGATCTTCCAGTATTTTATCAAATGTCTATCTACTCGTAGCTGCGGTTTTATCTTAAATTGTCTTATCTTGGGAACTTGAACTTCTGATTTTTAAAATTGTTCAAATCTATGCTTTTTTTAAAATCATATGTATTTACTCATATTCATTGCTTTAAAGCTTCCTCTGAACAGAACTATAATAATTTAAATGAGTTAACTACTAGATCTACATACTCGTATATGGGGGAAAATCCCCCATAATATACTGTACTTAATGAATAAAATAGAATAACTATAAGAGCTCCCTCTTATACAAATTGTTTGACGTTCAGTTTGTGCCTTAAAATCAAAAAAGAATAAACTGCAAATAAATTTTCCAACCGAATCCGTTCGGACTTTTATTTAATTTTGATTAAAACATTGGTACCGATATTCAGCTGCCTTCAAGTGTCACAATGCAGACCTGCCAACTAATGGTTCACGGCAATGTACAATTTAGGATACCACGCGATTTTGGTACCATTCCCATATTTTCGCTTACAAAAGGCTCCTTATTACCTCAAAACTATACGTATCATGTCAGAAACTGTCAAGAAGGTAAGGATAAGATACGTCGTCGTTAAAGGGCCACTTACGCGAATGACAACAGCGCTGGATGTAGATAAAATGAAACCTCTAAATATCTTCGAGTTGGAAACAAAATTTGGTATTCTGGAAATCCATTTCACTAATTTTAATTCTATCCAATCGCAGCTCGAAAAGTTAAATGAAAACGAGCGTGAGGTGTTTGAATATTTTTATTGTGAATTGAAGACAAAACTTTTATCACCAATAAAACCCAACAGTGCTCACTAATCAATTTCAACATTTGTTTATGCGCCTACGTATTTCACTGACTTACACAAACACAAACACAAACTAAAGTCTTTTTCCGGTGATCCGGCAGAATGGCTTGATTGGTGGAGCATGTTCAATATGATGGTTAACGAAAATGTTTGTGACGCTTGTGACAAATTTCATCGCTTTAGGACCATTTTATGCTTATGACACCATCGAGTCTTTAGAACTAACAGCTGTGAACTACCAAACTGCCATATAAATGCTTAAAACATAATATAATAACAAGAGGCATTTGTATCAAATCCACCTCAATCAAATTATTGAATTGCAGAGCATTTCTCACGGTTCCGTGCAATATCTCCTACGAATTAATAACATCGGCAAGCAAATATGAGATCTTTGCTTTCACTCGCCAGGAAGGAGCAAATTGCGGATGGCTTGCTTTTGGCAACAATTACCGCATAGCTGGATCCTGCCACTGGAGCAAGCTTGTAAGAGCACGTAACCATCCTACATGTAAAATCAGATGTTAAAATCAGTACCTCGAAAAAGATGATATCTCAAGTCGATATCTACCAAGCTGAGAAAATTTCTCAAAATTCATACAAAAGCGATGCCGTACACTTGACATAGTTGACTTTAAGCAACAACTTAACAGGCCTGCTAATAAGCCGAGTCAAAAACTCAAATTCTCCAACTCTAATAAAACATTATCCTGAATCAACAACCAATGTCAGTTCTGCACGGATACTCACTGCAGTCCATTTCAGTGCTCCACTTTCTTATTAAATGCGATAACAGAGAGGTACAACATTTGTAAGTCTCAACATGCAATGCATACTTTGGCGACTCTCCCTATTCAGGCGTATCGATTGTCAACTGTCACTTATGGAATTTCTCCAACTGCCTATTTAAGAATACGATTGGTTCTCACCATGTTTTACGAAATTTCTACGTTGACAGCTTAATGCGCGTGGTCAATTTCATTACTGAATTGGCCACAATTAAAGATGCAGTCACTTGTTTGTTAGACAAGGCATCATTTCCATTATGAAAATGGTGTTCAAACAATGATGAAGTCCTCTAGGACATTGGCAACATCAACAAAGGAGACTTCATGAGAGTTAATGGCAATGATTTGATAAAGGTGCTTGGTTTGTTTTGGGAGAATTGGTCAGCAAGACAGCAATTGGGCAATTGCTGACCAATTCTCCTTTCACAACGCTGAAGTGAGTATCAATACAAATCACATTACGAAACGTATCATTCTTTCTCAGATTGCGAAATTATTTGACCTATTTGGTTTCATGAACCCAGTTTTGGTCAGTGCAAACGTTTTTTACAACATTTATGGTCCTTTGGTTGGATTGGGATGAAAGCTTACCTATGGACCTTCATACTCAATTATCATTCTTTCAAGAGCAGATGAGTTATCTCAACTTCATTCGAAGTTCCAAAGACATTCTGTAGATGTTCACCTGCTCTACGCCCTTCTCACCGAACCTTTAGTACAACTGTAGTTGTGTGCTGCTTTATTACTGGAGGAACTGTTGCATCGGGCAAAGGCCGCTATGAATATTGAAATCGATGCTACATTTTGCTGGAGTGATTCAACAGTCGCTCTTTCTTGCATCAATTCAACCGCAAACCAGTGCTCCGTATTTGCGCCTAAGAAAATTTCAAAGATACAAGGCTTCACCGATTTAGAGTCCTGGAATCGCGCCCCAACTGACCAGAATCCGGCAGATCTGATCTCGCGCGGATATCTACTGAAAGACTGATTATTCATGATTTATGGCTCAATGGTCCATCATTTTTATGGTCCCAACCTCTCCCCCTGACCACGGTTAAAGCTAAAACATATTACTGATTCTCCTGAGAGATAAAAACTAAATTTTTCTTTCTTCCAGATCTGCTATTGAAGATTTATATACAGTTTTATAAATTTTCCAATTCATATTTTCGTCTCATCTTAGTCTTTTGTTACGTACTATGATTCCGCAAAACAAGCCGCCGTTCAAAGCCGCATACCACAAAAATAACACAAACTGAATTCGACACTGCTCTCAAGGCATTCACCCGGAACCTTCAACAAGTGTATTATGCAAGGACACGCGGCAGACCACCGAGATTAGGTTACATTGCAGTCTTTGTCTGTTTCGCAGTAAAGGCAGTACACCTGGAGCTAGTACCCGATCTTTGTAGGGCTTCTTTTCTTGCTGTTTTGACATTCTTTGTTTCACGCAGAGCAACTGTTCCAAAATCTTTTCAGCAATAAATTTCTTGGGTGCACGAAATGAGTTAGAAGAAATTCGAATGAAACTTTTATTGTCCTATCAAGCAGAAGCCGTCCAACAGTTTGCTCTATCAGCTGGAATTACATGGAGTTTCATTCCCTCGATCCCCTTATTTTGGAGGATTATGGGAGGCTGCACTCATGATCGCTAACCACCTGAGCAAAATTATTGCCAGCATGCCTAATTTCTCCTTTACTTTGAATAAACACTCTTCTATGCCAAGTGGAAGCTGTAATGAATCCAATGGCTAGAGGCTTTGACTCCAGGACATTTTTTGACCGGTGCCCCTCTGACATAAATTCCTGAGCTTCATAAGTATTAATACTAAACTTAATCGTCTATCTCATTATCAAATTCAGAGTATGCAGCAGACATTTTGGAAACGATGGAATAAGCACATTACGCTGCTAGAACAAGTAGATAGCTCCATCCCCAAATATCAAGGTTGACGACCTAGCTCTATTGCACGAAGATAGTATTTCACCACTCAAATGGTGTTGGGAGAGTAGTAGAGGTACATATATCCGGGATGTCTTTTTTACAAGAATTGTTTTCGTGAAAATTTTCAATCTCGAGATCTTAATTAATCTTGACATTACTATAATAGAGGAACTCAAAAAAATGGGTTTTGCAATTTTGTTTGTCAGTCCGCCTGGCTGGACGAATTTTCTTCAAATCTTATATCTGGCGTCTGTGGAACAATGCCCAGAGGCTGAATTTGATATTTCGTTCTAGCCTCAAAACTAACGGTACTTTACTTAAGGCCAAATTTGAAAAGTTGTAATAATCTCGAAAATGGCTATAACGATTCCGATAAAAATTCATACTTGAGGGTGGGTGTTCGCAATAAGACTGCGTATTCAGTTTTTCGTCGAATTAGCGGACCTTCGAAAATCAGCCATTTCTTGGATACGACTCGAACAACTTATTCAAAATTGATATCTAAGTGACATTCACATTTTTGACATATGATCAAAAAAGTTGTTCAGCCTTTTAACGTATTTAACGAAAAATCAATTTGTTCGCATATCGATTTCGCCTAAATTTACAAACGAACAGCACTTGCGACCCTGTCGTGCCCTTTATTTATCTTGAAAGACCTTTTCAACGGGGCCGATATGTTAAAATCTATGTTTTTTTTTTTTTCAATCATGCGAGTATTTATATATTTTTGTTTCATATTCATATTTATTGCTTTAATTTACTTAATGAATAAAGTAGGATAACTAGATCGCAGGCATAAGTCAAATAATTTGTACAAAAGGGAGCTGTAGTTCAGTTCTAAGTTTAAGTTTTAAAATCAAGAAAGAATTAACTGGAAGTAACTTTTCAAACCGAATCAGTTGGGACTTTTATTTAACTTTGATTCGGGCCGGCTTAAAATAATTAAGGTCAAAACATAAATCCCAAACTATCTGCCTAGATTGTTGGCGTTAATTTGTGTACCTCTTTCCCACAGCACGGTCGGGAACATATTCATATCATTCCTTCAAAGGACGTGCGATGTGAGTTCGGAAATTTTGAACTTCGACCATATTCGGTGTACGTTATGATGGGCCTTATTTTCACACGGCACTGGGACTTAATAAAGAAAAAATTGTCTCCCGCCCTTGTGCTGTGCTAAACAAGCAATACGCACAAACCCATCGCTGTTTCTCCGTTGTTGGTGTTGGTATCCGCTCATTGGAAATTGATGATGATGGCTAAATGAAGAAATATAATTTGTTATGCTCATTGCTCAGCTTCAAGATGAAGTACAACAATAATTTATACCTGAACATATTATGTTATTAAAAACAAATAAACTTTTATTCAAAGAGGCTAAGCTGTTCTTAAATTATGAGGATGTAATGCGCCAATGGTAAACGGAAATGTGAATTTTGAAGGCTTCCCACCGCCCTTCTCACCACTTTGTAAAACCTCGTTTTGATCTTCGTCTATAGCCTAAAATGAAGGTTTAGCAAATTCGAATTAACTGTGATTAATGAGTCTGTGGGTTCCTTTTATATTAACCCAGCAATATTATTTCTATGCTAGGATCCCAGAGATATCTAGAAGAAGCAGATAAAACAGATACCTTTGTTGAATTATGATTTGATATCACTTCATCTCGTCATCAAACTAGCACGAGTTTCTATAGTTCTGTAGCAAGTCTATTTCGCATATGACGAAGGCAGCAGGTTTGCTGACAAAATAAATATTTGATAATCTCTGTCTCATCTGCATCCTAACACATCCTGCAATAGTCCGACGAGCTACGCTTAATGATCATTAGCCGAATCTCCAGTCATCTATTTTGAAACGAGTTTCTCTTTTCTTTTTTTCATTCAATTCAGGTTATACTCGTAAGTTGAAAGATATACCAAAATCACTACCCCGATAAGAATGTCTATTGATGTGTGTATATATTCTCTCCTGCTTAGTTCGACTGCCTTCCCTTTGCCTTCTATGTCACCTTGTTTGGGAACCCAGCAGAGATTAACCGTATGGCTGGCGCAAATTACGGTAATCAATGCATAAAACATTTTTGAAAATGTCCCTTCAAAATCATTTCCAAATATGCTTTAAATAGCACATACATTGCAGTCAGTTACTTGCTGAATCAACCACATATCCCATATGCTGCCTTCGCTAAATGTAACAAATTAATCAAGTAAAAGCCAAATCATAATCCAAAAAGCCAAATTATTGCATACACTCATGCTGTCTCCGCACCTGTCACTGCTTTAGAATAGCTTCTCTCTGTCATGGCCATTGAAACTTCTTGATTGTGGTGTAGCAAAGCTGAGAGCATGTGAAACGAAAATGCTTGGTTACAAAATGTTTTCTAGATACTATCCGAAAATCACTTGCAATATATACAAAAACACAGAGACAATCATAGTCAAATAAGAGAAACTGACTATCCTATCACTATACATTTTGTGTGGTTCTTAAAATGTCAATGTACACCACAGCCACTCAGCAGTAACTATACTGAAGCAGAACTGTGTTTCTTTGTTTTTTGGAATCCTCTCAACGTTTTCCATCGGAGACCCCGTTTTGCATTCAAAAGACAACGAGATGAATATTCTTCTTCCTCTGGTGGAAACATCATCTACACTTGCTCTTCCATAGAACAAATGTGGGAATGATTTTTGTTGGACATATCTATGTATTTCATCCATTAATCTGCTCCTCCTCTTAACCAAGCACGCCACCATTCACTTCGCAACAGAAGCAAAAAAAAAAAAAAACAAACCATGGCAGACGAGCAGATACCTCAATTATAGCGTACACAAGGAGAGTGCTGCTGCATACGAAAAAATATATCATCGACAAGCTTCCTCTATGTCGTAAATAGGGAACTGGTACACGCACGAATGGCATTCGAGTTAAAGTGAACAGTGGGCACAATCGATGTAGAGTTGGTCTTAAGTCCGGGTTGTTTGCTGAAGATTGAGTGGACTGACTCTGTAGAGACTGACTGGCACAGGAAATGAATTCGATGTTTAAATTTTAGGATTTCCCTTTTTTCTGATTCCTTATTCAATCAGGATAACAATACTCAAATTAAGCATGAAAATTTATGTTATTATATCGTTTTCATTTGGATATGTTGTCCCGCAATTCCAGTTCTTACGCAGTTCTTCAAAATCGTGGTTTTGAAAAATCCCGCTTAGAACTATTTGCTATTAGCTGACCCCGTCAGCTTCGCTCCCCATATGTATATTGTATAGCTTAAGAACTCTCAGTATTTTCATACACTTGTGGGTTATAGGCTACCTGGCTGCAATATTTTGAGCTTGCTACGTCTGACCTCAAGATTTTTCTGCCTTCGCTATTGTTTTAATAAAAACGCTAGTTATGTTTTATTCTTTTTAAAAAAGTCTTGTACCAAAATCTTAGAAGAAAATGTGGTACAAGGAAAATTTCTATAATATTTTGTACATGTACTTTTGTTATGTTATGTCCTATATCCCCTTGTGGGTCCTACTGCCTCGACTACGCCTACGTGTACGGTTTCTGGCAATGTGTCTCAGCTCTCCCCAGCTTTTTCCCAACTGCCGTGCTTCCTTCTCGACTGCTCTGCGCCATGCTCTCCTTGGACCACCAGGTCTTCTGCCGTCCTGAGTTAAGGGGTTCCATTGCATAGCATGGTTCGCTATGGAGCTGTCACCCTTTCGGAGCGTGTGACCAATCCACTGCCACTTCCGTCGTTGGATGGTTGTGCCTATTGGTTCCTGACCCGTTCTCTCGTAAAAATGTTCGTTAGAGATACGATTGGGCCAGAAAATCCTTAATATGTTGCGCAGGCACCTATTAACGAACGTTTGCAGCTTTCTGGTGATAGCGGTGGTTGTACATGTACGAGTACATATGATATGTTGCTTATATCACTTTCGAATGAAATTAAAATTTTCTTTAAAAAAAGGCGGTCAGGCATGAATGTGCTGGACCAACTAGCATATGCATATTTATAGATATTAAACAAATCATAATTAACTGATAATTGTTACAGCTATACTGTGTGTACAAAGTTGGTCATCGTTGTAGTTTTTTTTTTTTTGCTTTTATTGTCTTCACAAACTTCACGAACACATTGGTGCATATGAACTTATAACTACAGATTTCCACATTTTACCTCATAGCTCCTAAAAAGCTGGGCCAATTTTTATGACGGGTATCAAAGCATTCGTAGATACACCGGACAATGAACGCAATTTTGTCTGCCTTTATTATTATTTTTTCCTTGTAAGTACCAGAACCCCGGGAATCAGCGTTTCGCCTTTTTTCTCCCTATGGGTTGTAAAACTTCTCAATGCAAAACCTCATATATACTGAATTGGCTTTAAGTAGATCTACCATTAGTGATCCTTTCGACTTACTGCAAGACTGTTACTTCTTCTTTCCCACACGCAATGTATGTCCTCATCAATCGCTGAACAATGACTACGTCTCCCACCACTCTGTTCTCAAAGTCGATTCCTCTTCAATCCTCTAGAACTTGGTTTTGATTGGATGGTATATCCATCTTTCTTGCATGTTGATTTACTGAGCTCAACGGCTAAGAATAATTTAGTTTTATTTGTTTGTTTTTTTAATCACTAATAATATTTAATTGAGTGAAATTAGCAAAATATATAATAAATACATCTACATCTAAACAACAAAACAAACAAACATCTAAAATGAAAAAAAAATATATATATACTTAAAGTATACTAATAAAATATATCCTAAATAAATCAGGAGAATTTAAATAAATAATACAAAAAAAATTAATATATTTTCTTTTTCATAGCTGTGTATATATAGGAAAATTTAAAGGAAACAAAAAATTAACTAAGATTAAATCTCTATGAAATGGAATTTTGTTCTATTCTTAAGTATGTATCTACTTTAAAAACTAAGAGGAAAAATTTTAAAAAAAATAAATGAATGTAGCAAGGAAACTTTAACTAATCACAAAACATATATATACACAAACAATGCAAACAAGAAACAAAAATAAATTAATAATCAGAAAATAATATGTTAAATGTATAAAGAATGAAAACTGGAAGAAAAAGAAAATTTAAATAAATATCAACAATGTATGTAATTTGAAACGATTAGATAAAAATAAACAAAACAATAAAGAAACAAATATAAAATAGTTTTATTTGTGAAACAAATGATGGTTCTGGTAAATGTATGTTTAATAAAAAATTAATAGGTAAGTGCTCACCAAAGTTTAAAAACTACGATATTCGATAATTTTAGAAATTAATTCCTTAAACATAATTATCGGTCCTTTCTGCTAACTACTCGTACATACCTAAAAACATACATATTATTCATATATGTTGATACATATTGGAGTGGTTTTTACTTACGGTATGGACACATTTTTGCCGGACGACTCCAAATAATTAAGAAAAAATAAACAAAAACTTACAATTTTAAGCTTTCTACATCCATTTTAAACTCTTCCTTAGGTTAGGTTAGGTAACTGGGTGCCCTTGTTGACAGGGTTGTCAACAGATCACTTAGACCACTATGAGTCCATTGTGCCCAATATTTAGAGCCCTGGGAACCTAAAAATTACATTCTTCGATCACCCAGATAAGTATATGAATCTCAGGAGTTTTCTTAGCTCAATGCTACCTAGCTCATCCAGCTCTGAAAAGAAGTATCTGCCAAAGGCAAGGCTTATTTTGTTGGCCAGAGCTGGACAGTCACACAAGAGATGATGAACGGATTCTATTTCCTCTACGTCCCTGCAGCTTCTACAGTAGTTGTTATGAGGTAACCATAGCCATGCTGCGACACCAACAGTTATGCGGATATCCCTTCGATTTAGTTCTATAAGATTGATAGATCTCTTTTTGTCGTAGACTGGCCATAATGATTTGGCTGTAGCGCATGTATCTAATCGACACCAGCGTTCATTAGCTTCATCATAAGACTCGATGTCTATCTCCCTGTATAGTGAACCTACTCTGGCTAGTTCGTCCTCTTTTTCATTATCGGAGATATTCATGCTGAGATAACATTCAGTCGTTTTTTTACAAATTTTTACTTGCTTGGATCTTAATGATGTTGACTCTAACGCCTTAATGACCGCTTGGCTATCAACATAGATGCTGATTATTTGCCCTGAAATATCTTCCTCAATAATCATATCCACAGCTTATTTTATTGCAGCAATTTCGGCTTGGAAGACACTACAACCATCCTTAAGTCTAAACGAGCGAATTATGTTTCGAGACGCACAGACCACAGTAGACGCCGGCACTAGTACCGGCAGTGATTTTAGATCCGTCAGTAAAGATGGCCAGTTCATTCTCGAAACACAGTCTTCCCTCATCCCATTCCTCCCTGCTAGGAATTCTAATAGAGAACTTTCGGTTGCAGTTTGGAGTGGGGATGATGTAGTCCGTTTCCGTCTTTCTTATAGGCGTTGAACTCTTTGATACAAAAAACCTACAAAGGACTTTTGCTAAATATTTATTATGTATAAATATATCATTACATACATTATACATTATATATGTAGGTATATATATATTATATATGTAGGTATGTGCGCTAAAATCGTCAATGTTCATTCGGAGAGTCAGCAGCAGGATCTCTTGGTTCCTGTCTTGATTGACAATGTGTCATGTAAGCTACTTCTGGATACGGGGTCATCTGTAACATGGGAGAGTCGACAAATTCTTCCTCCAAATGTTCGCCTACATACAGGTACTAGTTCAATAAAGACAGTAAGCGCCCAGGCAGTTAGCATCTCTCATGAGTGGCGTACTAGTGGTGGTGTTGGACGAAGCTTGCTGAGTGGATCCGCTTACCCTCCCAGGCCATTTAACAACGTTGTTAGTCGAGGCACAAGAACACCTGAGATAAAATCCGTACGTTTTATGCTTACTAAGTTTGCTGATGATTTCTCATCGAGCCATGATGGCCTGAGAAGAACAAACGTAGTAAAACCTCGAATCGATACTGGCAATTCGAGGCCGATTAAACAACCACCTCTTCGTCTGCCATTAGCAAAACAGGCGGAATTGCATCAGATTATTGGGGACATGCTTGAACGCGATTGTTATGGTAAAGAAAATATCGGTCTACAAGCCTAATGCAAAGTAATATCGTCCCTGATCGCTTGAGACAAGCACAGTTAAACGACAACGTACTCGCGGCAGTAACGAAGTGGTTTAAAGAAGGCAGCAAACCGAACTGGCAGGAAGTTTCTGTAAATCAATCTCAAAAGAGCATACTGGATTCAATTTCCTGCTTTATTGACGCAAAATTAAATTCTATGCAAAAAGTGGATACCAGCTAAAAAAAAGGAGCTATCCACTTACTTCCAATTATATCTAAATAAAGAAGTACTTGCTATGTTTCACAACTCCACTTTCGGTGGACACTTCGGTGCAAGTACAATAAGATATTCAAAAAAGTACGAAGTCGTTTTTATTGGATTAGAACGAGAAAGGATGTCGAATTATACTGCGCAGAGTGCGATACTTGCGCCGGAAAGAAGGACCAAAATCTAAAACAAAGGCCCAGTTGCAAATTATTTAAATGGGGAGCCTTTCCAATGAGCAGCGGTAGATGTCCTCGGCCTATTGCCGATGTCAAAACGAGGAAACAAATATCTTCTCGTGTTTATGGATTACTTCAGTAAATGGGTCTAAAGTTCTTCCAATGAGGGACAAACGCCCGACACAGTTGCCCAGGAACTAGTCAACGAAGTTTTCAGCCGTTTTGGAGTCCTGAGTGAACTCCATTCAGATTATGGACGAAATTTTGAAGCAGATGTGTTTCAAAGTGTTATGAGTTCGCGTCTTATTGATGCCTACAATAAGACGCGAACTACTCCGCTTCATCCTCAGTCCGACAGTTTAGTAGAGCGAATGAACCGCACTGTCCTTCATTACCTTTCAACATTTATAAAAGACGCTCATGATGATTGGGATCACTTACTTCCACTTTTCGCAATGGCGTATCGGCCGCTCGGCAGGAGTCGATAAAGGAATCTACATGAAAAATGAAGACGAGGTGCGACCGTTCAACTAATATTAATCGTTTTCAGGTTGGACAATTCGTCTGGAAACTTGAGTCAGGGATGGACCATTCCGAATAATAAAACTTCTTACTGATGTCACAGCCAAAATTAAGAAGAAGCCCAAAACAAAACCGAAGATTGTACATGTGGATGCTTTACTTTAAGAAGGGGAGAGTGTTGCACTAGTGAACGTACTCGAAGCTGTCAAGTGTCAATTTGACAAGTTGACCGAACCGTCAGAGTAATTTTTGTTTTCCGTCTAACGAGTACGTTCTTCGATTGTTAGTTACCTCTTCCTTCTTTTAAATCGAATAAAATTGAATTGATAGTAGTAATTTTGTTTCAATATACATAGTAAAATGAGGACTATTTATTTCAGAAAAAGGAAAAATTAAGAGTCGGTTCTGATTGGTCAAGAGACCTCGATTTGACTGCAAAACTAGTGAGCTTTTTACGATTTAGTGAACTCAGTTCTTAGTCAACAAATTCTCTCTAAAACTGTAGTCAGCTCCTTCTTTACTGACTAGTGAAACCCATTATTTTCCTCCAGAATTTAATTCTATAATTTGTTTATAATTATTTTGATGATAGATGCACACTAATAGAAACGATTTCAGCGCAAAATCGAATATCAGCACAAAATCGAAGAAATGAAAAAGCCCCCGTTTTGACATTTAAGGAGTTAACCAAATTCTTAGTCACTTTGCGTTCAATATGTAAATCTTTGACTAAAATTTTATTCTCTAGAATACTGAACGTACCCATGCTCTCTGCACAGAATCATGCACAAGTGTGAGTACGTTGAGAGTATACGATTTGGGGAGGAGTGAAAGAGATGATTGCGCAATGTTACTGAGGAGCAATGAGCAAGAAATTGTGTGTTTAATTGTTGTCTGTGTAGGATCGAAGCAGTAAAAGCATTGAGCAGCAGAGTAGTTATCCTGTAGAGCAATCGCAACTGTCTCTGCTCAGTGCGAAGACAGAGCAATGAGAAGCAGTGATTGCAATCACAGTCTAACCTTTAAGCTGAACAGAATAACGTCACCCTTTGCTGGGTGTCTCGTCATTGTAACATTCCGAGAAATTGCGAACAACGCCTGCACGACTAAAGTTAAAAAAATCATTGTGGAAATTGATTGATTCCAAGAGTAAGCGATGTGAACAATCTGCCTTTACTCAGTGAAACCACAAATGGACCTAATTTTGGTCTAAGTGTGCCTCATCGGGGATATCTCCAAACTAACCAACCATGTCTTTATAGAATGACACTTTTATAACATATCAGTTGTGTAGGTATAATTTATATTCTTGTCAAATCGCCAAGATTATAATAATTTAATGGAACAGTGTCATAAAGAATTTGTTTTTACTGGAATAAGGGCAGGCTCTATAGGTAGGATAGAAATCCTCCCATTGTCATATGGGATGATTTGTAAACTATGAAACAACAAAAATATCGAAAATATTTTTAAATGCTCATTTATGTGCTTATATTTTACAGAATTTTTTATGGCTCTGTTGTAGATATTTTCCTTAATAAATTTTCTCCATTTCTTCCTGTCTCTAGCTGATTCCTTCGCCGAGTTCCAGCTTTCTAATGCATTTTTCAGTATTTTCTCTAGCGCGCTGTTCTACATTGTCCTAAGCCTTCTGTTTGGAGCACGATGACGTCACCAGACACGAAGGCTCTTCATATTAACAATACCTTCTTCATCAATGCCCCCACAACAAATGTCAACTACCTATACACAAGATGAACTGATACAGTTACAAACATATTGTAATATGCAAGCTACGGCTCGAGTAGATAAAACGATATTCTGTGAAATTTATTTCTTTATTTTCTAGTCTATAGAACAATTCAAGTTCACACTATACTATTCTTCGCAAATTCTTTTCTTACAAGGTCTCTTTCCTCTCAAATCACTTTATCTCCTTTCAATTAGTTAATTCACAAATCCAAACTAATTACTTTTTCTTGTTTACTCTCCACTTTCAATTTATCACCAAATTACAACTTCGCCCATTATCACTTTTCCAATCTCTTCGCCACGGTTCTAAACCAACTGTGTCTTTTTTTGATCGCCATCTGTCCTTATATAGCAGAAGTTTCTGATAGCCAGAAACTTCTAGCAAATTCTTCGACCACTGGAACAAGAGAAATAATTCTTGCAGTTATAATTCCCTAATATTATCCCTAATATTATCCCTAATATTATTTGTCTCTTTCGTTGACATGAGCTGTGGAGACTTCGTCCCAGACACGAACCTCGAATGAAAGGACAGTTTGAACCAAAATTCTGCCAGAATGGAAAGTCACTTCGGAATTTGCTGCATAGACATAGGCGCGTAGTTATTATTATGCTACACTGCCCCCCTCTTAGACGTGTTCGTCCCGAACAAGTGCATCCTCATTTCGGCCATTGTATCGACTCAGTCGGTCCACATGAACCACTTTCATTTTGGCCCTCGGTCCTCGCTGGATGCGGTAGACAACATCGTTGATGCGGGTTACTATTCTGTAGGGACCTTCCCAGTTCCGCTGTAACTTAGGTGATTTCCCCTTTTGGCGATGGGGATTATACAGCCACACCAGATCTCCTTCCTGGAATCCTGACGTTGTTGCCTTGGCATCATACCTGGTCTTCATGCGGTCGCTCGTCATCTTAATCTGGCTTCTGGTCCTTTGGTGTATGTCCCTAAGCCTTTCCCTAAGGTCCGCCACGTACTCTTCTTCATTTCTGGGCTCATTGGTAGGAGATCCAAATTTCACCTCACTGGGTAAACGAGCTATTCCACCAAATAAGATTTCGAACGGCGTATGTCGAGTAGTGCTATGCACGGCACTTCTATAGGCCATCAAAAACAAGGGAATCTGCCGGTCCCAATCCCGTTGGTAGTCACCTACGACCTTCGAGAGATGTTCGTCCAAAGTCCTATTGAAACGCTCCACCATACCGTCCGACTGTGGATGAAGCGGGGTTGTCCTTGTCTTTTTGATTCCGAGTAGTTGACACATCTCTTGGAAGATTCTTGACTCGAAGTTCCGCCCTTGGTCAGAATGCAATTCCAAGGGCACACCGAATCTGCTAACCCAATTGTAGACGATCTGCTCCGCCACGGTTCTGCTTTCCTGGTTAGGGATCGGAAACGCTTCCGGCCACTTACTGAAGTAGTCCATCACTACGAGTATATACCGATTACCATTGTCGGTTTCCGGAAAGGGCCCTGCGATGTCAATGGCGATTCGTTCGAAAGGTGCTCCCACGTTGTATTGGTGCATCTTACCTCGAGTTTTGATTCTCGGACCCTTGCTAGCTGCACACACGTCGCATTTTCTGCACCAGTCTTCGATATCTTCCTTCGCTTTAACCAATAAAAACGTTCTCGTACCTTTTCTAGCGTCTTATTCACTCCCAAGTGGCCTCCGGTCGCCCCGCCATGCATTTCCTGTAACACCTCCTTGACCCTCGTCCGCGGTACGACAAGCTGCATTACAAACGACTTTCCGTCGGAGGATTCCCATTTTCTTCTCAGAACACCTTCTTGGACATGGAGGGAGTCCCACTGCGCAAAATATGCCTTTAAGGTCGGGCTTCTGTGAGAGATGTCCTGATGATCCGGTTTCTCCATGTTCTCCTTCCAGGCCAGAATCGGCTCGATATCCGGGTCTTCCTTCTGAGCGTTCCGGATCTCATCTACGCTCCAGCCGGCGATAGGTTCGGCTCTCATTCTTTGGATGGAAACCAGCTCCCGTTCTTCCTGACGCGCACAATGTTTACAATCCGTTCTGCATGGTCTCCGGGACAGTGCATCCGCATTAGAGTGGAACCTTCCTTTACGATGCTGTATTTCGTAGTCGTAGATTTGCAGCCTTTCGATCCATCTTGCGACCTGACCCTCAGGACTCTTGAACTGTAATAGCCATTTTAAGGCTGCATGGTCTGTGCGAAGAACGAACTTCCTCCCGTAGAGGTATTTGTGAAAATGCTTCGTAGCCAAGATCAAAGCTAGAAGTTCCCGCCTTGTCACGCAGTAGTTCCTTTCTGGCTTAGAGAGCACCTTGCTGAAGTACGCAACCACCTTCTCTTGGCCGTCATGCACCTGGGAGAGTACGGCTCCTACCCCGACATTACTAGCATCTGCATCCACAACGAACGTTTCCCCGGGAGTGGGGTAAGCCAGTATCGGGGCATCGCATAGCCGTTGTTTAAGTGCCTTGAAGCTCTTCTCGCACTCAATTGACCATTTGAATTGTTTTCCCTTTTCCGTCAACTGGTGCAGGTTCTTTGCGATCCCGGCAAAATCCTTCACGAACCGTCTGTAGTAGGTGGCTAGGCCCAGGAAGCTCCTTAGTTGGTGTTTGTCTTTGGGGACTGGCCAGTTTTTCACCGCTTCGACCTTCTCCGGATCGGTTCTCACTCCTTTCGCTGAAATTATGTGTCCCAGGTACTTGACTTCCGCTCTAAACAGGGCGCACTTCTTGGGGTTGAGCTTCAGGTGGGCACTTCGAAGCCTTTGAAACACATCCCTTAGATTGTCTCGGTGTTGCGCAAACGTTTTTCCTACGACGATGACATCATCCAAGTATACCAAACAGGTTTTCCATGTTAACCCTTGCAGGACACATTCCATCAATCGCTCGAAAGTCGCCGGAGCATTGCACAGCCCGAATGGCATTACCGTGAATTGCCATAGCCCATTTCCTGTGGTGAAGGCGGTTTTCTCCCGGTCTTCTGGATGGATCTGTACCTGCCAGTAGCCACTCTTCAAGTCGAGAGTGGAAAACCATCGGGCTCCTGATAGTGTGTCTAGCGTGTCGTCAATCCGTGGCAGAGGATAGCTGTCTTTCTTGGTGACGTAATTGAGCTGCCGATAGTCCACGCAGAACCGCGTGCTGCCATCTTTCTTCTTTACCAGTACAACCGGTGATGCCCACGGACTTTTGGAACTTTCAATCAGACCTTCTTTCTCCATTGCCGACACCATCTCTGCAACTTCTGTCTGCTTTGCCAATGGAAGGCGCCTAGCAGGCTGACGAATTGGTCTAGTATCACCAGTGTCTATTCGATGTTGTACCAGGTGTGTTCGGCCGTATTCTCCGTCCTGTGAGGCAAATACATCAGCGTACTCATTGATAAGATTCTCTGCCATAGTTCGCTGCTCCTGATTCAGCTCACTGGACTGGAGAATCGTCTCTCTCGTTTCCGCTGTCCAAGGTGATGGGAGAGGTTTTGGAGCATCACGTTCAGATATTGTTGCGACGGCGGTAATCGGCGTGCATTTTCCAGTCACATCCCCTCGCCTTAGTTTTACAGTGTGTGGTCTTGCGTTCAAAACCCTCACTGGAACCATGGTGTTCTTTGGTTCGACTAACGTCTTTCCCACGATGTAGTCTTGAGAATTCTTCTCTGGGTCTGGTTCTACTATGTAGAATCGGTGGCTCCCAAGATCACCTTCCAGCTTCGTCCAAATGATTGTCTCTGAAGACGGCGGCAAAACTTCGTCTTTGCTGATGACTGTCCTGAGAGTTACGGCATTCTCATTTCCGTACACCATCGGAATCTCCACATTTCGATACCTCAGTACTTGCATCCCGATGTCCAAGATTACTTCATTTGCTTTCATGAAGTCTACTCCGATGATGCACTCGTCGCATATATCTGCCACCAGAAACGCATGGGAGAACGTCAGTCCTGCCAGAGTAATCGTAAGACGAACTTCTCCAAATACCTTCGCCATTTCCCCTGTTGCAGTCTTCAGGCAGTAGCTGTTGGTGTTGTGCAGCCAGGAGCTTTTGACGATATCTCTTCTTACAATGGAGGCAGTGGCACCTGTGTCGATGGTGGCTACGCACTTCTTCTCGTTGATTAGTGCCTCCACTGTCAGGCTCTTGTTACCCCGTTTGGTTTGCGAAACTTGAATGGTGGTCCTGGGGGCCTCGATTCCAGTAACCAACTTCTGCCCCGCGAAGTTGGTCCTTACGCATTTCCCGACTGCTGGTTTTGGGAAGTCTGACTGACAGCCAGATGCTTCCTCTCTGCTTCTCCTACTTCCGCAATGTGAACAATTTCCTCGTCTAGGTGCACTTCTGCACTGCCGTTGTAGGTGTCCGGTTTGGTTGCAATTCCAGCAACGGATTTGACTTCCGCGAGCTCTGTCTTCATCCATGACGGCTGTTCTCTGGCATGAGCATTCCACGACGGACATTTCCCTGACACGGTGTATTCCCTGGTATGCTTGGTCCGCAGCCTTCATTGACAAAGCGAATGCCAATGCCTCGGGGAGTGTTCGCTTTTCAGCCATCCTTACAGCCATTTGCAGTTGTCTGTCCTCTATGGCCTGAATAAAAGCTTCCACCGCCATTTCGTTGATAAGCTCCTCACCGGCTTTAGGGTATGAAAGATGGGCTAGTCGCTCTATATCCGCTTGCAACTGTTGGAGCGTTTCCCCCCTTTTCTGGACTCGACTACGCAGCTGAACCCTGTACACCTGCTGCATGTGTTCATCCCCAAACCGCATCTCGATAGCCTGAACCAGAGAGTCGTAGTTCTGCTGTTTATCTTCCGGGATGGTCTGCAAGAGCTCCGCAGCTGGACCCCTTAGTGCAAGCGTGAGTGCAATAGACTTCTCTTCATCGTCCCAGCTATTGGTCATTGCGGCCGCTTCGAATTGCCTCTTATAAATTGGCCATGATGTTTGACCATCGAAGATAGGAGGCTGCATCTCCTTTCTTCTCAGACCGTCAGTGGAATATTCCCGTGCTTTCTGTCTCTTCACGTTGCTGAGCTCCTTAGCAAGATTTTCGACTTGCTTTTCTACTTTTTCAAACTGAGTCTCTATCTTCCCGAACTGAGTTTCATGTTTCTCAAAATTTTCATCGAATCTAGTTTCGACTTTTTCGAGTTGCGTCTCGACCTTCTCGATTTTCTCTTCGATCACTTCGAATTTGGATTCCAAGTTCTTGTTTTGCTCATCAAGTTTACTTTCCAGAGCATCTAGAGCTTTCTTTTGTTCGTCCATTGCTTTCTTTTGTTCGTCCAGCTTAAGTTCTAGAGAATTCCTCTGGTCGTCCATTGCTTTCTTTTGTTCGTCCATCTTAAGTTCTAGAGAGTTCTTTTGGTCGTCCATTGCTTTCTTTTGGTCGTCCATTGCTTTCTTTTGTTCGTCCAGCTTAAGTTCTATGGAATTCCTTTGGTCTTCTATTGCTTTCTTTTGTTCGTCCATGACTAACTTAAGTTGCAGGAGCAGACTTGTTATACCCGGGTCGGCTGCTGTACTTGCTGGTTCCTCTTCCACGTCAAACTCTACGTCGTGCGGATTTTCACCTTCCTGCGTTACTGCTTCTTCCAGACGAATCAGCAGGGCATCTTTTCCCCCAGTTGTGTCGAGGTTCCGCTTACTGAGTTCTGCCTTTAGTTGAGTTATAGTTAGTTTTCCCAATTTGCGACCCATTTTGCGCAACTAATTAACTCAACACAGAAATCGTTTTTTTTTTTTTTTTTTTTTTTGTGCAATTTCACACCACGGAAATAGTTATTCACAGAATAAGTTTTATCCCGCTTCTGACACCAATGTAATATGCAAGCTACGGCTCGAGTAGATAAAACGATATTCTGTGAAATTTATTTCTTTATTTTCTAGTCTATAGAACAATTCAAGTTCACACTATACTATTCTTCGCAAATTCTTTTCTTACAAGGTCTCTTTCCTCTCAAATCACTTTATCTCCTTTCAATTAGTTAATTCACAAATCCAAACTAATTACTTTTTCTTGTTTACTCTCCACTTTCAATTTATCACCAAATTACAACTTCGCCCATTATCACTTTTCCAATCTCTTCGCCACGGTTCTAAACCAACTGTGTCTTTTTTTGATCGCCATCTGTCCTTATATAGCAGAAGTTTCTGATAGCCAGAAACTTCTAGCAAATTCTTCGACCACTGGAACAAGAGAAATAATTCTTGCAGTTATAATTCCCTAATATTATCCCTAATATTATCCCTAATATTATTTGTCTCTTTCGTTGACATGAGCTGTGGAGACTTCGTCCCAGACACGAACCTCGAATGAAAGGACAGTTTGAACCAAAATTCTGCCAGAATGGAAAGTCACTTCGGAATTTGCTGCATAGACATAGGCGCGTAGTTATTATTATGCTACAATATAAAAAAAACTATATAATTGTACATAAGAAACGTTCTAACATAAAATAAAGAAATTCTGATTTATAACGTGGACAAAACGGCTTTATTTTTCATCTATTTTATTACAGTTTTTTTTTTTTGCAGTTTAAGTGTATCTTTGCGCACAGTTAAAAGGTACCTTAATTCTTTGTCAACGGAGTTTTTTTCTTTTCGATTCTGAAATCTTTTCTTGTGGCACAGACGCCAGCACCTTCCTCTTCTGTTCTTCCCATCAGTTCTAGCTTCCCAGACTTTCTTTACTTGTTGTCTTCCATCCTCACTAGATGTTCAAACCATCTAAGTTTTTTTCCACATATATTCTATAACCTTTTTCACTGATACCACATTTAGGTCTTTTCGGATGTCTTCATTTATTTTTCTGTCGATTCTCCTTACTCCTATCACTCTTCGAAGGTATTTCATTTCCATCCTGTATTTGCTTTTCTTGTCTTTCAGTAAGGATTCAATTTTCGCCTCCATGCAGCAGTACTGGTAGGTACATATACTTGAAGATCGATACTTTTGCGGTTTGAGTTATTTCTTTATAGTCTAAACATTTTTCTGCAGCACCGCGTACAGTCTATTTAAAGATTGCATCCATCTCTCCTCGAAGTTACCACCCTTGCTGTTAATGACGCTTCCTAGATACTTATAATTTACTACTTGCTTAAAAGTCACTCTGTCCACACTAACTCTTATCAGCCCTGTTCTGTTATTTATATATATATATATAAATAGAAGGAGTTCCATACTCTATTGCCTCAACTTCATTTGCGTATGGCAGGGTCTAGATTTCGCTAATAATCCTGTCAATTTTTTCTCTGTCCAAGAGGTTTGTCCGTTCCTCGACATTTGGCTTGCACGAACGACCTCGTTTACTTCCACTTTTATGGCGAGTACGAGTATCTCGTTAAGTACTCGTATATCCTGTTCGTGTTTCTCTGCCTTTAGGCGAGTTAACTCTATCACTTACGAGTATTTGCTGCAGATAGAATTCTACAACGGCTTTCTTATCCCGTTCCTTCACATGTATTGAATGAATTGTTTGCTAGTTCCAATATGTGCTCGAATTGTTCCAGGTTGATGACATACACTAACTTAAATGCCCGCGTTTTTTTCATCCTTTACCCTCCTTAACCGAGACTAAAGGTACTGCATAGTAGAAGATATGGAAACTTCGTACGGCAGCTAATAAGGTTAATCTAAAGATTTCGAGGGTATTATAATGGTACGAGGTTCTCTCTGGTACGAGGTGTTCTCTGGTACGAGGGTGGATCAATAAGTCCCTGAAAAATGAAATAAGGAACACTCTTTTAGGTAAAAAAAACATTTTATTGTTCAACATAGTCTCCTTTTAGCTCTATACACATCATCCAACGTTTCTCCAATTTGTTGATGCCCTCCAAATAATACGATTTCTCGAGCCCCTCAAAATAAGCGTTTGTTTCAGCGATGACCTCTTCATTCGACCCAAATCTCTTACCTCCGAGCCATTTCTTCATGTTTGGAAACAAGAAATAGTCGCAGGGGGCTAAATCTGGGAAATATGCTGGATGAGGAAGAAGTTCGTAGCCTAACTCATGCAATTTTGCCATTGGGTGGCCGTGGTGTAGTTGTCACGCTGTTGATTCATGGTTCGAATCCTGATGTCAAGAATCATCTATTTATTTCGCATGAAATAAATAAAGAAAGTCGATCACTTGCGAAAAACTAAGTCAACTCTACTGTGAAGGCATTTTTTTTTTTTCATTTTTAATGCATTTTATTGATTAATTCATTATAACTTACATGCTAGACAAAACGCTTAAAACTAGCTTAACTAACTTAATTATTCTTATTCTAACTTACTGGCCCTATGCGGGCGCTCTAAGCTAAACCTAATACTTAAAACTATGTCTTTCGACGTAACGAACATGAAAATTGTTTATTGATTTCATTCTTTTAAATTTAAATTTAAGTATTACTAAGAAAATTAGTCAAAAAACTTAGTGACTGAACATTTTTTTTGTATTCTTATAAATAAAAATAAAATAAAACTTATAAACTACCTTAAAATAAATCCTAAAACTATCCTATTCTAAATTAGCCTATCTTATTCTACCTTACGTATTGTATACGTAAATTTTTTTTTTTTTAATTTTTTTTTTTTATCGAGTGCTGTTTTTTTATAAATTTTTTTTTTATGTTTTTTTGTGTTTTTTGTGCTTTTTTTGTATTTTTTTTTTTTTTTTTTTTTTTTTTTTATTCACTACCTACACCTACCGAAACCTAAAAAACTACCTAAACCTAAACTATGTAAGTCGGCCATGGGCAAGAACAGCCAACTTTTAGCATCAAACAGACTACCCTGGATTAGGAGGAAACGACGAAGGAGTTTCCTCTCTTTCGTCTAGCCACCAGAACTGACCGTACTGACGTTGTACGTCCTCAATATCGCGACCCGATATCGCCCTACTGAACCGGAGACGCTCCACACTGCCGTGTGCAACGTCTCTGTCGTAGTTGAGTCGCCTATCCACAACTGTCCGAGCAACGTGGAAGATTAGCGGCACTGCCAATCTGTCCTGGATCAGACATTTCTCATCAAAATAGAGGAACGCCTCTGGGGGAACAAAGCCGTTAAGGCGCACTCTCTCATGATACTCATAATTGGGGTAATAAGCCCCGGAGATCAGGTTGTTCGTCGAGCTCATTGCTCTTGCAATGTGCCTTCGAATCAGCTTGATAACGAAATTATCCACTCTAATTAGGTTAGCCCTGTTGTACAGGACCTCATTGGGATAGAATTTTATGTGCTGGGACTCTGGTGTTCTGTACAAATGAAGGCAAGCCCTCTCAAACACCCGAATCTTTTCCAACAAGCTTGCTCCCACGTTGAACCACACGGGACATCCATATACGAGCATGGGCCGGATGACTGCCATGTAGCAGATTACCTTTACCCTTGCATCGAGTTGCTTGCTATAAAAAGTCTCTTTGTAAGGGCAAAAGCACCTTTGGCTCTGGCCAGAGCAGCATCTATATGTTTGTTAAAATATAGATATTGGTCTAACCAGAGCCCCAGGTATCTGACTACACTTCGACTCGCAAGTGGCTGTCCATGCGGTCCAACTATTGAGAACTTTCGCCAATTCTTTCTGGTATCCCTAGAGGCACCAGACAACGGCGTCCTAAAAAGAATGGTTTCCGATTTCTGGAAGTTGATCTTCAACTTCCAGTCATCGCAATATCGCTGAATCTTATCGAAGTCACGTTGCAAGAGAATTGCAATGACCTCGATTTTTGGTCCTGATCTGTACGCGATCAAGTCGTCTGCGTACGCTATGGCATGGTGAAGTGATCCTATGAGATCGCTCGTGTAAATGTTGAAAAGGATCGGTGAATTAACCGCACCTTGTTGCAGACCATTTTTAATTAGAAATGTTCCAGTAGAAGTCACATTGCCATTTTTGACGATGAACTGCTTACTGGTGAGCATGTTATGAAGTATGTACAGCAGTGGTTTGCTTATGCCCAGCCTGCTCAGCTTGTAGAAGAGTCCCTCTAACCATACGGTATCGAAGGCCTTCTCCAAGTCAATCAGGCAGGCACCCGTGCATTGGTTCTTGCTTTTGTTACATTGGATATCCGATACCAGTTTAGACGCGGCATGTATTGTATCATGCCCCGCCTTAAAACCGAATTGGTTATCCGGAATTATATTACTGTTCTCAGTCCACTTAAGCAGGGCTCTATTGATCACTTTCTCGAATACCTTGCTGATGTTCGGAAGGAGACTTATCGACCGGAGATTTGCCGGATTGGAAGTGTCCTTACCCCGTTTGGGGATGGGTTGTATCACTGCTGTTTTCCAATGCACTGGATAATGTGCATTATTCAGTGCATTGTTAAACAGAGTGGTGTAAATGTCCACCGCTTCTAGAGGGAGATGGTGAAACACAATGTTCGACACTCCATCGATTCCTACAGATTTCTTCCTCCTCAATGAGTCGAAGATCGCTTGGAGCTCCACCTTCGATATGTACGGGGGATGTACCCTTTCATCGGCGATGACATTATTTGCCATGTTATCGTCATTGAACTCTGTAAAACCTATGTTCTCGGATCGCCAGTGCTCTATATCATTTCGAAGGTAGAAGTTGTGCACAAGGACGCGATTTTCCAGGTCGTGGTTCGGGCAAATGGTATCATTCACCTTGTACACTTCCTGGAAAGTCGCTCCTATAGCCTCTACCTTCTCCTGCGGATCTTCGATCACAAAGAAGTTGTCATCCTCTACTGCGTTATCTGAATCTATACCTGCTGTTATAAGTATTCGTCCATTGTTCGTCGTTCGGAGGATCTTAAGACACGGAAGGTCGTTTTGATTATTCCTCCGAAATATTTTATTTATTTGCGGGAACATACTCGGGTTGTTGGATTTTACAGCCCGAATTTTGTTGTTCCAATGCAAATTTACAGAAAGTCTGTAATTTTCTCTAATTAATTTTTGGAGGTTTTTAATCAAAGACTTCAGCGTCCTAACCTCCAAGTTCTGTCTGTCAGTAAACTGTCTGTACAAGCAGTCTACTTTTGTGTTGGTGTAGTGCGTCAATTGTTGCATTGCGGAATATGTCTGCATTGTCAGTGTGTTGATACCGAGGTATCGTATTGTCCATAGTTCGTTTAATTGTCTCGTCCATTTGTTTTAGGTACCAGTCAATCTCCTCGTTTGACAGATTCCTATTGGACGGTGGGTAGAGCGAATTCGAGGAGAGTGCTCTTGTCAAAGTTCTTGAGAAGCGAGTCCAACGCGTCCTACTATAATTGTAGGAGTACGTTTGGACAAACTCCTCTAACTCCGCAATTTCGTTGGGAATCGTTATTACGGCACTGAGTCCGCAATGGTCACTGTCATACACAAAAGTGTGCAGGCAGTTTATAGTTTGTCGGTCCATGTCGGTCAGTTGTAACCGTACGTCGAATAGCATAAGATCCAGATAGGAGCCGCTTCTAGGAAACGACGGACTATCTGTTGCTTTCAAATCGAGTTTATACTCGACACTGTGCCGACCCCACCAATTGAATAGTGGTTCTCTCTAGGATTTGGTGTGTTATTTCCCCAATCTCTATGTTTGGCATTGAGATCTCCGGCCATGATGAAATAATTCTCCTCCGACTCCAGCCTTAGGAATCGAAAAAGTGTCTCGAGCTCTGAAATAAATAAAGTAGATTGAGTAGCTTCAGGTGCATAGAGTGCGACCAAGTACATCCTCTTTCCACTATCGAGAGGGATGCACACGATACACGCTTCCAGCTCCTGGAACCTTCGCACTTCACCGCTGTACATAACTTTAAATTGCAATTGTTTGCGTATGAAGATCGCAACACCTCCTCCTTGTGTAGAGTTGGGTCGGTCTCTTCTGACAATACTGTATTTATTGTGCCCCAATTTGTGCTTCTGGGATAGCTTTGTTTCGCTAACCATAAGCACGTCAGGGGTTTGGTCTTCAAGCAACTTAAACAATACGGCTCTTCGCTCGATCCTAATCAGTGAATTCACATTCACCGCAAGGATCTTCAAGGATTGCTCCTCCATGTTCGTACCCATTACGACTGAAGGTGCGTTAAGCCCGGCAGAAGTGCGTAGATCTGGTCCACCCGCTTCGCCTGCTCCTGTACCTGACGTTGAAGCTGCTCCATCTGCCCTTGGATAGAGAGCAAGATGGCCAGCATGTCAGTTTGAGCCTCCGGTGCTCTAGGCGCTGGGGCCTGAGAAGCAACCTTCGGTCTTTTCTGTTCCGCGTTTCCCCGACCTGCCGCCATTTGGGCGTAGGTCACTTGGGGAGTCACGGATGGTGTTTGAATTGGAGCAGGTGGACATTTCACTACAACCTTCTCCTGACGAACCAGATTTACTTTCTTAATATACTGGAACTTAGGACAACCCCGATAGTTTGCGGTGTGTCCCGAGTTCCTGCATAAAGCACACGAGAGCTGGCTCTTATCTGCAACTCCATCCTTACCCAGAGTGCATTCCTCTGCTTTGTGGTTCTTTCCACACTTAACACATCGAGGCTGCATTTCGCAGTTCGACGCGGCGTGACCGAACCTTTGGCAGCGAACACATTGTAAAATGTTTTCGCTCTTTCTTAATTTTTCCCAGGCGACAACCTGGTAGTCTAGGACTTTAATACTCCTTAGACCATCCAGCTTGCTATTGGGTGAAAGCTGAACTAGGAAGAACGGCAGTTTCCGCTTCTCCCTTTTTGCCTTAGCTGTGGTGAATGGCTTGACCCCTACGAATTGGAGCTCGTTGCACTCTTTCTCTTTAAGCAGCGCAAGGAGCGTCTCCGGATCAGTAGACGGGTCTATCCCCCTCAGCAGCATTGTTTGTCGCTTTTCCCCCTTCGGGGTGAAGGAGAAGAACTCCGTCGTCGTGTCCCTAAGTAACTGCTTAATTTTTTTATAATCTTCCACTGTATTACAGTGGATAGCATGCCTATTTTCATTTAATCTTTTAATATTAAAATTTTTGCCTATGGCCGACTTACATAGTTCGATGGTATCCTTCAACTCCACCTTGTAGGTATTTATTGGCGGCACCCTCGCCTTTGTCGTCGTCTTTTGTTGCGGTTGTTGTTGCGGTAGTTGTTGCTGTTGTTTCTGCTGCTGTTGCTGCTGTTGTTTCTGTTGCTGCTGCTGTTTCTGCTGCTGTTGTTTCTGCTGCTGCTGAGGTAGTTGTTTAACTGCTTGCTGCTTCTTCTGCTGCTGTAGTATTTGCTGCTGTTTTTTCAGCTGTTCTTGTTGCTCCTGCTTCGGCTGCAGTATTTGCGGCTGTATTGTGGTTTGCCGCTGGCTTTCTGGCGGCTGCTGCTGTAGTTGTTGTTGCTGTTGAGCGCGCTGGAGCTCTAGCTGCCGCTCTCTCTCCCTTCTGGCCACTTGTTTGGCCTTTATGGCACTCACCCTCTGCTCCAGCTGTCTGATGCTTGTAGTCAGACTCTCGACCTCTTCATCCTCGTCATCTGATTCGGAGGACGCCAGTACTCCGAAGCTATTCTTCTCATCTCCAACGTAGTGGCCTTCCCCACCGTCGGAGATGTACGCTAACTCGACAGAGTCATCGGACCTCTGTCGTTTTTTTTCTGCTGCTGCTGTTGTTGTTGTGCTCGGCGCCCCTTCACTCACTCCACCGGGCAGCTGTTCAGTTGGAGCTGATTCTCCTTTTCCCCTTACTTGCGGTTGCCACTGTTGCTGAGTGGCCTGCCTGCACTGCATCGGATGATGCTGTCAGCCCACCAGCTGGTCCCGCTATTGGGAGCGCGGACCGCTCACTCTCCATCGCTGACACTTTTTCTTTATTTACTTTATTTTCACTTATTATGCACAAATGAAAAAAAAAGTACAGAATTTTATTTTACCCAGTCCGGGATTGAACCAGGGTCCACTGGTTTGGTAGAACACCACCACTACCTATAGGCTAACTCGCCACTTGGAATTGCACTGTCTAATTCTCTCATTTAAAACACAATAATTTTAAACGAAAAGCCGAAACACGTCTGCGCACTTTGAAAGTCTGTGAACGACTGAGTGTGAAGGAATTTTTTTTTTTTTTCATTTTTAGTGCATTTTTATTAATTCATTTATTAACTTACATGCTAGACAAAACGCTTAAAACTAGCTTAACTAACTTAATTATTCTTATTCTAACTTACTGGCCCTATGCGGGCGCTCTAAGCTAAACCTAATACTTAAAACTATGTCTTTCGACGTAACGAACATGAAAATTGTTTATTGATTTCATTCTTTTAAATTTAAATTTAAGTATTACTAAGAAAATTAGTCAAAAAACTTAGTGACTGAACATTTTTTTTGTATTCTTATAAATAAAAATAAAATAAAACTTATAAACTACCTTAAAATAAATCCTAAAACTATCCTATTCTAAATTAGCCTATCTTATTCTACCTTACGTATTGTATACGTAAATTTTTTTTTTTTAATTTTTTTTTTTTATCGAGTGCTGTTTTTTTATAAATTTTTTTTTTATGTTTTTTTGTGTTTTTTGTGCTTTTTTTGTATTTTTTTCCTCCAAGTGCTGTGGATATATTTTTTTTTTTTTTTTTTATTCACTACCTACACCTACCGAAACCTAAAAAACTACCTAAACCTAAACTATGTAAGTCGGCCATGGGCAAGAACAGCCAACTTTTAGCATCAAACAGGCTACCCTGGATTAGGAGGAAACGACGAAGGAGTTTCCTCTCTTTCGTCTAGCCACCAGAACTGACCGTACTGACGTTGTACGTCCTCAATATCGCGACCCGATATCGCCCTACTGAACCGGAGACGCTCCACACTGCCGTGTGCAACGTCTCTGTCGTTGTTGAGTCGCCTATCCACAACTGTCCGAGCAACGTGGAAGATTAGCGGCACTGCCAATCTGTCCTGGATCAGACATTTCTCATCAAAATAGAGGAACGCCTCTGGGGGAACAAAGCCGTTAAGGCGCACTCTCTCATGATACTCATAATTGGGGTAATAAGCCCCGGAGATCAGGTTCAGGTGGGGTAACAAGAGCCTGACAGTGGAGGCACTAATCAACAAGAAGAAGTGCGTAGCCACCATCGACACAGGCGCCACTGCCTCCATTGTAAGAAGAGATATCGTTAGAAGCGCATGGCTGCACAACACCAACAGCTACTGCCTGAAGACTGCAACGGGGGAAATGGCGAAAGTGTTTGGAGAAGTTCGTCTTACGATTACTCTGGCGGGACTGACGTTCTCCCATGCGTTTCTGGTGGCAGATATATGCGACGAGTGCATCATCGGAATAGACTTCATGAAAGCAAATGAAGTAATCCTGGACATCGGGATGCAAGTACTGAGGTATCGAAATGTGGAGATTCCGATGGTGTACGGAAACGAGAATGCCGTAACTCTCAGGACAGTCATCAGCAAAGACGAAGTTTTGCCGCCGTCTTCAGAGACAATCATTTGGACGAAGCTGGAAGGTGATCTTGGGAGCCACCGATTCTACATAGTAGAACCAGACCCAGAGAAGAATTCTCAAGACTACATCGTGGGAAAGACGTTAGTCGAACCAAAGAACACCATGGTTCCAGTGAGAGTTTTGAACGCAAGACCGCACACTGTCAAACTAAGGCGAGGGGAGGTGACTGGAAAATGCACGCCGATTACCGCCGTCGCAACAATATCTGACCGTGATGCTCCAAAACCTCTCCCATCACCTTGGACAGTGGAAACGAGAGAGACGATTCTCCAGTCCAGTGAGCTGAATCAGGAGCAGCGAACTATGGCAGAGAATTTTATCAATGAGTACGCTGATGTATTTGCCTCACAGGACGGAGAATACGGCCGAACACACCTGGTACAACATCGAATAGACACTGGTGATACTAGACCAATTCGTCAGCCTGCTAGGCGCCTTCCATTGGCAAAGCTGACAGAAGTTGCAGAGATGGTGTCGGCAATGGAGAAAGAAGGTCTGATTGAAAGTTCCAAAAGTCCGTGGGCATCACCGGTTGTACTGGTTAAGAAGAAAGATGGCAGCACGCGGTTCTGCGTGGACTATCGGCAGCTCAATTACGTCACCAAGAAAGACAGCTACCCTCTGCCACGGATTGACGACACGCTAGACACACTATCAGGAGCCCGATGGTTTTCCACTCTCGACTTGAAGAGTGGCTACTGGCAGGTACAGATCCATCCAGAAGACCGGGAGAAAACCGCCTTCACCGCAGGAAATGGGCTATGGCAATTCACGGTAATGCCATTCGGGCTGACATCGCAGGGCCCTTTCCGGAAACCGACAATGGTAATCGGTATATACTCGTAGTGATGGACTACTTCAGTAAGTGGCCGGAAGCGTTTCCGATCCCTAACCGGAAGCCAGAACCGTGGCGGAGCAGATCGTCTACAATTGGGTTAGCAGATTCGGTGTGCCCTTGGAATTGCATTCAGACCAAGGGCGGAACTTCGAGTCAAGAATCTTCCAAGAGATGTGTCAACTACTCGGAATCAAAAAGACAAGGACAACCCCGCTTCATCCACAGTCGGACGGTATGGTGGAGCGTTTCAATAGGACTTTGGACGAACATCTCTCGAAGGTCGTAGGTGACTACCAACGGGATTGGGACCGGCAGATTCCCTTGTTTTTGATGGTCTATAGAAGTGCCGTGCATAGCACTACTCGAAATACGCCGTTCGAAATCTTATTTGGTGGAATAGCTCGTTTACCCAGTGAGGTGAAATTTGGATCTCCTACCAATGAGCCCAGAAATGAAGAAGAGTACGTGGCGGACCTTAGGGAAAGGCTTAGGGACATACACCAAAGGACCAGAAGCCAGATTAAGATGACGAGCGACCGCATGAAGACCAGGTATGATGCCAAGGCAACAACGTCAGGATTCCAGGAAGGAGATCTGGTGTGGCTGTATAATCCCCATCGCCAAAAGGGGAAATCACCTAAATTACAGCGGAACTGGGAAGGTCCCTACAGAATAGTAACCCGCATCAACGATGTTGTCTACCGCATCCAGCGAGGACCGAGGGCCAAAATGAAAGTGGTTCATGTGGACCGACTGAGTCGATACAATGGCCGAAATGAGGATGCACTTGTTCGGGACGAACACGTCTAAGAGGGGGGCAGTGTAGCATAATAATAACTACGCTCCTATGACTATGCAGCAACATACACAGCTCATGTCAACGAAAGAGACGAATAATATCAGGGATAAAAGGGAATTATAACTGCAAGAATTATTTCTCTTGTTCCAGTGGTCGAAGAATTTGCTAGAAGTTTCTGGCTATCAGAAACTTCTGCTATATAAGGACAGATGGCGATCAAAAAAGACACAGTTGGTTTAGAACCGTGGCGAAGAGATTGGAAAAGTGATAATGGGCGAAGTTGTAATTTGGTGATAAATTGAAAGTTGAGAGTGAACAAGAAAAAGTAATTAGTTTGGATTTGTGAATTAAGTAATTGAAAGGAGATAAAGTGATTTGAGAGGAAAGAGACCTTGTAAGAAAAGAATTTGCGAAGAATAGTATAGTGTGAACTTGAATTGTTCTATAGACTAGAAAATAAAGAAATAAATTTCACAGAATATCGTTTTATCTACTCGAGCCGTAGCTCGCATGTTACAGTATGTACAGCAGTGGTTTGCTTATGCCCAGCCTGCTCAGCTTGTAGAAGAGTCCCTCTAACCATACGGTATCGAAGGCCTTCTCCAAGTCAATCAGGCAGGCACCCGTGCATTGGTTCTTGCTTTTGTTCCATTGGATATCCGATACCAGTTTAGACGCGGCATGTATTGTATCATGCCCCGCCTTAAAACCGAATTGGTTATCCGGAATTATATTACTGTTCTCAGTCCACTTAAGCAGGGCTCTATTGATCACTTTCTCGAATACCTTGCTGATGTTCGGAAGGAGACTTATCGACCGGAGATTTGCCGGATTGGAAGTGTCCTTACCCCGTTTGGGGATGGGTTGTATCACTGCTGTTTTCCAATGCGCTGGATAATGTGCATTATTCAGCGCATTGTTAAACAGAGTGGTGTAAATGTCCACCGCTTCTAGAGGGAGATGTCGAAGCACAATGTTCGACACTCCATCGATTCCCGCAGATTTCTTCCTCCTCAATGAGTCGAAGATCGCTTGGAGCTCCACCTTCGATATGTACGGGGGATGTACCCTTTCATCGGCGATGACATTATTTGCCATGTTATCGTCATTGAACTCGGTAAAACCTATGTTCTCGGATCGCCAGTGCTCTATATCATTTCGAAGGTAGAAGTTGTGCACAAGGACGCGATTTTCCAGGTCGTGGTTCGGGGAAATGGTATCATTCACCTTGTACACTTCCTGGAAAGTCGCTCCTATAGCCTCTACCTTCTCCTGCGGATCTTCGATCACAAAGAAGTTGTCATCCTCTACTGCGTTATCTGGATCTATACCTGCTGTTATAAGTATTCGTCCATTGTTCATCGTTCGGGGGATCTTAAGACACGGAAGGTCGTTTTGATTATTCCTCCGAAATATTTTATTTATTTGCGGGAACATACTCGGGTTGTTGGATTTTACAGCCCGAATTTTGTTGTTCCAATGCAAATTTACAGAAAGTCTGTAATTTTCTCTAATTAATTTTTGGAGGTTTTTAATCAAAGACTTCAGTGTCCTAACCTCCGAGTTTTGTCTGTCAGTAAACTGTCTGTACAAGGTTTTTAGTCTCGACAGCAGTCTACTTTTGTGTTGGTGTAGTGCGTCAATTGTTGCATTGCGGAATATGTCTGCGTTGTCAGTATGTTGATACCGAGGGTATCGTATTGTCCATAGTTCGTTTAATTGTCTCGTCCATTTGTGAGTGTGAAGGCATAACACTGGCAGTAGGGGGGTCATATGGTAGAATGCAACTTGATCGTGATGATGACATCAGGAGTACGGAAAAAAATACTGTGAATCATAAGCAATTACAATAATAGCAAAAACAAACAAAATACTCCCCAGTTATCTGGACAGCCACCCTTGGAGTTTGCAGAAACTTAATACCACCTGAGTTTCAAACTACACCACTCTGTCTTTCTCTCTGTCTCTTCCCCTTTCCACAAAACGCACGTGTTCTAAAAATTAGTATAAGGGTATTGATATCCCCTTTAACACGTGCAAATTATAAAAAAAACAAAAAAAAAAATAATTGCGAAAAAGGACTTCTTTCTTTGTTTATTGTCGATTGTGAGCAAACGCGGCATCCATCTTGCGGGAAGCTTTTTCATGTCCAAATATTTATGTAAAATCGAAATCACTGAGCCATGTGATAAGCCTGTGGCCCTTCAAGATCGCGCACTTTCATTCGCTGATCGTCCATTATCAAACCATGGATTTTGTCGACAATTTCTGGTGTGGTGACCTCAATTGGGCGACCAGAACTTTCGGCGTCACTTGTGCTTGAACGACCGCACCGAAATTGAGTAAACCAGTGGTGAATGGTTCCAATCGATGGAATATTTGTCAAGCTTTTGTTTGGTTTGCGTGATAGTTTTTTCTCGCAAAAAATAGTGTTTAATGAGCACTCGAAATTCACTTTTTTTTCCTACGAAATGCTAGTAGGCATCTATATAAAATAGCTGCCACAACAAAACTATTCGACAGATCTGTCTGAAAATTTGGGTGCTTTCTTTTGAAAGATGATTCTTGACAAAAAAAATTAAATTTAAGGTGACGACACAATTTGTGGTAATTTTCAGGGACTTATTGACCCACCCTCGTATGTAATCAAATATCTTAATAAAAATTGATCTTATTTTACATACTTTAAATTTTTTATTACCATCTCCTCTGCTTTAAGTCTTTCTTATTTCTTAATTGGGCGAAAATTGTCTAGTCCTTAAGAATTTATAACATCGCGGACAAATACTTTACGAAAATTGCAGTAGCAATCTATTATTCAAAATCAAAAAGGTATGACTATAGGACTTTCCTGAACTTTCTTAATTTATTTTCTGTGGTGGTTGTCGAATTATACTCGTATCAATTTATTATCAGTGACAGACACTGTGATAAAAGGGAACAAAATATCAAAATGAGCAAAATTTATTGGATAACAAACTAGCATTTTTTTTCTTTTTTTATATAATCCGCGCATACCAAAAGGATTCTGAATACTCTTTTATTTTTTCAGGGCACGGGCGTTTGGGAAAATGGGGAAGAGGAGAAGCCTGTGCACGTTGGCTTTAAATGTTTGAAGGTTGTAGTGATGGGGGAATACAGAGCCTGGTAGATCATTCCACATTGGTGTCGTTCGGCTTATAAACGAATCCCTATATTTGACAGTACGACCGAAGTTGAGCTTAAAGGTGAACTGATGTGCTTTCAAAGCATGACGCGTATTGCAGGTGATATTTTGAAGGGGAGGAATGCAATTGGCTATTTCGCTGGAGCATTTTTTATAAAAAAAAAAAAGCGATAAAATAGTGAGAGACACGAGACATTTCTCCGATGTTCAATTGAATGTATGGAATTCACAATGTCTCTATCACCTATAAGTTTTAACGCGCGATTATGTACCCTGCCTAGAATGTGCAGAACGGTCTTATGTGCACCAGACCAGATACGGGCGTTATATTCCAGTTTTGGGCGGATGAATGCCTTGTAAATTGAGGCCATAAGGAGAAGAAATGTTAGCAAATTTGCTACTATTGTAGCAGTGTTACAGCGTTGTTCGGGATATAAAAGCAAAAAACTTGCGTAACCAAGGGTGTATTTTATTTTAAATTATTGTTATACGTTTACAACTATCCACCGCTTTGCTCTTCGATTACACGAAAACGGTCGAAATATTGTACATGATAATCCCCAAAATTAACTTATTATATATGTATATTTTCGTCTATTATTATTTTATCGAAGAACGAAGCGTTTAGTAAATAGGAGCGAGTCCCTCCTGGAGGTAATTTTTCACTCCAACAAAAATGATGCACCCATCTGACATCTGACAGGCAGCTTTTCAAATATTCATTCCTAGCTCTATCGGAAAATAAACATTTTCTATAATTTTGTTAATTCTATTTGCATTTTTCCTGTCTAATTTGCGTAAACTATTGGTGACGATATGATTAGTTGGTAGTCTCCTGCCTCTTGGAGTCATTCGTGGTTCGTACTCTATCATGACAGGTTTGTAGGCACTTTTTACTATTCATTCCTAGTTGGTACTCCAAGGTTACTGAATGTTTCTCGCTAATATTTGACGATGACAATACTAGTAAATGCTAGTGAATCAAACTAGCATTCGAAATTTGTATTCATACCAGCCAATATCCCAATTGTCATAGTAGGATAGATATCCAAATAGTTTGATTTGAAAGATTTGAGTAGAAAACTAATTTTAATGAATATGCATTACACGAAAACGTAAAATTTAGGCACACTTAAGATATCACTGTACCCAAAAAATTAGCAAAAGTTATTACAAGAGAGCACAAACAGTCATTGATAACTACACAAAAAGCTTTCAAATAATAAATACTTTGGACAAATACTAATAACATCACCAGAAAATTGTCTATCAAAGACAATAATCAAACCTTTTTTCAGAGTTTTTCCTAAGGAAACGTACACATTTCAATAAGACACGTGCAACATTCTGGTGTCTTTTGCAAAATGTATACATTTGAATAATACATCAACGATATATGTATGTATACACATATAAATACTTCAACTACTTACTTTTCTTCTTGTTTTGAATTCATGCAATGAAATAAAACACAGCCTGTCCCAGTACGGACTTGGTTTTGGTTGTCATAATAGCCACTGAGGTTGATTTTTCCCAGTTACTCTAACGGAGAAAAACACATCTTGTTTATTTTTCTTTTCATTTATCGTAATTTAATTATGTAGGTATACTGAAGTAATAGAGGATGAGAAATTCAATAGTGACTTGCTTCAAATTCTCCTCTCCTTTTTGATTTGTGAGAAAAAAAATACTTTGAGGAGGCTTTCAGCTTTGACAATATTCCAGGAAAGATAAAAGGAAAACATCAGCTGGTAGGAAAAGATTAGAAAACTTGTCTCATGTTATGTCATGAACTTAATCTGATTGAGAATTTATAATGAAAATTGCATTTAGTCAAACGAAAATGCATTCAAAACAAAACTGGTCAAATATTTATAACTTGATTTGCTACTTAGAGTCAAAGTCAAAGAGTCGCTTTCCCGCAGTTGACATACAAATATTGCTGTGACTAATAGTGAATTTAAGCAAAACAAAAAATAATTCAATATTCAAGCATCTAATTTGATACATAAACAACTTGTGCTAAAAAAAATATTTTTTTCAATATGTGAGAGTTGAAATGTTCATCTACAATACCTATATAAAATAAATTGCACGACTGGGTCGCACCTACATATATATATGTTCTTAATATGTAAATCACTCAGATTTAAAACATAAACAAAATCGTTAAAGTTTTCTTTTCTTTAAAAAAAAAAAAAAAAAACTGTTCAAAATAAAGGAATATATTCTGAAAATTTTCCAAAACTTAGTATACTATAATCTTGTATACATATGTCAAATATTATTCAAATATTGATTTCGAACAAAATTGATCGAGTGCAAAATTGAACCAATGTTTGGATTTTGCCTTGAAAATGCTGTTGCGTGAAACTCAATCAAAGTTTGTACCACTGTGTAGTTGCTAGAAGTGTGTTCAGTCAAATAAAACATGCTACGTAACAAACGACTACCGTTACCGTGAATACCGTTACTTTTGCATTGGTTCATTTTTGGACCGGATGGTTTCATATGCGCATCCGTAGTCATTGTTTCGATTTCAAGGGCTTCGTTTGCGTGCTACTGTTGAAATTGGTATTCATGGTATACTGCGTGCTGAATATTTTAAGGTGAAATGTGAAAAAAATTATAATATCAAGAAAATTTTCTTACAGGGAAATAAAATGAAGCCTCTCCAAAAAAATGTGCTAAATTAAGAGAAAAAACTTCTAATGGAGGGTAAGCCTACTCGATATGTGGCGACGAAATGTAGCATAAGTCAGACCAGTGTTATCCGGTTGAAGAAAAAGTGTCAGCTCCACTTCGAAGAACCTCCACTCTCTAACCAGGATGAAAGATCTCTTGCAAGGTATGTCTTATCTGGCACGGTTTTCACAGGTGCAGAGGCTGCGAAAGAGCTGGAAAATGCTACCGGTAAGAGAATTAGCCGATGGACAGCAAATCGCTCTCTTCGTAAGCTCGATCTTGAGGCTGTAGAAAAGAAGAAGAAGCCAGCCCCGTCTAGAAAAAATTTTAAGGCAAGATTGTCCTTTGCGAAGGCATACGAAAACTGGTCGGAACAAATGTGGAGGAAGGTAATATGGTCTGACGAGACTAAAATCAACCGCTACTGCACAGATGGAATGTCGTGGGCTTGGAAAAGAAAGGGTGAGTCATCGAAGCCAAAGCATGTAAAACAAACCGTAAAGCACAGTGGTGGTTCGATCATGTTGTGGGGTTGTATGAGTGCGTTCGGGGTAGGGGAAATACATTTAATTGAAGGCAAAATGGACCAACATGTATACAAAAACATATTGAGACAAAAATTGATGAAAACGATAAGGCCCATGCCCTTACCCGCATCAGAAATAACCTTTCAACATGATAGGGACCCCAAGCACATGGCCAAATCAGTGCAAGCAAGGCTTCAAACTCAACCATTTCAGTTCTGGACTGGCCTGCTCAAAGCCCCGACTTAAACCCTATCAGAAATCTGTGGGCATATTTAAAAATGGCGCTTCACAAAGAGTACGACTCCCCACCATCTTCTATGGCTGTTTTATGGGACAGGGTTCAAGAACAATGGGCTAAAATTCCAATAAGCTTCTGCTCAACCCTAGCAGAGAGTGAGATACGCCGTATCCAAGCCGTAAAAAAAAGCCAAGGGCCTTTGGACAAAATATTAATAGATTTCATCCTTATTATCTATTGGTTCTATTTTGTATTGGTGCAAAATTGAACCAATGTAAAGTTAACAAATCGCTTACAATATGTACAGAAATTATGTTGTTTTTAAATTAATCTTATTAACTGAAGTCTATTAAAATAATAAATTATGTTTTTAGGAAAAAAACTGTTTTTATTTTCGAGTAATTTTCAATGAAACAGGTAACTGTATATCCACTGTAATCCAAATATTAAATTTAAACACAATCGGTTGGACGTTTTTGACACAATCAAAAGTGTTAATTTTGGAGATAGAATGAAAATTCCATATTTCGTCTCGAATTATGAACCCACAGACACCAGATATGAAGTTTGAACAAAATCCGTCCAGCCGTTTAGACTGCAGACGACTATACATACACACAATAATAAGCCAGACACAGAATTTCGAGACCAACTTTTTTAGATTCTCCATTAGAGTAATATCATGGAGGTCGAACTTTTTCACGAAACCAATACTTACCCCTAGGTGCAAGTCAAAATATGGAAAACCATACATGACTTCCATGTTACAAAACAAATTTCTCAGAAAGTCACTGGCTAGATGATTTGAGGCCTATACCATGAAACAACAATTTAACATGTTAACAGTCGTTTACTTAAAATGTTAAATAAGTAAAGTAAATTTCTGTTATAGCTAAAAAACAAAATATCTGAAAAGACTCACATACTCGCTAAGAAATTGTCACAGTTTGAAGTCATAAGAATTTATTTGAGATTCTTCACGTCTTGAGTAAGCAAGTCGTTAAAAGTGGGAAAAGTCACGGAAACCACAATCGAGAAATGATCTGCAATCATCACCCTTCTTAAAGAAGGCAAATCGCAGCGGGAAGTTCCTCCGCAGATGAATGTATCAAGGTGTTGCGTTCAACGTACCATTGAACGACATGCTCAAACCGGAAGCCTTGAGGATAAACCACGGTCAGGACGGCCTAGAGCTACAATTAAACACGAGGATCGACTAATAGTCACACTGAATAAAACGCTGAAACACTGAATAAACCACTGTCCTAGACAAAGGTCAAACGAGAACAAAGCATAATGACTGGACGGAAGAAGATTTCAACAGAGTTTTATGGAGCAGTGGGGCAAGTTCGAGGTATCTGACACAAAACGGAGAGTTTTCGTTCGATGCACCGCTGAACAAAATATGCTACCAGACTGTGTAGTTATTACAGTCAAGCATGGAGGTGGTTCTGTTGTGGTCGGGGGATGTTTCACTTCAAGTGGAGTGGGAGATCTGGCTCGAGTGATTGGAAAAATGAATAAGGAGGCATACCAAAAAATATGGGAAGAAAACGCTGTCACATATGGACTAAATTATTTGGCGAAGAATTCGTACTTCAAGAGGACAACGACCTTAAACACACATCAAGACTTTATTAAGACTACCTGAAACAGGGGGAAGATGGAGAAATCTTACAAATCATGATATGGCCGCCTTAATCACCAGATTTAAACCCTATAGAGCTGTTGTGGGAGGAACTGGGTAGAAGGGTCCGGGATCAGTACCCATCATCAGTATCTGCGTTGTGGAATATACTATTGGATTGCTGGAGCAATGTACCACAGGCAACAATTTAAAAACTAATAGCTAGAATGCCAAGAATTGTAAAATAAGTAACCGAATGTAAAGGTGGCTTTTTCGACGAAAAATCGGTTTAAGGCCCGTTTGCTGATACGAGTCTAAAATATTTAAGTATCACTTATACACCTAAGTAATACTTAACGGGTTGCACGAAATACAAAGTAACTCTTAAATATCAGTAAGTTTAACTTAAATTAAGCCGCAGAAATAATAGATCATCATAGCAACTGGAAATAAGCTATGATGATCTTTAGGTTTAAGTTCAACATAGCACTAAGTATTACTTAGATAAGACACAATTTTATGACTAGTATCAGCAAATGGGCCTAAGTCATTTTTTCTTCTTTTTAATAAATCCCGTTATATTAATATATGTATGTTTTTTGTCTGGGTATTCTGGCGTTGTAGCCACCGTTCTGGGTGTAATAGTTTTATCGAAATTCTCAACTAACTGTACTGCTATTTCTGAAGAAGTTGTTTTTGGGGTTTTCTTAATAATTTTCACAATGGACCTTTCTTATTTTTCAGAGAGCTTTTTGGGGCGGCCACTCCTAGGTGAATTTTCTAAAGTTTTCGAAAATTTAAAACAGTTTATAACACTGCGAACTGCAAATCGCCAATGCCAATGTTTTCCCCTTGGAACGAAGGTTCAACATATTTTTTTCTTTCACACAAAATAGTTTATTTTCCTTTGCCTGCCATGCTTCGCCTTTGTCACTACACTCTTGAATGACAATGTGTAAAATTCGACTAACGGTAATTCATAGAGCACTCAGGAGGAATAACCAATGATATTTTCATGTTGTAGGAACAAAGAACAAGGTTTATCAGTTAATTTAAATGACTTGATAATTAAAAACTAACGTTGTGCCAATAATACTTTTTTCCCCAGAAAAAACGAAGTCTGGTTGAATATTTTTTTTTTTTATTTATTTTATTTGTTAAGCTGAGCATTAATTTTTTTTTTTGTAATTTGTTAAAGAATTAATGAATGAATATTGTGTCAAACAAATTTGTATAAAATGTTTGTCTGTTTTTGAACTGGAGGCACTTGTTTCGATAAATAGTATCTGTGCCAATACTTTTTTCCGTGTGTGTACGTAGACTTTTGTTAGTTGACTCTAGGGTGCCGCTAGCATTACGTAGAAATAAAACAAACTTATTAAAAGTAATTTTTTTACCAGTATCGTTAAGTCATTTGTGTATAATATTGTATTTTCACTGTGTGAACTCGGATTCATTGTTTAATTATGACAGTTTTCTCGCTTGTTGCGTGTTTAGATTTAGACATTGTTTGCAAACAAATATATTTCAGCTGTCACTTTAAATTAAACTTAAATACCGACGAGTCTGCTCTTACTATTTCCTGAATAAGAATAGACGTTTGTGAAATTTTGTAGTTTATTTCTACAGTCGTATCTAAATTATTTTATTTCTAAGGGTGAATTTAGATCAACAAAAAAAGTGTATCCATTACTCATTAGAGCTAATCTAATTCTTATTTTGTTATGAACACACCCATTCTATTCGTGACGCAATTAAAAAAAAAGAAGACTAAAATCAACAAATCTTAAGTTTTAGTTTAGGTTAATACTATCCGCAAAAAAATATATTCAAATCGACGCATTTTTATACAAGTTATTGAGAACTAAAAAAACATGGGGAAATTGAACAAAATAACTATACTTTCAAAATCGCTAATCCGATTGTCGCAGAAAATAATCAGGGCTCGTTCCCTTATTAAGTAAATTGCTATGCAAGAAGAATGGTTAAAACTGGATAATTTGTCTACAGGTTATCGGGCGCCAACAAAATTTATGGTAAGATTACCCAAAATTATCAAAACCTTTAATTAGATTGACGTCTAAATTAACAGGTTTTACGCTCTAGTTCAAGTTAGAATTTTAATTTTAGAAAATTAAGTGCTCGACTGGGTCGCACATATTCGCACGTACATACATACATGTGTATGTGCTATCTATGGTACCCGAACCGTTCTGGGATCGGACTCTTCATCCGAAAAAATCTATTGCAAATATCGATCGGGCGGCTGATAAGTTCGCGTCCTAAGACATTAAGTGAAAAAAGATATCTGATTAAGAAAATATATTTCTCATGTAATATATAATCTCCCTCGAGTGAAATGCATTTCTCACATTGGGCATACAGTGCTTTAACATCACCGAAAAAAAAATTCTTTTCTTTGCCTTCAAAATTACTTTCTACGGCCGCCTTGATCCCGTTCTCATCTTCGGCCTCGTAACTCCTTTTTGAAATTCAATAAATTTGCATAATATTGACTATTCATCGTAGTCCCCTTTGGCAAGTAATAATGTCCCAAAAAACAATCGCCATAAGCTTCGAAGTCGACTTTTCCACCTTGAATTTCTTCGACGGCCTCTCCCCTTTTCAATCCACTGCATAGACTCTTGTTTCGACTCCGGGTCATATTGGCGAACCCAAGTCTCATATACAGGTACGATTCGGTTTTCGTCGAGATTGTCCCCGGCTAACTCCAAAAAACCTTTGCAGCACTCGAGTCGTCGTTGCTTGTCGAACGGCGTGAGCATTTTAGGTACGCAGCGCGCGCTCGTGCAAAATTTTTCCAATCAGTTCTTTGCTGATATACAACTCGTTCGCTATCTGCCATATTTTTATTCTTCGGTCGCCCTTATTGAAATGGTTTTTTAACCATGGTATACGAAGGCCCAAAATCCTGAAAAGTCGATGTCGTTTATGTAATTGGAAAAATGACACTTGGCATTCATTGGTTTTGCAAATGCCGGCCGTGTCTCAAAGTGTGGTTTCGAATTGAAAAACTTGGTGTTTGGTTACACGCCGTGAGCACCTGCATGACTCATACGTCGGATGTATGAGTCGAAGAGATGTCCCATAATGCGAAATCCGATTATGCCACGAAGCGGGCCACCCAAGTACTGTTAAGATGCAGGCGCTGCCAGACAAGAAGCATTTACAATTGTACCGAACCGAATTTTTCGGGATTTCAAAATAAGGGAACGAGTGAAGCTAAGGAAGTTAAAGCTTATCAAGAAAACGCTAACTTATCGAAAAGCGAAATTATATTATAATTGCGAAATAATGAATGCAAAATATCTTAAGGTCAAATAATTACAAACCTAAATAAGAATTTGCCAAATAAAAACGGGGGAAAAAAAATGCGAGTTGTTAAAATGCAAGACAACAAATTGCGAAATGATTGTGGCGAAATGATAAATTGCCTGAAAAAATCAGCTAGTATAATATTTATATACATACAATATTTATATACATACGTATTATATGATAGATAAGCCTAATTTTTGGCAATTTATTAAACATTTTTTTTACTTGTTTATATTGTAAAAATGACGTCAAATCAAAATAAATTGTCTTAACAGAATATCCTGATATCCTACAATAATTCCATACAATACCTACACCCATGCCTAATTTTTGTTGGCGCTTTCTTTAAAACTTCAAAGAACTTTTTTTAAATTCTTTTGATTGTTTACTTTACATATAATCGGTGCTTTGATAACAAAGAAGGATAGGGTATCACACAATTACGGACCAATTGTAACCTTCCCATCTGTCTTAGTTAATTTTGATTAAAATTTTACATTCGGCTTCGCTGTCGATTACAAATGACTGCCATGAATTATGACAACCGGAGATGTGGTGTGAGGCAATTCCCAAATGTATCTGACAGATTTTGTAGGCCACTGTCGACAAGCTACAATTGATTTTAAATAAATTCATAGGTTAAGATACATGAATTCATATACCGGAATTCTACCTGTCAAATTCTCAGCTCAGAGGAAAAAAAATTTAATAATTCGAATCTCCATCTATGTGTCACTCTAAGCACATCCATCCAATACGCAAACCAAATTTATGCTGTAATATTGGAAATACTCTCATATCACAACCACTACAATAAAATTTAAATTTCCATCTATAGTGTACACCGTCTACAGGTCTCTGTCCGCTTTTCTCGATAACTACTAAACTTGGTTAGCAGAGTTGTGAAGAACAATTAATCGTACAATATTTCATTACCCGTGATAAAAAAAAAATCATTAGCATTTCCAATAAATTTCTGACATTTATTTAGTACATGTATCTCGCACATTATAACTAGCATCCCTTACTTATTAAACTTTCCCCAAAAAGAAAAAAAAATCACGACGACAACGACACTCGCGCTTCAACTGCTGATGATGATTAGTCGGCTAAGCCAGCTTATGCTTTGCTTATATTTTTTTTTTTCTTTTATTATTTTTTAATTCATTCTTCGTCGCGTATTCAACACTATTTTATGGTTTTAATACAAAAGCGTTTCCAGTTGTTGTTGGAACGCCATCACTTTTGGTACGTTTTTGTGTTTTCTGTTGCTGCTGCTGTGCTACCGCGTCGGTTTCGCGTCTTTGTCAGGTGTGATTTCGTTTCTCTCTTTGAAATTATTCATCTATTGTTCACGTAGCAAACAAATAACAAACAAATCTTACTAAAAAGATTAGATAAATAAACGTATGTACATACATACATACACACAGAGCAAAAAACGATCGGAAAAAAAGTTAAAAAAAATATCGCATATGAAGATCGTCGTCAACTAACCGGTTATCGACACCTATATTATCAAAATATGTACAGCAGAAGTACGTGCACAACTTTTTCTGCATTTAGAGGAAAATTTTGGAAAATATTTTAAGAGAGTCGGTGTTTTTTTAAAGCTCGGATTTTCATTTTCATTTGTTATTTCGTTACTGGTCTTAAAGATCTTGCACCGGGAATCGAATGATGATTTCTGATAGACGTGTACGTTGTACATCCGTGTTGACAATTCCGTTTTATCATCCATAAGCACCTTGAAGTGGTGACAGTTGATATTCAATAGATAGGTAAAAATAGATAGAATCAATTTTTTGGGTAATTGAGACTGAGAAGTTATAAAAAAAAACCTAAACTTTTTATTCTTCTTTTGTTAAGAATAATTTGAAAAAAAAAAATAAATATCTCAACAAAATTGTTTGTAATTTAAACTTTTGTCTTAAAATATAATGATAGACTCAAATTCAGCTTGATAGTACAGGTCCATTCACTTACTCATAATGTTCCCGTGTGAACAAACTTGTTCAACAATCTTCACACAAATCATTTGCGTAGTCGACAAATGAGAGACAGTCAGAGAGTAGGTCAATTGACATTTGCCAATTTTAACATGAAAATCTATTCGAGTAAGTTTGCCTCTCTCTTTCTCTCTCTGCCTGAGAATTGACTTGTTAACTCTTTTCCACTTGTTTTTGGAGGGAAACTTTAACGCGTAGAAAGATTTAAAAGATTTAGGCTTACGAAAAAGCGGATAGGCACGAACCAAACATGAGGCATGAACCAAACATATGCATTTAAGAATACAACTTTTTAAAATCAATAACAGTTCTTGTTGAAAAAAACGCCTCCAAAAACGGGGCGTAGTGATATACCTATAACATATGGAACCATTGCATATCATACGAATGTCTTTACTTTACTAAGAAATTATTCTGTGCCGTTGTAAAGAAGGTGTGGTTATATAGGTAAATGTTAAATTTGCCGAAATGCTCCTTTTGAAAAAAAAGGAAGTACAGAACAAAGCTGTCAAGATCATTGGCCCGTAGAGCCTCAATGCTTTCTATAGCATTAGGAGTTTTGAATGCAGTGATTCTGACAAATCGAAGTACATAGATATATTTTTTTACAGTGTTAGACATTCCATGTTTAGTGCCGAATAAAGTGTGATTAATATTATTAGATATGTTGTCAGGAAAAATGTCTAATATATTCTATGGGCATTTCATAACCAAAAGTGGGCACCGTGGTTCTGTGGTTAAGTGCACGATCACTGGGTGGAAGACTCAAGGCTCGAGTTCCGAAAAATACCAAACAATTTTTTCACGGTTCCACCTTTCGCTAACGTCTGACGTCCGAGAGAAAAATTGTCATGAGAAGTTTCTTTTAGTTGAAAAAATTGCGCAATTTAGCACAAAAATATTTATTTATATTTTAATCCCAATAAGAACATTATTTTCACTTAAGTGACACCTCACATACCTAAGTTCATGACACACTTCAAGCAGGCGTAGATGTCAAGAAAAAAATATCGTCTATCAATTTTTAAATTTATATTATATAGTATATATGTAGTTCAAGTGACTAGGTTTCTATCATTATCTCGGAAAAAAAAATTATAAAATAAAAGATTTTTCATCTCGAAAAGCTTACTTCTTGACTTTAAGCCAACTGCTTTCTTGTAAAATCTCTGGATTTTATTTCAGTTGCGAGACTCCTCTAGGCTGCTCTTGTTTGTATGCCTAAAACGCCGACCTTTTATGTCGCGTGTACTTTTCATCATTTGAATTTGTGATTTCTCTCAATTATTTTTCAATGCTCCAGACGAGCCCAAGAGGTTTTTCAAGCTTTCGAAAAATCGCTTTACCAAAATCCTCCCGTTTTGTGTGTGTCTTGAAGGCTACTTTTTTCAAAGATGCTGTCGATCTCGTCTAGAAGATCATTTAAGATTTTTGATGCAGTGGTTTGATACTTATGTGCTTATGCTACGTATGCTTATGTGCTATTGTTAGCAGTCGCTAACCAATAAGTTGCCGGTTCATTGCACTACCTCTCAAACTGCTGTCACTTCAATTCACTGTGTTACCTCAAACGACGCTAATCACTTGCGAAATTTATATGTATTTACATTAAAAAAAAATGTTTTTTAAATTAGTTTTTCATCGTTTCGCTTCCTCACCTTATTTTAATAATTTAAAGCGGTAAAATAAACTGATGCCGAAATGACCTCTAAGCAACGAAATTGACTTATGCAGATGTATAGGTAATGTTATGTTCGACCGCAGTTTCCAAATTTGGCACATGACATGGATGCATAAAGTCCATACAGGAGCATATCCTGAAGTCATAGTAGATGGACCTTTTAAATGCAGTGTCCTTCATGCATAAGACCCCAATTTGAAGGGCCAACACGACAGTTAAGTAGGATCGGGCCTGAAATTACTCTCAGTTTTGGAGATACTCTCCACTTTCCATATATTGCGCATTTCAACCATCCGAACATGCATGTATTTACATATTTATGTATGTACTAAACCTAGAAGAATGGGGCAGTTCTCCCAAGAAATCAACGCGACAAAAGTTCAAACTTTTATGCAGATTTCCGGTGTCAATGCTGTTAGAAAGAAATCATTTGTATTCCCATATATTCCACAAGATCCAACAACAACACCAACAAAACAGATCACTTAACGACAACATACTGCAGCCAAAAGAATAGGCATAGATATTTGTGTCAATCTATCTTTTTTGCTCTTAGTGCGTTCATGATGTGTTTATTCAATTCAATTGAAAAGCAAGCGTACTTTTGCATGACAAAGTTGTTCTGTTGTGTATCTGTCATACACTCTCTTACTCTCTGCGATCGTCTTACCCCGCTTACGTACCTACCCGTCAAGCCTTGCTTGAAACAACTTTTGTGGCACAGCATCACCAGCGCGCATGTTAAAGAAGATAAACACTGAAAATGAACGAATGTCAGATATTCCCATATACGTACATATGTACAAAGATATGTAGTAGTTGTGTTTTTTTTTTATCTTCTCTTTGCGAGTAAATTTTTCTATATCGATCTTGTGGCAGCTATTAAAAATTCTTTTTTGTTTTTTCTTTAATTTTATTTTTGTTTGTAACTGTGTCTGCTAGTGTCGTCTAATTTTGACTTCACTGTCCACTTTTTTTTAGGTAAATAAACGTGTTTTGTGTGTATTTTCTCTTTCTTCTTTTACTAAGCTTTATTTCATAATTTTTTTTTTTATCTGCATCTCTCGGGCAAATTAATCCGCATTTGTTAAAGCGCTATCAATCGACAAAAATATTTTTCTATTTTGTTCTCATTTCGAATTTACATATTTCATTGCGTATACAAATTGATAGATAACTTGTAAAATCAAGAAGAAAAAAAAATATTTATATTTTATCTATTTTACTCTCATGCAGAACTGATGAGCGTTAAAGTGCCGCGCAATTTGTGGTAAATCAGGAAGAAAAACTTTCGATGCTAACAACAACTGTGCTTATTTGGAAACGTGTTTAAGTACTGCTAACATGTGAATAATTTCGCAAGCGAGTGATAAGAGATATAAAATAGGATAGTGTGTGGATAAAAATAAATAAAAATCATAAATAGATAGCGGGAAGGATGTGTTATTTCGATGGAATCAATTGGAATTTTGTAAGGATATGGATTTCCTAACTGATCCGATATTTACGGAATTCGGTAAGTTTTTTTTATCGAATACCTACACGTATTGTATTTTTATCTTTATATTGTCTTAGTGTTTGTGAATATGATTACTGATTGACCAGATTTTTTAGTTATCAGTTATTTATTGAAATTAGGTTAGTCAGTGGAAAAACCACTCTAGTGTGAAATTTTTATACTTTCTGAAACCAACTGTAAATTATAAGCTTCTAATTGTGATCTACAACTATAGAAATTAGCAAACAATAGTGAATTTCACAGAAACAACCCATCAACCAGATTGTTCATTTAACCGGATATGCTTATTGTTCAAAATGAATATCTTCAAACCAAAATTCACAAATACAAAATCTTCAACCCAAAATCTTCAAAAATTTAACAATTCTACTGCACCGCTCCTTCACCTTTCTTAGTTGATTCCCTCCCTATCTTCAATATCCTTACTTTTGTGTCCGGATTCAAAATGTTCTCTTTGATTTTTACTTCCATGTTTCGAATGGGTCGGATTAAACACGATGTCTGTCTGTCCGTCTGTCTGTTACACGCTTGTAACTTTTAAACCGGTTGAGCTAGAAAGCTGAAATTATAATTGTACAAATATAGCATGTGGTGGACCAAAAACAGTCAGAAAGAAAATTTAAAAAAAAAATGTTGTGTGCGGGGGTTTTGGGGGTGTAATGCCCCTTAAGAAAAAAAAAACTGTTTATACCTCATCATGCAACATATAAAATTGAAGCTAAACTTAAAAACTATAAAAAATATTTAATATTTTTTTTTTAGAAAGTTTCTTGAACAGCAAAGTTCAAAAATCATGGCATAATTCGCATGACATCGCTTCTCGGCCCTCCATTTATGTAGTTCCCTCATTACCGTAGCCGCTGCACTGCTGACAATATCCAATATGAGGAATTTCATATACATATGTACATATGTTTGATCTCTGGGGATTGGGCACCCAATTCGCTCTCATTTCTAAAATATAGTGCAGTAGAAGAAAATGAGCTATACATCTTCCTGCACCACACTGCAGTTTGGGCATACACTGCCATTATTATGCCCAAATAAGTGCAAATATGATCTGAAACATCCATCTCATACATATGTACAAGTACATACCTATGTATATATGTACTTCTAGGTTTGGGATAAATTTGTGGGTCCACCTTCGTAGAAGGGTTTCATCTACCCTGTCATGTTTGTATGCTTCGGACCCGGTTCCGCGTTTTTCCTGTTTGGTTTTATTATATTATAGATGCGTTGCAGTTTGGTAGCTAATATATCTCCAGATAACATTTCCGCTAGGATTATTATAATAACCCTTAGTTGTGCTTACAGGTTGGGCTAAAAATGTAAACCCTTTTGAAGACAAGATTCTGCTCTCCATATCGAAGACGATGTCAGTAACGACCGAGACAATGTTTCCCCCTACTGTCTAGCAATTTTAAGTTTAAATCTGTCCCACCTTGTTTCATTCAGCTTCCATGTGAATATGTGAATTATACAGGACTGATCGTTAATGCACAAACAAGCAAATATCATCAGCGTAGCTAAGATATTTGATAAGATACGAATGCCTAGTCAATTGCATTTCGATGCTTTCCATCATCAGAAATGCACTAATAACGCCGGTGGGGAGAGTATACAACCATGGCTAAATTCATAAATGCAGTATGACTGCAGTGAAGATGAATCGAAAATGTTTAAATCTTAAATATATCGAAATATGCTATGGCAGCAACTGCAATTAATACATTTTCTTAAAGTCAGAAATACAATACAATTCATATCAATTTAAAACATTCCCTATTCGGCATCAATGCAGTCATACTGTATTTATGAACTAGGGCCTTCTCATATCCCGTTTTGAACTTCAGGGATAATCAGCACAAGACCGACACATCGCACAAAATCTGCTGTCGATGTTGAAACATCAAAATTTGGATGTATGTGCCGGCACAGTATGAGTGCATATGCAATAGCTTTAAACGGATACAGCACAAAAACGTATGAAAACTGTTATAAGAAAGTTTTTTCGGATATAAGAGTTAATTTTTTGAGTACCGATCGACTGCCAAGCTATCAATTTTGTTGACTACCTATCGGTCAAAACCAAACAGATCTTGTGACAATTTCCACGTTCAAATAGAATGCCTGCAATGACAAATTGGTTGGGGACCCCCTGATGCCGATGTTAGGTGCAGAGTTCGTTGGCATATCTTTTCACATTAAGAGTAAGTATACCCAGTAATTGGCAACGTGCGCTGTAAGAGGGCTCAAAGTCCCAACGCATTTTTATGAAAATATATTTTGTGAACCGCCTCTGCACTCCGAGTGGGTCTGATAAATGGGGTTCCAAATAACATCGGCGTATTTAAGAATCGACCTAAGCAGTGTGATGAATAGACATACTAAAGTGTGTGGATCAGAAAACTCTCTCTAACTTCTTTTGATAAACCCAACGAGTTAGCTTTGGCAACTATATACTCAATGTGAGGAGTTAGCTTCTTGTCGATAATGATACCAAGGTCCTTCATATGATTAACCCATTTTAAAGAAGTTAAATCAATCCAGTAGTCATACGTGTATTGCGTTTGCGATCTTAAAAAAATGAAATAGCCGTGCATTTTTGAATATTCAGCTTTCAGCAATTATGTATACACCAATTGGATAGGTTACTAAGGCCGATTTGCATCTTTCTACAATCATCTAAATTTTTTATCTCAAGAAATAGCTTTACATTATCCGCATACATCGTCAATAAAAATTATGAAAAGCAGAGGTCCGAAGTGACTACCTTGCGGAACTCCAGAGATACAGGAGATTAGTCTTGAACAGCAGTTATCTATGTAAACTTTTTTGGAACCGACCAGCTAAAGGCAATGAAATCCACCTCAGCATTGCAGAATGAAATTCAAAATGTTTCAGTTTCTTTAGCAAAATTGTATGACTCAATGAATCAAATGCTTTGCTAAAGTCCGTATAGATAGCATCAACTTGACATTCATTTTCCACAGCGTATAACATAATATAGGATGCTAGATTTGACATTGTTGAACGCTCAGAAACAAAACCATGCTGGAACTCAGACAGATGTTCGTTTACATAATATTCTAATTTATGTTTACCGATGCTTTCAAAAAGCTTTGGTATGGCGGATTGTTTGCAAATTCCTCGGTAATTTTCAATATTATTCTTGGATCTAGATTTAAGAAATCAAAAACGACAGTTTCCAGTCGTAGAGAAAAGTGCCAGATGAAAGAGATGCATTAAAATTTGTGAGCAGAGGTGTACACAGGGAATCACAGCAGCTTTTTAGTACAATTGCCGCTATACCATCATTACCAGACTTGGAATTAGGCTTGAGGGTGCGAGCCGCAGACTGTACATCCTGCAACTTTAAAACCAGTAGACCAAAATCAATCTTGGACATTGAATACTGCTCCAAACTACTGGGTACACTGCATTTTGAGAAAACGGATTCGAAAAATTGTGCAAATACATAATTCAACTGTTGTATAAGTGTCATTGGATTCAACATTTTTATAAACTATTGTTTTGGGCAACCGAATAGAACATCTTTTATGATTTATAAATGACCAGAAACACTTGGAATTACGTTTTAGTTTATTTTTCACACTGCTAATATATAGATTGTGCAACACCTTGCTTAGGACAGTAAAATCTTTTCGCAACTTCCAAAACAGATCTTTATCAAATTTATTTCCAAAAATTATAAATCTTTTGTATGTATGCTTTATTTTATAAATTCTTTAAACGAAGAAGCCGCCTATTATACCATAGGGGTTTCGAAATGTTTCTCTTCACCGAGCATGGAACAAACGTAGTAAATCAAACGTGGTAATGCCATTTTCATAATGGCAGCAAATCGACTGTACATTTCAGAAAGACATAAATTTTCAAATTCAAGATCCCAATCAAATGAATTGAATATGAATTTAATCCACCAAAATCACATTTTAAAAAGTTAAAAGACCTATTTGAAATAGTATCCCTCTTAGAATAATTATACATCTCAACTTTAACATAGATTTGTTTATGATAAATTGAATTGTTTAAAACAGGAAGCGGACCTTCAAAAACATTAGCATTAAAGTCGTTTGTATTAGTAAAAACAAGATTCTATTTTGAAAATTTGTTATAGAATTAATTTAGCATAGGTTACAACAAAGCAATAATAGATAATTCAAAGTCTTTTATTACATTATGTGGAATAAGCATTATGTCGTCTTCAGACCAAGACCAAACTACATCACCAATGTTAAAGTCACCAAAAACGCAAATATTATCTGAATCAGAACAATGATAATTTGTAAATAACTCAACATTTTCAATGCACTTTTCATAAGTGTCTAATTTACTTTATGATGGTATATAAGTAACAATGAAGAAAATCGGTGTGCCATTACCCTCAACATTAACAGAAACACAGATTTGTTCGACGTCTAAGATCTGCAATTCTATCTGCTTACAGGAAAATGTTGTCCGAACAGCAACCAGCACACCTCCACCACGTTCCTCAACCGATTTACAGCAATCACGGCGAAATGCATGGTAAATTCGGCTGTCGAAGATTTCTGTTGGCAGAATTCCATGATGAAACCAGGTTACCATAATTATTATTACGTCGTAATCGTTATAGTAAACCCGAATCGGTTGTAGAATATTAATGGCTTGACTCGGATCAGTATTGCCAGATGGCTTACTCGTACAAACAACATTAGCATTAGCAGAATTTAGTTTTTTGGTTTGTGAACGAAAGAGCCAATCTTTACCACATTAGGCCAGAAATTCCCGTCGTAGACAAATCTTGCATATTGAGCAGGAACCCCAATTGTAAAATTTAAAAATTTAGCTTAATTAATTTAAAGCACGAATTAGCATCCAACAAAGATGCGACGTAAGCAATAACAGCATCCATAGAAGTATCAGACTAGAAATTAGACACATGATACCACTTCCATTTGCGAACAACGTGAAGATCAGTAACATTTTCATTAGTTCCCAAGATGACCTCCGGCCGCACGTTCAACATTTTTCTGCCAATGTTCTGCTCAACCAGTACCAGAAGCACCAACAGCTCCCACATTAGGAGCAGCAACATCAGCATTCAGCCCATCCGTTCCAGTAGCAGAAAGGTCAACATGAACGTCTACAGCATCAGCACAGACAGCAGCATAAGAATTGGCATTCGGATCAATAGCTAATGATTTGGTAGCAACTTCATCAGTAACAGCAACTGAATATTCCCCTCGAGTATTCATATATTGTTGTGGAGTCACTAGGGATTCACAGATCATAGCCACACTTTTGCAAACGTTCACCGAATTCTGTGCTTAAAAGTTCTAAGTAAGAAGTTTCTATACATGATAGGTAGCCAGCGAGCCATTAAAGATGCTTTTATGACCACAGTTGAAAATCAGAAGAGAACAAGACCAAATACAATCAAGGAGGTATTCAATCACCACCTAGTACGAAACATCTTTACCGACAATAACAATTTGCAAGTAGTTCAAGAGTTTGCCTACTTCGGGGTAAATATTATTTACAAAGTTACTCCACAAATGACACTTAGGAATCATTGTTAATTCGTTCAGCATCATTTTGCTTGTTTTATATAATCGCATTTCGTGGATGAGACCTCTGTAAAAGTTCATTGGTGCAGTCAAATTAAACCACGAAATTTTATGCTAAATTTCCTAGACTATCTGCATGTAAACGCTTAGGAATTCATATGCAATGCAAATATGTTTTAGCTATTATGATGATGCGGATGGTCAGGCGAAGAAGATGTTTTGCTCCACAAGGAAGTTACAAAAGAAATAATTTCACACCTCTACGAATCTCTGTATAACTATGTACGCACTTGTTTATCTTTCACCGAAGCATTCAATTGTCAATGTATTATAATTTCAAACAAATAACGCGTTGATGCTAATCAAATTTCCTTTTGCTACAGATTTAGAATAGGATTATAATTGAACACCACAAAACTTACTTTTGACACTACTATGTCTGTGTATGAACGTGTGTTTCGATAGCTTCAATGTTTTGAACCAAATACGATAAAATCGTGTAATTCGGGTAACTAAAACAATTTTATAGGTTAGTTAAACATTTATAGACAGTTTTTTTGGCTTGTTAGGGTCGATACCCTGAATTGCCCTTTGCCCTCGTTTACAAAAGGAATAATAAATAAATAGAAATTCAATTTATTATAATGGAAACGGGGCTATAAGAGTGCGGAAAGGGGATTAAAAGTATCTACGCTTGTTGCGATCTCCAATAGCTGCCCCTAACTACACGAGACCTAAGAAAATTACCCAGCGAAATTACTTCTTCTACTGTTTAGTACGAGTATATTTTAGTTCGGTTCGGTTTTTTTCTTGTGACGTAAGCTTTTGTTGTCACGTTCATTTCTACTTTCAGCGAATGGTTTTCGTAAAAAAATACTCACAATGCTGAAAAACGTTGCCTTGATAAGTTCAACTTTCTTTATTTATCCAGTTTTTTTGTTTCTTTCTTTTCAGTCTGTTAGAAATTTAGATACACTTTTTTTTAGGATTTAACAAACAAGTTTATCCATATTTACTCGTAGATATACAATTCTCTTAAAAAATTCGTCATTTAGTAAATTTTATAAATCGCGTACGTATATCAATCAAAAAATTGGTCAATTGCGATTCCGCTCGCACTATATGCTCCGTTAAAGCGAAGATGCTTCAAAGTTCAAACTATTATTCTATGCGAAAGCAAACATGGCGGCTTCAAGATCGTTTTCTTAGATAATATAGATTCTGAATTATTGAACCGATTGGGATGAAATTTGTTTTGTTGGCTAGATGGGAACACGATAGAAAATTAACAGTCCGCTACTTAGTTACCAACAATATAATAATAATAATATACACTTATATGTGACAAGCTATTCTTTCATAGATGTTAAAATTTGGCCACAGGTTATGTAGAAACCTGTGAATCGAGATGATTGACTGATTTCGAGTGGGTTAGTGCAAACCTCACCAAAATTTATCCGGCAATTCACTTTTCACTTCTTTATTAGGGACTTCTACCTAGTTATTTGAAATATTAATAGCTTTGTGTCACGCTTGCTCAGTGTAAGAAGTTATCGGCTTCTATTATTTACTGAGATAAGTATACATTTCTTGGCTTGACGTATGTAGGTATTACTTGTGTTGAGTTGAGTTAGGCGATTGTAAACCTCGTCTAAGAAGTTTGTACGAAGTCTCGTTTCAGACGATTCCAAGCATTTCTAGATAGACTTGGGATACTTACTTGATTCCAAGAAAAATGCAATCCATTAAAATTGGAGGTGGGTGGATCGCATTTATTTAAATTAGAGCTCTCGAATCCTCCTAACTATCTCTTTCTTTTGTGATAGTTATTTATTTATTTTTTCTAATATATGGCTGCACTATCGTGTTACAAATAAGATGACTTTTTTGACTATTATTACTTTAACAATCGAAAAAGAAAATTTTCTGCCTCAATTTCTTTTTTCAATCTTCTTAGAAGCCAGTCTTCTTAAATCTTTGTCGAATATATACTAGGGTGACTCTAAGTATATCGTATCTTTACCTCCCATAGGTATGCATTATGCACACTCGCTAGTGGAGAAGTTATTAAAGAATGCGGCATCAATCTTAGGACTTTCTCACATCTAGCTTCCTTTCTCACACTTGAAAACTGTCAGAGTGTTGCTGTGAAAAAATCGTCGCACAAAAATGCTTTCCAGGATGTCTAACCAACCCAATGGCATAGACACATATCCAATGCCACTCCGATAATTTTCTGCTGTTTGATCAATAACCCAGGTTTTTTTTGCTTTCTTTACAATATTATTTTTGCTTTATGTGTGCGTATCCTTTTTACATTGTGTTGCCTACCAATGTGACCTGTGTATTCGAATTTTGATAAAAGACCAAAAACGAAATGAAAAAAACTGTTTATCCTCACAATTGCCCCCGGAAAAATACACAAGTCTATTTTTATTTTGTAACTATGGTCTGGAAATATGTAGTAAACGTTTGCATTCGTCCGAACTTTTTACCGAAACTCTGTGTAACCTCAGATGAAAAGTTGTGTGTAAAAATAAGATAGTAATAATTTTCTTTAAGAAAAATCACGAAGGGGCTTATAGTAAGTCACTTTGAACGATACTTAGCGGGCAAAAATTTGTGTGATGTAGATATCTTGGATTTTCCACATTAGTGATCATAAAACCAAGTGATTAAATTGTGAGAGGGAATGAAGTAAATTGATCCCCGTTTTATTGAAAGATGCGCATAGTGCACACCACATCGACGAAATTGTTGCACGAAACATCCATGCATCAGTGAAAGAAATAGTGAAAATTTCAGTGCTCAGTGCTACCTATACATTCGTGGATTATTGCTTAAAAAAAAAATTGTAACCAATGTGGGATTTAATTTAAATGAAAATAATAATTATGAAATATCAAATATCTCTAATGAAAATCGATTAGGTTTGGAAATATAGGCAGTGTTAAGGTAAATTTTAGGTGGTACTCGTAATTCTAAGAACGTGTGTCCTCGAATACGGAATGGTACCATATAAATCGGTGATTACTCCCGACACTATAAGAGTGATTGGTGTACATATATTGTTTTAATTTAAATTCATAGTTTAAAAACAAATAAAAATCACTTCATCGCTGCTCATAATGGAATACGCAAGGACAATAAATGGTAATGGTTAAATGGCTATTCAAAATTGTACATATTAATTTTGACAATATTAATGAAATCTTTTTGTAAAACGTATAACCCTTCCTTTAAGTCTAAGTGTTTTAAGTTGCGCGCGTCATTTTACTTTGATCTTATTCTGCCCCTTCCGATGCAGGCTTTATCTAAACCATTGATATTGTACTTTTTCAGTGTGATCAGTAGAAATGTTATATGGCATAGTGGCAGGTAATTAATGTTAAATTCAAATCGAAAAGTGATGTGAAGTTTAAAATTTCAAACAAAACCGTAAACGTATTCTGTTCTAATTCGCGTAAGAAGGCCTGTTGGGAAGCGGAAACGTATGTGCCTATGTTTGTGTATGTACGTATTTTGTCTGGGGGTCTCCGTGTGGACCATTAAACTTAGGTTGTCAACTAAACCATTCGCCGGTATTCAGAGATTTTTTCCCATAATCGGTACTCGCTTTAAGCATGCCCGTGCTTTTTTGCAAAGCGAAGGATATCTGCAAGGTTGAGCTCCATTAGTTGCTCATGCTTTAGGATGAAATTGCCTAAGGTGATCTAAATGGATTTCTTCTCTTTGCACCTTTTCTACAATGTACGCTGTGATAATAATAGCATTATGTCCTTCTGCCTGAAATAAAATATTGCACTCGACTTAAGGCAGCTCATCTATTAGAGAATTTATAAAAGACCGTAGGTACTTTATGGCAAGAAACCAGTCCAGCCGCTACTGTCCTATCCTGAGCAATCTGGAATGTGAGACTGGACTAAATCTTAACATAAAGTAGTAGAGTTGTAGAGCTCTTTCACCTCCCCCTTTTAAAATAGTGGCACCCAAACTTTTTTTACTCGGCCCAAAAAGTTTAAAAGTTATTGTGGTGGCGACCCAATTGCATTGTTCCTTTGTCTGAGTCACTTTTGAATGGGGAAAAGCTAAAACGCCATTTTGGAGAGTAGTGACCGCGTGGATAAGTTGATGGTATTTTTTTGCTATACAGAATATGCCTCGTTTTTGTAAGACCCGCATAATGTATCAGATGTAGCATTGTATTTCTGCCTTTGCACGGAAGACGATGAAGACTAAGGGAAAGCTGCCCAACGTTAAAATGGGCTGCACTCAGTTACTGGTTTGCAAAAGTAATATTATTCCAAGTAAATCGGACATATTTTGACTCGGAGGTAGAGGACATTTTAAATAGATCTGTGGTAGAAGTACACACAAAGGGGTCCAGGACACCGTATAGTACGGAGGAGGGTGTTTTCCCTACTTCACCTGATTAATACAGGGTCTTCCAATAGGAACTTCCGAACTTTGACAGTTGATAGCGGCCATATTGTTGAAGCTATATCTGTCAAATTCAGTCTGTTTTGCCAAATCACCATGGACGGATATAGTGTTCAACAACACGTGCAAATAAAAAAATTGTTTTATCAAAATGGGTGTTCTGTTCGGGCAACGTTCCGCGCTCTTCGCTCATTTTACGGTCGCCATAATCGTCCTTCCGAGAGGACTATTCGCAGTGTGGTGGATATGGGCTGGCGGCGTCAGCGGTCAATATTTCTTTGGGTACGACGTTGGCCAGGCCAGCACCGTCAACAGCGAGCGCTATAGGTCCATGATTACCAACTTCTTTTGGCCTGAATTGGATCATATGGACACCAAGGACATGTGGTTTCAACAGAACGGCGCTACGTGCTCCACAGCTCACGCCACATTGGAAATTCTGCACGAGCAATTCGAGGGCATGGTCATCTCACGTGGAGGTGATGTGAACTAGTCACCGAGATCGTGCGATTTGACAACGTTAGATTTTTTCTTGTGGGGTTTTCTGAAGTCGCAGGTCTATACGAATAAGCCACAAACCACAGCGGCTCTCAAAGCCAACATAACCCATGCCATCGGTCAAATTCAGCCTGATTTATGCGCCAGAGTCATGGAAAATTGGACATTTCGGACGCGCCACCCAGAGAAGCCGCGGACATTTGAACTATGTTATATTCCATGCATAATGGCATTGATAGGCCTTTCAAACGAATAAAAAATATTTTGATGATATCTCACTCACACTTTATTTTATTTAAATTTAAAGATAGAAAGGAGGTCCTTTATTACCAAAGGACCTCCGGATCACTGTACTATATTTCAAGCAAAAATTATGGTATAAGTCCGAGCAGCACGGCTTGGCATTCAATAAACAATCCATTCTTCAGAGATTCTAAATTTTATTCGCGAAAATGTGGAATATCATTTAGGATGCGCCACGCAAGTTAGCGTTTCTCCGTAGTCCTTCATAAAAAAAAGCATGCTAGTTACTACCCAGAGACCACTCAAATCGACGATATGCGAAGATTGAATATCTGATATCGTGCAGCTCGAAGTCTAAAGGACTCAGTAAGATCCTTCACATGATTCGTCGTTTTGTTATTCAGCATGAGAATCCGTAATATCTTATAAAATGGAGTCTTTAAAAATAATTAATACTCGTAGTTAACAAACGTTGTAATATGTTACTCCAGATAATTTGAAAAAATTTGTGTAGGAAATCAGACGTTCAATTTTTCAAATTCATATCTGTATAACCAACTTAACCCTTTGCCATAAAGTCTCAGTTTATCTTAACAAAAAGATTTAACAATTTTTCGTCGTACTTCGTCTTTCCATTTTCAAGTATAAATGTTATTCAAAGTAAAAATTATATTTGTACGCAAAATCGAAATAATCGACTTCACTCTATAACTGAAAACTTTTTAATGGCAGGCACACAGCATCCGGTTGATACTTTCACTAAATGATATACAATATTCGCTAATAGGTGGTGCTTGCCAATTTTTTTAGAACTGTTAAAATCAGCTGTTATTCTGGTGCTAGGGTTGGAACGATACCCTGAAGGTATCGATATCTACTTGTTTGGGTAATATAGCATCAAAGTGTCGTTACTAGGTACTTAAAAAAATCATAAAAAATTCTCAAAAATTCTCAAAAATTATTTATTTATTTGTTTACTTCTTGTAATTGAAAACAAAATAATTAGTATGTTAGTTTAGTACTCGTTTTGGTTACACAATTGGTTCCTTGAGCGACAGTACTGAGTGCAAATTGACACTCGAAAGATTTATAGGCAAACCCTAAATTACTACATATGTATGTAGTATTTTTTTTTTTTTTTTTGACAACGGTTAATGTTTTAACATTCGATTCTGCAGCGTTGATATATATATCTTCTTTTTTTTTTTTTTTCTTTTTTTCGTATATCCTGGACGAAATCTCTACTGACAACACTTTGAGTTTGGGATTAGATAAGAAATATATTTCGTATCAATATTCTTCATTAATATTATTGTTATTATTATTTTTGTCGTTCGGGCTAAATTATGTAAAAGGTGACATAGAGGCGACCACAGATGATTCGATGACTTTTCTTTATAAGTGCCCATGATTTAAATTTTGTTATATGGCCGCTCTGGGATCAACCCTTAGAAGCATGTTAATATTAAATAAAAACAAATACCCACCTTTTGCATGGATATCAAATGTTAGCACTTAATTTGAATATAAGAAAGTTGTGTTATTTGAAGGAATCACATGTTAAAATAAGCTGGAAATGCCTTATTGGACAAAGCTCATCCTGTTGTCGTTTTTAACTATGCGTCAACCTTCGAGTGTGTCCATCGGAATATCGCTTAGATATTGTAAAAAGGTACATTCGACACTAAATTAATCCTCATAATTCGTTCGTATGGAACATTACATCGAAAACTATACAACCATATAGTACAAGCTTTAGGCACATAATTTTAATCTTTGCCACTTGTGGCGTTTACTTCAAAATGCACCTCATACCAACTCTCTCTCTCCTATTGTTTGATCAATACTCCTGTATGGTAATCAAAAATAAATTCCGAACATGTAGCACAATTTAATGACAAACGTGTTGTATTTATTGAATTGAATTACTTAAAAAGACAAACTGTAGGTACATGATAAACAAACTATTTGCATGTTTAAAGTGTTTAAAGAAAGTAGGAATTGTAATTGTTATTTTTTATATGTACATATATAGGTATGTATTTAAAGGAGTTTTAGGAAGGGGTTAACTTCACTTGACCTGCAGTTTTTTTTTTTTTTTTGATCAATTAAGTATTGCTATGGACTCTATATTCACTAGTAAGTGCATAAATCCAAAAATTGTACATGGGAAAAGCTGGAAGTCTTTTAACGACCCGTTATTAACGGCCGAGAGACTTAGGAAGAAAGTTGAAACTTATTTAATTTAGCACCTATTGGAGATGTCGTCGTTGTGATGGGAGACCTCGATGCTGAGTTAGCCGAGGTAGGAGAACAAAATGGTCTGAAAACACGACCTCGGTGACCGTAATGATAGCAGTGAAATATCCACTTTTCACACGTGGATGGTATTCGATACTATAACAAATAGTTACGAGCCAACTTATTCAGAAAGCAGTAGTAGTAATCAGTCTCGCCATACCACCATTCTGTAAAATATGTACACTGCAGGTCAAAAGTTTGAGACCACCCTCAGTGCTCGAAAGAAAAACAAAATCGAACATCGAAAAGATGACTTAAACCGATTTTTCATCGAAAAAGACACATTTTTTTTTTATTATTTAGGCGCGCCAAAAGGAATATGAATACCTTTACACTGTTACAGGGAACGGGCTTTTAAGGAAAAGGGGAAGAGGAACAGAGAAGAAGCCTATGCACGTTGGCTTTAAATGTTTGAAGGTAGTAGTGATGGGGAAATACAGAACTCGGTAGATCATTCCACTTTCGTGTCGTTCGGCTTGTAAACGAATCCCTATATTCAACAGTACGACCGAAGTTAGGCTTTAGGGTGAACTGGTGTGCATTCGAATCAGGTCGCGTATTGCGGGTGAAATTTTGAAGGGGAGAAATGCAACTGGCTATTTCGCTGGACCATTTTTTTTTATAGAAAAAAGGATAAAATAGGGAGAGACAGGAGACATTTCTCCGATGTTCTAGTGAATGAATGGAATTTACAGTGTCTCTATCACCTATAAGTTTTAACGCGCGATTTTGTACCCTATCAAGAATGTACAGAACGGTCTTGGGTGCACCAGACCAGATATGGGCGTTATATTCCAGCTTAGGGCGGATGAATGCCTTATAAATTGAGGCCAGATCAGACGGGGTAAAATATTTCTTGCACCGTTTAAAGAATCCTAGACATTTTGCAGCATTTTTGGCGACCTCAAATATGTGATCATTCCATCGAAGATGGTTATTAATACACATTCCGAGAATAGCAAGTCTTTCGGTTTCAATTTACATTCGATTACTTTTTTTACAATCCTTGGCATTCCAGCTATCAGTTTTTGAATTGTTGCCTGTGGTATATTGCTCCAGCAATCCAATAATATATTCCACAACGCAGATCCTGACGATGGACATTGATTCCGGACCCTTCTATCCAGTTCCTTCCAAAACATTTCTATAGGATTTAAGTCTGGGGATTGCGGCGGCCATTTCATGATTTGTAAGATTTCTTCATTTCTCCTTTGTTTCAGGTAGTTTTCACAAATGTGTGTTCAGGATCGTTATCCTGTTGAAATACGAATCCTTCGCCAATTAATCTTAGTCCAGAAGTCACAGCGTTTTCTTGCAATATTGTTTTGTATGCCTCCATATTCATTTTTCTAATCACTCGAGCCAGAACTAGATGCTACAGTCTAGTAGTCTAGTAGCATCTATTGTAGTAGTAGTTGACATTTTGGTTTATCTCTTTATCTTAAGCATTTCCAGTGGAATATTTCCCGTTAGGTTAAAATGCGCTAATATTATACCGATTTTTAAAAAAGGTAATAAACAAGATAAAACAACTACCGACCGATTTCCTTGCTGTCTACAATCTCAAAAATTTTTGAGAAAGCTATCAAGAGTAGAATATTACGATTTAAGTCCTATGCAATATGGCTTCAGAGGAGGACTTTCGACCGAAGATGCACTCCTGGTGTTCTGCTTCTCAATAAACAAAGGGCTAGATGAGAAAAAAGGTTGTACCGGTATGTTCGTGGACATAACCAAGGCCTTTGACATGGTTGATCACAGTATTCTCCTGAGCAAATTGCATCGGGCTGGTTTTCGGGGCTTTATGCATATTTGGTTTGAGTCGTATCTCTCAGACAAGACGCAAAGTAAAAATTGGGGACTGCTATAGTAATACTAGGAATATAAATCTAGGGGTACCCCAAGGATCTGTCCTTGGACCTATTTTGTTCCTAGTATAAACTCCTTGTTTAATCAACCTTTTGCCGGAAAAGTCACGGCTTTCCAGATGACCTTGGCATCGCATATGACTCTTATAGCCCCCTGAACCTAGTATCTGACATAAACTATGACGATCACCTACTGAAAATCTGGTTTGCCAAACACAAACTAAAAGTAAGCAACAATTTAAAACTAATGTTTTTTTTAGTTTGGGAATGCAGGAGTGTCCTGATCCCGAAATCTACATTCATTCTTTAAATTGTTCTCGTTATAAAGTGTCAGATTTTTCATGTGGTGCTGTGTTTGTTCCGTTAGTGTTTGTAGTGGGTGCAACGTGTGATGGGAATTGTTTCAAAGTCGAAACAGTAATCAAATTCAAATACTTAGGTGTTCTCTCATTGACCAAAATATGAGTTGGTCTGAACATATTTCGACTCTTAAACAGTATCTGCGTTCATCTAGCCAATGTTTGTATCATCTGCGTAAATTCTGTGTAAATAATACTCTAAGAACCGTCTGTTTTGGAATATTTCATTCTAAATTACAATACGGTACAGAATGTTGGGGAGGAGCTTACCATACAAAAATTCACTCGCTTCTGTGGTTTCTCTTTACACCAGTTTTACCAGTTAGACATTTGTATTACTACAAGGTCTCAAAAATATTTTTTATCAGATCTAGATACCTGCAGAGCCCATTCTCCGACGCCCACGATCTGCGAAGCAACTCAGGCACTTCTGTAAGCATACCTTTTTTTTCGCAGCACTCACTTTAGAGAGTGGTCTGCTGCAAATTATCCGTCGTCTGCTGCAAATTATTTAATAAGCTTCCTGTAATGATTCGCGTAGTAAGAAACTTGCCACGTTAAAACTTGGTTTCTAGATTTTGACCACATTAAAATTGAATCTCTGCTGTCCTATATTGCTTGACATGCTACAATTTTTTTTAGTATCCTTTACTGTAATTTATCCATGGAATCCATATATTGTACGTTCCACATGATCCCATCCAAATTAATTTTTCGCATTAAATTGTTTTTTGAAGTGACATTTAACACTATTTGATCTACTAGCCACTAGCTGTTCTTAGCATAATTTTGTATCTTATCAAATAAGAGTAAAATCTTTTTGTAAATTATGGTAATAATAGTGGAAACAAAAAATTTGTTGTAATCTTCTGCCGTCCAGTCTTTATGCTTTATGACCCATTCTAACCTTTTCTGCTTGTTTTGTGGTTTCAGCAGGGGTTGAAGAATCTCAAATAAATTCTAATGACATTTTATGTAAGACCCTTGAAATCCACTTCGACAAATTTTGAGATTTGAGAACCCTTTCGATATAAGGAGTTATAAACAAGTGCTGAATGAACAACCAAAAGTCATAAAATTTGATAATTGTGAAAAACCTAAACACTTCTCAATAACACATTTGTAAACAAAAAGCTCACTGTTCAAAAACGTGGATGTAAAATTCGACTTTTGTTATCTGAATGTGTTGTGTTTTCAATCTTCATGCATGAATGAAGCCAGTTGGCTAGGTAGGCCTGAAACTTTTGGCCTGTCGGAAGATTGCAAGGACTTTGCAGCACGTCCACAAAGAAAGAAAGGAGGCAGAATTTGTCCCGGAAACAGCTAATGTTTGCATTGAAGCTAACCAGGCGGAGGATAGAATTGATGTTCAGTTCCATCAGTAATGTATAAGTGAAGCCCAGCATAGACTATGTACAGCAGACAGACAGAATTGATAGACTCACTTTTTTGAGGTTCATGTTAAGTTTGATTAAAATCAAGACATCGATAATTTTCTCGAAACCAATAATTGCAAGTAAAAAAAATACTCTTTGGATACAGTATGATACCTAGGTAACTTCCATTCATGTGTTACGAATATCTCCAAGAAGCTAGGCCGCAGGATCTACGTACATATGTATATGGGCTGTCAAGTAATACCAAACGTAAAACATTAAAAAGGAAACAATACCCTACATTTATATTTATATATAACACTGTCTAACCCAACATAAAGGTAAAACGAATCAAAAGTGAAAGTGAGAAGCATAATACGCAAAGGTAGGTATAAATTATAAAATACTAAAAACAATCAATAAAAAAATGCAATAAGTCACACATGGAGAAAAAAAAAAGTCTAAAACGCAACAAAACTTATTCGAGCAAATCATTAAAAGATCCTCCGCTATGGATGAAGAGATGCTAATGATCTTTTTAATTTTACTTTTTTATTTTCCTCTTATTTTATAATTACTCTTTAGTTGCTGCGTACGTTGTGCTCATGTACGATGGATGCGAGTGAACTCTCACGTTCTTAAGTGTGCACTTGCTAGGTTTCTTCTTTAGATTAGTTGGGCAATTATCCAATAATTCCATGCATGCGCTGTTTGTTGCACCGACTTGACGGTTTGACATGCTCAAGTGCTTCTCATTGCAATACTTAGGACCTATTGAGGGTGGTGTGATATAGTCATCATGTGCTGTTGTTTGTACAGGATGTCAACTGACACTTGATTGCAATGGTGACATGAAGAGAATGTATCACTTAAACAATATGTGCTGAGATGTTAACTGCACTGATGGTAAATTAACTCTGGGAATGATTTGGAAGACGAAATGTGTGACAGAGTTCTCACGACTGTGCTAAATGTGTTCAAGGTCAAATGGATGATGTTAATGCTAAAGGTGTAATACGTTCACAACATTGAGCATTGAAAGTCCACTTGTTCTCTTATGGGTCATGTGGTAACAAAAATGCCTACAGGTTTTGGTGACGCGTCTCAGCTGTTCAAGCTCCTCCATAACTATTGTGACCACAACTATACCTTCCTATTCCATGTTTTTCGAGAATAACTCAAGATCAGCACTACTACATACATATATGCTGTTACAAGTGGAATGTCTATTGAGCAATAGACGTGTTTTCTGTACGGCAATATTCTTTTCTTGTTTTGCACTGATTTTTCACCCTTTTATTAACTAACTTCGATTTTAAAGTTTTAGTTAGAAATTATTGGCATCGGTTAAACCAGAAATATATGAATTATAATACGTATATGGTATTACAAACAAAAATTAAGAAAATTACCCTATTTAAAAGGTTTTAATCGCATGACATCTTCCGCAATTTTGAGATCACATATCAAAAACTTGCCTTCCACAATCTTTGGATCTGCCAACTACAAAATCACTAAAAGCTAAAACTCCAAAGAGTGACTTCTCTCTTTTATGGGAGGAAATTAAAGACCAGGGTGCGTCTATTTGTAATAGAATACTGTCCTTGGAGGAAAATATTTCGATGAAAAATAGAACAAAAGGTGGAAGAGAGCTGGCAAGAAATAGAAAACGAGATGTCTGCTCTCAGTGAGAGGGTAAGTGCACTTGAAGGCTGCATGGACGATGTAAACAATCTACGATCTTAAGTTTCTTCCCTTAAAACGCAGATACAGGAACAAAATGAAAAGAACATATCTAATGATGCTATCTTTGTCAGTATTCCATTTGCACCTATTGAAAATCTTCTCCTCCTATTTAACAACAGCCACCAGGGGCCTGTACCAGAAAACTACAAGTCTTGTACAACAAGCGAATTTTAACAAATAACAAAGCTTTGTTTACCACAAAGCTACAAGTAAACTTGACACTTAACAATTGTACAAGCAAATTTAACAAGTGAGAAATTTGCAATTTCCCCACATTCTGTACCACAAAGCTACAAGTGTAGACAAAATTTAACAAACCCTTGTTAAATAGACGGAAAAATTTAACGTTCGAATAGAAAATTGTTAAGTCATTATAAGTCAGGTTTCAAGAGGTTTCAAATAGAAATTCAAATCTTTTGTCTTTATATTGTATAACAGTACGTAAATTACTTTGGTTTTATTGATGCACCAATTTTAAAAATAAACCCTAATTTTCAAATCCAAGCGTGAGAGAGAGGTACAGTACGCGAAATAATTATAAGGGACAAGCAGTTTTATTTACAATTTTTCATAAAAGAATAAATTTCCTTGAGAAGCACTAATTTTCTTTCAGTGTATTGAAAAGTGCACTTCGTTAGGTATAAACTAACTGTATTTTCAACTGTCTTATTCCTTGTTTTTCATCATTTTGTTTCCTTCTTCTCTGTATTGTTGGTTGTGCGGTGCGAAATAAATATAACAGACAGGAGTTTCGCTGTTAAGTAAAAGTGGTTAAGAACAATTTTAAAAACAAAAACTGCTCAAAATTTATTTAAATCGGTGTGTATTTGAAAAAATTGAGTAAGTTGCTTAATTTTTTATCAAATGTTCCGTTTTTTTATTTCAAAAAGAAAATGCCAAGAGGAACAGCACTGCCAGTGGAAGAGAGAATGAAGATTTTAAGTCTGAAAGCGAAGGGCTTAACCATTCGCTATACACCATCAAAAGTGCAAAGAAATAAGGACACTGTACATAATTTTTTAAAAGATCCTGAAAATTATGGAAAGCAAAAGAGATCTGGTCATCCACCAAAAGTCGGTGAAAGGGTTAAGAGGCAAATTAAACGCTTAGCCGTTAACGAACAAATCAGCCCTTCCCAAATAAGGCTCCAGTTATCTCTTCCAATAACAACAAGAAGAGTTCAACAAATTTTAAAACAGGATGAATTCATTTTATGTCAAAAACGGTTGCCGACACCTAAGCCCCTCCTAGTTAAGCTAGTTAAACTTTGCCGAAAAATATAAATTCTGGGAGACCCAATGGCAATCTGTCATCTTTAGCGATGAAAAAAAAATTAATCTTGATAGTCCTGACGGTGGACAGAAATATTGGAAGGATATTCGCCGAGAGCGCGAAACTCGGTACTCAAGAAACTTTCAAGGGGGCTCTCTCATGGTGTGGGCTGCATACACTAAAAACTTTTTAGAGTTGCATAACATCCCTACTCTTGGCTGGCCTGCCATAATTCCTGACTTAAACCCCATAGAAAACCTATGGGGAATATTATCGAAGCAGGTTTATTCAGGTGGACGGCAGTTCGTATCCCTTGTGCAGCTGAAAACCGCCATACAAGAAAAGTGGCTAAAAATTGATATATCTACTCTTCAAGCTCTAATTAATTCAATGCCTCGTCGCCTGTTGTCTGTTCTGGCACAAAATGTATATATTTTTTTCATCTATTAAATACAAACATAAAATCAATCATTGTTTTTTGCTGTGTTTTAAGTTCTTAATTCAAAGGAAACAAAGTTCTCAAAATTTAACAAAATGTTTAAGTTTTTTTTTAGAAATTTTTGCTTGTCTCTTATAATTATTTCGCGTACTGTATGTACTGTACTAGTACTGTCAACATTTTGTTTTGACTTTCGTCAGTACAGTTTATTGATATACAGTTTCATCTGCGCCGAGTGCAATATATGCATGCAAGGATATGTGTAACTATTTCAACAGAAAATGTTTTTTTTTATTTCGATCCAGAAAAAAGTGATGAAGAACACTTGTACAACTTACTTGTATAAAAAAGGAAAATTTCCATACTTAACAATTGTAGGGTTTTTTTTTTTTTCTTTTTAGTGGTACAGAAATTATAGTTACTTGTTAAATCCGCATTTTTGACAAGTGCTTGTAAAATTGTTAAATTGTAGTTTTGTGGTATAGGCCCAAGTTCTCCGTCATATATTTCGCACTAAGCCAAAACACGATGGACTCCGTCATTATTGTCAAATTTAACTCGATGCATGACAATGGTTTTATCTTCAAATCGATGGGTGGTTTTCATAAATCAAAGGGTAGGCAAATTCCCCCCAATTCTCCTAAGCCATTTCACTGCCATGATTGTCTTACACCTGAGAACCAAGAATACTCCAACACACAGTGCAATTAAGAAGACAACGCAAGATCGAATCTACATTCATTCCGCGGGAACGAATTTTCATCAAATGTCAAAACAATGACACAGGATTACCTATTGACAGCGTGGAAACCTTAAATGATATCGTTGCCAGCAGTAAACATTTAACGCAAAACTCTACAAACACTTCAAGCGTCACATAAATTTAAACTTTTACAATTTTTCATTTTATCTTTTAATCCGTAATTTTATTTTTAAACGCTTAGCCGTTAACGAACAAATCAGCCCTTCCCAAATAAGGCTCCAGTTATCTCTTCCAATAACAACAAGAAGAGTTCAACAAATTTTAAAACAGGATGAATTCATTTTATGTCAAAAACGGTTGCCGACACCTAAGCCCCTCCTAGTTAAGCTAGTTAAACTTTGCCGAAAAATATAAATTCTGGGAGACCCAATGGCAATCTGTCATCTTTAGCGATGAAAAAAAAATTAATCTTGATAGTCCTGACGGTGGACAGAAATATTGGAAGGATATTCGCCGAGAGCGCGAAACTCGGTACTCAAGAAACTTTCAAGGGGGCTCTCTCATGGTGTGGGCTGCATACACTAAAAACTTTTTAGAGTTGCATAACATCCCTACTCTTGGCTGGCCTGCCATAATTCCTGACTTAAACCCTATAGAAAACCTATGGGGAATATTATCGAAGCAGGCTTATTCAGGTGGACGGCAGTTCGTATCCCTTGTGCAACTGAAAACCGCCATACAAGAAAAGTGGCTAAAAATTGATATATCTACTCTTCAAGCTCTAATTAATTCAATGCCTCGTCGCCTGTTGTCTGTTCTGGCACAAAATGTATATATTTTTTTCATCTATTAAATACAAACATAAAATCAATCATTGTGTTTTGCTGTGTTTTAAGTTCTTAATTCAAAGGAAACAAAGTTCTCAAAATTTAACAAAATGTTTAAGTTTTTTTTTTAGAAATTTTTGCTTGTCTCTTATAATTATTTCGCGTACTGTATGTACTGTACTAGTACTGTCAACATTTTGTTTTGACTTTCGTCAGTACAGTTTATTGATATACAGTTTCATCTGCGCCGAGTGCAATATATGCATGCAAGGATATGTGTAACTATTTCAACAGAAAATGTTTTTTTTTATTTCGATCCAGAAAAAAGTGATGAAGAACACTTGTACAACTTACTTGTATAAAAAAGGAAAATTTCCATACTTAACAATTGTAGGGTTTTTTTTTTTTTTCTTTTTAGTGGTACAGAAATTATAGTTACTTGTTAAATCCGCATTTTTGACAAGTGCTTGTAAAATTGTTAAATTGTAGTTTTGTGGTATAGGCCCAAGTTCTCCGTCATATATTTCGCACTAAGCCAAAACACGATGGACTCCGTCATTATTGTCAAATTTAACTCGATGCATGACAATGGTTTTATCTTCAAATCGATGGTTTCATAAATCAAAGGGTAGGCAAATTCCCCCCAATTCTCCTAAGCCATTTCACTGCCATGATTGTCTTACACCTGAGAACCAAAAATACTCCAACACACAGTGCAATTAAGAAGACAACGCAAGATCGAATCTACATTCATTCCGCGGGAACGAATTTTCATCAAATGTCAAAACAATGACACAGGATTACCTATTGACAGCGTGGAAACCTTAAATGATATCGTTGCCAGCAGTAAACATTTAACGCAAAACTCTACAAACACTTCAAGCGTCACATAAATTTAAACTTTTACAATTTTTCATTTTATCTTTTAATCCGTAATTTTATTTTTAAACGCTTAGCCGTTAACGAACAAATCAGCCCTTCCCAAATAAGGCTCCAGTTATCTCTTCCAATAACAACAAGAAGAGTTCAACAAATTTTAAAACAGGATGAATTCATTTTATGTCAAAAACGGTTGCCGACACCTAAGCCCCTCCTAGTTAAGCTAGTTAAACTTTGCCGAAAAATATAAATTCTGGGAGACCCAATGGCAATCTGTCATCTTTAGCGATGAAAAAAAAATTAATCTTGATAGTCCTGACGGTGGACAGAAATATTGGAAGGATATTCGCCGAGAGCGCGAAACTCGGTACTCAAGAAACTTTCAAGGGGGCTCTCTCATGGTGTGGGCTGCATACACTAAAAACTTTTTAGAGTTGCATAACATCCCTACTCTTGGCTGGCCTGCCATAATTCCTGACTTAAACCCTATAGAAAACCTATGGGGAATATTATCGAAGCAGGCTTATTCAGGTGGACGGCAGTTCGTATCCCTTGTGCAACTGAAAACCGCCATACAAGAAAAGTGGCTAAAAATTGATATATCTACTCTTCAAGCTCTAATTAATTCAATGCCTCGTCGCCTGTTGTCTGTTCTGGCACAAAATGTATATATTTTTTTCATCTATTAAATACAAACATAAAATCAATCATTGTGTTTTGCTGTGTTTTAAGTTCTTAATTCAAAGGAAACAAAGTTCTCAAAATTTAACAAAATGTTTAAGTTTTTTTTTTAGAAATTTTTGCTTGTCTCTTATAATTATTTCGCGTACTGTATGTACTGTACTAGTACTGTCAACATTTTGTTTTGACTTTCGTCAGTACAGTTTATTGATATACAGTTTCATCTGCGCCGAGTGCAATATATGCATGCAAGGATATGTGTAACTATTTCAACAGAAAATGTTTTTTTTTATTTCGATCCAGAAAAAAGTGATGAAGAACACTTGTACAACTTACTTGTATAAAAAAGGAAAATTTCCATACTTAACAATTGTAGGGTTTTTTTTTTTTTTCTTTTTAGTGGTACAGAAATTATAGTTACTTGTTAAATCCGCATTTTTGACAAGTGCTTGTAAAATTGTTAAATTGTAGTTTTGTGGTATAGGCCCAAGTTCTCCGTCATATATTTCGCACTAAGCCAAAACACGATGGACTCCGTCATTATTGTCAAATTTAACTCGATGCATGACAATGGTTTTATCTTCAAATCGATGGTTTCATAAATCAAAGGGTAGGCAAATTCCCCCCAATTCTCCTAAGCCATTTCACTGCCATGATTGTCTTACACCTGAGAACCAAAAATACTCCAACACACAGTGCAATTAAGAAGACAACGCAAGATCGAATCTACATTCATTCCGCGGGAACGAATTTTCATCAAATGTCAAAACAATGACACAGGATTACCTATTGACAGCGTGGAAACCTTAAATGATATCGTTGCCAGCAGTAAACATTTAACGCAAAACTCTACAAACGCTTCAAGCGTCACATAAATTTAAACTTTTACAATTTTTCATTTTATCTTTTAATCCGTAATTTTATTTTTAATTTATTTATTTTTTTTATACTTAATCGATCGTTATTATTTGCCTTTCTTTCGATTATTTTGTTACTCTTTTTCTTTTTCCTTTCTCTCGTTAAAATTCATAATTCATATTTCACCTATACTCATAGTTATCTGTTTAAGCTTTTTGACCATTTATCCTTAACTTTTAAACGGGATTATTTATGAGCTTCCTTGTCTGCTTTATTCTAAGAGTACATACTTACTTATTTAGCACTTATACTGCCTGTTAAATATTTTTTGTCGGAAAAAATAAAGTCATCTTAATGCCCAAAGCCTTCGACCAAAAATTGACGAATTTAGAGAGTTGTTTAAGGTTCTATGGTTGATGTCATCTGCGTTATTGGGACATGGTTTGTACCGATATCAATCGATATCCAACATGATTTTTGCTCGCAGACTATATCTTTTTGAAACTTCAAAGTTATTGAATGCATTAACCCCTCAGCAATATCAAATGTATTTTAGCAAAGAGCAGGTAGAATTCTTGAAATGTAATGTAACTCGTATTTTTAATAACTGTGTTCCGTATAGATCTAAGACTCTGACGCCCATGGCTCACAGAAAGAATACTAAGTTTGATTAAGTTAAGAGATCGCGCTTTCAAGTGGTGGTAACGTTTCCGAATCCACGCTCTTTACGAGGTTTTTAAAAACCTAAGAAACTCTGTAATAAATGTAATCAAAAAAAAAGCATAAATATGAAACTGAACCTTGAGCTATCAACAAAACAGCTATGGAGAAATATAAGTGAATCGTGCATGGGAAAAAACATTTTGGCACCAAAATAGTGTGCCAGAATGCATCGATGTTGATGAGTTGAATAAACTGTTTTCTGATGTAAGTTCAGATATGAGACATACTCATCTATATTTCTGCAGATGTGACGAAAATGATGTAGTTAAAGCAATTCTTAACATAAAGTCGAACGCTATGCGGTATGAGTCAATACATCCCCTATTCATAAAAATGATCCTACTTAAAATTATTCGTTTTCCAACCCATATTTAGAATACGATTTTCCTTACATTTAATTTTCCTCCCCAATGTAAACATGCAAAAATCATACCCATTGTAAAGAAGTGTTCATCTCCATCAACTGTAGTGGAATATAGACCCATAGTGATCCTCCCATATGTTTCAAAAGTTTTTGAAAGGCTAACTTTCTGGCAAATCTCTGTAGTCTTAAAGCAGAATATACTCTTGTGTCCGCTATAGTCCGGGCTTAGAAAAAAACATAGCTGTATCACTGATTTACTTAAAGTGACAGATTATATTAAGATTTCAATGGACGGCGGGAATATCTCATTCTTAACACTTTTAGATTTTTCAAAAGCTTTCAATACCATGACTGTTTAACCTACAAAATTAAGAGCTTATTTCGCTTCTCCGAATCAGCAGCAGGGCTAATAAATTCATATTTAATCAACAGAGATCAAAGAGTATTCTATCAGAGCACTATCACTCACTAGAGGAGTTCCACAAGGATCCATTCGGGGCCCTATATTATTCTCTTTCTACGTCAATGATCTCCCAAATGTTGTTAAATATAGCAACATTTAAATTATGATCTTCAGCAAATATCTATGTGTGCTGCTAATAATGGCTTAAGCTTGAACCCTAAAAAGTCGCAGTGTACTGTTACCTCATCATTTAACTCTGTTAAACTTGCCTCGACTCCGTTGAATTACGTTGATAAAGCAGTTAACCTTAGCATTGTATTTGATCAGACGTTAAAATAATTAATTATGGATGCGAGCTCTTTCCTCAACGGGACTATTTTCGTAATCGGAAGCTGAACGTTGCATTTAAAATGTGACTCACTACGTCTATGGTTTGATCATTTGTCTGCATATAGGTGCAAAATACTCTGTTGCTCTCTCTATAGCTACTTAGCCTTTAGATCAATTATGTTCCTTCATAAGATAATCAGGTCAAAAGAGCCCTAATACTTATACTTCAAGTTACGGCTGAGTAATTCATCGCGGGTTCTGGGTTTCATGTTGCCGAGATTAATGTCGGTCTCATCACAAAATCGTTTCTTTCATCACACTGTGAAGTATTGAAACTACATACTTACCTATGTATGTATGTGAAGAATAGCTATGTAATGAGAAACTTTCGGGATTAAATTTTCGAATATTTGCACGCAGGTTTGTAAATGAGTATATGGGTCAAGGAAAAGAAAAAGAGAATATTTATAGCAATGTATCTTAATTCTTATTTTATATTTATATTTATATATGTATTTTTATTTTATTTTTTTAACTCTTAAACTCCTAACTGTTTGCAACACTATTTATAAGGATTATATTCTTATTGTGATTGTCACTAATAATAATAATAAACTACTGCTTGACTAGTCCAGAGTTAGAGCTAATCAAATGCTCTCCAATAATAGTAAAGTAAAGTCTAGCGGGGATCTGCACGTCTAATCATATAGGAATTTGAAGTGAAAATCAATACAACCAACTTATGGCTCTTTGTTTCGTCTTTCATTTTAAGGTCGATCAGATTTTATTGGCGGCATCGATAATGAAGCGCTTGACTTTGGCCATCTGGAACAGTTTATCCATGTCGCAGCATCGGCGGATGGCGGCGATGTATCTCCAACTGTATCTTCCGTCGACGTGAATGATGTGCTACGAACTACAAATACAAACAACAGCAATAACAATGCCCCTACACAATCACACTTGCCAGAGAGCCCTCCAGACTCGGGTTCAGAACCACCATTCAGTCCTGTCGATCTGCAGGGTCTTACCCTAACATCGAGGGCGTCATCTAATTGTGCGTCAGCAAACGATGGTTCTCTTATTGATGCCGACAGCCCTCTTGGAACACGTCAGCACATTAAACCTTCTACAGATCTCCATACGCTGACACATATTTCGGGAGGCGGTCATCAGCACCACACCCAGCACCAACAACATGAACATAATCACAATCTTCACCAACACCACCTCTATGTTGAGCATAATGACCAACACTCGTTGTTGCTGGCAGCAACGCCTCATCTGCATCAACAGCCGTTGCATCATTCTGAGCCGACAACGACGGCGACATCGCCAACGACAATGACAAGTGGCATCTACAGTTCAGACAATAGGCATGAGAGTGCTAGAGAACACTCAGATAGCCTGTTGGCCATCGACAGCCACCATCACCAACAGCCTCACACGAACAACAGCATCCATGTGGCCAGTATGAGCGAAATAATTGATATGGAGACACAAAGGACTCCGTACACTAGGCAAAGTATGATGATGACACCGCAACATCAGCCGTCTATAATACCATCCGATGTGTACATGGGCACTCCTGCTCCGATTATAGAATCGACGACAGGGGCCCCGCCACCTACGCGTAAGCGAAAACTATCACAGGTGGACTGCTGTGTCTCTATGATGACTATTAAACCGGAACCAGGTGAGTGTATTTAACTAATCTCTGAAGGTTGTCATCTATGATACATTCCGATCTCTTTGATTTCAGGTGCATCTCTAAGTCCAATGTGCCAACAAAATCTAAACCCAACCTCACCAGTCAGCATTAATTTGCAACAAATCAGTGGTGGAGGAGAAGGCGGCGGGGGCTCACCGTCCTCATCGTCTCTATCACCCACCGCTACAAGTCTCTCTCTGTCTAATGATAATAACAGTCTTGATGGGGTTGGCTCCGGCACTCCCAACGGAGCTGGATTTGTTGGCTCCAATGCTACTGATTCCTCCAGTGAATCCTCACCAATGCAATGCATTCGCTTTAGTCCATTCCAGCAGCACAATTGGCACACACTCTGCGACCAGAGCTTACAGGAACTAACCATGGCACACTACCGCGTCGATGCCGACAAGGGTTTCAATTTCTCCGTTTCAGACGATGCATTTGTCTGCCAAAAAAAGAACCATTTCCAGATTACTTGTCATGCCCGGTTGCAGGGTGACGCGAAATTTGTTCGAACTCCATCAGGCTTAGAAAAAATTAAGTCATTTCACTTGCACTTCTACGGTGTGAAGTTAGAGGCTCCGAATCAGACCATCCGCGTCGAGCAAAGTCAATCGGATCGGTCTAAGAAGCCATTCTATCCCGTTCCGTAAGTATGCGCACGGTATATGTATTTTTATTTGTCTGATCCTCGGTTTTTCTTCCTAGGATTGACCTTCAAAGCCATCTGGTCAGCAAGGTAACTGTGGGTCGCTTACACTTCTCTGAAACGACAAACAATAACATGCGTAAGAAGGGTCGTCCGAATCCGGAACAACGTTATTTCCAACTTGTTGTTGGTCTCCACGTACACACACATTCGGGACATTTTCCCGTCGTAAGTCAAGGTAGCGAAAGGATCATTGTTCGCGCCTCAAACCCAGGTCAATTTGAAAGTGATGTTGAGCTCTGCTGGCAGCGTGGCATAACCCCAGAATCAATCTTCCACGCAGGTCGTGTTGGCATCAACACCGACCGACCCGACGAAAGCCTTGTGATACATGGCAATCTGAAGGTGTCCGGGCACATCATCCAACCCAGTGACAGTCGAGCGAAACAGGAAATCAGCGAACTGGACACAGCGGTGCAGCTGAGAAATCTTCAAAAAATTCGAATTGTTCGGTATCGATATGAACCGGAGTTCGCTATGCATTCCGGCCTGAAAACTGGCAACGATAGTGAAGAGATTGTCGACACGGGAGTGATTGCCCAAGAGGTGCGTGAAGTTCTACCAGATGCTGTGCAAGAAGCTGGTAGTATTGTTCTACCCAGTGGGCAGGTCATCGAGAATTTTCTACTTGTTAACAAGGTAAGCTATGATAGCCCGTAGGCAGTATCATCTAAATTGTTTTGCTTGGCAGGATCGCATTCTTATGGAGAACATTGGTGCCGTTAAGGAGCTATGTAAGGTGACAGGTTCTCTGGAAACACGAATTGAGCAGCTAGAAAAAATCAACAATCGGTTAATGAGGATGCAAGAACTAGATCGCAACAAAAAGAAATGCAAACATCTTATCGATGAGGGAATAATGGATGGAGAAGATGAACTGTGTTCGAATCGAACAATACAAATGATGATTATTATCCTGGTGATAATAATGGCAACGTGGTAAGTAAAACTTTTATCTTTACTTTTCATCATTATGTAAGACTTGTTCCTATATCTGTCCCGTATAATAATAGTAATAGTTGAATGTGTACTGCCCAGCTCGAATATAGCATTCAATAATGATTTACGAGTATTGTTTAAGATTTTCGTCAGATACTCGTATATATAGATAATCCATTTGATGGAGCTGGGATCTCGTTCCTTATCTACTCATGGTAGCGTCTACTATTCGTGACGTTTTGATCGTGTTGATCACTGAAGAAGTATTCTCTTAGAGTTGTCCTTCTGGTATGGGCAAAGGAAGAAAATATGCACAGAAATCATTGCTTTCAGTGGTCAGTGTCTAAGTATGTATGTACGAGTACTCGTATGTACGCAGTGTCCGGTGCCGATTTTTGTGGGTTTAAAAATGTCATCTATACAGTTTTTTATTTTTTTTTTTATTTTTTTAATGGTTGCGCCAAAGGGTGTGTAATCTTCATAGATTCGCAAACCTGAATGATCGAGGCCAGGAATACGCCTATGTACTAAACCACACCCTGCACATTTCGAATTACTCTCCCCGTGGGACTGCCGTCAGGTATTACTTCGCGGGGCTAGTTATACTATTATGCTACGTTCTCTTCTAAGCCTATTGTGTTCTTAGGTGATTGGCCCCCCACTGTTCGGATTATTAGTGTTACGTTGGCGCTCTATGCGCCTAAGGTCGTACCACCACGTTACTTATGATGATCCAGTTTTCGTCATTCTGGAGCATGTAATTTACGACATTGTCGGGAGTGGGCCACTTCCCAAATTGATCCCGAAGGACGATCCTCTCGGTTTCATATCGTGGTCAATGAAAAAAACACGTGTTCCGTGTTCTCCGGAACATTTTCACAATATGGACAGTTTGCGATAATTTCATGTCCGCGTTTGCAGAGGTATTCATTGAAACAGCCATATTTACTGATACGTTCCACTGTTGTTCCCAGGTCGCAATACTGCGGATTTGTTCGTATTTTCTTCTTTCGTTGTCTACCCGGCCATTTCGAAGTCGTTCGCTTTTTAGTCTTGTCTTTTCTTCAGCGAGTAAGTCGATGGGTAGCATTGAAGATACGATGAGAATAGCATCGTTGGAAACTGATCGAAACGTACTGGCGACCCTTAGTGCGCTAAGTTGGTGAACGGATTTTACGACTTAACTTTCGCGGCACTTGACCATATTTCCGCTGCGTACATATCAGTGGCGTGGCGTCCACACAAGCCGATTCCTTCCGGCTTCCCTTTTCAAATATCAAACATTTTTATTTTGCCACTTGCCAACCATCACATTCAATTATTTGTTTATCAAACCATTTTTCATAACTTTATACACGCTCGAAGATGAAATGCCTCGACCACTTCGGTTGTTTATTCATTTTTACTCATACCTAAACTCGCACACATAGGCGAGACAAGTATGAACTCCTCTAGCGAGAGAGCATGCAATGAATTTTTTTGAAAAGCCGTTCATTTTCCGGCTTATGCATTCATTTCTTCACAGTACGAACTTTCAACTCTATCCCTTTCTGGCATATAGTAGAAGTTTATTTGCGATTTCTTTGTCTAACATACATTCGCTTATGAGGAAAATAACCCGCGATTTCTCGGCTTTTGTGGATGAACATTGGTGGAGGAGAAAGGTTCGAGGGAGTTTTTTTTTTTATTGTAGGCAACTAAATAAGCCGACTAAATTCGAGTTATTGGGTGATGTAGTGGTTCGAACGGCATTTGAGGTTTGAGGTTATTGAAAATTTGGATGCAAATTTTTGTGATTTTTGTGACTGCTAATTATTAGAAAATTTTAAAAATTTAACAATTACATATTGGTAGTTAAGTTAGTGTTTTAAATTATTAAATTATTATAAAATAGTGAGTGAGCTAAGTGAATAGTTATTAGCTATATACCAAGTAAGTAATTATAAATCTACTCAAGAGGTGCCCCATTGAACATTCTAATTATTCTTAGACAAGATGTCTCTAGTTAATTTTGAGTGTTATTTAACTGATTTTCTTCTAAAAGAAACCCACGAGTTCAGTAAGCTTTCTTTTTTATAAAAAAAAAAAAAAAAAGTTATAGAACTAGGTCGCTCGACACCATCAATGAAAATTGATTATACGCGAAAGGATGGCGATTGCATTTGCATGAATTTGGCGAATATCGCATAGAGACTTCTTTAGGGAATTCTTACGAGGCTCATAATAGAAAAGTTGATCGCAATCGCGATTTAATGAAGCGTTTCATAGACACTGTAGTTCTTCTAGGAAAACAAGAGCTGGCATTCCGGGGTATTAGAGACTCGATGGCAATATAATTCGCGTATAGTGAACGTCTTATTCAATTGCAGAGAAGACATAGAGCTTGCGAAACAAGAGATCGAGGGTTTTAAGTCATGGACTCATTCTGAATTTTTAAACTCATTTGACTCAATCTATGAGAGCGTAAGTAACTGCTCAGAACCTCCACGCAAAAAATTGATTCAAATACAAATTATAGCCGAATTTTTGTAGCAATTATAGATAATGTTACAAGTCAGATTAAGAATAGGTATAGTTCATTTAGTTCATATATTTTCTTTGATTTATTAAACAAATCAAAATATGAATATTTTTCTAATTCAATGCCGGATTATAAAATATCTTCTTTAATTACCCTATTTCATGGAATTTTTAATTTTACTACTTCAAAAAAAGAAACTCAAAGTTTTATACACTACCCCTTCACTTAAAAAGCTTGAGGTTTTTCAACTTTATAAGCATTTTAATACGGAAATGCTTAGAGATACTTTTTCTCAAGCTTTAACATTGTGTGAAATCTTTTTAACCCTGCCTTTGACTGTGGCCTCTGTCGAAAGATCTTTTTCGACTTTAAAAATAGTCCACACTTAAGAAATTCCCACAAGGAAGAAAGACTCTCAGACCAGGCACTTTTATCTATCGAAAGGCACCTTCTTTTAGAAATTAAAAATAACTGAAATTTTTATGAAAGAGTTTTAGCAGAATTCGTAAAAAAGAATCGTAGGATAGCTTTAGAGTATAAATAGGTAGTACATAATAGTAATTGCTAAAATTTGTATATTTAACAACGCTCCGAGTTATCAATAACTTATATAGATTATTCTGCCCAGAACGGCTTCTTTCGAAGCCACTTTTTTTATGCGATTCAATGTCTACTTAAATTCCAATGACTTAAAGTATAACAAAGGTGGCTTAGATTGCATATCTTAAGTCTGTGTTTCGAATAAGCACCAAAATGGCAAGTCTTGAATAAAACATTTTACTTAAAATTTTTTCGGCTTCCCTCTCTTGAAATTTCACCCCACGCCACTGGTACATATACATATTTAGAACTGGCAGCTTTTGCAAGTTGAAGTCTTTTATTCTGTTTTGGGCCTCCGATATTACTCATTAGCCTTGAAAGTGCACTAATAGCTTTTGAATATTGTTTGTATGCATATTTTTATTTTTTATTTTTTATTCAAAGCGTTTTGTAGGAGCTCTTTTAAGGTAATGAGGTGTTTACCAGAGACTGCTATAGCAAAGTCGTCCGCATAGGCAATAACATCACAACCCTTAGCCTCCAGGATTATAAATAGTTCATTGACCACCAGATTCCAAAGAAGTGGGGAGAGGACGCCCCCTTGAGGGGCGTATAATAATAAATTTGTCGAGAGGATTTTTTCAGAATAGACGCCTTCTAGTTTGTCACAAAAGAGTCTCCAAGAACTACGTTTGGCTTTCCTCAATTCGACAGTTGGGAGGTGGGCCGGGATTCTCTTTCATAATTTCTAGAAAGCAACTCGCCAGTTTGGCTGGGATCATCCTACATTTATCTGGATTGATTGTTCCATCGATGTCATTTTTATCGATGACTGCCAGTACAAACCTGTTTTTGAGGACATCGCTGTACGATTTGGAAGTAGCGTTGGAGGGCCTGGAGGCGGTGCTGGTGTTGTGCACCTTCTTCCAACCATCTTTGTCTCTTAGACGTGAATTCTCTGATAGTCTTACTGACGATCTTCTTAGCCCTATCGAATAGGGTGTTCACCCTATCATTCATTTTGTTCTCCGGAATATTGCCAAATTTCTGGAGAATACGACCAGCTGAGCGAAGATTTTTGTACGTCTGTTTTGAGGGACGTGTCGTGAGCCGGAATTACAATCCGATCCCGAAAAGTCCTTATTGGACTGTAAAGTTCCTTTACTAGGCTCCATGCGGCTTTTGACAGCAGATGGACCATGTGAATCCATAATCCTTTTGCTAGCCAATACCTTTGGAGTATTACCGGTAGACAGCTTATTCGCCGTACTAGCGTCCAATTTTAAAGGGGGACCGGTCTAATCTATGTATATTTGTACTTTTTGTTTTTGTCGAATTTGTTTTGTTCATGTTAAGTCCCACGAGTAAGCTGGTATAGGATATGTCCATCACAAGATAGCCGGTTCTGCTGCGACAAGGCAACTTACGACAGACCCTTGCCCTTGCCAGGGCACATGAAGGAGCTCGTTAGCGACTGATTTTACCCTCAGCCTTGCATCCATGGGTACGGTTTACTATTTGCTCACACCGCCATTGGAATCAGGTTGATTATTCTTTCTCTTCGGACCTTCCTCTGGAGACCTTACCTTAGGTGACCCTCCCAGAATCACTAGATCCAATAGGATCTGGATTACTCTTTCGCTTCGGACCTTCCTCTGGAGATCATACAGCTTGGGTGATCCTGCTACAATCGTTCTCCAGAATCACTAGATCCAGTCGGATCTGGTCGAGTTTTAGTAGCGAATTTTAGGGCTCTATTTGGAATACCGTCCGTCCAGTCCCGGAGCCTTTCTATCACTTACCTTTTTACATGCCTCGAATAATTCTTCGAGTGTTATCACAGGTATGGATGCACTTTCGTAAACGTTTTGATTACCCAACTCCCTGCTTTCCTGGCAAGAAAACAGGGTCACAACTATTTATCTAAGCAGTACTGGACTCCTTGGCGATTGCAAACGGGATCATTTTAGCCTCATTGATACAATTTTGTATGCTTTACCCCAGATGTCGTTGTCAAGTTGATCCTTATTATGTTATCTATACAGTGTCTTAATAGTAACGTTGATAGTTAACAGGACGATTTCATGCTTATTTGATAAGATTCAAAACTATGCTAAGAATTGCTAGTGACATTAGTATTTAGGAATTCAAATAGTGTTCAGTCACTTCAAGAACAATTTAATGCATTGAATTCTTTTGGATGGGATAATATGGGGTGTACAGTTATTCCATACAATGGATAAATAACTATAAAAGATACAGAAAAGATTAGACATTATAGTAAATCAAGCAATATAGGACAGCAGAACTTCAATTTCATTGTGGTCAAAGACTAGAAGCCAAGTTTTAACTTTTTTTAGGAATGACGACAAGGAGCTAACTACGCGAATCTTTGCAGGATTCTTATTAAATAATTTGCAGCAGACGATGGAGTAGAAGTCTCTGAAGTAGGTGGTGTGAAAGGAAAGTATGTTTACACAATTTTAAAAATATTGAAGGCTTGTTAGCTAAAGTTCGCAATTTTCGTACAAAATATGGTCGGAATAGTGATTTAACTTCATCAACTGTGAAGAGATTAATTCAAAAATTCAGGAAGTTGGATCAATTAGTGATGTTAGATACTTTGACCGTCATTCAACAGGTTATTCAACACAAAACATCGAAGCAGTTCGTGAGAGTGTTGTTGAGGGTCCAGGAACATCAATTCGGCACCGTGGTCAAGAATTGGATATTTCGAGAAGCTCTTTACAGCGTATTCTCACGGAAGATTTGCATCTGCATGCATACAAAGTGCAATTGACCACGAACAGCGAAGAGAGTTCGTTGAATGGATTATGGAACAACAATAAGTGGATATATAAGACAGAGAGTGGGCGAAGATGGTAAACTCCACCCCACCATACAATACTACGCATGGTAATTTAGAATGAAATATTCTAAAATAGACGGTTTTTGGAGAATTATTTGCACAGAATTTACGCAGATGATACCATCGAATAGATGAACGCAGATACTGCTTCAGACCAGCTCATATTTTGGTCAATGAGAACACCTAAGTATTTGAGTTTACTTACAATTTCAACTTTGAAACAATTCCCATCACACGTTGAACCTACATCAAACACCAATGGAGAAGGTACAGCACCACATGAACAATCTGACACTTTGTAAAGAGAATAACTTAGAAAATGAAAATAGATTTCGAGATCAGGAGACTCCTGCTTTCCCAAACTAAAAAAAACATTAGTTTTGTTTTGTTGCTTACCTTTAGTTTATGCTTGGCAAACCAGATTATCACAGTAGGTGAGCATCATAGTTTATATCAGCTATTAGGTTCAGGGGCCTATTAGACTCATCTGCAAAAACCGTGGCTTTTTCGGTAAAAGGTTGGTTATATATAGAGTTTATATAGACTTGACTCCATGACAGATACTGTAATTCTAGGTTTATATTTCTAGCATTACCATAGCAGTCCCCAATGTTTACTATCTGCGTTCTATTTATCTGAAAGATATGACTCAAACCATTTATGCATAAAGCCCCGAAAACCAGTCCGATACGTATAACTCAGGAGAATGCCGTTGTTAACCATCTCAAAGGCCTCGGTTATGTCCACGAACAGACCGGCAAAACTTTTTTTCTCATTGAGCCCTTTGTTTTTTGATGAGCAGAACACAAGGAGTGCATCTTCGGTAGGAAGTCCTCCTCTAAAGCCATATTGCGTAGGGCTTAAGAAACGTGTTCTCTTAAGAAATCGTAATATTCTACTCTTGATAGCTTTTTAAAAAAAATTAGAGATTGTAGATTAGACAACAAAGAAATCGGTCGGTAGTTGTTTTTATCTCGTTTATTGCCCTTTTTAAAAATCAGTATGACAATAGCGCATTTCAACCTGTTGGGAAATATTCCACTCAATGTGCTTAAGTTAAAGAGGTAAACCAAAATGTCAACTATGTTTAGAGCTACATATAGTATGTTCTTAAAGGTCAGGTTAGAAATGCCATCATCTCCACAAGAGTTCGATTGAATTAAACAGTGACAGGATTTCAATACCAGTAATTGGTTCAAAGAAGAAACTTTCACTGTAAACTTCATCTTCCACCAGATTATTTTCGGCACATCGTTTGCAGTAAGCAGCATTTTGATCAATCTTGGTATTACTATTATAGAGAAACGTCCGTCTTTCCGCCGCAGAATGTCTGTGGTGACTATTGCTACCGTTCTTTAAACCCATTTTTAATTACATAATCAATGTTTTAAACTTTATTCAGCGCCTTTCACCAAACTAGCTGTGTACATTTACAGAATTGGATAAATAAATAAATAAATATTTGGCGCAATAGCTCTTTAAGTGCCAGGGCCTAGCTTCTCGCAACCGCTCGTGTTGTGTGCGTTATATTTTCCACACGAATGGAAGGGACCTACAGTTTAGTGCCGTATCCGAACGGCAATTTGTATTGAGAAGCTTTCTCGTGACAACAATACTCTCGGATGTTTGTCAGATGTTCGCGAGAGGTGGGATCGTGAAAAAACATTTTGGTGTTTTCTAGGATTCGAACTTGGAACCTCTTGCGTAGTGATCCGCCACACTAACCACTACGCCACGACGCCCACTTCTCTTTGGATAAAGGACACATTTTTTGCCAAAGATTCCATTGCAGCATGTGTATGCTTCCTTAACCTGTTGTTTCATATTTAGTTTTCATTTAAGACTTTATCGAGAATAATGTGCAGACACGAAGCTCTGTGATATTGCAAGAGTGCTTGTCTGTTCAACAAGGAGGGAAAAAGCCAGGGTTCTTGATTTGGTAAGTGAATTACGAATTCTCTGGATACCTGGCGTTAACAATGTGTAAAGGCTGAATTATAATAGCAGAATGCTTTCGTACGACCACTTCCGAAACAGAGCGAATACACAGGATTTGTATTATGTGACCATAATATGTAGCTTTTTGCTTCGATTCGTTAAGTTTCGTTCACTTTTGCTCACTTACGAAAGAGCGAACGAGAACCTTTGCTTCCGAACACATACGGCTATTATTGGCTACTTGAGCAATTGACAGTACTGAAGGAAACTTATCGTAGAATTATGTCATTAGCTTCCGATTGCTTCCGACTATTATAGTTCAGCCTTAAGTTATCAATCCGTCGTAGGTATGTAAGTGAATTTGACGCGAAAAATTGACCATTGTGAATTTCAGGGAGGACAAGTTCCCAGGGGGTCATCCCTAGCTACATGCCTCGTTAGTGCGTAAGTAACTGCATCTAAAATTCATTAGAATTGGATGGCGTGGGGACTCTAGGTGTAAGGAGTGATGTTTCAGAAAGGCTCTGTGCCATTCATTTTCAGAAGCTTTTTTCCAAACTTAGCACCTTAACATTGCCTTTCTCTTGGCAGCCGTGTTTTTCGTTTTATTTTGATTTTTGTTATATTTAACCCGCTTTGGTAGTTACAAAGGTAGTAGCCAAATTTGTTGCTGAGTGGCAACTTTGAGCAGACATTGTAAATTCGCTCAATACAATATCACTCATGGGTTCATCACAATCTGAAAAAGTATTTTGACAGATAGGGACTATTGACTTGTACCAGAATGGACGTAATAAATGTTAAATTGAAGAAAAAAGACTCGTGAAGAATAAAACACACATGACAAATGTGCTGTTCGTTCGTGTATTGTTCAGATTTAAAGTTCATGCAAAGTCAAAAAGAAACAATCAAATTTGAATTTTCGAAAAATTTTCGAAATCCGAAAAGTAGCTAATTTTGGCAAGTCCGCTAATAAGGAAAGTACCGTTATCCAAATTTTTAGTGAAAAATTTAATTCGCAGCGTTCTTTTGAAAGATGATTCTTGACAAAAAAAAAAATAAATTTAAGGTGACGACACAATTTGTATTAATTTTCAGGGACTTACTGACCCATCCTCGTATAGAAACGTCAGTTATTTCAGATTTGAAATTTTATCGAAATCGCTGGAGCCGTTCTCGTCCAAAATTGGCCTTACCATTAAATTTGAGGTTAGAATGGAAATTCCAATTTCTTCAAACAAACCCCAGATATGAAGTTTGAAGTAAATCTATCCAGCCGTTTAGGCTGTAGTCGGTGGTACAGACGAGCATACAAACAGAAATGCGAGACGCCTTTTTTCGAATTTCTCTATTACGGTAATGTCAATATTGATCAAAATCTCGAGATCGAATTTGTTCACGAAAACAATTCAAAAAAGAGAGTATGAAAAAATCTAGACTAAAAAAGAGAACATGTTCTCTTTAAAAGAAATGTTCTGGAAACCGTATCTATACTTCTTAAACCGGCAGATATTTTGGTGATGTAGCTGTCTGTCTCTGTTGAACGAAAAAGATTGAAAGTAGATCCGAAATTGTCTGATTTATTGTGGTCGTTAAAGTCACCTATGACAATAATAGTGTCTTAACAGCCTCACAATTTACTCTGGCTGCTATAGACAAGGTCTTTAACATTTAATCAGCAGTTTTTCTCTACCCCTTATATTTAATATTTATTTAAATTGTATTTTCTATAGCCTGGTAGCAGTCTCAACTTTGTACTTTGTGGAACACAGCAAACAACGCTACCTGAAACGATACGATCGTTATGATATCAGTCATCACTTGGTCTCACATGATGCAATTCTCATCAATAGTAACAATAATAACAACAATCCACGGAACCTCAACCATAATGGTTACCATACGAACAAAAATGGAAAACTGATCTTACATACTCACACACCGCGTCCACCTATAGCACCGCCCATTCAACCAATTCAGCCACAACTGTCGTCCAATTTTCCCTTACTCACTCAATCTCCGAACATTCCAATCTCTGTGATACCTGCATCGTATCCGTCCGCTGGAGCTGGCTCTGGTGCGAGTTTTCATGGTAGTAATATTAATTCAGAGGCTTATGGGAGAACTCGAGGTGAACAGGTTGCTGAAAGACCAACTGAGGAACTGTCACCAGGCATAGAGAAGCCTGCTGCGCTGCCTGGTCTCAGTACTGCGGCCACAAGTCATCTGAACAATAAGACCGCAAACAGCAAGAACAAATCCAAATGGCCCTTATCCGATACTACAGTAACGGTTTCATCTACAATTACACTAGCGTACAATTTTAATGACGAACTGATCGAGGAGAATCTCAATGTCAGTGAGACTTCCTCAGAGAAAGTAGCTGATTCTATCCCTTTGCCACAAGATTTCGAAAATAATTCCATTGATGGTGTTGATGCTTCACAAAAACCCGAGGCGCGTGGTAGTAGCCATAATAATGATCCGCCTATTGATCATGGGACGATCGTCGGAAGCACAACTCGAAGTGATGGTCACGAAGCTCCAGAAAATAGCGTTCTTGATGTAGCACCTGCAGCAGCAGCTATCGGAGTAGCAGCAGTAAAAATGGACAGCAGTGCAGACTCATCTTCCACGTCGTCGTCCTCGTCGTCGATATTTGTCGTCTACAAAAACATCCAAGGTAAAAATATCAACGACACGATTAGTCAACAGGTAAACTTTACCATTGAAATGCCACCGATTACGAACAAGAGTCGTGGCATCGATACAGAAGACACTGACTTGCAATATTTAGGCAATAGCAATGATTCTGATGATCAAAGTCTCTCAGAAATCGCCACGGCTCCGATAATTGCAAAGACATTTGCCCTGTCACCGATCGGTATACCAGATCACTGTGTTAAGATCAAGCGGGAAGAGATATCAAACTGTCAAGTAAGTTAATCCATTTTGTATATAAATCCATTTTTCTTAGTTTGCTTTCCATTTTCAGTCAGCTTGCTTCGAAGATACCAACAATCTGCCATCACAGAACTCCGATAGCGAAATCCGACGTCGTCATATACAAATACTAGGTCCAGGCAACGCAACATCCGTAATATCCTCCGGAATCAGTGTTGCATCAGCAAGCAGTGGCACTCTTGGTAATACAAAACCTTTTCCTAAAGCACAGTCTTTGATAGATGGAGGTGCTGATGCAACTGCGTCTGTGGAACGTATTCAAGTTGAAGACATCGATGAAGATCAAGAGAATGGATCTTCACAATCACAACAAGTGCAACAACAACAAAAAGTCGAAAACGATCGTGAAGAGCTGACACTAGCATTAAAAGATAAAAAGCCACCACACAAGGACTCTAAGCGAAAAGTAGATTCAATTGAAGTACAGTCTGTGGATGAGCGCAGAACCTCTTCAGACTGTTCGTCCATAACTCCGTGGTTGCAAGCTGACACTTTCAATGTGTCATTGGGCTGTGAAGAGATTTGTTTAAATGGCGGAAGCAGTTTGAATATAACCTATATGATACCGCTGTCTAAATATCTAAAGGACACAAATGTGGAATTGCATTTTGTGTAAGTAACAATAATGTTTTGAATTTTAATCAAGTTAACATATTTTCTAATCCGTCAATAGCACTCCAGTTAATCTCCATTGGACAGTTTGCAGTAACAAGGAAAAGACCAAACATGATGGCAAAAGTGTTATAAATCCCCTAAACCATGGAAAAATATTCCAAAAAAGTCAAGATGTCTCAATATTCTATTTAATTATTCCGGGCCATGGACATTTTGAGCGTTTAATCGAATTACGTGCTGCCATGGATCCAACGAAGGTAATTCATTATTCTTAAACCAATTTTTGTAGGTACTTGTTTTAATTAAGCCTGTAGCTAGAACTAGAGTTAGATATACTTTATTCTTAAGATGTCTGTATCTTGGTCCCACTGCATCCGATTTTGATAATTTTAAGACAAAATTTACAAACTTAATTTCCAAAAAATCGGTTTAATGATTTTTGATTTGAGTAAGGAGACATACACGGAACAAAAAGATTTTCTGTTGACTTTAAGCTTCCCAAAATTATAACATCTCGTATTGCTAAGGAATGGGTAAAAGTTCAATTAAATGTGCACCCAGAAGAGAATGAATATAACTCAAGGCCACAAGTATTAAACAAAAAATAGAATGTATTTATTTAAATAAAATATAGTGTATGTATGTATATCACCAAGCTGTAGATAGTCCTGAGTCCGAAATCCAAGTGGACGAGAGCATTGATGGTCAACCATCAGCAGCCGAACCAATATTCACCACGAACAGTGTGTGTCGCTGCACCAAAGAGTAATGCCAAAACACATGTGCTGCTGGCAGGTCTGCACGTGAAACAGACGTACAGATATTTTTTGACGTGCATCACATCGGATACTGTCACTTTACAGCTACTGTCACTTACGGGTACTGATTGAAATTTCATTTGCTTATGTGAAAATAATTTTCCTGTGAATTGATAAAAAATTAATATTACAAAATACAATAAAAGGTCTGAAAGTGATATTGCTTTTATGGATGTATTCTATAATTTGCTCTTCCATCTTCAATACATACATGAATAAACAATGAAACTTCAAAAGTCGATTGCAGCGAATTTCGAAATAGAGATGACTTGCAGAACAGCGCTGCATGCAGCATTTTTATGTAGCTTCGCGAATTAAAACATGTGTATTCTAATTTCACTGCATACAGAGAATGCATACACGCATGCATTAAAATGTGTGTATTAGCCAAAGGAGAGGTGAAAAACTGCATGTCTGCACGATGCGTGTATGAGATGGCGTGATGGTGAGTTCTTGTTTATTTATTATTGCAGATGGTCGGCTGTTGGATGATGGACTTTGGTTAGGATGGTGTGATGCATTTACATACAGTGACTCACAACAATTTTTATAAATTAACATTCCGAACAACAATAGAAAAAACATATTAAATTACACATTAACAAATAAATAAATTTAAATTAACATTATTAAACACCCCCATCGTCCGTGGCACCTGTATTTGCTCGAAGCAGTGCAGTTCCTGTTGGTAGCACAGTTCAGTTTCCAAATCAGCTGGGGATAGACGGACCATGTGACCTAAAGTTACGTATTCTTGCATGAATTTAACATACATGTTATGCAAATTGGGATCCTTGAGAAACCGACGTTCCATCGAATACAGGCGATGATAGCATGTTTAAGTGAATTACCAAAGACCGGCGAAGGGGTTTTGAAAGGTAACTGAAAAGATATACCTTCCATCAGGGGAACGTGGAAACGTCTATCGAAAGTGTTGTTCAGCTTCATCGTCAGCAAACGATTCGTCCTTCAAAGGCGTCACTTCATCCAGCTCCCAAAAATGCTGCAAACAGAACGTCGACGTCGAAAGTAGAATGGAGCGATGACACTGGTACATGTTGCAGTTGTTTGGCATCCAACAGCTCTCCAGTTACTACTCAGCCAACCGATATATTCTGGGCAATAGGTAAACCGTGTGACCATTGAATCTAATCTCCCATAGCTCCAAGTAGCATATCTAAAGAACCAGTTAAGTTAAAGTTGGGATCTGCCAAATACAGATTCTGAAGATGGGACCAGGCAGATACATCAAAGGACTGCGAAGAAAGATTCGAACATCAACTTATGTAAAACAAAGGCGTCGACAACTAGATGGGTTTGGTTAAAACGCGAACACAACTCGATTGAGATATAACCTCTGGTTTGACCTGCATCTGCTGATGACAATCCGAGAACGGGAATTCTTGCATGCCTACGCGGAAGACCTAGACGTTGAGCGAAGGATTCAGACACAAAAGAAATTTGAGACCCCGAATCGATCAACACTCGACAGCTTATCGGATTACCTACAGTGTCGTGGACCTAAGTACTTCTAAAACTTATCAAAAATTGTACTCTTGATCTGTCTACGGGTAAGTAAAACTCAAAAAGATATGAGGCTGTGACAGACAAATGGACAGACAACTGACTAAGGGTTTCAATCTTAATTTTTGTTACCATTGTAAGTACCAGAACTCTGGAAAGGTTACGTTGTAATGGATGTGTTTTAAAGTTCTTCTAATCCTCTCTAGAAAGGGCAAAAATGTTGTAAAGATATTTTTGAAGCCATGTTTAGCAACTAGTAGGACCAAGATGAAATTTAGAGTAATGCTTGATTACGCAAATTTAAGCTTAAGGTTATACTTGCTTTAGCCTTCCGACTGTAATGATTCAGTTAGTCTCTTTCCTTCAAGCTAGGCTATCATACATCTGTCGACGAGAGTATACAGCCATATATAAACTTAATTGTAACCACCTGTTTTTTTTTTTTTTTCAAATTCGACAGCAGTCTATTGGCCCAAAGTATGTCTTTTTACCATTCGTTCTATTTATAGACTCCACGTCACTGTACGCACTAATCCCATTTGAACTGATTGATTTGACCATATGACGAATGACCAATTATATTTTTCTCCTTTAGGAGATTGGAAAATTTGTTGTCTGTTAAAATTTACAGAGTACATAGGTTACGTTAGGTAGATAGACGTCCTCTGTCGTCAGTCACTTCATACGTATATGTAGATATATAAACCCCAGAAGGTTCCGCAGCTCAATGTCACGTAAGTCTTTCACTTCGTCGAAGAAATAACTTCCAAGAATCCCCAATCCTGCAGAGCAGATGTCGAACAGATTATATCTTTTATTCTTTCGCATGAATATCAAAAGAACAGTGACCAGATCATATTGCAATGTTCATAGAATGTTTAATTAATTGGTCCGCCAATAAATGCAAGGAAAGTGAGTATTCCATCCTCATCTGCTGGTCTTTCGGATTTTAAGGAATTTGTGGTGGCCGAGGTAGTGATAATTTTATTTATTTTTAGTTAAATAATTATTGTCTTTCTTATTTTGTATCTAATGTGTACTCTTAGGTGGGTACTTATTTATTTATTTATTTATTTATTTATTTATTGAGCTTAGTGCAAGCTAACTTAATCTAACTTAACTCAAACTTAACCTAACTTAACTATTTTTTTATTTTATTATAATTTTTTTTTTTTTTTATCTCCGGGCCTACGGGTCCAGTTATTTTTAAACTATAACTAAAACTACTTAAAACTAGATGCTTAAAACTAATTGTAAGGAGGGAGATGGTGTGAGAGAAGTGAAGTAGAGTGAGTTTAAGAAAGGGAGGGTGAGGGGTTTGAGTGAAGGCAGTTTCTCAATGCAAATTTGCTACGGTTAAAATCAAACGAGCTTTGCATTCCGTTCGCCAGTCGTAACATAGTACAGACCTAAGGTTGCGTGGATTTGTTTCAAATGAAATTGTACGGAGCAGCGTAGGGCAGTCGATGTATCCTGTTATCAACTGATGGAGTAAGAGTATGTCGGCTACTTCTCGACGTTTTACGAGTGATTGTAAATTGATCAGTTTTAAACGATCCTCATATGGGGTAAATTATATCTATCAGTCCATGGGAGGCCGCGTAGAGCATCTTCCAATGCGCATATGTAGTCGAAACAAATTCTGTTAAGTTTGTTGTAGTTGACCTTCCCTTTAGGAAACCGTGTTGACAAGGCGAAAAGATGGACTTGCAGTAGAAAAACATTAAATAGTACATAATGCTTTCGAAGAGTTTAGGTATGCAGGAGAGTTTAGCGATCGCTCGGTAGTTTGAAATTTCGTTTTTAGGAATTTTTTTGTGAAGAGGTATTATATAAGACCTCTTCCAGAGCGTTGGAAAGACACTCTCTGCGATGGAAAGTTGGAAGAGAGTGGTAAGGGGTTGGGCCAAATGCTCTATGCATTTTTTCAGAACTGTTGAGGGTATACCATCAGGACCAGCTGAGTATTCGCATTTGAGTCTTTTTATTTTTTCTTCGACGAGTGCTACACATATATCAACTGAAACTAATGACGTTTGGGAACAGTTTTTCATGTAGGAGAAGTAATCATAATCAGGTTCCACGACATGGTTGGAGAACGATTGGCTGAAGAAATGAGCGAATATATTTGGGATGATTTTAGGATCATTCGACGATGAAGTAAATAATTTCAAAGTCGAAGGGTAATTATAGGATTTTTTTTTTTGGTATTAATGAAGTGAAAAAATCGCTTGGGGTCAGAGATTAAGTTGGATTGCTTCCGAACTAAATATTCATTATAAAGAGATTCGCAGAGTTCGGAGAAGTTAGTATATGCGTGGAGGTAGGAGGAATAATCAGATTCAGTGCGAGACATAAGATATGAGTGCCAGAGTTTATTTCTTCTATTACGAAGCGAACGTAACGCTTTGGTAAACCAAGGCGGTTTTCTGGGGTACGAAAGGGACGGATCGCGTGAAACAGTTGAAAATCTCGGTGTAAACTTGGAGAGAGCGTTCTCGGTATTAAGATGTGAGTTGAGGTTGAAGTTGACATTACATAAAAGGGTGTTTAGTTTCATGAATTCAGCTTTCCAGAAGTTAAAGCTATACAGCTTCTCGGAGTGTAGAGATTTATTTGCGTTATTGTAGGAAATAGTAAGAGACAAAGGTGGATGGTAACGATCTAATTTAGAAAGGATATGTTTACTTTCTGACACGACACAGTTATCGGCATCCGTTGAAAAAATTCGAGTTGTCTTTCTAAGATGTTAGTGACGCCACTTAGCTCACAAATTCCGGAGTCAGAGAGCCAGTCTATGAAAAGGACCTCCTTGTCAGAGGAGGGATTGATAGCGACATAATGAGTCTCGTCATCCGATACAGCCAATTGCAGGTTGGGTAAATTAAAGTCCCCGAGGACAATGACAGTGTCACAGGGGTCAGCATCGTTAAATATGGAATCGATCGCGTCAATGGCAAGTTGATAACCTTGAATGGGTTGAGATGGCTGAATGTAGCAGCAAAGAACGTAAATAATGCGCTTTGAGACAGCAATCTTGACACAAATGAACTCGAAATTTGAGGTGTGTGAAGTTTTAACGAGTGTAGAGTCGAGGCGGTTGTGTATTGCTAAAAGCACACCACGGCCAGAGGATTCGTCCTCAGTTTCGAGACCATCATCACGAAAGACATTAAAATCTGAGTTGAACAATTCGCTGTTATTAAAGTCACAGGTCAGATTAGTTTCGTTTAGGGCAAATATTTCGTAGGGGAGCATTTGGGAATTCAAATATATGGTGGAGGTTTTAGTTCTCCATCGGGTGCTTGGAACTACTGATGGAGATAGATATGAAGAACGGTTAGGTACAAAAGTAATTTTTAAAATCGGCGCGAGTTCTTTGGAGATGCGAATGGCGTTTCGAGCTGATATATGATGCGAATGAGGATAGATCGTTTTTTACCTGCAGTGGAGAAATGTTAAGGCCTTCGTGAAATTGGGTGAAAATTTGAATTAGGGCTTGCTCATCAGTTGGGAGGCCTTCCTGAGAATGTTTGTGTTGGTTTTACCATCAATGCCGGTGGAGTAAGGTTTATCGTGCAAGTAAGCTAGTTAAAGGCGCACATTATCGTAAATCCTACGATCTCTCAAGCGCGACATAACATAACGGCCATCATCTCCAGAATCTGCAAATTGTTTTGTTAATTTAACGGTAGGAGGGCAAACCTCACAAGCGGACCAAAAGGGTTGTGCAGTAAAGTGGGAGGGTTGTGATCCTTCTACTCCGGATCATAACTTCGCCATAAGAAGAAGAAAGAAGAAGAAGAAATTTAACGGTAGGATCTAAGAAGGCAGGTGGTGAGGCGTTGCTGTTAATGGCAGTGTTGGCAGTGGTATTATTGGAAGAAGCTGATGATGAGGGCGGAGCGGGATTGATAACGTGCGAACGAATGAAATTGGGGTAACTGATGGATGGAGGATCCGAGACAGTTGGGGTATTCTTTGAAAGAGTGAAGGAATTGGGTGTGAGGTCGAATGATACTCCTCGGTTGCACTTAGACAGTTTTGCAGCAGTTGTATGTTGAAAATTAGGGAAAAATGCTCGTTTACTCCCAAAGAAGCGGCAAGACCCAAACAACATGTGTATTATACCCTCACAGAATCATCTATATAGATAATTCTTATTTCTTTCCGACAAAGACGAAGCCAAATGAAGGATTATTTGCCTTTTTAATTTATTGTTCCTCTGGAGCTACATATGTATATCTCGGTTGCTTGTATTCCTTATCATTTATTTTATAATGATATGCTTTTCTCATTACAGAATGTATGCCGGGAGCAAGCAGATGAAACAAACGTTTTACTTCAGTACAATATTAGAATAGTAAGAGATTGTGATTAGTGAATTTTTTTTTATTTTGTAATAGGCATTTGATGCAAAAATATTTGTTGTTTCTTTTTTTTTTTTTGTTTATATTTTTTTTTTTTTATTTGTTAACTTAAAACTCGTCATTCCTTTCTCTAAGTTCTATTATATTTCTTTACACTGAAATCATTCCGAAGTATATACAATAGTATGTACAAAAATTATAAACTAAAAGTAAACAAAAGTTTAAATAAAATGTAATTTTATGCGTATCTCTTACTCATACATATTGTTTAAGTTACCGAATGTAGTTTTTTTTTTTTTTTTTTTTTATTTCATTTAGAATGAAATTTTAAAAGACAAAAATAGCAATATGAATATAAAATTAATTTATACCATTATATAGATGTAAAAAAACAATACAAAAAAATATATAAAAATATATATGGAAAGAAAAGTATATAGATTAATTTAAAATTAACATTTTATTAAAACCAAACGAACAATTTACTATTTCTGTAAAATTAAAAATGAAAGCAAACGCATGTGAGTTGTTTCTTTTATACATAGTCATGGGCGGATTCCTGCAGACCACACTGTGAGGCTAAATAAGTGTCACAGATTACATATCGCCTGCTTACGAAGCAAAATATGTAAGACTGGGCCTTGAAATTACAGCAAAGGTATTGGAAGGCACATCATAGACCACGACTTGAATTGCTGTCTTGAAGTAAGTTTTGTTAGTCCGTAGGAGTCTAGTTTGCCTATGCCAAAATCGATCGAACGCTTTTGAGATGTTCATGGTAACGACTCTTTATTTTTCCTTTTGCTCAGTGGCTGAGGTCCATAGGTTGGTTACTAAACTCAGCAGATACCCAGCAGATATTCGAGTATTTCAGCATTAATTGCTCTTTCCATTATCTTGGATAGCACGGACATCAACGCTATGTGACGGTAGCTTTGTGGTAAGCATTTTTTGGTAATTTGTTGAATGGTCCCAGTTTACCAGCATGAAGTACAAATTTGTTTGTCCGTAAAACATAGAAAAAAGGCTACAGGATAGGAGTACTTTTGTCACTGACCATAAAGGACGGGAAACGCTTTGGATTTTTAGAAGTTTTTTACTGGCTCTCTAATTGTTTTTTTCGCGGATTCGACGGATACAATAAGTGTATTGTTCCGAAGACAGACGAAGCTAGATCTTACTTGCTCCATTTGGTTAGAACTCCATATCTAGTGTAGAAATCGGGATATTCGCATGCTTCATTATCAGGCGGCTAACTCAAGAAAAATTGCACGCATTTTGATCAAAGGTGGTTCGCAAGTTTGGGTTGATGGTTGGCACGTAGCCAGGAATTTTGTTAAGTTCAATATGTGTCCATTCTTCTTAAACCAGGTGAGATAGCATACTGAAATCTCATAATTTGTTTACTCGAGACGAGATGGCTGTAAAAAGGGGGAAATATTGTTTAACGCAATATATAGACACATCTTTGACAATATCGTGCAATGCTCGAAACGTCCAACATTTTAGCAGTGCCATACTTCGCGGTGTATTGTTGGATTCCTGATTGGTCATTGCTAGTTTTGTTACAGATAGATCATATCTTCATATTTATGACGCATACTCCACCAAGTTGGCTTTTGATAGATAGTGGGAAAAAAATTGTCGTTTTAATAGACAACGACCCTTTATTACGTTCCTGAACCATTGTTGAAAAAATGTATGAGTCTAGACTTTTCATCAACCCACCCTACCGTCTCTCCTAGTGGGGAAATCTACAAGAAATCCTGAAGTTCAGTCTAAAGCTGAGGTAGTGAGTAGAAGATTTCTCGTGGTAATAAGTCCGGAATGTGATTGTACGACTTAAAAGTTCAGCATCCAAATTTGTTGAGCCTATATGCACCGCACCATTCGTTGCTTTTAATCACCCTTATTCTCATATTCATGTTGCCTGAAAAATAAGGTGACAACTAGAAATTTGTATTATACAAAGAAAAATACTCTTTTGACCGCGTTTTCGCGCCTTTCAGTTGGTCCCCCTTTCCGAGACCCCAGCACCCTATCGCATCCTCTGATCTATAATCTGACATAACTTTCAAATCTGTAGCTGTCATGACACGCCCACAATTCGCCTCTTTTCAAAATTTAAGAAAAGCCAATGACTCAGTCCGCCCTCCACAATAATTCCTGCATTCCCCATCCGATGGGCTACATACCACTATTAGTTTCACATTCATACACGTCATACCGCCCGGGCGAGCCCCAATAATTAAGCTGCTGCAATTAACTCCAATGAAAAAAAGCCACAGCAATCGATAGCCGCACCTATTCGGTATGCTCAAACCAAAAAAATTATCTTTTAACCGCGTTTTCGCATCTTTCCTCCAATTTAAGAATAGTTCAATTTCATACATGTCACGCCACACACACATGTAAGCTGTTTTGGGTCAATTGCCTATCCTCAAACCAAAACAAAATATCCATGTTTTGGCACCTTCCCTCGGAATTTGAATCAAAAATTACATTATTGTGCTTTTACTCTATTGGAGTTTGATTTGAAAATGAGGGATAGAGTATCGTACGATGACAATTGTAGAGCACCGACGATGATGAGACTCAATGGATTTTAATGAAGTCCTTTCTTAAAGCCAAGATCGTCAAGGAGAAAGACGCTCTGAACTGTGCAGAGAATCACGTATAAGATCCTATTTGCCATATTATTTGAACGCCTTAAACCTTTTGTTAACAATCTGATTAGTCCATATCAGTGTGGTTTTAGCCGAGGAAAATCCACCATAGATCAGATATTCACATTGCGGCAGATCTTGGAAAAAACTCACGAATTCCAAATCGATATTCACCACCTTTTCATCGATTTTAAAGTCACCTATGATAGCGTATTTAAAGAAGAGCTATACAGAGCCATGCCAAGTTTTGGCATTACAGCCAAACTCGTTCCTCTATGCAGGATGACAATGAGGAATGCATCTTGGACCATCAAGGTCGCTAACAACATCACCGAGGCTTTTGATGTCAGAAAAGGACTACGCCAAGGTGACGCGCTGTCATGTGATTTCTTTAACATCATACTTGAACGGTTTGTACTAAATTCTCAAGCTAACATGAGGGGTACGATTTTTCAAAAAGCTGTACAACTACTCGCGTAGGCCGACGACATCGACATAATTGGAAGAATGCAGTGGTGGTTTTGGGAGTATTGAAAGAGAAGTGGCGAAAATGGGTTTAGCGGTTAACGAGGGCAAAACAAAATATATGCTGTCATCAAAAAAGGACAGTCAACATCGACGACTTGGGCAGAACGTCACAATAGATAGCTACAATTTTGAGGTAGTGAAGGACTTTGTCAACCGCTGTTTCTTTGGGCTAAGACGCAATTGAGTAGCAAAGTCCTCTTATGGATAACTAAGGTGACTCTATATAAGACTCTCATCAAAGGCGGATGAAAACCCGGTTGGTTGTTTTGGAAGAAATATTCTTTCGAGTGATTTTTGGTACGGTTTGTATCGACAACAAAAAACTATACCTGTTGTACAGCGACATCAACCTAGTCAGAAGGGTCCGAATCCATCGCCTGAGATGGCTAGGACATGTAGAGCGAATGGACATAAACGCCCCGGCCCGGAAAGTCTTCGAATCGAGCCCGGAGGTACGACGCGGTAAAAGAAGACCATCCATAAAGTGGCGCTCACAAGTGGAAAGGGACCTCAACCAACTTCGTGTGTAAAACTGGAGGCGGTTAACATAAGATCGAGCTGGCTGGAGACGCTTGTTGGTAGAGGCCCAGGTCCACTCCGGACTGTAGCGCCATTTAAAGTAAGTAATGTAAGTTATTAAGGTTTAGTTTGGTAGGTTAAGTTCCTTTTGCTGGAGATCTTCGAGAAACGTATTTCTTTTAAGTCTGGGCATTTGACATAAACAAATAACAATTTTAACAGAGGCGTATGAGCTACTTACTGAATTTCCGTTTAACTTCTGGTGAGGGAAAAGTTTACCTTTGTCATCAAATTTAGTTTTCCAATCATTCGCAACTTGACGAATTCGAGCTTTGGTGGGCGGTCAACCGACGTGTTTTCGATGATAAAATGCAAATACATACAGCGTTCTAATTTTACAATAAAACATTTATTTTGCAGTAAAAAAAAGAAAAGTTAAGAAGTGTCTGCGTTTTTCCAGATCTCTTGCAGCACATCATCGTTCTGAGAGGTCTTATTCTAATACAATAAGAAACGAATGAAAGGTAATACATACATACATACATCATCACTTTGTGCTAAGTACACCAGTGATGGCTCAAAAAATTCACAAAAAGGTAATAATTCAAGTAACAAAACAAAAAATTAAAGAAACTAAAATAAAATGCTTCAAAGAAATAATAATTCCCCGTGCGGTGGTAGTTTTGGGGAAGGGAGATACATACATTAGATACTAAAAACAAAAATAAAATAAAAATGTAATAATAATAATAAAAAACGTTTCCTCAACATTGGGCGGCAGTTTATTCGACAGTCACTGACTTTGCCAAATTTCTCGGACAATCAACATCACAACCCCGCAATACAGCTATGTGGTATGACAAAAGCTGCATAGGAATGACAGTCAAAATACCCTGCAGACAATCAACAGTTCGTGGGATCTCCAAGCTGCGCGACGAGTATGACTTTGTTTCTTCATCACCTTCCTCACAGATAATAATCGGACGTCCCTTGCGTGACGTAACCTGTTGCAAAGCATTCATGCACTTGATATAGACAGGATCACGCAAAACGATCATCAAGACCGGCATTGAATCATCCACAAGCGCCAATGGTCCGTGCTTCAACTCACCGGCCATTATGCCTTCGCTGTGCATGTAGGTCAACTCCTTGACTTTCTGCAATGGACAATAGAAATCAGAAAAACAAAAATTGAATGGTGAGGACTTACCAAAGCTCCTTCCAGGCATGTAGCAAAATTATATCCCCTGCCCATGATTAACAGCGACTTGTGCTGATATAAGTCCTTAGCCAATTCCTGTACCTTCGAATCTAGCTTGAGTACCTGTCGAATTTGCTTATCCAAGTTAGACAGTCCCTCAATGATCTCCTTGCGTCGCTGTTGGAGCGAAATTCGATCCTCACTCATCACCAAACCGAACATAACCAACGAGATGAATTGTGAAGTGTACGCCTTGGTAGAAGCGACACCAATTTCAGGACCAGCATTGATATGAACACCACAATGCGATTCACGACAAATTGAACTACCCACTGTGTTGGTGATACCAACAATTAGCGCACCACGTTGCTTGCAGTAACGCAAAGCCATCAGAGTATCAGCTGTCTCACCAGATTGAGATATAAAGAAGCAAACATCATCACGAAATATTGGAGTATTACGATCGAGGAAATCAGAAGCCAACTCGACCATCACTGGAAGTTCAGTGAGTTCCTCAAGTAATTGACGTGTCGCCACTGCACTGTGATAGGATGTACCACAGCCGATGAGCATCAATCGACGGCAGCGTTTTATTTCCGGAATGTAATCTTTAATACCGCCGAGCACAATGGTTCCATTAACGAAGTTCATGCGACCACGCATGGTATTGATAACCGATTCCGGTTGCTCGAAAATTTCCTTTTGCATAAAGTAATCATAATTGCCCTTCATGATCTGTTGAATTTCCATTTTTAGAGTGGTAATTTCACGAGCATGAGCATCATCGACACACTTCTTAAGGCGATGGATACTGAGAGCGCCATCTTTGACTGCGGCAACATCATCGTCCTAGGAAAAACCACAGAAATAAAAAAGGTTATAGTTAGGTCAAAGTAAAATTCTTAAACATCATAGTTATTGGATATTTCTACCAGTTTAACAAATTTAAAAAAAATTGTTCCTTTTAAACTTTAAGGATAGGAACCTCATTCACTGCAATAACTGTTATGGCCAGTCGAAATGTCAGTGGAAAATCACTACCAGCTGAGATTGACAAGCTGTCTACGGATAGATTTTTCGGGAATATTTATATTTATAAATATCGAATTGAGTATGTATAGATATGCAAATGTTTTGATTTGTTAAGATGTTTAAAAATTAACCCATGCATGTATATGCAGTGAAGAAGGACACATGGCTAAGAATTGCTTCTCAAAAGCCGGAATGCAATCTCTGCAAAGGGAGCGGGCGCTCCGTCAATTACAGCACAGGAAGCGTAAGATAGTTTAGTGGTCCCCGAAGATAGCCAGTCTTATCAAATGATCATTGGGCGAAACCTCTTAGACCAACCGCAGGTCAAGGTCGAAAAATCATTCAAGAAGCTGACTATCGTCGATAGCTTGCAGAAGACGACGCAGCAAGTGCTTCTGGTCGAGGCAGAAGTTCAAAAGGATCCGAGAAAGATGCTGAAGGTGGCGGATTTGGATGTTTGGTAACATCAGCGAGCTGGGCAAGCAGAACATCGTCGATACCTATCGGGACTGTGGACACCGAGGAACTGGGGGTGTCAAAGTTGGGCGAGTGCACAATCCAGCTGTCTTCATCATAACCGTATAGGCTCCCATTTGCTAAACGGGCGATCGTCAAGGAAAAAAGGTTGAGGAATTGCTGAAGTTAGGAGTAATCCGCCCATCTTCATCAGACTACTGTTCGCCGATCGTCCCTAACTAAGAAGAAAGAATGCACAGATAGGTTCTGCATCGACTTTCGAGCACTCAACAACTCAAAAGCGGAAGTTCCCGATGCCAGTAATCGACGAAGTGCTGACATCATTGAATGGGAACTCGTATTTTACGATGCTAGACTAGGCGTCGGGGTAACATCAAATCAGTATGGGGGAGGGTAGCAAGAAATACACCGCGTTCACAACCGACGACGGACGCTTCAAGTTCAACAAAATGCCCTTTGGGCTCGTAAATGCTCCGGCGCATTTCCAAGCACGCATGAACACGGTAATGGCACGTTTGCAGAAGGGCGATATAGCGGTGTACTTGGACGATACCATCATAGCGAGCAAAACGGTGGAAGAGGATCTAGACAAGCTACACGGACTGAAGCCGAGTCGAAGGAAGTTGATCGCGATCACGGAGTTTCCGCAGCCCCCGAATATCCACGAGGTTCGACGGTTCTTGAGTCTTACTGGGTTCTTCAGGAAGTTCGTGAGGGACTATGCCCGAGTTGCGATACCGCTGACGGATATAACAAAGGTTGATCAGGAGTTCGTATGGGCGACCCAACAAGAGGAGGCGTTTCAACGGCTTAAAGAGATCTTAAGCAATCCCTGGTGCTGGTGCTTTTCCATCACGAATGTGAGCATGAAGTACACACTGATGCATCAGCAGTTGGGTTGGCCGGAATATTGTTCCAGCGGGCGAAGGACGACTCGATCTTGCACCCGGTCCTGTTCTACAGCTGCAAGCTGTCGGAGGATGAAAAAGGTGGTGGCGATCGTGGACAGCCTCGACCGGTTCCGAGTGTATCTGCTAGGAAGGGACTTCAAGGTGGTAACGGACTGTGAGGTGGTCATCGCAACAAAGAACAAACCCAAGATCATTCCACGAGTGGGAAGGTGGTGGCTGAAGTTACAGGAGTACGCATTCGAAACGGTGCAGCAACCAGGATGGAGAGCAGCATATGTGGACGCACTCAGTCGGCACTCGGTAGAGGAGGAGAAAAACGTGGAAGAGGCATCCTTATTTGTTATGAACCTGCACATCACGAATGACGGTTGGTTGCCGTCTATGCAGTGGCAAGACCGCAAGAAAGGGACCATAACAAAGGAGATGAAGTCGACCGAATGTCAAAGAAAATACAGCTACAGAAGGAGTTCCAACTCAAAGGGCTACGGTTATTTCGACTGGAGGGAAGCGTTGCGAAGTGGGTGGTGCCGCACTCCATGAATTTTGAAGCTCTGCCACGACGACGTGGGCCACTTATCCGAGGAAAAGACGCTGATCCAGGTACGAGAAACGTTCTGGTTCCCAAAGATGCGGGGCTTTACGCGGGAATACATCAAAGCCTGTATGGACTGCGCGTTCGCCAAAAGGAAGGGCGGAATGATCGAAGAAGAGCTTCATAGTGCAGATCGGGTGCCCTTACCTTTTGACACGGTGCATCTCGATCACCTTGGACCGTTCACTCGAGGGAAGGTGGGACTAGGTACGTACTAACGATCGTGGGCAGTTTCACGAAGTATGCGGTATTGCGAGCCGTGAAGACCGCCAACACGAAGGGCATGCTCAATTTTATGAACGAGATATCGGGATACTTTGGGGTGCCAAGACGGATCGTCACGGACCGTGGGACAGCGTTTACCTCAAAAGCGTTTGAGCTGTACTGCGAGGGCAATCAGAAACGCGGTGAGGACTCCTAGAGCGAATGGCCAGGTGAAATGGTGCAACTGGACAATCCTGGTGGCACTGAAGTGTGCACAATCTGCAGAAAAGGACTGGGCGAGTCATCTACGGACCATTCAGTGGGGGTTATATACCGCTGTTCGTGTATACACCGAGGGACACCCAGGGAAACAAGTTGCTTTTGGAACTGGGGAAGTCAGAAGCAGTCGAACCAGAAGAGATGGGACGAAGGAGAGAGTCAGCATTGCAGAACATCGCGAGGAGCCAAGAGGACCAGAAACGATGGTTCGATCGGCGACACCGCAAGCCATCAAAGTTTGAGGTGGATGACCTGGTCTTGGTCGAGCACGTGGCAGCCGCAACAGGTGAGTCCCGTAAAGTGGAGCCGCTTTACCGGGAGCCGTACATCATAGGCCGAGTGCTGCCCGACGACCGGTACATAGTCGAAGACATCTCAGGTATGAAGCGAAGCCAGCGGAAATTCAGCACCGTAATGAGCTCTGACAAGCTCAAACTGTGGTGCGAACTACCGGAGGAAGGCCTAGTGAGCACAGAAGACGATTCATCGATCTCGGAGACTGATGGTGAAGCCGATAAAGCTGACCCTGCTGGTGGAAAATCCACAGCGGATGCCGTGAGAATAATCGACCGAGAGGACTCGGATCGTGGGGACACGATCGATTGAGGATGGCCGAATTTAAGGTAAAGAGAGGTGCGCAAGCTGCTGATGAGATTGTTAGTGATCATTGCCTGCCTAACCGCCGAAACGATCGCATCTAGCCCGTTATAAGAAATAGAAAAATAAAAGTTTGCATAGAATAGAACGGTGTCTTTGTTTTTTTTTATGGTTGTCTCTCTTTCCACTTTACACATGATTATTTTAAACTTTCTAAGCAAAGACTGCTGTTAAATTTTGAAAGCATTGTTGAAAGCGGACTGCACTACACTGCCTTTTAGCCACAAGGTCTAAAATGTACGAAAGTGTACTTATATCATATACTTTCCCCCCCTTCAAATCATCAGATATCAAAACAAAAAAAGTTTCTACACATATTGATAATAAATAATACATACCTCCAAGTAGATAACTCGATTAGTATGCTCAATCACTGCGGATGCATCCGAGGCAAAGAAATATTCGACTTCCTTGTCTTCCAGTGGCATGAATTCTGATGTGCTTTCTGAACGTGGTAGAACTGGCATTTCACGTGCGGTACCATGTGGACGATGTTCTTTTGTTTTAATTTGTTGTTCATTTTTTTATGTTTTGTTTATATGAATATATATATATAGACATATATATATATATATAGTTATATACGTATACATATGCATATATTGTAATGTGTTTAGATTTATTTACAATATGTCGGCGTTGACAACGTTTTTTATGATTTTGCAGATTTGTATATGTATATATTTTATTATGTTATTTTGGCATTTTGTCGATAGAACCATGTGTTTGTGTGTACGTGTTTAAATGTAGGCGTATCGCAGTACAGCATGAAGTTGATAATGCAGGTAACGTAGCACAGGCGAATGTAGTAGTATAATAAATATATATTAATAAACAAGTCTTTTAAAAAAAAAAAGTAAAAAAAAAAAATACATATTGTTTTTTTTTTTTTTTAAATGCATTTGTATATCAATGTGTAAATATGTCCCAATCACCAACACCAAGAGAAAATGCACATCAAACTAGTTTCAGGAAAATGATATTTAGGTATGTACCAACACAAGAGGAAGTTATTTAATAAATGCTTTTCTTAAATTCTACTAGTAAAGATAAATGTGAAGCGCTTAGAAGATGAAGGGCCTAAGTGACATTTTTTTTAAATTTCTTACAGATGAATGTCCTACGAGTATACAAAAACTTACATTTCTGTCTTAACTGGACTTCTCTATCGCCTCCAGATTACACTTTTCAATAAACTTAGTGGAAGAATGTGTTAAATGCTGATTACTCAAATGTTTTAAAATATCACTTAGGCCCTTCATCTTCTAAGCACTTCAAATATAAATCTACAACCATTATACTAAAGGAAGAATATTACAAGAAACATGAACCAGAATATAAGAATATTTCAGAAATCCTTAACCATTTAAGAAATGCAACATATGAAGTAGATTTCCTGATGCACCGAGTTTGAAAAAATGTTGGAAAATATAAGTAAACTAAGAAACGTGCAGAGAGGAAAAAAATTAACGAAGGATACTTTGGTAATAATGACTAATGAAGGAAAAATTAAGTATTTGAGTTAGGTTGAGTAGAATCTTGGCCAAGGTCCATCTTGGTCATTCTTTTGAGAATGTGAATAATATTGCATTCACCTCTTCAGAGTTTTCTGTAATTAGCAGAGCACTCACCGATAGGATTTGCCTACTCAAAATAGTACGCAATTGAACAAATCCTGAGTGATTATTATGGTAAGTTTCGAATTAACTCAATACGATACTACTAAATCAAGCCGACGGCCAGACTCTTATGGCTAGACATTAAATTTAAATTAATATATAGGTATAGTGGTGACGACTAATTGTTTTTCCCTTTAGTAAAAATGTAAGCATCAGTCGGTCCTCATTTTATTTACATATATTTATTGCGAAGAAAATAACTGCATTGGAGACTTTTGTTTACTTGCTCTTACAGGATTACTTTTCAGCTCTACTTGACAAGTGAATAAGTTGATATAACTTATAAATATGTAAATGGAAGCGGGCCACGTAGCAGTGGTTAGTGTGTTGATTGTGATCCAAACGATGTATGTTCGAGCCCCAACGAGGAACATCAACCAACAGCCACTCGAGCGTAAAAGAGAAACATCTAAGTTTCTCAAACTACTTACCAACGAAGGATTTCTGCCTGGTAGTACAAAGGAGTGAGTGTACAAGCAAAAGTAGGAATAAAAAAATGGTGAGTTCGTTAACTATAGGCATGTGGCATAATGTTGAAAAGAGTGTTTCGGGCGAATAATGAGTGCCCCCCTTCCGGCGTTCTTTCAAAAAATAAAGTCATGATAACAGAAAATTTTCCAATTTATAGCGACAAATATGACTGATTTTTAATTAATTCGCGAGATATAATTTTTGTAGGAAAGTAACAAATAGCTTATTTCATATCATTTCCCCACGCTTCCTGAAAGTGCGACCTAAAAAAATATTTACCAAAATCGGTTCAATAATTTAGAAGTTGCGTAGAATAAAGTGCACGACTGCGTCGTACGAAACATTCTCATTATTTGCGAGTCACACTAATTTGAATTTCTTTTTTGAAATTTTCCCAAAACGATGATTTGTTTTGAGATTTCTATGTCATGTTTAATGAAATCACAAATGTAAATGAATTCAATAAAAATTAACGGTAACGAATAACATCCACATAAACCATATTACTCGTACACTAAAAGTGGTTGAATTGAAAAAATTGTTTTTTTCGAAATTATGCTTACTATATCATAACCTATTATGGTTATGATATAGACTGTGCCGCACGTACTTGCTCCATATACGTAGTGTTAGTCCCTACGTATATGGAGTTTGCTTAGTTGATGTCAATTTAGTAGTTTTTGAAAAAAAAAGATGCATCTAACAATATTTATTTCCAAGTTTCAGAACAGAATACGAGAAAGAGAAAAATTAGTGACGTAAGCTTGGTTGAAGTTTCACCGTCAACACAGGAAGAAATTCGTTTTGCCATTCTATTCTCATCTTCTGATTTCGACGACAACTCACGCCAGTCAAAATTCTGCAAGAATGCCAAAATGCATACGGAATAAATGCACCATCTCGTGTTACTGGTTTCGAAGATTCCAGACTGGCCATTTTTCTGTGGAGGACGAATCTTGTATAGGTCGACCCAAATCCTCGACCGACGATACAAATATTGAAAGCTAAATATTGAAGGCTAAAATTGACGCAGATGCCAGGATGACACAGGAGATGATAGCGGATGAACTGGGCTTGAATGCCATGGCTGTGTCACGAATTTTAAATTATCACCTGAATATGATTCGAATAAGTCAGCTCGATGGGTTCCAACAATTTTGAATGGAGAGCAAAAAGAGGCTCGTGTTCGTTTTGCTCAATATTTCCTGGATAAGTTTAAAAATGGAGAGTCAATAAGATCGTTTACTAGGTGATGAATCTTGGTTTTACAAGTACGACCCGGAAACCAAACAACAGTCCATGGTATGAAGCCCAGAAGGTGCAAATCCTCCAGTAAAGGCCAAACAACAAAAGTCAGCGACAAAAGTTATGATGTCGACTTAAAAACTGGTCAGACAGTCACTACTAATTGGTATACTGAAACTTGCTTACCACAAGTTTTCCAAAATTTACTAGGACACCGACAAAAAGAGGAGCTGCGCTGCTACTTTTTGCAGCACGACAATGCGCCTGCGCACACTGCTGTAAAAACCAACAACTTTCTTACGCTCTCGGGCATCAATGAAATTCGCCCAGCACCTTATTCTCCGGATCTAGCGCGGTGTGAATTTTGGCTGTTTCCGAAAATAAAAAAAGATTTGAGGGGAAAAATCTTCACATCTAATGAGGAGATCATTAATGCAGTCAATGTCGAAATCGAAAAGCTCCAAAAAGAAGATTTTGAAAGCTGTTTTGAAAGATGGATCTATCGGCTGAAGAAATGTATTGAAATAAATGGGAATTATGTGGAGAAATTAAAAAAAAAGATGAAGATATCTAAAGTTAAAATTATTTTTGTATTTTATTATTCAATCAACTAAGCGAACTTTTGTTAGTCCCTACGTACATATGCTGTTCGTTCAGTAATTGTTCAGATTTCAAATGTATACAATGTCGAAAAGAGGAGACAAAATTTGAATTTTCGGAAGATGCATTAAAAGGCTAAGAAACTTTTTTTTTTCATATATCCGAAATTTGAATGCCATGACTTAGATATCAATTTTGAGTAGAATCGTCTGAGCCGTAACCGAAATATGACAAAGGTATGTAAATCCTCTAAGTAAAATACCGTTATTAGATTTTTTTTTTAAAAATAGAACCGGATACGTAGTCTTGTTGTAAACGTCCATATTACCTCAGATATAAATTTTTGTTGAAAGCGTTGGAGACGTTTTCGAGAAAATTGCGCTTTTCTAAAATTGGCCTTAAGTAAAGTACCGTTAATTTTGAGAAATTTTTTTTTATAATCTGCGCGCGACAAAGGGAGTATTAATACCCTTTAATTGTTTCAGGGCACGGGCGTCAGGGAAAAGGGGGAAGAGGAACAGAGGAGGTACCTATGCACGTTGGCTTTGAATGTTTGAAGGTTGTAGTGATGGGGAAATACAGAGCCTGGTAGATCGTTCCACATTCGTGTAATTAGAATGAAAAATACCATTTCTCCTCTAGGCGTTAGGCCACATTCCCCAGATATGAAGTTTGAAGTATAGCCGTCCACCCGTTTAGGCTGCAATACAGCGGACAAAATTGCGATACCCACTTCTTCGAGTTTTTCTATTACAGAAATTGATTAAAATCTCGAGATCCGAAATTTACACAAAAAGAACAACTTTATTTTAGATGAGAAAGTTAAAAGTATGTGGGCGCCGTCGCTCAATAGTTAAGTGCACAATCACTGAGTGAGAGACTCAAGGTTCAAGTTCCGTGAATGTCTGAAAAAATCCAAGAGTTAAATTGTCATGAGGAAGCTTCTCAATGGACAAATTTGCTTTTCGAAAACGGCGGTAGGTCCCCCCCATTCGTGTGTCGCACAGCACGAAAGGCTACGAGAAGCTAGGCCTGGCCTAGCTGTAGCGCCAAAATATTTATATTTATTTTTATATAAGAAAACATTCGGCAGAACGTCATGTTTGTTTTTTGTAGGGAATCTTCGTTCTAACGCAACTCTCTACACAGATGCAAACGAAGTCGTACTTGACTTAATGTAAATGAATGGTTGGTTTTTAAACTGCCATGAGAGCTGGTAGCCAAACTTAACTATGGCCAATATATTTCGCTGCGCTGGAGTGTCTAGAAAATCTACATTTCTCCCACCAAGGCGTTCTTCGAAGAATCTCAGTTCCCCGACCTAGAGCAAGATTAAACATCTGCAATGAAGATACATTACGAGTATATGTATAATATCAATGTAAAAAATGAACCATTGTTGGAAAATTGAAAAGATATACTTGTCATTCTAGCACATGACACACAATTTGCCTACAATGTTTCATTCTTTACATTGACATTAACTCATTGAAAAATAATGACTTGTATGGCTGATTTGTTGATATCATTTTAATAAAAAATAAAAGAATTAATAAAAATAAAAAACAATTCATCTGTGCCGACGGGATTTGAACTTGGGACTCTCGACCAATGCTTGAATAGTCAACACAAGCGTTAGCCAACTCGGCTAACATAGAATGGTCAAAAGCTATACTAGATATTCTAGCACATGATAAATAAATAATCATAATGGATACTCGTAGATTCTATATGTACGAATGATGACCAAGCTTTTAATGACGAACTTAACTATAGGCGTTTGTCATTGATTTCAATTGGTGGAAAATCCTGTTTAAATCCAACCCTGATTACAACGTCATCATATAAAAGTTAATCGGAAAGTTAATATTTTAGGATAAAATAAAGTTTAAATAAAATTAAATTCTGAAAGTTATTAGTAACATCAGAAAGTCTAACAATTGTTTTTGGATAGTCTTTTTTGCGTTTTACGACAATTTAACGTTATTTTCTTGTATGTCTCAGCAAAATTATTTACAGCATATTTTTTGTAACATTATTTACTATTTTTGTAAAAAAAAAATGTGAATGAGGCTTGTAACGTTACGTTGTTCTTATTTTAACCCCGAAACCATTTAAATGAGATTTCCATAAGAAAAATTGTAATAAAATGTTTACCTTGAGTGCTTGCAGCTTCGGTGTCTATTGTATTTATTATTTCGTATTATTTTAAATTAATTTATTATATTTAATCAGAAAATAAAAATAAAAAAAAAAACAAACAAAATATAAGAAAAAAGAACTTTCAACATAATAAAAAGAAAACTAAACAAAAAATAAACTTAAAATTAGTAAGAAATTTAGAAAAGAAATTAGTTTTCAAATTAAAATGCATGCAGTTGTTATCTAAATAAGGTTAAATTTTTAAAATCTATTTATAGGAGTTTGGTTCAATGTTTTTTCTGCATTTAATTTACACACATATGTTAACTAGGAGGGCAGAGATAGTGCGTGTTTGAAAAATTTTAAAAGTCCTATGTGCGTCAAAAATTTACGACGATATTAGAAGTCTTAGTGAATGTGAGGACGCCGATTTCACACAAAGAATAAAATGGGACTTATGGACTAAGGAAATTTGATGCAAGGGTTCATTATGGGAGTTTTCATTTAATTGTTTCATACTAATGCAGCTTCCAACCACATTAAAACAAATCCTGGGAAATAGTATTTCAAGTCGAAATCCATCATCTACCTATATTTATAAACACATCACATTCACAGAAACATCCAGTTGTTCTGGGCAACGGTTTTCAACAAGTCCTCACTTGTGATTTTAATGGAACCTAAAGGTTCTTAGGGTTAATGGGGAACCTAAAACATGTTGTCAACAAACAGTGAAATATCTGTCCACAGGGTTCGGCAGATAGTCGACCGCGGGACAGTCGTAATCGTAGTCGATCGCGAACGTCTTTAAGAGAATAGGTATCACGCAATAATTAATTATTCACATGAATAATTAATTATTGACATGAACAGAAAGCTAAAAATTTACGAAATTTCCCCAACTTCGTATGAAGGTTTCGTTTTCAAAAAATTTTTGCACGTAATTTCCTATACAGATTCGTACGAGTACACATCAATAAAACTGCCACCAACTTTTTGAAATTGATGCAAGGAACAAAATTTACAGTGGGATCAAAGTTGCAGGTGCTGGGATTTTTGAAAGAATCAATACATTTTTTTTTATAAACTGCGCGCGCCGAAGGGGATATTAAACTGTTTCAGGACACAGGCGTTAGGAAAAGGGGGAGGAGAAACAGAAGAGGAGCCTGTGCACGTTGGCTTTAAATATTTGAAGGTTGTAGCGATGGGGAAATACAGAGCCTGGAAGATCATTCCACATTCGTGTCGTCCGGCTTATAAATGAATTCCTATATTTGACAGTACGACCGAAATTGGGCTTAGGGGTGAACTGATGTGCATTCGAAGCATGACGCGTATTGCGGGTGCAATTTTTAAGTGGAGGAATGCAACTGGCTATTTCGCTGGAGCATTTTTTTATATAAAAAAACTATAAAATCGGGAGAGACATGAGATATTTCTCCGATGTTCAAGTGAATGTATGGAATTCACAATGCCTCTATTACCTATAAGTTTTAACGCGCGATTTTTTGCCCTATCAAGAATGTGCAGAACAGTCTTGGGTGCACCAGACCAGATATGGGCGTTATATTCCAGTTTTGGGCGGATGAATGCTTAAGGAATCCCAGACATTTTACAGCATTTTTGGCGACCTCGAACATTTGATCTTTCCATTGCAGATGGTTATTAATACACCTACCCAGGATGGCAATTCTTTCGGTTTCAGCGATGCAAGTACCATTTATGGATAATGGTGGATGGTTGTTGATTCGCTTGAGAGACAGAAGACAGCATAGTGTGTTGAAAACAATAAATTACACATTGTTGGTTAAAGCCCATTTGATTAAGCTGTCCAGGTCGGAATTGAATGTGTTTAACATACGTTGCCGTTCCTCTTCTACGGCCAAGATCAAGGGTGGATTGGATTAGAAGTTGCAAACAAGGGATCATTTATAAAAATAAGAAATAGAGTCGGAGACAAAACAGAGTCTTGGGGAACACCAGATTGACAGATTTTAATATAATAGAAGTGAGTTTATTTTCTCATTTTGGACTATCATACACAATTTTTGTGCAAAATTTCAACTCTCTATGTCAAACGCTTCAGAAGTTACGAAAAGACAGACATCGTGTTGAATCCATTACTGGTCCGTTTATACAATTCTGGTACGGAACATTGAAAACACTTAAGAGCGATAATTTCTTCGCTAAACTTGAATATCCATAATTTTAAGGATATGAGACAGCCATAGAACGTTGTATAAAACTATCAAAACTGGGTTCAAAGCAGATCGATGATACTTCCTGTTCTATTATACGGTATCAAGTGCTATGCTATTTCAAGATAAATATTTTTCGTGAGATATTTTATCCTGCGTAGAATAAATGGAGGAAAAGATTTCCGATCTTAAGTTCGATAAGACTACTTCATGTGAAATATATAACTCGCACAACACGAATACCTACGAGAAGCTAGAACCGCGCTCTATATAGGCGTTTGCGGCAAATATTTATACTTTATTTTTCTTGTTGGTGTACTTGCTGAAGCAATGATGGCAGATATACATCTAACCGTATTTTTAAATGAGACGAAATTAGGTGTATAGAACACGAGCAAGTCAAAAGCTTCGAGTTTGGTGAATGAGAAAAGTAAAATCATAGCAGCTGCTTGAGTAAATAAGTTTCTTCTAATTTCTAAGAGAACTAGGAATTCCATGCGTTGTGTTTCTTTATTTTGTTCCTCCCTTCTTTACATTTTATGAGTAATATGAATCCAGGGTGCACTCTCCATTACGTATCCCTGTATAGCGATATAGTTTAAAATGACTTGAATTTGTTCAAACATGTCCGTCAATCAGTATCTCCTCTGTCACACCATCAAATCGTTGATTCTATAATTTTATTTAAGCTTTTTATTTACATTTACTTATTTAAAAAAAAAAAATTGAACCATGTTTACTTTTGTATTAAAAAAAGTTAATAAAAATTTGTTAGTATTTTTTCCAGTATAAAGTTTTTAGCTACCTTTTACTTCACTTTGTTGTTTATCATCTTTGTTTTGTTATTTAAATCGTAGTAGTTCAAGCGGTAGTAGTAGCAGAAATTGTTTTGTTTTTTTTTTTTTGGTAGTAGGTAGAAATAGTAGAAGGGCACACGGGATTTGGTTTTATTTTGTAATGTTTTATATTTTCATTTGTTTATTGTTCCAACGAAAATATATATATATTTATATATATTTTTTAACACACAAAACACGTACATAAAAGGAAGAGAAAAAATAACATAAAACAGCCACCCACAAAACATTGAAAGTAAAGAAACAAACAAAAAAGGTTTAAAGGAGAACATTTAACATAAAGTGAGAATAAAAAATATACTTATATACGAGTATATATAAAATTATTGTTAACAATGACAGAAGTAATAGAAATTTTAAACTTATATGAAGGTACTCAAACATTTAAAAGAATCAAATAAAATATTCTAATTTATAATTCGTTCATTTTGCTTAACAGAGAAGAAATGTATATGCAATTTATATACCAAGAAAGATTTATAACATTTTATACGACTTCACTGAACACCGAGGGTGTACCAGTAGTGCTTTAAGTACCGCCGCGAATGTGTTAAGGAGGGTTCTTTTTTAATTTAAATAAATCTACATACATACATATATACAATGCTACTTCATAAATATTGTACGCCCAAAACACATTTGAAATCTTAGAATGACAGACAAAGGTACTTTACTTATAAACCTAGATTTATGCACTTTTGTAGAAAATTTGGAGTACCTTTCTATACTCAAGTGTGTAAATGTTCCAAAGTGTATTGGTCCAAAAGGACCGTGTATTATCTTTCTGATTTTTCTGGACATTTTAGCTTATGTGCTTTGTCTGTCAACCTGAGAAAAAAAACCCTTGCTTAACTGAAGTAAATATGTAGTTTCCTCTTTTCCTTGATTTAGAGTTGTTAATAGGTTTAGACACTTTGCGACGACGATCATAACTTTAACTTAAATTTAAAAGAAATTTAAAATAATCTATGCCTAACAGATCCCTAATGAAAGAAAAAATCTACCTTGCTGACGACTCACTCAATCACACTTCGTTTCGTTTCTCGATCATGAACTTATCACAAACAATATAAATAGAAACACAACCCAATTATAAAAAAAACCCTTATATTACCTTTTCCATATAAAATTGGAATGTGATCTGTGGCCAAGCGAGTCTTAGTTTTAATACCAACCAACAATGGTGAGCCACGGCGGGATGCAACACATTCACCAGGAAAATGCTTCGATTTGAAGGTCAATGCAAATGCACCTTCCTGAAAATACAAAAAAATGATAAAACAATCTCTTTGTAAACAATAAACAAAATATATAACATGAAACCCACCAGTTGTTGGATAACCTGCTCCACCAGTTCCCTAAAGGAATAACCAGGATGTTGTTTCCACAAGTGATGGATCAATTTAGCCATGATCTCAGTATCGGTCTCGGATTCGAAAACGTATCCACGTTTCTCTAGGAATGTCTTGACATCTTTGTAATTTGTAATAATACCATTATGAACGACAACAAATGAGTTAGCTTCATCGGAACGTTGTGGATGAGAGTTTGTTTCTGATGGGACACCATGAGTTGCCCAGCGTGTGTGCGCAATACCAACGTGAGTAAGAACAGGCTCGTCAAAGTTTGGTCCACTGAATTCTAGACAAAATAAATTAAAACCCATATAGCATACCTTTTAGCAACCCAATAAAGACTCAATCTTACTTTCTGCAATTGCATCCTCAAGCACTTTTACTTTGCCACACCGTTTGACCATAACAATATCCTTGCCGTCCATGGAATCGATTGCAACACCGGTTGAGTCATAACCACGGTATTCCAGACGCTTGAGTCCGTTGACCAGTAATTCCAGCACTTCATGACGAGATTTTGGAGTCAAGTAGTTGAGGTATGCGAAGATTCCTGTGGATTAGACAGACAAACAGCAAACTCATTATTAATAACCGACATTATTTTATACATATGTAGTTATGGTTAACAAATAAGTAAAGCTTGATTTATTTTGTATTCCGTTTAAGATGGATGGACAAATAATGAACTTGGAATCCTTTTCCATAGAATCAATGGGCGTCTTCACAAACAAATCCGTTTTGGCACCAATAATTTTTTTTTTTTTTTATAATTTGCACGTGTTAAAGGGGATATGAATACCCTTATACTAATTTTAGGACAGGGGCGTTTTGAGGAAAGAGGAAGAGACTGTGTTTTTCACAGGCGAAAAAACGATGCTCAACGTCCCTTGGCTTCAAATCAATAAGGAACCCAAGTTCTTTGTTTTTGAATCATTATAAACGCATGCAATCGCTTGGAAATGGCTTAACAGGTAATTCCTAATGCTGAAGCAAGCTGTTCTTGTGTTTGGCACGGATCCTCATCGAGCAGTGCCTCCAACTCAGGTCGTCGAAGGATTTTGGCCTACCTTCACGCGGACGGTCGTCAACATCGAAATCACCGTCTTTGAAGCGACGGAACCAAATCATGGCACGTTGTTTCACTTAAAGCAGCATCTCCGTAAACTTTTTTGAGCTCTCGATGTTTTCTTCGAATGAAAGAAGAAAATCAATACATCCCGCAAATGACGATTATTTGGCACAAAATCAGACATTTTCACACAACCAAAAGTATATGACGCCAAAACAAAATCACTAATGTGTCAAAACAGTTTGTTTACCGTATGTCTAAGCTCGGTTCATGACGTTTTGGATATGTCAAAATCGACCAGCAATTACTGCTGGAGCCAACTTAGTTGCGCACCTAATATAAATCCGAAAGAGATACATATTTCCAATTAACTTAATATTTCTAGATCTGAACATCAATGAATTTCGTGAAACCCGAGGCAGGGATCCCAGTCTGAGCAGTGGACGTCCAAGAAAAACTACTAAGCAGGAAGATAACTTAGTTGTGATTACTAGTAAGCATAATCGAAGACATATCGCACCAGAAATCTACGAAAAGATCAACAGGAATAGAGAAATCTTAATATTTCTAAATCTGAAGTCCATTACAGCATCAAGATATTTTGTGAACCCGGCAGCAGTGATCCTAGACCGAACAGTGGACATCCAAACAAAAAAATCACTAAGCAGGAAGATAATTTGGTTGTGTTTACTAGCAATCGTAGTCGAAGGCTTATAGCACCAGAAATCTGCGGAGACATCAACAGGAATAGAGAAATCCGTTACTTTGGGCGCAAAATAAGAAGAAACGACTAGATTGAGCTAGACCTCACTAAAATTGGAACATTGAGGACTGGATAAGGTTTCTTTGGTTGAATCCAAAGTTTGAACTGTTTGGCACGAGAGAAGCGTTTTAGTTATATGTTCCGCAGAACATACCGCCTTGTATTGTACCCACCGTAAAGCATGAAGGTAGTTTTGGTTTGGGGGCCTTTTCCTTCAGTGATCTCCTTCGTTTCGAGCATTTTGAACAAAGAGTGCTACAGAATCATTACGCGAGTAGATGAGAATACTATTCCAAGTGGTCTTCGGTTGATCGGAAAAAAGTTCGTATTTCAACCCTACAACGACCCTAAAAACACCTCAAAGTTGTGTTCAAGCTTTCTGCAGTAGAAGAAAGAAGAAGGGGTATTAATCAACATGGTTTGGCCGCCATAGTCTCCAGCTTTGAACTTCATTCAATTTTTATGAGATCACTTCAACAGAAAGGTTCGCTAAATGTTTTCTTCTTCACCAGGAATCTTTTGGCATTAACTGAACGACACCTGGAATATGAGTAGTATTCCAACCGAAACAGTGTCAAAATTTATAGAGGATGCCCAGACTTGTTAAAGCTGTTATAAAAGCTCGAGGAGGATACTTCGACGAAATTAAAGTTTAATGGTTTTATTAGAAGTAATTTATTTTGCTTCTTTGTGTTTCCTAATTTTATTGAAATACTATTTAAAATGTATCTAAATAGTGTACTCCAATAAATAAAAATTAGGGGAAAAAAGAGTTTACCGCTTTTATGTAATAACACCTTCTTTTCATAGAACTTATTGTGGATTTAAACTTATGAACGGTAGTGAATGGTAAGGTAAGTAATCGGTTCGAACTGCGTTGTTGCCCTCCAGCAGTTAGCAATTTCCTGACCAATATCTGCCCTGGTCTTCAAACCAATCATGAAGTATAACATTACATAAAATTTGTTTAAGTAGGAGCTGCTATCAATTGATATACCTTGGAGGTGGAATTTATAAAGCAACCAAGTCTATTCGTACTTGCAACAACTTCAGGGCCGTTGTTAACTTCCAAAACAACATTGGAAATCAACATGATGTCTATTCTCTATACTTGCAACGTTAGCTCAATGAAAGCACTTGTTGTGAAGACACGGCTAGCCCCATTTTAATGCCAAATGCAGTAGATATTCCCCCAGCTATACATAAGTGTAGTTATACAACGCTATTTGCTGCAGGTAATTTTTGTAATACTGGAATAATTCATATATTGTAATTATCTTGATAACATACTCGTAGTCATGGCTGCTCTATACATATCTGCACCAAATTAGAGATGTTTTCCAACGTTTGCAGGAAAATGAAACTGTAAATGGATTTTTTTACAGAAAGAAATAGAGTAGGTACTTAGAAGTCATACTCGTTCAATAACAATGCCGGCCATTAATCGATAATGAAGTTCAATCATTTATAGGAACGGTAGCAGTTATCAAAGGTTTCACAAGAATTTCCAAAGACTGCTGTACCCTTAAACTAGTTGCGTAGTAAGAATTATCAAAAACTAAACTTAACTCATCGAAGCTAGACAATTCTTCTTACCGGATAGGGACGATTTTAAACGATTGCAAGAGACCCATCTTGGATCTTGTACGATCACCACAAGTATAGCCTATTAAAAAAAGCAGAACTTCTCAGCCATGCATACATAATATTACTTGCAATATGGAGTGGAAAATTCAATATCTCTTCGATCGTGAATAGCCCATACAAAACAACTTACCGGCTGGTATTGTTAAAGGCATGAAATCTATGAAGCCATTAGGTGTATTCACGTACTTTTTCTGTTAAAACTAGCCAAACGTCAAATTTCACAAATTGAGCAAAACATATCCTTCAATAGGTTTCCTTCGTATTGTATGTTTGAAGTCTTTTAAAAACAATCTATCTACAGTGGATGACTCTAAGAAAAATATTTTTTGAGCTGCTTAAGCATGATTCGCTCCATTCAGTTGGACCAGTTTATCTCTATAGATTTATTACCGTAATACAAATACATACATATATCAAACGCTTGATAAACTGACACGATTTGGTGACTAGTTCCCTAGAAACTTACACAGATCAACCGGTCTCAGGATTCTCAACTGGGTTGATGACCGGAGAAGTACCAACCCTTTCCTTTACAATCTTTCTGACTTTTTTCGCCTGATGACATAAAGAATCAGGAACATGAATTTTGCTAAATGTACTCCTGCACTGTGACCAGCTAAATTGTCTCCAACCTTGGAGCCAGACTTTCAAACACAATTGGGCTCTAATAATATGATCACCCACTGTATTTTGTACACTGCCTGACCACAGTTACAGCAGAAAATACGACAGAAAGAATACAATGGCAAGAAGAAGTAATGTGAATAACTGCACGCATGTGAATAACTAACGCACAATATTTGCTTCCGTGTATACCTATATATATACGAGTACCTATATATGCTGTTGGTTTGTAAAACAGTCAGTAAAATGATGGTAAAGAAAATAAAGGGTACGACTGGGATGCACGTACTTGCATATATGCTGTTCATTTGCATATTGTTCAGATTTAAAATTTATTTTGAATGGAAAAGAAGTGGCAAAATGTATATTTTCGAAATATGCCGGAACACTTTTTTGATCACATGTCCAAAATTTTGAATAAAATCGCCCCAACCATATTTCAATTCAATTTAAATTTATTTCAATTAATCATACACGTAAATATAATATCCATAATTGTGCAGAGCTCAGAAGTGGGAATTTGAAACAATTTAAATGATAAGTTTAAAACTAAAATATAAATAAACGTATCTTAACAACAAAAACAAAAAAAAATTAAAGAAATGAAAAAGAAAGTCACTAATACCCTAATAATATTGGCTGGAAGAGAGTTCCAAAGTCGTACCGGAGTACACAAAAAATTGTTTTCGGTTGTGTTAAATAGAAAGGTTGGCACAATTAAGGCTGGACTTCTTTCAAATGTAGCAAACTGAAGTCTATGTTAAAGGTACTCAGGCATTTTATTATTGTTTGAACAAAAAGACTAGAACATTAAAATCTAAATAAAATCCATACCAATGGAATCTTTTACATATCCAAAGATATAATCATGGCGGCGTACATTATACACAAATCTCACAGCACTGTTCAATGCCACTCTTAATTTTCGTGAACTAAAGCTACTGGGATCACAGAAATTGGATGTGCATAAAGCAACATTGGCAGAATTAAAGCTTTCACACAATCTGATATATAGCAAACTTTCGCAAATCCGCTAATGAGCAACATATTACAAAAGTCTGCGATTTTACCATTTTTTTGGATATGAAATTTTATTTACAGCAGTATACTCCCTGACCAGCATCCTAGCTGCAAAACTACAATATATAGGTATATGTAATTTTCTATAATTTTGCACATTTTTTTTATAGTTAAACTTCCAAAAGTCGAATTTTTCCTTATCTCGAACAATTTTAAAATCCCCGTAAAACACTAATAATTAACTACGAGTAAAATTTGTTTCCTTTCCCGTTACGAATTTGCCTTAGGGACGGTATATAATTCGTTTGTGGAAGATGGATAAAACCCCATCCTGCAACTGGCAACGCTGATATGCTATCATATATCTGGCAATGTCTTAGGCACGAAGTCAAAGCTGTATCTGTTTCGCTTCCTTCAAATATTTTAAATATAGAGTCAATACTGCTAAATGGATGTAGTACTTAGAAGGTGGGTGACGCTGTCACGCATACATATGTTATGTAAATATGTAAGTTGCAATCTCTCATAAACAGATTTATTCGAGAACGGGTCAAGAACCTATGGACAATACAATTCAACAAAGGGAATGGCAATGGATCAATCACACTTTACGCCGCGAAAAAATATGCCTCAAAGGCGGATCTCGCAAAGCAAACATGGCGCAGAACAATTGAGGGGGAATCGAGATCTCTGGAAATTAATTGGACATACATAATTGAAGAGCATTGAAGAAATTCGAAAAATTATCAAAAGTCATTATGCACTCTTTTTTTGTTTTTATAAAATACTACTTCGACGCTTTGTTTGACATTCGGCTTTGAGTGTATCTTCTCATCTCAATGAAATGGTCAATAAAACATACGTTAACCAATCCTTCAATTGAGACATTGAGCTCTCGATACCTGTGCACGATTGCTTTTTGAAATCGGAATCAACTTGATCAAAATAGAAACACCTAAAAGAAGTCAGCAAAGAAAGTAATATCATCGATGAAAAATATAAAAGTATAAGATTATGAAACATCAGTTAATTAACGACACACTTTTGCATGAATGAATTTTAAAATTACAAGCACTTCAGATAAGCTTTTTACTAGGGGTTAGTAGTGTCTTAAAGGCGGATCTCGCCAAGCAAACATGGCGCAGACCAATTGTGGGGGGGGGGATCTAGATCGCTGGAAATGAATTGGAGTTTTGACATACATACATAAATGAAGAACATTGAAGAAGTTCGAAAAATAATCAAAAGTCATTATGCATAGATACCTCTCTTTTTGTTATTATAAAATACTACTTCGATAAGTTTATAACAAAGCAATTTTTAATCATTCTCAATCTATATACCTATCTCTAGAAATTCAAAAATTTTCAAATAAGATAATCAATTCACCCATAAATACAACAAATTTTATTTATGTGATACATGCAAATTATTTAAATTTTATTAAAATTGTCCTTGACCTTGACATTTTAAACAGATTTAAAATTTTTTATACATGAAACTTCGTAAAAAAAAATGCAAGAAAAATGCAACAGGTAATATTATAATTTTAAACACCATCCCACTTCCATAATTTCATAGGTACATACATATGTATATCAGATTATCGTACCAGCTTTATCTCTGCTCTTGTTTTAAGTTTAAAAATTCCATCACAGCACCATCACAAAGAAAATCAAAGAGCAAAGAAATAGAGGCACACATCACATTTGACATTTAATAAAGCTGTTGATTACAGAACCAGTATTTAGATACATTAAGCTGTTAAATGCCGATGTGATGACGACATTATGGGATAGACAGTGATGTTTGCGTAAATTGCATAATTTGTTTGGGAAATTTGGAATGTCAATTAGTTATTCACACACTGTGATTCCTTTTTGTAGTTTTAAACATGAAATTTACAAAAAAAAAAAAAAAACATACTGTAAGTTACAATCCGTTTCAAATTTATCGTGTGATATACTTCCCTTTTTTCTGTTTAGCGAGACAACAATAAAATGTTCAAGTGAAACATAATAATATCTGGTTATTTAGATTAATTTTATCTGACTTTAAAATATGAATAACTGTATTCTGTATTCTTATGATGGTGGATGCCCACTTTTGTCTGATAAACATCCGTTAGTAAAATTGCCTGATAAATTTTTCGACTGTGCCCTTCGGAAAAGTCAATCAACTGGAGATTCAATAAGGCGTTCATCAGTGCTGCCTAGTGTATTACTTTCAGACGTCCCGTCACCTTTCGACTTTGAACTACTATTTTGAAAATCATTAGCTATTTGAAAATTTTCCATTTACTAACTATTAAAAACTAACTATTGCATGACAGAGTTTTCTATTGCAATAATTATATTTTCGCAACAGAGCTTCGTTCCTCAATGTTGGAATTGAAAGCCCTTTTCTGAACTGATATCCAGTGTATTAAACTTAGACGAAAGTTTGTCATGCATTGATTTCGATGTTATACTTCTCTTTAAATTCTACCCATAAGAGACCAAATGTTTGATATTTTTACCCTCATTTGTGATATTTCCAAAATGACAAAAACCACAGTGCTGGTGGTCATAGAAATTTAGTCAGGAGTTAAAATATCAAAAAATAACCGCATATGTGGGTGCCATTCTAAACCTTGCGCTAAATATTACTACTAATTGCGACCATGTTTGGACATAAAGTTATATTGGTTTTAAGTGACATGACGGTGTTGCCAGAAAATTTAAAGAATTGGAAGTTGTTGCTATAGAGCGATTCATTTTACTGAGTGGCTAATAGGTTTTACATTACAATGATGTATTGCATAAAGAAAAGTCCAACATATGTTGGTCCAAAGAAACAAGAAAGTGTCCTGACTCAGAGCACACTGCAGTGGAGTAACAGAAATTCATTTAGTAATACGTCTGATGTCGTACTCGACCAGAGTTGCGAATTTCTACGAAATTTAACAAAAATTGGTCAAATTCTCTTCCCATATGCGAAAATGTTGTACTTTTCTTAGAGGAGAGAGCAATAAATTTTCCCTATCTGAGAATTTTAGTCCAAGATTCTTCTATTTACAAATTCATGAGATCTGTTAAATCACTGTCATATCAATCATACATACATATGTAGATTTAATAATAGATTAAACAAGTCAAATAATAAGTGAAAAAGTAAACGAAGATACAAGTGAGCATAAAATGCTATACGAAGACATTGCAGATTATTGGTTCCTCACATTACGTTTCTGACACAATCTCATGCACTGCTTTTATTATTCAACGCTTTCCCTAACTTCCTTGTGATTTTCAACTTTCTCTGCAACTCCTTGAAATCTGTGACTTTTACCAATTTTAATACAAAAATTAAGAGAACAGACCCAATGTATGTTTCTGTGAAGTCAACGTTAATTTGGATTCTAAGCTTTCTCTGGTTTTAATCAGAAGAATCATGTATACAAGGACGTATTTCAATTAAAGCAAATAACTAATAATTAACATCGGGATTATTTGTCATTGTTTTGAAAAATTCAAATACTGTTGAGCGAATGTCCAACAGTATAAATGAGCTACATACCGCGTTACGTCAGTGGACATCGATTCAAATATTTACTTTAGTTTGAAGTGATAGTAATATGTAGACCGAAGGCCATGACGCTTTGTTTAACATTCGGCTTAGAGTGTACCTTCTCATCTTAATGGTCAATAAAACATACGTTAACTAATCCTTCAATTCAGACATTAAGCTCTCGATACCTGTGAATGCTTACTCTTTGAAATCGGATTCAGCTTGATCAAAATAGAAACACCTAAAAGAAGTCAGCAAAGAAAGCAAATCATCGATGAAAAATATAAAAGTATAAGATTATGAATTATCAGTTAATTAACGACACAGTTTTGCATGAATGAACAAAACTGAATGAACTTTAAAGTCACAAACACTTCCGATAAGCGACGTTAAACTAAAATTCACTTTTTACTAGGGTTAGTAGTAGTACTCGAGTTATCGATTGGATTTATTTATTTTTTACTATAAACTAATGACGAGTGACCCCTATTTAGTCCCAATACTCAGACAAATTTTCTCTCCAAAATATTAAAACTACATCAAAATTGGTGAGGAGGCCAATTTTCTAAATAATTCCCAAAAAATTTAAAGGATAATATATGTAGTTTGGAGATTGAATTGTCCTGTCTTTAAGTTTCGTTTCAAAGTAAATTCTTGTTTTTCTGAAGCCACCCACATTTTTCAACATCTGCCGATTCCAGTGATTAATTTAAAAAAAAAAATACATTTTCGACTTACCGAACATTGTGCAGCCGTTTTAAGTATCTACATAATAAATAGATTATACATATGTTGTACATACATACATACATATGTTTCACATACTTATCAGTAAATTAAATACACGTTTTGCAATCATCGCACAACATGGTTCTTAAGTTGAACAATCGACAATATCTTTTGCCGTTCTATTTCCGATAGAAAAAACATTTAACAATTACATTGAATTAATTCCGTTTCCCTGACGTTATACCTACATAAGTTTGTGTATATGCTTTCCACGATTCTTTCACTTGGTCTTATAGATTCTTTTTAATTTTATTTTGTGTTTACACTACCGCCCACTGAATCTTTGCACGTAATTATTTATGAAGTGTTTTGATAAGTAACTTGACAGCGAAATACAAATAGTAGTGTTTATATCTTGTTCAACGGCACTTACATATGTACATGTGACGTCAATGTTATATCATAATCAATGTCTGTGATATTTTCAAAGTATTAGCTTCCTTAATTCAGCAAGAGTCATAATTTTATCTTATTTTATTAAACGCATTTTCTATTAAAACATCTGTATACAGATATTAACGTTAAGTACAAAATATTAAATATATCCGTGATATGTCTGCATCGTCGGCGGAGCATTAGCGTGGATGTACCCATGTACATATATACCTTGTTCCCAAAGAAAAAAGTCTAGCAACGTCAATTCATACGATCTGTGCGACCCATTGGTTTGGTGTCACCTTTTCTGGAAACAACAATTTGAAGCAACATTTGAATCCGAAAGGATGACGATTTGCCGTAAGGACGAGATGGACACGAACATTTGACGGATATAATACTCGTATTTCCTATTTAACGGCAACTAATAAAAAAATTCACTTTATACAAAAAATAAAATGATAGCATTTGTTGGAAAACCCTGTAGAAACATTATAGGTCAGGTCCTCCCATTCCATTCCAATTATACGTTCGTTACCACTGTCCTGCGTGTGTTAGTCCAACATAAAGCAACCCAATTGTATCTAGAGTTCAGGGGCCGAATTACCACATCAGTTATCGAACAAAACGTGACTGAAAGATGTGTATTTAGTATTACCGCTTAAGAGATCGAGCTGCGAACATCGTAATTTGTCCGTCCATCGTCGGTGATCAAGCAGTTTTCAGTGGCAGTCATTCGATGTGTATGGAGATATCGTATGAGCGCATTTATGAGAGAAACAGTATTAGATTTGATTTTATTTTCATATACATAAATACATATGTATATCAATATTCTTCTAATAATTTATTTGAGGTGAAACTGATAAAATGAATAAATCAATCCATAAAAATGATGTTTTGTTTTGTTGCTCAGCACCATTTTACAAAAATCACATTCGTCAATAATTGACACTCATCCTTCTTTTTTTTATTTTTGCATATGTATTTAATTCTTTAATAATAAGAAACAAATAGAAGAAATAATTCATTTTTCCAAAATATAGTGTTATAATTTATTTTTTAGTAGAATTTTACACTAACTCCATCTGTCAGCTGATAGACACACCTCGTTTTCATTTTAGTAACATTTTACTAGTACAATTTTGGTACGATTTTCAATGTGCATCCGACACATGACCCATCGTATGTCATCACGACAATGCGTTCAGTCGATCATTCGACATCGGAAGTTATTTTCACGATCACTGATGCTGTAATTCGGCCCCTGGTGACTGAGACAGCCGTTACGATGGGTAAAAGTTACATTGACATTAGCCAAGGTAGAAAATGTCACAAGTATTAATAATAAGAATATTAATATTAATTAATAAGAATATGTATTAATGTTGCAATTCGTTTTATTTACATAGACTGTAATTATAATATAATCACATATATTATTTATATAACAGAACAGAACATAAAGGGTTACTTAGCGTCTGTCGTTCTCTATGCGGCAAGCTCTATCGACAGCAATTTATTTTTTTTTAATTATTCAAAACAAAAGCTGTCCGGTTGGGCATGAAGTGAATAATCTCACCAATACAATGTGCTTCTGCAAAGTCGTAAAACAACAAAGAAAACAGTGCAAAGGAATGTATATAGGTAATCTGCTTTTGAAAAGTAGGCCTACCGTACACATTACCTTGCACTTGTAAGTGAATCACTTTAGTTCCTCTGCACATGAATAAATAAATTAAACGTTGATACTATACGCCTGAAGACCAAATGTATAAAATCAGATATTAAGTAACCCAACACAAAGCACATTGCTCTGCGCTTCGTCTTTCTGTTGAGTAAGACGGAAAAACTGGATTTGTCCATGTTGTTGCTATTACAACAATCGAGTAAAATGAAAGTGGATTTTGAACGAAGGTGTTTTTTATTTTCGTTCCATTAATAGATAGCAAATAGACGGAATAATGAGTGAGACAAAAAAGCATACAAAAAGATTGTAATCCAACCATTTATCAAGCATATTAATATGTGGGAAGCCAATTTTTGTGGGACGTGGTTTATTTGTAAGACTATGCAAAACAAGAATTCTTAGCATTTTGGCGCAGCCTACTAGTCGAGGTGTTATCATTGGGAAGGTCAAAAGCAATACTTGTTCTTCGTAAATGCATTAATTCATTATAAAATCGTCTTAGCCATTTAATAGAAGTAGGCAATTTTCGCCTACGTCTGCTAATAGGTAAAGTACCCTTCTTTTAAGCGTGAAACTGAGTATGTAGTCTTATTACAAACGTATGAATTTTGATCAACATCGTTAGAGCCGTTTTCGAGAAAATTGCATTTTGTTCAAATCGTCCTTAATTAAAGTACCGTTAATTTTGAAGCTAGAATAAAAATTCGGATTCCGTCTGTGGACATTATCCCACGGACTCCCACGGATATGAAATTTGAATAAAATCTGTCCAGTCGTTTAGGCTGTAGCCCGAGGTACAGACAGACCGACAGACAGAATTGCGAGACCCACTTTTTTTTAGATCCTCAATTATAGTAATATCAAGATTGATCAAAATATCAAGATCGAACATTTTAACGAAAACAATACTGGCTTTAGCTTTTGTAAAGGTATTTCTACGTCACTAACCTTACCTTTCTCAATATTTCCGGAGTGTTATAGTCTGCAGAAATTCCAAAACAACGTGCACACCTCACGCTTGCTCCTTGCTCTATTCAACTCTTGCCTTAACTATTCCCTCATCGTTTCTCCTCGTCAGTAAGTTTTAAAAAACTTTTGATGCAGTGCATTAAAAAAAAAATCTGGGTAACTGCATCGAAGAAATAGTTCACAACGACATACCCTCTCATAACAAATATGCTCAAACTTTCCGGGACAAGCTAAATTGTCTGGATTCAGTAAATATCAGCAACAAACCTCTAATAAGGCGATTACATAAAAAAAATAAAAATTTTCAGAAATAAAGGAACTTTTCTTAATTTTTAAGACACTAGCAAGGTCTTGCTTCCTCGCATACAAAAGAAAAAATGTTATTGTACTCGTATATGGCAAGTATCACCATTAACTATATCAGATCATAAATGTAGAATCATAATATGTTCAGATGAGAGTCCTGTTACTTAGAACGTGTGAACCAACTCATGACTTTGTCAGAAGCAATATTTATTTGTCTGTTAAGACCTTTACAACGCACATTCGGAATTTGATATCCCTAATACCGAGCTTTTTTTCACTCCAAGACTGTGTTCGGACGTTACTGCAATTGCAGTAGATCTACATAGTACGTTTTCGACAAATTTGGAAATCTACTGCGATTTATGGATTGTGTGCATGGCACATTCTTTTATATAGTGTATACTTATATTTTTTGTTTCCACCACGAATCTGATAACAATGTTCCTATAACGTGAAGTTTAAAGATATTGACGTTTGAAACTTCGTAAGATGCCGTTTCCTATCTACATATTTCAAATCAACCTAGCTTTGGATCGATACATTCTGGATACTTCTGATTTATTTTTAAATGCAACTTAAGTGATATATCCTAAACTCTTTCACAGCAATGTTTTACAAATATTTAAATCTTTGCACAGAAAACAACCGAATGAGCCACGAAACTTAATTTCAAGATAAATTAGATGTATACTACAGGACGTTCAAATTCAAAGCCCGAAAACAGCATTTTTAGAACTGTCAAACGTCAATAGGTCTGTTACTTTTACTGGAAATTTGGAATTATTGTGTTCACAAAATCGCACGAACTAGTACAATTATCGTTTCTTTGATTGCCAATAAACTACAAATTTATGAAGATATGTCAAATTATCAAATTCTCGTATGCAAAGTAACACAAGAAAAACTGTACATAGATATCAGTTGTCAATATATACTTTATATTGTATATATTTATTATAAAACTATATTTATTAATTTTGATTTTGATATTAGAATCCACTACGAAAAATATGTATCTACTGCGTTTTTTTCATTTAATCTTTACTAAAACTTTATAAAGAGTTTCAAAGTGCCACGAACATAAGTTATCAGTATGCCAAGAATCCATAAAAAAAGGTTATCAACTGTTGACCTCACGGGATAAAGAATAAGAAATAAGATAAAATACTAAAGTGGTAATAAACTCGTAACGTACGAGTCTTGCATTCAATAGTAGACTGTATACACCTTTCGTCCATTTCAGATCATGATTAAATAACGTGTCACTATTGTGATAACCACCTCGCCATGGTTTTCAACCACTTATCTTTAATTCAAAGAAAATCTTTAATACGCGAAACGAATGCGAAAGATAATGAAATTGTACACATCACCGGTTTATGAGTTATTAATCAAATGGAAGTTGTTAGCTTACTAAAGATACATATATAAAATCGGTACACTTTCTCGCGATATTGTCAATGATCAATCAATATAATAGGTTTCGCTTACATATGCATAGACACTTACCACACATTTTGGTTGAGTAAACGAGTAAAGATTTGAAATGCTGCTAATAATTATCCAATAGAACTGAAAAGGAAAATTATTGTTTAGTTAAGAATTTGTTTATTTCCGCAAGATTCAATTAATAAAAAGTAGGTGTATATATACATAAATATAAAAATTATGAGAACAAAATTAAATGCGTACAAGGTCACTCGCGTTTTAACTACTACATTGACCCTTTAAATTGGGTCTCTGTTGTAAGGATGAGTTTAAAAATCGCACGATTCATGCTTCGAATATGATATGAATACGTTGTATGTCCTGCTGGAAACAGAACACATTGAAGAGCCAGTGAGTGAAACTTGACGTTTTATCATAACTACATTACGAATTATTTTTGCAGAAGTTTTTTCAATGGAGGTGGCTGATCCGAAGCCAATAATAAAAGAGTCGTAATCGCAATTCGAATCATAAAGAACTCACTTGTGTGAGCTGTCCTGGTCTCAAAAGGACAGTTTTAGCAAAGATTTCAAATACCTCTTTTTTACAAAGTTCAACACTACTCGTATTCGCAGCAATAAAGTTCTAAACAAGTTTTGTATCGGTGCATGTTCCCTCCGACTCCTCTGCTTCTCATTGAATTTCTACTGTTTGTAAACAAAAAAAAATACAAAAACTCACCAATTACTTGTTAGTGAGCATCTCTAACAATAGGACTCGGTATATCAATCAACTCCAATTTCTAACCCACAGAAAGATTAAACATGTCGTGTTGCAAACAATTATCCCAGTTACCAATGACGAGTTTCAACTACCCGATCTGAACAAAGTCCAAGCAACTATTCGGATGAAGAAAAGCCGGGCACACAAAGAGTGACTGTTAAACGGTGGTCACGATCAAAACTTCGTTTTCAGGCACGGAGCATTCTGCTCGATGACGATCAACAATTCACACCCGGCCAAAGTGAGCAGACGGTCTAACTGTCGAGCTATTTAAAGCAGTTGAGGATGATTTAGTACGGAGCACACATCAACTCATCTGTAAGATATGGTCGGATGAACGTATGCCCAACGAATGAAACCAAAGCATCATTTGCATGATACTCAAGAAAGGAGATCCCCTGTGCTGCGCCAACTACAGGGGTATCAGTCTCCTCAATATCGCGTATAAGATCCTATCTCCCATGTTATGTGAACCCCTTAAACTTTATGTCAACAATTTGATTGGTCCGTATCTGTGTGGTCTTAGGACACGAAAGTTGAACACATATCAGTTATCCTCATTGCGGCAGATCTTGGAAAAAGTCCATGAACTCCAAATCGATAATCACCACCTTTTCATCGATTTTTAAGTCGTCCCTCGTCACCCCAGTCCTGGTATACGGCGCAAAAGCATGGATGTCACAAAGGTGGATGAAGACACCATTGATTGTTTTGGAAAACAAATTCTTCGAGTGATTTTTGTTCCTTTTGTATTGACGGGGAGTGGAGGAGAAGATAAAACAATGATTTATAATGCTGGTTGTTCAGCATCGCCGACCTAGTCAGAACAGTTAGTGTTCATCGCCTAAGATAGCTAGGACATGTAGAGCGAATGGACATCAATTCTCAGTCCCGCAAAGTCTTCGAATCCATTCCGGAAGTACGACGCGGTAAAGGAAGACCTCACCTAAGGTAAGGTCCCTTTCCCTGTGAAAAGGGACTTCTATTAACTTTCTATACAAAACTGGAGACGCCTAGCACAAGACGCTTCTTGGTTGAGCCTCAGGTTCATCTCGGACTGTAGCGCAATCTAAAGTAAATAAGAGTGAAGCCTTTTGTCAACAATTTTATAGAACACTTTAAATGTAAAACAAAGAACACCAACCACCTTTTTGTCGATTTAATTTCGAGGCTTTCACAAGAATTGAACAAAATGCATCTAAAGCCGAAATCCATGCTGTCTATTAATAAGGCGTCCCTACAATATCGATTAGAACTTGAAAGTTGCAGAGGTGCATGAATTATCTAGTCAACATTTTTTTACGTGTGGATCAGAGTGCGAAGCACTGTCAGAGTTCAATAACATCATCGGACCCTTTCGAAATTAATATTTGCCATTCATTTTAAGTTATTTGAATGCGAAGATACATGATGTATGAACTCTTCGATAAGTACAGCGGTTAGGACAATCAGAGTTAAAAGAAGGAAGATTCACTTTATTGTGATTATTGTAAAAGGTAATTCTCTATCAAACTACTTAACAACTTTCCACTCAGAATTTTTGTCAATTCTTCGCAAAAAAAATACAGGAAAACAATTTATATTAAGCATTTGTGCCAAGTTATAATAATTGATTTAATGAGAGAAATTTGTGAAAAACTAATATTCCTCGTCAACAAATTCTTACCAGACCTTTTTCGAGAAAATCTTCTTATCCGTTGGATAAGACTTTTCTATCATATTTTTAATAGCATAAAATAAATGAAATTTAATCGTTTTGTAGCTGGTTTTCTTCCCTTCAAAACTCATTTGTATGTGCAAAAAACCATGACGAATGCTTGTGATTTCATCAAGGTCGGTATTGATTTTATTGGCATTTTTAATAAGACTGTAATGTAATACCTTCATATCATACATAGGTTATCAAACACCACAAGAAATGCAAACTTAAAGAGTTGATATGAATAGATACATATGTGGATGGCACTGACATACTTGAAGAACATTTTATGGCTCTTTTGCAAATATTAAAGTTAAAGAAAGGAATGTTTAATTGTAAATATTGAATAGTAAGAAGAATATAACACGTTCAAGGAAGTGAAAGCATTTTCTGTCGAAAATGTTAATGTCAAGTTGCGTACTTATGCAGGTTCTTGCCCCCTTGGATCTTTTTAGGGTTACATAGTGCTATCGTTTACTGTTTTTGGCCATGTGTTTCAGTCTCAGACCAATTCAGCTATTTTTACTCACAACTCCTAGGGCAAATATTGGTTTCCTGGACATTTTCGATCGCGAAATTTTGATCAAACTTGACATATTACTATAATAGAGAAACTCGAAAAAAAAACTGCTGGACGGATTTTCTTCAGTATTCATATCTTGGGTAGTTGGAGTCAAAATCGTAATTTTCATTCTAACCTTAAAATTAACGGTACTTTACTAGTGGCCGATCTTGAAAAGTCGATTTGCTCAAAAACAGCTCTAACGATTTAAATTATAATTTCATATTTAAGTTAAGATGGATGAATGCCATCAGATGGCGTAACATGTTTTTGGCAGAAAATGTGTATAACGGTATTTTACTTATTGGCCGGTTTTTGAAAATTGGTTCGTTTTCAAATATGACTCGGGCGATTTGATTCAAAATCGATCATGGCATACGATTTTTCTTTTTCAAACAAGAATAAAAATAATTTTAACGATTTTGTTGAACTTTAAGAAATCCTAGATATCTCGAAACTGACAAATTAACATTACAACACCTGAAAATGGCACTCATTTTCATTCTCACGGCCATAGGAGACCGTTTCTAAAGATGTTTTATTCTGTTTAGCTGGCTGCAGATGCGCAATTACACCGTATCAAAATTTAACGATGAACATTCACGCGTTTAAAATTTTAATTAATCTTTTAAGCAAATAGCGATATTTTTTGTGATAACATTAATTCGATCATGTGCAGTACACATGTTATGACGAAATTTATTGAAGTGTCCAGTTCATTGTCTTCGACAACGTATAGGTATTTGTATATGTACATTAAAGCCTATCTTTGGCAGAATAGTTAGATTTAGAATATTATTTTTTAACCGAATATACTCGGACCGTAACCCAATCTTTTCTCCTTCTCAAAATATCTAATCTTGAATATTTAAACCTTTAATTTAACTCCATTACTGAGTACCTAGAATATTAAAGGTCTTTGACATAATTGGTTTAAAATAAAATAAATAGTTAAACAATAAATAAAAATGGTAATGATATTCTTGCATCCATCTGGCATGAGGAGATACACACATATGAAGGTCTTTTTACCAGGTGTAAGAGACTGAGGGCAGACCACTTAGACAATTTTGAGGGTGGCAGGCTATAAATCAGAGGCTACTTGAGAGGTACAACAAACAAAGTATATATCACTTGATTAGCCAAAACAAGAAATTTGCGTCGGCGAACCTCCACGACAATGTTGCTCTCTCAACCAGTTGACACGTTGCATGCGATATTTTAATAACAATACAAGCAGATACAACTTCGCCTGCTTCATAAAGGTGTATCCCACCACAGTATGTTGCTACATTTTTCATTTCACTTTTATTATATCGTGCGTGAGAGGACTGCACTAAGCGATCGAAATGCAACACAGTTTAGGTCACTTTCAAGAATTTCTACTTCAAAATTGTGTTTCTTTAAAACCGGATTAGTTATTTAGAGAACACACAGGCATAAATTTAAAAATTTCCAATATCGAAAGGGAAGGCTTACTATTCGTCTGTAATAGATAGGTAACAAGGATTACAACAAAAGCGAAATTGTCACTTGAACTTGAAGTAGGCATTGCAATTTTAACTTTTCAAGTCAAATAGACTGATGAACTTCAATTTCAGCTTAATACTGTGATATTTCTTCAATTTTGAAGGAATTGATTGCCAGAAACTATTTTCAAGATGTATACTTAAAAAAACTAGTCAATAGTATATACATATATGTATACCATAACGCCAATAAAATATGTATTGATTTTGCCATGGTTTGTGAGAAGGAAACTTACCTAAACAATTTGAACTCGCTAGAACTTCAGCTTTAATTTGATATGTCGCATGAGGGCGAAAAAAAAAAAATTCTTGAGATACATTATGGGGACATTATGTAAAAAGCCAAATCTTATGGAAATAAAGTCGACTCTACGGTATTGCTATAAATCTCTCTTATTTCAGGGCGCCTGCAAAAACATGTAAATTTCTTTGCTAGACTGTTCAGAACAGGGTTCCTGAACAAAGCCAAGTATTAGCTGTGCAGAAATATGTTTTTTTCGAAATTTTTAACTTTTATTAATGTTACTTACGCATCAAAACTACAGGTATGAATTTCTGAATTTTTCACCTATCTTTAAAAACGGAGGTTGTTCTATGTTGTTCTCCGCACAGTTTTCACCGTACTAGTAATCCTGCAAGATCCCGGGTGAGTCTTTTGATTTGACAATAAAAAGTTCTTACTAATAAGTCTTTTTCGCAGCTCATAAGTTTGTGAAATTTTACAAGGTATTCGAAAAAATATCATTTAAAGGGAGGAAATGACAACACTGTTTCTTTCTTTTTTTTTGTTACACCTATTACCTATTATATATTGTTGAGTACACCTATTACTTTTGATTTAACCATTAAAACAATCCACTAAATGCCGTTAAGGCGTACATTTAGATATGTAATAAATGATTTATTTTAAATGGGACAGGTCAGCTGTTATTATTTGAAAAAAAAAAAAAAAAAAACTTTAAGACCATACCTACTGCTAAATAGAAACAAATTCTGTACTTCAAATAAGCAAACAAGTACAAATCAACAAATAAAACACCGCAACATGTGCACAGTTGTACGACTACACTTTTTTTCAAAAACATAAGAGTTCCATTAAAATGATTAACTTGTCATGTCAATTCAAAACTGTCAGAGATAATAAAAAATGTTATAACTTTTCTTTGCCACGTCCAAGTTTAACAAATTGTTTTGTCTTTATTTAAGTTTAAATCCAAATTTCGTTAGCGAAAAAGGTTATTATTGAAAAAAAAACTTTTACCTTTTTGATTTTTAAAAACTTTTGTTTTATTTTAATTTGCGTATATTGAACAACAAAAGCAAAGTAAACAAATTAAAAAAAAAAAAACAATTATACTGCAATTAAGATAATAAAACGCGGAAATGTAATAAAAGATACAAAAACACTGACCACGACACGACAAAACTAACCGAAGAAGTAAATAATACAGAAGATAAAGTAAAGCAAACTTAATCGAAACGAAGAAAACGAACCACTCGACTCCACTGCTGAAATCACAATGAGTTTCAGTTATAAAAGTGCGATGGATAAAATATGGAGTACGTGGGACATTTTTCTGTGTATACTCTAAACTAACCATGATCATGGTAGACGAGATTTTTTTCTTTTTAGGTTTTGTTTTATTCTTTTTTTAGCAAGTTTTCACAAACACGGACATTTAGTATGAACGGCGTCGTGAGCCAGCGCCAGAGAGTGGTGGTATGTTTGTGGCGGTATTTTGGTTGTTGTTATTGCTGGTAACTGTAAAATGTCAAACATTACCGATATTTCCCACCCATTTACAGTGTCGGCCATCCCCTCCTTCGAAGCTAATGCAGTTCTGGTCTTATCAAAGACGGTACTTCTATGTATACTATTCCACTTTGTCCCGCGCGCACCAAAGTTTATCTCGTTACTCAAGATACAACTACTTTTTTTTTTTTTTTTCTTTTTACATTTGTTTATTAGTCATTTATCAAGTATGTGGTGATTTTCCTAGATCATGCAGACAGGCTACCATAAGAATAAAATGTAAGCGCCACATGGGCAGAATAGGCATTCACTGCCTGACTGCCTCATTGACTGACTGACTAACTGGCCGACTGGGGTTTGTAATTGCATATTAATTAATCTTGAGGCGGTTTTGTTGGAATACTGGTTTGGTTTGTATAAAATGCAAGTTAATTGAACCAAAACCGAAATAAATTCGACTGAAAAGTGAGAGTGACTTGGTGTTGAGATGGCTATTGTAGGTATGTGTATATTAAGGTCAACTTGTCGCTCTTTTTCTGTTTACCTGCCTTTTCGCGCAGATGAGAGTGTTTGATAGTATGGACTTCTGGTTTTGTTGGCATTATTATGTGGGAGATTTAAGTTGCCTTAATCTTTTTGTATGCTAATGCTCCTAGTAGTTGCGTGAACCAAGATGGAGCAACTTTCGTTTTAAACAACACCAACCACCAACGTTCATGTAGTATGTAAGTTTATAGTACACAAATTAGGTGACAATATTTTTCGTACATATGCATGTACTTATTTTTCAATATATGTATATTTGAATTTATGTGCATATATACATAGATACATAAATATTTCCTTAAAAACAATAAACCTAATAAGCGGGTTTTACTTACTCAATTCCAACTTTTCTCGATCAAACAAAAGCGGGAACTGCAGACCTGGGCTCTCCTTAAAGGACTATGATATCACCTCAATATTATCAAATTGACCCATGATGAGCAGATGCTTCTTAATCCGACATTTGGACGTTTTCAGGGCAAGGAACAGAGGAGAAGCCTGTGCGCGTTGGCTTTAAATACTTGAAGGTTGTAGTGATGAGGAAATACAGAGTCTGCTAGATCATTCCGCATTCATGACGATCGGCTTATAAACTAATCCCTATATTTGACAGTACGACCGAAGTTGGGCTTAAGGTTGAACTGATGTGCATTCGAAGCATTACGCGTATTGCGTTTGCGGGTTAAATTTTGAAGGAGAGGAATGCAAAATTTTGCAAAAAAAAAACCGATAATAATAAGTAATAATAAAGAAAAGCAGCATTACATCCACACTGGTCATTGGCGATTGTTTTGAAACTAATATATGAGCCTGTCGGCTCAATCTTTACAGAAATTTACTAATCGGCTATTGGAAAAGTGGTCAAGGTCAGTAGGATTGGGTGAGATTAATTTATTAATTTTTACGAATTCTTATATGAGTCAAGGGAATTTCACAATGTCATCGTGAATGGTTTGAGAAGAAGACATTCGCTTTCCTCCACACTTTTCTCTTTGCCCTGAATCCCCTTCGACGGTTCTTTGGATGTGTAGTGCAGCTGTAAAGTGCAACATTGCACGTTGAAAACCCAACCAATACAAGCTATCTAGAAGATAACAACCTGTCTGTTCCAAACTACTGAACAACTCTCTATTTCTATTCTTCCGATTGCTATATCGTTAATTCAGGTTAGGTTAATTATTCCCGAAATTCGTTTGCACATTCAAGACATCTGAAAAATAATGATACAGTGCTTCCTTGTGCTAAACTTACAAATACATATGGACTATTCCAAGGACGTGTATGGAAGCAAATCCCAAAATTCTATCTCCACTATCACTGCTTTTGAGGATTGTTAACAAATGTGTTGACTACCGATTGAAAGCAGTGCTGCCACTCGAGCAAAATGTTGTAGGTAACAAAAAGTGTAGCGAGAATAGTTTTTTTCTTTAAATATATTAACGTCCATACTTAGGGTTATTGGAGGAATATCGTTTTAATAAAACTTATAAAAGTATGAAAGCAGATCAGAAAAAAAAATAATTTCAAGAAGCATGAACATTATGTAAAAATGCGATTGCGGAAGAAGACCTTTTTCCAGCAATTCTCAGTGGCAACGAAAATGAAAAAAAAAGATAAAATCGTAAAGTTACTACTTCTTCCTTTGCCGCAGAATTGCCATTTTAGAGAGATATCAATTGAATAGATATTTGACTGCAGTTGAATCCCTTATCTGCCCGATTGCCCAGACCGTCAATGCTTTGCTCACAGTCTACGGATGCATGTAAGATTTTCTTAGCTCTATTTTGGAGCTTTTCTTTTCAATAAACTCGGTGATCTTGCAAATATGCACGTCAATAATCTACGCTTCATTAGTGCCTTCACCTGGTTCAGCGGACATCACCTAACCCAAGATGTGTTTCATGAATCTTTTAACTATGAGCGATCGGAAGCTATTATCTATTAGTATCGCTAATTTGAAAACACAAGTTTTGTACACCTATAACACTACACTCAGGAACTGTTTTCTTATGAGAATTGCTTTGCAAATTTTTAAAACTGCAGCATGTTAACAAAGATTCACTTCGAAAATGTAAAAAGATAGTTGGATACAAAGTACAGCTTTGAAGAATTCTAGACTTGAAACAATCCAAGATAACTTGAATTGCATAACCATAAAGACAACTTGTCTTTGAATTATCGAAGAGATTAGATTAGCCCAGATAATATTTAGCGGAATCGTGTTTGTACCATTGTCCGTATACTATTGTCGCTATACTCTAGGTCCCTAACTGACTTACAATTGAGTTTATTTTGATTTCATCAAGAAAATAATTTCTTAATAGTCTTATTTTATTTAGAAATGTATCTGAAGTTTACCAACAAAATTATTTCCTAGTGGCATCATCAACTCGATTAAAGCTATATGAGTAGTAGTTGTCAATCAGTTGTATTTTTTCGATACCTTAACTATCGAACCACATCATTCTTTTAGAAAAATTTGCTTTTTAATATGAAACGGAAAAGCCTAGACGCATATTTTGAAATATTTATTATAAGTCTACAGATGTGTTAAAAAAAATACACAACTCCGTACACAGGTGTCAATCTTACAGACGTATTAGAATTTTACCGGTATTTCCAAAAACAAGCTGATATTTGATGCAAATGTTCAGGGAGCGTCCCAAAATGAATCTTAAAAATCTCAAAAACTGTTTTTTGTTCGTCCTTATGCTTTAGTGGCAAAGCAGAGATAAATTCTTATGATAGTTAGAATATTAATATGCTTGGCATTTAGATTGTACTTTATCAAAAAATATATAAATTTAATTTTGTAGCACCTGCATGGAGCCTTTTTTCAACCATTTAATTAATTCCTGATTCACTATATAATATAGAGCAAAACGAATGCTTATTAATAACTGGATTGATCTTGACATTTTCCGGTGGATCTGAATTTGAAGTAGATACACAAGTACTTAGTAGATTCTTAAATTACGTACATGCCGATGAACTATAAAACTAACCAAACCGAAAATATAAACTATTTTTCAGATTATCCTCTGCACATAATTGTATGTCCCGATTTAATTATGTATATGAAATTAAACAATTTCCTCCAAACCTTGTACAACATGTTCTATAGCATTTGTGAAATATTGTTTAGACACCGATCATCGTCAAAATCGTATAAGTCGAATTCGAGAAATGGCTTTTTAAGGTATAGACAGGTCTTTTTAAATTTATCATACTTGGCCCCATTGTAGAGAAACTCGAAAAAAGGATCCCGCAATTTTAATTTTTATTTTCTAAAACCTCACTTTTTCACCATGACAACATTGCTTGTAGTGCAGTCCTCTATTCCTTTCTACAACCCTGCAAATCCACAACGCCAATGACCTTCAAAGTTCGTGAATAATCTACATATATTTACATATGTAAAATTAAAAGAAGCTAACCGGAAGATGATTAATGATAGATACAACAGGCCAGGCCCGTCCCATTGGTGTTTATGTGTGTCAACGGAATGTTTTTCAATTCCCATAGATTGCTCGTTACAAATGAAGAGAGAATATACACCAAGGATGCTATTCTCTTAATTTTTGGAGACTGGAAAAAAACGCACAGATAATTTCCTTCCCTTTGATATTCATTACACGCGCAAACTTTTAATTGCACTTTCCTACTAAATAGTAGATCAAATGTGTTATTTTTTTTTTTTGAGGATTGGGCAACTTTACGTAAATAACTTTAAGCCAGTATACAACCGCCATGCTTGTCGAGTAATAAATATATGGATTCTCAAAATGCGACACAAAAAAATCACATAGAACGAAACGTTTGATTTGATATTCCAATACAAAGTGTACATATGTATGTACATACATACGTACATACATACATACTTGGTATGAAGTCCTGTGTCTCATTTAATAATTATTATTTAGAAATTCATTTACTATTACTTTCTGATTTGAATTTTTTGTAAAGTTTTAAGTAAAAATCAATCATGGAATCAAATAAAAATCATGACTTGATATTTGCTTTTAATTTATTATTTTTTTAAAATCATTCACGATTTTTACTTCACATTTTAGAAATAAAAGCTTTTTGTTTTTTTTTTTTGGTTTGCTTTGGAAGGTGAAAATCATCGCAAGATATTTAAGTCGTGGTGGTCATGGTGTTGGTTTACGATTCAAATTCTGATGTCAAAAATTTCGCAGGAAATAAATAAAAAAGCTTATGTCAAACTCTACTGCGAAGGCATAACACTGGCAGTAGGGTGGTCATATGGCTGAAAATGCAACTAAAAAAAAGAAAAAAAACGAGATTGCTAGCAATAGTGTGGGACCTTAACCCGAACTAAAAACCCCTCCCTTAGAGGGCAGAAGTATTATCGCCTTCTTATAATTGCGCCTAGTCGTTAGACTAATCAGCAATTTGGCTTTGATAATTAAAGAATACGTGTTCAATAACCGTATGTTGATGGTTAAGTTTTCTATAGAAAATTGTTCACATTAATGTTGTGAATTTGTACTAATATTTATATATATGTATATTATTTTTATTTTGTTAATTAATAAGTTCAAAAGGTTTTACCCTTTTCAGTCTTCTGACTAAATTGTTTTTATTTAGGAGTTGGAGAATTTCAACATTGTCATGGTTTCATGTTTCCTAGCAACTTTCTTGACTCCATCGTCTACCATTTCAATTTGTAGATCTCTATGTATGATAGATCAACGTTGTGTACATACCACGGATCATTAACAATGCTGCGAAGTACTTTGTTTTGAAATGATTGGATGATTTGCAGGTAAGTTCTGCTCGTGCATCCCCCCAGTTGGAGCCCATAGGTCCAAAGTGGTTTCAGGACTTGCTTGTAGAGCAGTACTTTATTATAAATTGAAAAGCAGGATTTTCTACCAATTAGCCAATACATATGTATTTCTATTACGTACGAGTATGTCTAGTTCTTCGCGTTTTTTCTTCGCATGGGCATTCCAGCGCAGTTTTGCGTCCAGAGTCATGCCCAAATATTTTGCTATGTATGAGTATAGCACTGCATTATTATAAATAAGTACTGGTAGGTGTTGCACATTTTTATTTGTGTAGTTAGTATGGACAGAAAATCGTATACGTTCTCCAACAACTTCGAAACAAGTTTCCCCGCAAGAGAATATTGGACGTATGAAAGAACGACAAGAAACTCCAATGGGATATCGGTATATACAGATGGCTCTAACATATCAGGGGAATCAGGGGCTGGCATCTTCAGTGCTAATTCACCGATTGAACTTGCTATTCACCTAGAACCATTTGTATCGGTGTTCCAATCAGAAGTCTATGCAATTATGAAGGCAACCGAAATACTCGCAGAAGACACCAGCGAAGGAAGGCAAATCGACATCTGATCGGACAGCAAAGCAGCAATTAGCGCGATTACAAACCCCATGTCGAAATCACGACTAGTAAGGGAGTGCAAAACTAAATTGAACTTACTTGCCAGACGCAATAGAGTCCGTCTCACATGAAAAGGCCGACGAACTAGCAAGGAAAGGAGCAGGCAATAGAGAACTGAACCCGGATAATACAATAGGGGTCCCTCTGACAACTATTAAAACAATAATCAATGAAAAGATGCGACAGGAGTTCAATAACTACTGGACGAATCTAGACACGTGCAAAGTGGCTAGATCTGTAATAACCAAACCGAGTAACAACACAGCAAAAAGAGCTCTTAACTCAAGCAGAACACAATTGAGATCGATGGTGGGACTTTTAACAGGGCACATCAATCTCAACAAACATTCGTTCAGACTCGGGATAGCTGATACAACAATCTGTGCCAACTGTGAAGAGGAGGAGGAAGATATAGAACACTTCCTCTGTCACTGCCCTGCTACAGCGAGGCTAAGGCTGATAATTCTGGGATCTCCAAGGATTCCGGATATTACACACCTCAGTAAGAAAGGAATCAGGGATATATTGGAGTTCGCCAGACGAACACTACGATTCCCCGATCACTATACGATATAGTTTCCCGTTGATACTACCCATGATCCCTAGACCTAAATCCTCTCAACACATAATTCCCAAAACACAACACTATTCCCTACAGTTACATAGATGAGGGGAACACAACGGGCCCAATGGAGGCCTAAGTGAAGAGCATAAACTCACCCTCTTAAACTAACCAACCAACCATAGACAGACTTTAGTTCGTTAGGTTTTATTTGCCATTGTTTTTTTCCATGTCGATATGGAATCAACTGTCCTTTGCAGTTTTTCTGTTACTTCCTGTATGGTTTCTCCCACGGCAAGTACAGCTGGCTACGGTTATTTCTTGGCTTTGTGGTAAGTCATTTGTATATAGGAGGTATAAGATAGGACCTAATACAATTCCTTACGGTATACCAGCCTTTATTACTTTAAGTATTGAGTACTTTTCGTCTTGTTTTACTCTAAATAATCTTTGTTCAATGTAGGATTTTAATATTTGACTAAATTGCTTTGGCAGGTACCTTTGCAGCTTGTGTATGAACCCTTTATGCCACACTTTGTCGAAGGCCTGTGAAACACCTAAGAAGATAGCTGATTTCTATAAGGTCTGTTATTCTATGTACCTGGACAATAGCTGAGTGCCTATTCCAGAATCCGAATTGGTGATTTGGTATTAATTGTTTTTCTTTTATAATCGGATGCAGTCGCTTTATCAACATTTTTTCCAAGATTTTATATAGCACAGGCAGCAGGGAAATAGTACGATATAAAGTTACTTAACTTGGTACTTTACCTGGCTTTGACCCCATAATTACCTCAGTGACTTTCCACATTCGCGGTACGTATCTTAATCGAAATGCATTTGTAATTTGAGCTAGCTTTGCTAAACCTTTCTTCGGGAAGTGCTTAAGGATTCCTCCTGTGACTGAATCAAACCCTGGGGATTTTTTTTTTGGATTAATGTTCTCTTTTATTGTTTTGGCTATTTATTTCGATGTTACCAGCCTCGTCCTCACTTATTTCTTCCGTATCTTGTATTTCTCTATCTTCAAATGGGCAGAAAGCTTTCTCAAGATACTCGGCAAACAAGGACGCTTTCTGTTGGTTGGTTTTCACCCAGAGTGGCTTTCCAGAGTGAGTAATCGGTGCTATTGTCATTTGTCAGTTTTTTATTTTCTGAGCTTATTATTTAGATTATTGAGCCTGGATTTAACAGCTGGCGCTCTTGTTTATTACCAGCGCTTCCCAGCTTTTCTTTTTTCTAGGACGATGTCAAGAATACTTTTAGGATATGTATTCCTTTTTAATTTCGGTTTTGTTTCGGGGTTGCAGCCCATGCCGATTTTTGTACATTAGAGGTAAAAGTGTACACTTCATCGCCTAGATCCTCTTTTGTTTCTATCGGTTGGGAGAATTGGAGACACAGTTCCAAATTCTGCCCGAAGTAGTCCCAATCAATTCTTCTATTCACCAGTCACGGATTGTTTTGTCTCAAAGTGATTTTTTCGCTAAATCTTAAGAGTACTGGGGAGTAATTAGAGCTAATATCAGGCCCTTCTTCCACTTTTATAGTATTCGTGGATATACTCTTAATTACAAAGAAGTCTATAACATCTGGAATTTTATTCCTATCTGTGGGCCAGAAAGTAGGATTTCCTGTTGAGAGATATTTAGCGTTATTTTCTGTTATAGCTTTAAGAAGTTCTCTTCCTCTTGTCTTAGTTAATTTTGATCCCCAGTACTGTTTTTTAGCGTTGAAGTCGCCGCCTATTATATATCGACTTCCAAATATTTGAAGAAGATTTACAAAATCATTTTGCTTTAGCTTATATTTAGGAGCAGAATACGCTGCTGCTATCGTTATTAAGCCACTTTCGATTCTTACTTTTACAGAAGTAGCTTGTATTTCACGAGTGAAATCATAGTGATTAATAGTATCTTTAATAATAACGGCAGTTCCTCCTTTTGCTATATTATGGGGATGATGAGTATGGTATATTTTATATCCTTGCATGTTGATGGAAGTATTACTTTTAAGGTGTGTCTCTGTGACAAGGCATATATCTATATTTTCAACGTCAAGAGTCACTTGTAATTCTTCTTTGCGATTCTCAAGGACATTGACGTTCCATTCTAAGATTTGTAAGTCTTTCATTATTATTATTTTTTAGCTACAGCCTTTTTGTTACTGTTTTGTTTCTCAAGCAATGTTAGTCTTTTCAGTATTACCTTATTTCATTTATGCATATCTTCCATTCTGGTGAGAATTCTCTGCAATAATATAACTTTTATTTCATAGATTTGTTTGATATCTTCATCGTGGCCAAATGTAAGCATAAATATCGGTAGTAGTTCTTTGCTATTATATTTTAGTTTGTTAGTGGCTTCTAGTATTTTCTAGCTATTTTTCTTCAGGCCTGAGACTATACTCTCGAGTGTGCACGAAGGATGCAATTTTTTAGCGATCACCTTTATTGGCCTCGTTTATTTATTTTCATATGTATACCATTGTTCTTTTTTTTGGTTAAGTAACTTTTTTTTCTTTTCTCTGGTTGAGTTTTTATCTGTGTTTGATAAGCTCGATTTTTGAGATGAAATTTTGGGGAACGTATTCATGTTACGCTTCTTGTTTTTCTTCCCCTTGTTATGACACCATTCTGTCTTTTTCTGCAGTTCATATTTCATCACTAGATTACTCCACAGCGGTATTACCTTCCTTATTTTATTTATTAATCTGCTCTCTCAAGGCTTGCAACTCAAGCCTTATTTGATTAACTAAGCAAGCCTTCATTGAGTTGCTTGAATCCTTCTCTTTCCACATAGACTCACCCACTAGCGTTTCTTTTGCTGAGTGAGATGGTGGAGTTCTTTTTATTTTTTTTTACTTTTTACGAATGGATTATTAAGCAATAAATGGTCCCCCCAGAATCCATGGGAGGGGCCCCACAAAGAGGGTGGGTTTACCAGTTTACCTGGCTTACCACCTGGGGGTATTTAAATTGATTGTTTTGCTCATTGCCATTTTTTTGTAACTGAATTTGTTTTAGTGGCTACGAGTAGATCAGTAATTCCTACACGCAGACACCCTACCAGGAAGACCGGGTCATTTGTTTTACTTTTGTACCATTTCATCAAGTTTTCATCTCCGCTTTGAGGATTTTATTCGCCTCGTACGACAGGCATTTAGGGCTATTCTTTCCCCAACCCTGAAGGAGGTAGAAACACACAATACTCACATTATAAAAATAAACGTATTTTTTTTTTTCGTGGGTAGGTGAAAATCTTCATAGACACTATGAGGACCTGCAGCGCATGCTCATTCATAGTAGTGAGATCTTTACTCACTAAAATACATACCTTCTTCTTGTTGACTGCAATTAAGTTACTTTATTTAGTAGTTTGAGTTTCGAAGAATATTCGCGTTGGATAGATAACTTTCCAGCAAAAGCACCCGCTGATGCCGACATTACGTGCGTTTACTCTTTATTGTGGTAAATCGAACGGTTTCGTTCTTTTACGTCGGTGCACAAGGTTTGTCACGTCCAGAATTCGGAGTATGGAATACGGAGTTTGCGAGTAAAGCTTGTTATTTCGTCTACCACGGTCTCTGTGGATGTCATTGTTCCTAATATAACATGAAGCATTCATGATTGCTCTTAGCACTTCGTTTTGGAATTTGTATACCATACATCCATATAGGTTTTAGCATTTATTTATATAAAAGCAAGTAGCCAATACATTTGTCTGAATCTATTTTCGAGCTAGTTGCGTTTCTTTTTAACGTGCGGCTTCCATTTAAGTATCTAGTGTCATTAATAGATATTTTAGCTCGTTTGCATACGGTATTTGTACCAAGTTAATGAAAGTAGGACTGTTGTTTATTTTTCTGTAAGTTAAATTAACATGCGTTGATTTGGTCTCGTTAAGAACAATGCGACAAATCTTTGCCCATTCGCAATTTTATCCAAAGCTCGTTGGAGCTTTTTAGTTGCTGGCTTGACTGAATTTTCCGTTGCCAGTACAGCCGTACTGTCCTTGAACGTGGTTATAATGGTGCCTTCTTCTTGAGGTACATATGTCTCGAGTGTAAAATAGGAACAAGACCGGACCAAGAACACTTCCCTAAGGAATTCCGCAGCGATTTCCTTAAATTCTGAGCATTCGGTTCCTTGTTTAACATGGAAAAATCTGTCCGCAAGGTAGGATTCTAAAATTTTGTATAACTGTTCACAAGAACCTGCTTTAACTTATACTTCAATCCTTCGTGGCATACCTTGTCGAAGGCTTGCGAGACGTCAAGGAACATATCTTTTTCCCATCTACCTTTTTTTTTAATTTAATTGGTTATTCTATAAACCTGGTCAATTGTAGAATGCTTGATTCTGAAGCCGAATTGATGATCAGAAATTAAACGTCTTTCTTCAATGACCGCTTGTAGGCGCTTCAATAGGGGTTTTTTTCAAATACCTTCGATATTATCCGCAGGTGTGATATCGGTCTATACGATTGTGTAGGGATTTTCCCGGTTTTGGAACCATTATAACGTCGGCGACTTTCCATTGTCTTGGAACGTATAGCAGTCTCAACGAAGCATTTATAAGATAGAGCTTTCTTTGGTAATTTCTGGAGGATCTGTCCTGTTATTAAATCATATCCAGGAGCCTTGTTATTTGTCAGTTTTTATTTTTCCTGGCAAAGTTCAGCCAACAACACACTTTTTATTTTAAAGTTGTAAGGTGTCCTAATCGTACCACCAAGATCCTCTATCAATGCCTGTCCGTCAAATGGCTTAAACATTTCTTCTAGGTCCTCGGCAAATAAATCCGCCTTTTCTTTGTCTCCTTTTGCCCATTCGCCATTGTTTTTTCTTATTGGTGGCGAATGCATTTGGACTTTTGAAATCGCTTTTTTGAGTTTACTACGTAGGTGGTTCGAATAAGTTTTATGCGCGGGATTGTTGCTTGCCAACTTTTGCGTACCTCTCCTCTTTTATCAAATCAATTCTTTTATTTCCGGCGGGTATCTACTTTCTCTATTTACAACTTATTTCCTCCCACAGGGTGTGTTGTTCCGAGCGGCAATAAATCTTTTGACTTCATCTTCTATTTCGTACTGTCTTCTATTCAAGTCAGGCATTTTTACTGTATCGGATGGCCAATATGTCGGTTTCCCCGTTGAAAAGAAGTCAACACCAAATTGCACGCCGGCTTCGTAAAGTAGTCTGTCTTTCAGTGAATTGCATCTTGAACCCCAAAAGCTGTGTTTCGCATTGAAATCACCACCAATAATAAAATTTGGTCCAAGTGAGTTAAATAGATTCATAAAGTGCGTCGCGAAGGACAATAAATTGACGCGATATTGTAGTGTGAGTGTTTACCTTTTACGCGAACTGTACTTATCTGCATCGTATCGAGCTGTATACCGCTTTGCTTATTTTCTTTCGATGCGGCTTGCGCATACGTTTGAACATCAACATGGCGACTTTTCCTTTGAAAATTTCTCTTGTTTATCTTTCATCTTTTCCTTTACGGGTCTATATTCTTTCGATGCCTTTCCTTTAGCGATTCCACGTGTATCCCTAGTTGGTTTTGGGTCGGGCGTAAAGTTTGTTTTAAACGTATGGCGCCGTTTTTGGGGCTCTTTGGCCACTTCGCAACCTCAATACTCGTAGTTCCCTGGGTGCTTACCTTTGCAATTTGTGCAAGCAGACTCCAGCGACTTGCACAAACTGCAAAAATAAAAATCATGATTTAATTCTTACTTTTGATTCTTACAAATCGTAGCAGTTACTGTAGCTTTCACATCATGAATTTTGGAAAATTATCTACGTACATATCTACATATATATGTATGTATTTACATGTACATATCTACATATATACTTAATTATTTTAGACACCGAACGGAAGATTTTTCACACAATAGAATGATTGTTAGTTACATGCATCCATGAAGGAAGTGAATCTTAATTTGAATCCTAATCTTAATTTCAGTTTAAAGGTAGTGGTGTCATCATAGTGCATAGTTTTTAAACTTAAGTAAACGAAACTCTACCACGAAACGTTTATCGTGGCCCAATCATTTTCACCTTCTTTGCCGATTCTATCAACTACCGGAAATAGGAGCAAATAATCAGTACATACAAAATAATTTAAAAGTGATGATTCATTCCTCGTTTGTTTAACGAAAACAAATACCACGTTGCCAGTTCTTTAAAAAGAAAAGCACTGAGTAACCATCTTGTCTGATAAGTTATACAGCGCTACCTTTTAACGACGTGCAATTGCACTGATTATTGTTTTCAATTACAAGAAAATATATTGTTTGTCTTGCGATTCCTCGGAATCATTACACAATAAAAAAAAATCACAAAAAAGTGTTGTTGACGTACGTCGCGTCCATACTCTGTTTCAAGGTTATCTTTTATGCTTTTTAAAAACGACTTGTGGCACAAAGAACGAGTTCCATTGAGATGATATACAATCAGAATATTTTGACAATATATTTATTTAATGTGGATACGGTTTCATATGGAATGCAAAAAAAAGAAAAAAAAACAGCATGTAATAAAATGTTTGCTGACGTAACAATCATTGATTCTACTGTCGTCATAGTTTACCTTTGTTTTTTTTCATCTGCATGCCTTGTCTCCATCGGCAAACATACACAATATAACCAATGGTACTACCGTGTACCCATTAGACCCACTAAATGCTAAATAATCAGGTTTTATATAGTATACTTATGTCGACGGCGCACAACTTCCACATGCTAGACAACTAGTTTGCACCGTAACAGGTCGTGGAGTTGGCTTTTTAGCTAACACGTCTTACAGTCAGATCAATCGGTTATTGGTGTAGTATGACATATTAAGATATACCTATAATTATCAATAATATATATAATAGTTGCAGTCGATCTTAAAATAAAGTGCACGACTAAGTCGCACGTACTTGCATCTACATGCTGTTTATCTGCAAAAACTCAGATTTGAAATTTAAGCAAAATTTAAGAAAAAATCATTTAAATTCGAAAAAACAAATTATAAAAGTTTTCCAAAACTTGCAGATATCAAATATTGCTTAAATATCGATTTTGAATAAAATTGCTCGTATTTGAAAAGGAGCCAATTACCTAAATTGGCCAATAAGTAAAGTAGCGTTATGAATATGCATTTTCTGTCAAAAAACGTGGTACGCTACCTGTTAGCATACACCAACCTTAACTCAAATATGACATTTAATCAGTCATTAGAGCTGTTTTCGAACAAATCGAGTTTTTTCAAAATCTTTGGGGTCAGAATGAAAAATCCAACTTCGCCTTGAATCATGAACCCAATGACCCCAGATATGAAGTTTGAAGAAGCCGTTTAGGCTGCAGTCGGCCTTACATACAGACATGCATAGAGACAGAATTGAGAGACCCACTTTTTGAGTTTTTCTATTATAGTAATGTCAAATTTTATCACAAATTCGAGATCGAAAGTTTCCATGAAACCAATACTTGCCCTTATAGGTGAAAGTAAAAAGAGAACTAGAAACTGGAAAATCTTTGAAGGAGGAGGTGGTCTTGGTGGTAGGGCTGCACTTGATTAAGCGCATACTCTTTCTAATGATATTTAAAGAAAAGATTAAGCGTACACGGGTATAATTTTTCGTTGGTGTCTACTCACACAAGTAGCGCTCATCCTGTTCATTTGGGTTATATTTACAGTATACTACAATCTCATCAATTAAAATAAAGTGCACGACTGGTCGCACGTACTTACACCTACATATGGGTTGTTTGCACATTACTATTATTTCAAATTTAAGCGAAATTGTTATAATATAATTTTTGGAACTTTTTTGACAATTGTTCAAAACTTGGTATGCCATATATGTACTTGAATAGGGCAAATATTGCTTAGATTTAAAATTTTAACTTTAGTGAAATATGCCCAATTCAATCCAAATACTAAATTTAAACCAAATCGTTTGTTTTGTTTTCGAGAAAATAATTTTTTTTCAAAAATAGTAAAGTAGCGTTAATTTTGTGGTCAGAATGAGAATTCCGATTTCTCCTCAAATTGTGACCCCATAGATCCCGGATATGAAGTTTAAAGAAAATTCATTCAGCCGTTTAGGCTCTCCATCGCACACAAATACATACATACATGCAGACACAATTGAGAGACACACTTGTTGAGATTTTCTATTATAGTAATGTCAAGTTTGGACCAAATCTCGAGATCGAACATTTTCAGGAAACCAATATTGCCCCAATAGGTTGCAAGTAATAAAAATAATATATATCGGTCCGTTGATAGAAAAGAAACTGCTAATGAACTATCACGGAATACCAAGCCTTAAAAGCTACCGGAGAGAAGACTATACCGACCATGCATGTCGAAAGACCAACCATGATTGAAGAACAAACAAAAAATAAGTTCGTTTGCTAAGTTTCTTAATTTTATTAAAAATGTTTCTTAGTCATTGTAAATAAGTAAATAATAAAATAATGAAATGAATAAAGAACTCTAGTAAGGTAGGTCGAAAGACATAGTTGTAAGCATTAGGTTTAACTTAGAGGGCCCGCATAGGGCCAGTAAGTTAGAATAACACAGTTAAGTTATTTAAGCTAGTTTTAAACGTTTTTTTGTCTAGCATATAAGTTGTAATGAATTGAAAATAAAAATGCATTAAAAAACAAACAAAAAAAAACTACCATGATTGACTGCCAGATATGAGAGACTACCATGTTTGAATACCTAGGCTACTAACAACTCATGTCCAAGCACTACAAGAGGCTACTAGAGACGAGAGACTGCCAGAGTATCAACAATGACAATATGAATGCATGACCTTGAAATGATCCACCACTTTAACTAGAATCGGTGACTATGAAATATTTTAAGGATATTCTGGCCTAACTATTATATGTACCTACATATCTCTAAAGATAGCTTTTACTAGAAAATAGGTCAGGAAGCAATGGGAGTAAAAATATGATCACCTATTTCAAAGTGGCGACATTTTCATTAACTACGCAATGGAATGGAATCTAGATTAGCAGAAAATAAGAAGAGAAATGACACCAAGTGGAGATAATTAAATTACATTGCTAGAAACTTTACTCATTGTGCTCAAAACGTAGGCACCTTAAATGCACTTTGTAAAGGGTGGTTAAATTTTAAGGGCCGACGTTGAATGTGAATCACACCTAAACGTCAAGTTTTTTTCTGCATTTCATTTGACATTTCTCAATTTCAGACTAACTCAATTTGAACAATGGAAAGATACACAATCGAGCAACGCGTTAAAGTTATTCAGGCTTATTATGAAAATGGGCGTTCAAATCAAAATGCATATCGTGCATTTCGTGATTCTTTCGGTCAATTTAATCGTCCAAATGTGCGTACAATCGGAAAAATCGTGCAAAAATTTGTGCAAACCGGGTCTGTAGGAGATGTGGAAACACCAGTGCATGCTCGTACAGCTCGTACTGCAGAAAATATTGCTGCTGTTCGCAATAGTGTGGCTGAAGAGCCGTCCACCTCAACTCGTCGTCGTGCCCAACAATTGCACCTCTCACGCTCGTCGTTGATGAACATTATGCATAAAGACTTGCATTTACGCGCTTACAAGGTGCAATTGACTCAAGAACTAAAGCCTCTTGACCATTTCAAGCGTCGTCAATGGTCACAATGGTGGCAAGAAATGGCAACAGTGGATGATCAATTTTCGAAGAAAATCATCTTCAGTGATGAGGCACATTTTCAGGGATTCGTCAATAAGCAGAATTGCCGCATTTTGGCGAATGATAATCCAAGAGTGATTGTCGAAAAACCAATGCACCCACAAAGAGTGACTGTTTGGTGCGGTTTATGGGCTGGTGGCATCATCGGGCCGTATTTTTTAAAAAATGAGGCCGGTCAGGCAGTTACTGTGAATGGTGTTCGCTATCGTGAGATGATAACGAACTTTTATGGCCCGAATTGGAAGATATGAATGTGGACGATATGTGGTTTCAACAGGATGGTGCCACTTGCCACACAGCTAACGAAACAATGGCTCTTTTGCGCGACAAATTCAATGGCCGTGTTATCTCACGTGGTGGCGATGTCAATTGGCCGCCAAGATCATGTTATTTGACACCGTTGGACTTCTTTCTTTGGGGTTATTTGAAAGAAAAGGTGTACGTCGATAAGCCAGCAACAATTCAAGAGCTAAAGGATGAGATAATTCGGCACATTAACGGCATAGAACCTCAATTATGCCTCAGCGTCATCGAAAATTTGGACCATCGGACGGAGGTGTGCCGCCGATGTCGCGGCGGCCATTTGGCCGATATTTTGTTCCATACATAATTGAACCATACCAATATTATCATAATAAAAAGAAATGACAGTAATTTCCTAAATAATTTGTGTTTTATTCAAAATCAACATCGGCCCTTAAAACTTAACCACCCTTTATAAGAGATGTAAAATTCAAGTACAAGTACAAGTATAAGTACAATTACCTCGTACTTATTTTTTTTTTTAGTACAAGTACAATTCCTTGGTACTTTTACTTAAAAATTTCTTCTAAAGAATTGTAAGTACAAGTACAATTCCCGGTACTGGTACTTGCAATTTTTAAGTAAAAGTACCAAGGAATTGTACTTGTACGTAAAAAACAAATAAGTACGAGGTAATTGTACCTACTTACGTTGTACTTCAGTACCAAATTACTTAATTACTTTACAGGTCTGCTTTATATACTGCATAGGCTTCTTACCAAATCATCAAAGGTTAATTTATCAGTATCAATCGCTTAAAATCTGTCCGGTTACTTAAAGGAAATTGCAAAAAAAAAATTCCCATACAGTGTTGCCATAATTAAACTTTGTGTAGATTATTGATAGGACTGTTTTTATACTCTATTCTACTATGGTATATCAATTTCAAAGTTTGTAACATAGAAATCCCTAGATTCCTAAGTGAAACGAGTATACATACATACTCGTACATATGTACTACATATGTAGTAATTTTATTTTATTTTTTTTTTCTATTTTGTAATTTATATTTTCTTGGTAAATAATAATATGTAAGATTAGTTCGTAGAATAGTTTTTAGGCCGAAAGGCAATATGTTATATGGATATAGTTAAGTTTAGAGCGCCCGCTAAGGACCAGTAAACTAGAATAAGAAACCTGTTAATTTTTTTAAAGTTAGATTTAGTCATTTTTGTCTAGTATGTAAGTTTAATAAAGATAATAAAAAAAAAAATTAATTGAAAAAAAAGAAAAGTTTGAAGTTTAGGCTACAGTTTAATACCCCATATATTGAGGCACAATTCTTTCGTATGACGTAACACGTAATTTTTCTTCTTACGAATACCTTCCTGTTCAGGAACATATGAGACAGTTCAGACTCAGTTTCAATACGTTCTAGAAATCTCTCCTTATCAGTGATGTCAAGCAATGCGTTTATAAAGAAAATAACTACATACAATGACAATGACACACAATGACTTCGAAGAGTTTTCTCTTTCGATGTAACTGCAAAAACGAAACCTATTGCCAGTTTATATATAGCCAGAAATGGACCATTTTCATACTTTCCACAAAAAGTCCGTGTCTTTAAAAGCTGTATTCTATTGGGCCTCGGAAAGTACATGTACTTGCGAATATACACTGCAGGCCAAAAATTGTAGACTTACCTAGGCAACTGATTTCATTCATGCATGGAGATTGAATTTTATGAACTACATTGGGTTTTTTTTACCTAAATTTCTACCTCAACAATACACAACATCTTCAGATAATAAAATTCGGATTTTACACCCACGTTTTTGAATAGTGGGGGTTTTGTTTGCAAATGTGGGAAAAATAGCTTTTGAGAAGTGTTTAGGTTTTTCATAATTATTCAATTTTATGACTTTTGGTTGTCGATTTAGCACTTGTTTATGACTCCTTACATCAAAAGGGTTCTCAATCCCAAAATTTGTCGACCAGGATTGCAAGGATCTTAAAGTAGAAACACAATGTGGGGCTCGCGCTTTGACAGAATGAGTAGAATCAATAGGATCTTATGGGGTAACACCAAATGTGACCTCAGGCGTTTGGTCGGTTTTTGATCGTAAATATCGTAAGCGCCACCTCGACGTCGGAGTAGAGCTACTCACTACTATTGTCGCGCTTTTTGAGAGCTCACAGCTGTTTTGGATTGACATCATTCTATGGCTTGTTCGATTTTAGCAAACAAGGTAAGTCATGGTGTCGTGTATGTACTCCGAATTGTTAGCATTTAATATGTAAGAAATTTTAATTGCTAATTAATGTGTTCTTAACACAAATTAATTAGTATGCAGAGTTAGAGTATGCAGAGCTGTTTATATTTGTATTTTCTTATTCATACACATTTGATTGTGAAGTTTTTTCTTAAATTTGTGTTTCTTAATCAAACCATAAACATAAAAAGAGTACATTTCTGTTCTCTTTCTGCCGCGAAATCGTGTGTGGGAAATTTAAGAGAACAGAACATAATTCTGTCATATTCCTAACCCCTCAAAGCCCGAACGTCTTGAGGCCACATTTAGTGTTTTAAATTTTGAGGTCGGGCGTCGTAAGTCGGTAGAAAGCCTGTCAAACGCGCGAACCCGCGAGCGCCACATTGTGTTTTGCCCATTACATAAAAGCCACACTTTGAAGTCGTAAGAATTTATTTGAGATTCTTCACGTCTTGAGTAAATAACTCGTTAAAATTAGGAAAAGTCGCGGAAACCACAATCGAGAAACGGTCTGAAATCATCACCCTTCCTACAGAAGACAAATCGCAACGGGAAGTTGCTTCGCAGTTGAAGGTATCAGCTCAAACTGGAATGGATAAACTACGGTCAGGATGGCCTAGAGCTACAACTGCACCCGAGGATCGGCTAATAGTCACTACAAGCAAACGAAGTAGACGAATCCCTGCTGCGACCACAAAACAAGCAGAAAAGGTTAGAATGGGCCGAAAAGCATAAAGACTAGACGGAAGAAGATTACAACAAAGTTTTGTGGAGCGATGAATACAAGTTCGAGGTATTTGGCACAAAACGGAAAGTTTTCGTTCGACGCAGCGCTGAACAAAAGACTGTATGGTTCTTACCGTCGAGCATGGCGGTTCTGTCATTGTCTGGGGATGTTTCTCTTCAAGTGGAATAGGAGATCTGGATGGAGTGATTGGAAAAATGAATAAGGAGGCATACAAAACAATATTGGAAGAAAACGATGTGACCTCTGGACTAAGATTAATTGGTGAAGGATTCGTATTTCAACAGGACATCGACCCTAAACACACGCCAAGACTTTGTCAGGACTACCTGAAACAGAGGGAAGATGAAGAAATCTTACAAATCATGATATGGTCCGGGATCAATGCCCATCATCAAAATCTGCGTTGGATTACGGTTTAAATCATTTGTTCTTCCTTTTAATAAATTCCTTTATGTTAAGAACAAAATGGAAATATTTTTCTTCTTATTTTGGTTTCAAACATGTCCCACGTTAATTTTACATGATTATTATTCTACTAGAGTTTTCTTCGATGTTAGATTTTGTTTTTCCTTCGAGCACCGAGGGCGGCCTCAAACTTTTAACCTGCAGTGTATTTTGAATGGAATGTACTTTTTCTCACCAGTGGTACAACCTTGCCATAATTGTATTATATTCTTGCGTTTTTTAGACTGTCAGTTTTCTGACAAAAACTTTCATAATTTTAGCAAGGAATATCTTTTTTACAAACTCTAAAACCGTTACTTTTTTAGCAAAGATTACCACCGGTTTTATCTTTTTTGTAATGTAGTCTCTCTAGAGATTGCGCAAGACGCACGCGACGCTCACGACGTTGGGTCAATTTCAACTTGTTACGCAGCCAAATGTCAGTTTCGTGCTCACATCTATTTGTTCTTGGTGGAAAGATTTTAATTCGCATATTTCAAAATTTTAATGATGAGAAACTGATCAAATTGGACTAAAATATATTAAAATAGTTAATAAAGCAAGCAATAAAGAGTACATACAACATGAATTCAATAGCAAGCAAGTGGATGGAACATTAACCCCTTGTTGTCCAAGCAATTAAAAAAGCAGTATTAGATTAATTTTTTTTGATATTTTTTGATTAAGGAGTGTTATTAGAAGGAAAATTCGTGTTTTGATTTCTGAAGGACTCTCAAGGTCGAATACTGATGATGGTACTCAAAAGTACCGTTGGGCTGTCGGAATACATTTTTTTGACAATATATATTTATATTCTTTTGGTGACGAAGTTGTTATAAATTAAAAAAAATAGTTTTATTTGTTAATTATGTTTACTTTATTATTATTTAGCTATTTATTACGTCAAACACCAAAATCAACTAAAATAGATCTCTTCAAAGCCTAACGTGCTGTCAAAAAAATACCGTTAAAACTGTTAAAAAGACCAATCCAAGTAAACATGCAACACAAAACATGAAGATAATATGGTACTTAAAAGTACCATAGGTCGCAAGTAACAAAATATTTTCGTCTATAGGTTTTATTTGAACTTTAACATAGTGATACTTTTAAGTACCGTCGGACGACAAAGGGTTACGTGTAGTGTGGGTCGCGGCCGTCAAGATTGCCTCCAACATCGCCAACGTCGTTGATATTTAAATTCGTCTGCATCTGCGTCGCGTCTGTCGTGAGCGTTGAGATTGCTCCCAGAATTTTTTTTTTTAATTTTTCTTTGCATTAAAAAGTACGTAAATGTCATCTATAAAAGAGACAGAAATATTTTTGCGCGAATGAAATCAATAGAATTTGTAACGAAACAAACCTAGGGTGCGTTTCAAGCTTAGACTGTTAAACTATCTAAAGGGGGTTAATTACATACAATAATGTAATAATTGGAATTTACTTAAACAAGGTCATAAGACCAAATTTCTACACGTTGTAGGTAATGCAGTGCATAGGTACACATCTGCAATATAAGTAATAATATACTTGAACAACGTCATAATAGAAGAAATTTATACACTACGTGCAATAAGTGTATATTGTCAATTATAATTCATGTTGTATACCCCCTTAATAGACCAATTTTCTACTCACAATATGTTAAATTATATTGGAGGGTCTATACCTGGCTTAACATTGCAAAAGCAATAAAATTGACAATATACTTGAATACCGTCATAATGCAATGCAAAAAAAGTACTGGAGACGAACAGTTTATAAAATATTGACGAAACTGTGTACAGATGAAATAGGTTCACTTGATTTGGCTTCGTAATAAAGGCGGATAATCTACTCAAGAGTCAATTTAAATATATTCTTATTACACTATTTGCTTTATTCTCATTCATCAAGAAAATGCGATGTCAAAAATACAAAAAGGGAGCCACAAAAAACCTATTCGAACACTGTGACGTCAGAGAGAATTTGATGGTTATGATTAATCGCACCTTACATTCGTATGATAATGTAGTTCGGTATGAATTGCACTCAATTTCCCACCACCCAACTTATTAACAAAATCAAAGGTTAAAGTTACATTTTGATTTTGGCAACAATTGAAATATTCAATAGCCTACCTGAAGTATCTGCCAATTGTTAGACACACTTCGTGGATTGAGGGTGCCGGCTTTTTTCAGGTTTTCTCGGGAAAACAAATTCCGAGCTGCGTTCTTCTTCGACAAGTGGAATACGAATCACAGTTTATCACAACAAATAGAAAACTATACAGACCGTACGATAAGACACTAAATTGCACGAAACATACTAGAGCATGGGACTTTTATTTATTTGCTTATTGCTTTTTGATTCACTTCTTTATTACCTTCGGCGGTGTTTTTCATCATGACTATCGCACGGCAGACAGTAGCAATCGATGTTGATACAGATTTATGGGGTCTGTTTTGAAAATTACTCTTTAACAAGGCAGAAACCAGGCGAGCGTTGTCTTTTATAGCTATACATGTAGTTCAAGTCAACTATGGCCATACCAACGTCCAAAGTCATGTCACTCGCACGAGATAACTTTTAGGACTCAAACGAAAATTGATTCGCTTTGCAAATGTTTGACGTTTCCAGCAAGTACTTTCTTGCTCTTTCTCTTTGAAGGGGGTGGTATGATTTACAATTTAAAATTTTTTCTTATCAATAAATGTCAACGGGAATGTTGATTATAAAACAACGGCGGACGAAAAAGAGCACATGAAGTTTATGTTGCTAAGGTGATAGCAGGGCACGCACAGGCGTTGCGTGTTGTGTTCAGTTTTACATCCGTAGGTTTGTTCGATATTACAATGGGAGCACCATTCGTTTTCCCAGAGTAGTATTGCCACTATAATACTTTCGTACCAAAAGTGATACTTTCTTCTCAGTGGTGCTGTGATAGTTTATTTTTGAAATTAAGGTATTTTTTTTAAAAATAAATAATGGTAGCACTTATATTCACACAGGTGCAAAAATAAATAATTGTGAATCAGAATGTATTGATTGTTTAATTGCTTACGTATTAGATAGTTTGATTCCAATTTGGACATAAATGAAATCAGAAGCAAAAGATTTGCACTGCCACTAAAGATTGAAACAAATTTTGTTCCAATCGTTTTTCAACAGTTATATCCAATATGCTTTTATATGGTTTAACTTTTGACGAAAATAAAAGCAATGATTGGACGGCAAATACAAGTAATATTCTCTCTATTTATTTTAGTTTGTATACAAAGTCAGTATTGCAAGTTCATAATATTAAAAAAAATCAGAGAAAGTAATGAAACAACAACTTTAGTACTACAATAGCGAATAAAATAAGACATTTGTTATACACATACATAATTTGTATGTTTATTACAATGAAATTCTTCATTTTAAATAAAATTAATTTTAAATTACATACCGGAAATCATGTCAAAAACATACTTTATCACAAATATTATAAATGTATACCAAATATTTAATTAAAATAAAATTTAAAACTGTCATCTTGAATTCAGATTTGCACAATTGTACACACCTTACAAAACTATTAATAACCATTACTGTATATATATGTATATGTTATTTTTGTCTTTACTTCTATTAATTATTGTATATACCTATTAGGTCTTCAAACTCATGTAATTGAGCATAAATATATAAATAAAGTAAAGAATATGGCAATCATCACTTCATCACTTTTTGCAAAATAAAAAATTTGTTTTCCTATTTTCGGAAAAGTGGTAACACTATAATGGGAATTCATTAAAACAAGGCCTGTTCACATTTGACAGTACTAAATTATTTTTCCTAGTAAAAATTTGACAATTTGTGTTAATTCAAAGGCTGCCTTATACTTAACATTGCATTGAGGGACTTCTGTTTTTTTCTTTTCAGAAGATATTTTCAATTACCAGAACCCTCATTAGACATCAGAGTCATTTGTTTCCCCATCTGTTCCTCACAACCTCACAACTTTTGAATCGTTAGACATAGAAGGTTGAAATTTGGACGAGAGTTTAGTTTTACTAACCCGCAGACGATTACAAATAAAAGTGAAAAACCAAATAAGTTTTTCAGTTTAGAGTAAAAGTACAAAAAAATTGTTTTTTTATACAATTACAACATGGACTTCAAATGAAAGGTGATGCGTTGATTTGTAGAATTCCATTATTTTTACTTCATCAGATTTTGTAATTCCTACGGAACCCTCGGCACATGAAGCACTTTCACGCTTGACGGTCTTTTATTAATGTTCTCCACCACTTAATTCAGAAACTATGTTCTTTGAAGTTTGTAAAACCCAGTGAAGAAGTGAAAGAAAAAAATATAGTGAAGAGTTAAATAATGGAGAGAGAGAGATAACGATGAGCGTTAATTCTAAATCTTTGCAAATTATAGCGAATTATATAGATATAGATATATATATATATATGAAAATACTGTGGAAAGTAATTTATTGCACATTGATGTTGAATGGGTAGGGAATGCAACCAAAAGACGACCAGCCAAGGTAAGGTGCGCGCCGAGATCTGCGTGGCTCAGTCGCTAGCGCCAACTCTGGATACCTGAGGACCTACAGTTTTAACTCAATTCCTCTTACCTGTATACGGGGGATGAGTGCAGGCGGACATCTTCTTCCCCCTTGCCCGTGGGACCGCCAATGGATTCAAACAAGATAAACCAAAACAAACCTTCAAAAGTGAAGAGTGTAGAACGACCGGACATTCCTAGCTCCAACAAAATCGATCAAGCAAAGTTAGTGGAAGAGAAAGCTTTGCTCCTCCATGCTTCGGATGAGGAATGCGTTGGAGCAATTGACCTTAATCTGGAAAATCTCTTTCTGGAATCTAGCGACACTTGCTTAATAGTCAGCTCATCCTTCTCTAATATGTCAACTTTCTTTGACAATCAAGAGATTAGGGACCAAACTACGGGATGAACTCTCGGAAGGAGAACGAAAGAGTCTCCACGACGTACGCGCCTAATTGCAGGAGCAGCCCTGTAAGGGGTGTAAGCCATTAGCTAGCCCCCCGAAGAGAACGGCTCCAGGAGCAGACAAGAGCAAGAAGGACCCAAGTCTGCGACAAGGCACTGCCAGTCAGGACGTAAGGTGACCTAATCGGAAAATCTGGAGTCAAAATCCGGTCCAACAGGAAAGACGGGACCAACCGAAAAGCTTGCAAGCTCAACGACGATTGGGATTACCCCACCGATGGGTGCGAAAGTGACCTCGGATAATGGTAGGGTGAAGATGGACACTTCTAACGTGCTGAGTCACAGCTACTCGCGTGATAAGGGCACTTCGATACCATTGCCGCTAGGCGAATGCAGCCGTACCGAGCACGTGTTGGACTTTTCATTTGTAGTTTCACGGCAGTAGTCAGGGCAGATGGCCATGATTCGGTACTAATCCATTCATCGGCCAACGCAGTAACGACTAGCCAGGAAAAAGAAAGGAAATTAGAGCACAACGAAAATAGAGTAAGCGGCTTAAGAAGCGTCATCCGGAGTCCTACATGGATGAGGAAAGGGCTGCTCTGGAAAGAGCCGGACGCATGCTGGGTCCACTAGGGAAAACAAACCCGATCTGACGGAAAGAAGGCTGTTAGCAGCGAAAAGGAACAACAACGACTTCGGCTAATAATCGACCGAGACTCTTTTGTGTCTGAGCCGGTTGCAAGCTGCCACAAAATGACCAAGACCAGTAGGATACGAAACATACCAGTCAAGGGAACTTCAACCGATTCGGGTTAGGACTCACAACCAAAACCACGAGCCGATTTCCAGACGTTCCTTGAACGCGCACAATAATACTAGAGGAAGCAGTAAAGGGCGGACTAGTTGAAGTGCAGGAAACTTTTCGGGTGGTGGAGGGAAAGCCATTTGCCATCCACCTCAGTGGCGGATACACTCAAGTCCTCGACAACCAACACGAAGATGGTTGCTAGATCCATGCGGGTCGTTTTAGAACTTCTAAAAAAGCCAAGATGGCAGTACAACCTGTGAATGCTTAGCTTCATTCACAGGTTGACAGGGGACCAATGTAGGCTGATTGAGCTGCGTATACTGAAATATCCTTTCTTTGAGCAACCGTGTGGCAATGAAGCCACGCAGCTGACTTAAGACTATTGTGAATAACACACAAGCTCCATGGGCAAATGCCGACCTTCGACTAGTCGAAAAGGAGGACCTGTTAGAATTCACGAGACCTAAAGGGCGAAACCTGATACCTGGCCCACATATTCCTAGAGAGAGGATAGACAAATTATCTCCAGCACCTTAACCCTGAGCTTTCTAGCAAACATTTTTATTTTTTTTTCATATTTCGCGCGCGCCAAAAAGAATATGAATACCTTTATACTGTTACAGGGCATGGGCATTTAAGGACAAGGGGAAGAGGAACAGAGGAGAAGCCTATGCACGTTGGCTTTAAATGTTTGAAGGTTGTAGTGATGGGGAAATACAGAGCTTGGTAGATCATTCCACATTCGTGTCGTTCGGCATATAAACGAATTCCTATATTTAACAGTACGACCGAAGTTAGGCTTTAGGGTAAACTGATGTGCATTCGAAGCATGTCGCATATTGCGGGTGAAATTTTGAAGGGGAGGAATGCAACTGGCTATTTCGCTGGAGCATTTTTTATGGAAAAAACGATAAAACAGGGAGAGACAGGAGACATTTCTCCGATGTTCTAATGAATGAATGGAATTCACAATGTCTCTATCACCTATAAGTTTTAACGCGCGATTTTATACCCTATCAAGAATGTGCACAACGGTCTTGGGTGCACCAGACCAGATATGGGCTTTATATTCTAGCTTAGGGCGAATGAATGCCTTATAAATTGAGGCCAGATGAGACGGGGTAAAATATTTCTTGCACCGTTTAAGGAATCGTACACATTTTTTTTAATACACATACCGAGAATGGCAAGTCTTTCGGTTTCAATGATGCAACTACCATCCATGGATAATGGTTGAGGGTTTTGGTTTCGCTTGAGAGACAGAAGACAGCATTGTGTTTTGGAAGCATTAAATTCCACTCGGTTGGTTGAACCCCATTTAATTATGCTGTCCAGGTCATAATTTAATGCGTTTAACATACTGTAACATAATGTAGCATAATAACTACGCCCTCGAACAGGCAACAAATTCCGAAGTGTCTTTTCATTTGAGGTTCGTGTCTGAAATTAGTCACCACAGCTCGGATAATATCACGGATAAAAGAGAACAAGAGAGAATTATAACTGCACGAAATGATTGTCATCTTGGAATTATTACATCAGAAACTTCTGCTATATAAGGACAGATGGCGATCAAAAAAAGACACAGTTGGTTTAGAACCGTGGCGAAGAGATTGGAAAAGTGATAATGGGCGAAGTTGTAATTTGGTGATAAATTGAAAGTTGAGAGTGAACAAGGAAAAGTAATTAGTTTGGATTTGTGAATTAAGTAATTGAAAGGAGATAAAGTGATTTGAGAGGAAAGAGACCTTGTAAGAAAAGAATTTGCGAAGAATAGTATAGTGTGAACTTGAATTGTTCTATAGACTAGAAAATAAAGAAATAAATTTCACAGAATATCGTTTTATCTACTCGAGCCGTAGCTTGCATATTACATTGGTGTCAGAAGCGGGATAAAACTTATTCTGTGAATAACTATTTCCGTGGTGTGAAATTGCACGATAAAAAAAAAAAAAAAAACCATTTCTGTGTGAGTTAATTAGTTGCGCAAAATGGGTCGCAAATTGGGAAAACTAACTATAATTCAACTAAAGGCAGAACTCAGTAAGCGGAATCTCGACACAACTGGGGGAAAAGATGCCCTGCTGATTCGTCTGGAAGAAGCAGTAACGCAGGAAGGTGAAAATACGCACGGCGTAGAGTTTGACGTGGAAGAGGAACCAGCAAGTACAGCAGCCGACCCGGGTATAACGAGTCTGCTCCTGCAACTTAAGTTAGTCATGGACGAACAAAAGAAAGCAATAGAAGACCAAAGGAATTCTATAGAACTTAAGCTGGACGAACAAAAGAAAGCAATGGACGAACAAAAGAAAGCAATGGACGACCAGAGGAATTCTCTAGAACTTAAGATGGACGAACAAAAGAAAGCAATGGACGAACAAAAGAATTCTCTAGATGCTCTGGGAAGCAAACTTGATGAGCAAAACAAGAACTTGGAATCCAAATTCGAAGCGATCGAAGAGAAAATCGAGAAGGTCGAGACGGAACTCGGAAAAGTCGAAACTAGATTCGATGAAAATTTTGAGAAACATGAAACTCAGTTCGGGAAAATAGAGACTCAGTTTGAAAAAGTGGATACGCAATTCGAGATAGTAGGGAAGCAAGTCGAAAATCTTGCTAAGGATCTCAGCGACGTGAAGAGACAGAAAGCACGGGAATATTCCACTGACGGTCTGAGAAGAAAGGAGATGCAGCCTCCTATCTTCGATGGTCAAACATCATGGCCAATTTATAAAAGGCAATTCGAAGCGGCCGCAATGACCAATAGCTGGGACGATGAAGAGAAGTCCATTGCACTCACACTTGCACTGAGGGGTCCAGCTGCGGAGCTTTTGCAGACCATCCCGGAAGATAAACAGCAGAACTACGACTCTCTGGTTCAAGCTATCGAGATGCGGTTTGGGGATGAACACATACAGCAGGTGTACAGGGTTCAGCTGCGTAGTCGAGTCCAGAAAAGGGGGGAAACGCTCCAACAGTTGCAAGCGGATATAGAGCGACTAGCCCATCTTTCATACCCTAAAGCCGGTGAGGAGCTTATCAACGAAATGGCGGTGGAAGCTTTTATTCAGGCCATAGAGGACAGACAACTGCAAATGGCTGTAAGGATGGCTGAAAAGCGAACACTCCCCGAGGCATTGGCATTCGCTTTGTCAATGAAGGCTGCGGACCAAGCATACCAGGGAATACACCGTGTCAGGGAAATGTCCGTCGTGGAATGCTCATCCCAGAGAACAGCCGTCATGGATGAAGACAAAGCTCGCGGAAGTCAAATCCGTTGCTGGAATTGCAACCAAACCGGACACCTACAACGGCAGTGCAGAAGTGCACCTAGACGAGGAAATTGTCCACATTGCGGAAGTAGGAGAAGCAGAGAGGAAGCATCCTGTCGGTCAGACTTCCCAAAACCAGCAGTCGGGAGATGCGTAAGGACCAACTTCGCGGGGCAGAAGTTGGTTACTGGAATCGAGGCCCCCAGGACCACCATTCAAGTTTCGCAAACCAAACGGGGTAACAAGAGCCTGACAGTGGAGGCACTAATCAACGAGAAGAAGTGCGTAGCCACCATCGACACAGGTGCCACTGCCTCCATTGTAAGAAGAGATATCGTCAAAAGCTCCTGGCTGCACAACACCAACAGCTACTGCCTGAAGACTGCAACAGGGGAAATGGCGAAGGTATTTGGAGAAGTTCGTCTTACGATTACTCTGGCGGGACTGACGTTCTCCCATGCGTTTCTGGTGGCAGATATATGCGACGAGTGCATCATCGGAGTAGACTTCATGAAAGCAAATGAAGTAATCTTGGACATCGGGATGCAAGTACTGAGGTATCGAAATGTGGAGATTCCGATGGTGTACGGAAATGAGAATGCCGTAACTCTCAGGACAGTCATCAGCAAAGACGAAGTTTTGCCGCCGGAGAGACAATCATTTGGACGAAGCTGGAAGGTGATCTTGGGAGCCACCGATTCTACATAGTAGAACCAGACCCAGAGAAGAATTCTCAAGACTACATCGTGGGAAAGACGTTAGTCGAACCAAAGAACACCATGGTTCCAGTGAGGGTTTTGAACGCAAGACCACACACTGTCAAACTAAGGCGAGGGGAGGTGACTGGAAAATGCACGCCGATTACCGCCGTCGCAACAATATCTGAACGTGATGCTCCAAAACCTCTCCCATCACCTTGGACAGCGGAAACGAGAGAGACGATTCTCCAGTCCAGTGAGCTGAATCAGGAGCAGCGAACTATGGCAGAGAATCTTATCAATGAGTACGCTGATGTATTTGCCTCACAGGACGGAGAATACGGCCGAACACACCTGGTACAACATCGAATAGACACTGGTGATACTAGACCAATTCGTCAGCCTGCTAGGCGCCTTCCATTGGCAAAGCAGACAGAAGTTGCAGAGATGGTGTCGGCAATGGAGAAAGAAGGTCTGATTAAAAGTTCCAAAAGTCCGTGGGCATCACCGGTTGTACTGGTTAAGAAGAAAGATGGCAGCACGCGGTTCTGCGTGGACTATCGGCAGCTCAATTACGTCACCAAGAAAGACAGCTACCCTCTGCCACGGATTGACGACGCGCTAGACACACTATCAGGAGCCCGATGGTTTTCCACTCTCGACTTGAAGAGTGGCTACTGGCAGGTACAGATCCATCCAGAAGACCGAGAGAAAACCGCCTTCACCGCAGGAAATGGGCTATGGCAATTCACGGTAATGCCATTCGGGCTGTGCAATGCTCCGGCGACTTTCGAGCGATTGATGGAATGTGTCCTGCAAGGGTTAACATGGAAAACCTGTTTGGTATACTTGGATGATGTCATCGTCGTAGGAAAAACGTTTGCGCAACACCGAGACAATCTAAGGGATGTGTTTCAAAGGCTTCGAAGTGCCCACCTGAAGCTCAACCCCAAGAAGTGCGCCCTGTTTAGAGCGGAAGTCAAGTACCTGGAACACATAATTTCAGCGAAAGGAGTGAGAACCGATCCGGAGAAGGTCGAAGCGGTGAAAAACTGGCCAGTCCCCAAAGACAAACACCAACTAAGGAGCTTCCTGGGCCTAGCCACCTACTACAGACGGTTCGTGAAGGATTTTGCCGGGATCGCAAAGAACCTGCACCAGTTGACGGAAAAGGGAAAACAATTCAAATGGTCAATTGAGTGCGAGAAGAGCTTCAAGGCACTTAAACAACGGCTATGCGATGCCCCGATACTGGCTTACCCCACTCCCGGGGAAACGTTCGTTGTGGATGCAGATGCTAGTAATGTCGGGGTAGGAGCCGTACTCTCCCAGGTGCATGACGGCCAAGAGAAGGTGGTTGCGTACTTCAGCAAGGTGCTCTCTAAGCCAGAAAGGAACTACTGCGTGACAAGGCGGGAACTTCTAGCTTTGATCTTGGCTACGAAGCATTTTCACAAATACCTCTACGGGAGGAAGTTCGTTCTTCGCACAGACCATGCAGCCTTAAAATGGCTATTACAGTTCAAGAGTCCTGAGGGTCAGGTCGCAAGATGGATCGAAAGGCTGCAAATCTACGACTACGAAATACAGCATCGTAAAGGAAAACTCCACTCTAATGCGGATGCACTGTCCCGGAGACCATGCAGAACGGATTGTAAACATTGTGCGCGTCAGGAAGAACGGGAGCTGGTTTCCATCCAAAGAATGAGAGCCGAACCTATCGCCGGCTGGAGCGTAGATGAGATCCGGAACGCTCAGAAGGAAGACCCGGATATCGAGCCGATTCTGGCCTGGAAGGAGAACATGGAGAAACCGGATCATCAGGACATCTCTCACAGAAGCCCGACCTTAAAGGCATATTTTGCGCAGTGGGACTCCCTCCATGTCCAAGAAGGTGTTCTGAGAAGAAAATGGGAATCCTCCGACGGAAAGTCGTTTGTAATGCAGCTTGTCGTACCGCGGACGAGGGTCAAGGAGGTGTTACAGGAAATGCATGGCGGGGCGACCGGAGGCCACTTGGGAGTGAATAAGACGCTAGAAAAGGTACGAGAACGTTTTTATTGGTTAAAAGCGAAGGAAGATATCGAAGACTGGTGCAGAAAATGCGACGTGTGTGCAGCTAGCAAGGGTCCGAGAATCAAAACTCGAGGTAAGATGCACCAATACAACGTGGGAGCACCTTTCGAACGAATCGCCATTGACATCGCAGGGCCCTTTCCGGAAACCGACAATGGTAATCGGTATATACTCGTAGTGATGGACTACTTCAGTAAGTGGCCGGAAGCGTTTCCGATCCCTAACCAGGAAGCCAGAACCGTGGCGGAGCAGATCGTCTACAATTGGGTTAGCAGATTCGGTGTGCCCTTGGAATTGCATTCTGACCAAGGGCGGAACGGAGATGTGTCAACTACTCGGAATCAAAAAGACAAGGACAACCCCGCTTCATCCACAGTCGGACGGTATGGTGGAGCGTTTCAATAGGACTTTGGACGAATATCTCTCGAAGGTCGTAGGTGACTACCAACGGGATTGGGACCGGCAGATTCCCTTGTTTTTGATGGCCTATAGAAGTGCCGTGCATAGCACTACTCGACATACGCCGTTCGAAATCTTATTTGGTGGAATAGCTCGTTTACCCAGTGAGGTGAAATTTGGATCTCCTACCAATGAGCCCAGAAATGAACAAGAGTACGTGGCGGACCTTAGGGAAAGGCTTAGGGACATACACCAAAGGACCAGAAGCCAGATTAAGATGACGAGCGACCGCATGAAGACCAGGTATGATGCCAAGGCAACAACGTCAGGATTCAAGGAAAGAGATCTGGTGTGGCTGTATAATCCCCATCGCCAAAAGGGGAAATCACCTAAATTACAGCGGAACTGGGAAGGTCCCTACAGAATAGTAACCCGCATCAACGATGTTGTCTACCGCATCCAGCGAGGACCGAGGGCCAAAATGAAAGTGGTTCATGTGGACCGACTGAGTCGATACAATGGCCGAAATGAGGATGCACTTGTTCGGGATGAACACGTCTAAGAGTGCCCCCCTCTTAGACGTGTTCATAATAGCATAATAATAACTACGCTCCTATGTCTATGCAGCAAATTCCGAAGTGACTTTCCATTCTGGCAGAATTTTGGTTCGAACTGTCCTTTCATTCGAGGTTCGTGTCTGGGACGAAGTCTCCACAGCTCATGTCAACGAAAGAGACGAATAATATCAGGGATAAAAGGGAATTATAACTGCAAGAATTATTTCTCTTGTTCCAGTGGTCGAAGAATTTGCTAGAAGTTTCTGGCTATCAGAAACTTCTGCTATATAAGGACAGATGGCGATCAAAAAAGACACAGTTGGTTTAGAACCGTGGCGAAGAGATTGGAAAAGTGATAATGGGCGAAGTTGTAATTTGGTGATAAATTGAAAGTTGAGAGTGAACAAGAAAAAGTAATTAGTTTGGATTTGTGAATTAAGTAATTGAAAGGAGATAAAGTGATTTGAGAGGAAAGAGACCTTGTAAGAAAAGAATTTGCGAAGAATAGTATAGTGTGAACTTGAATTGTTCTATAGACTAGAAAATAAAGAAATAAATTTCACAGAATATCGTTTTATCTACTCGAGCCGTAGCTTGCATATTACAATACCTTCCTTCGGATGTTGTCTGGCCAGAATGTTGAAGCCAATCCGAATTGTGTATATTGAAATTGCCCGCAATGACAATTTCAGTATGAGGATACAAGGAGACAATTCGAGTGATGGAATCGGACAACGCATCAAAGTCATCAAAAGTTGTGTTGCTGTCCGCACTAGGGCTTCTATAAATAAAGCAGTAGTGAATTATTTGCTTACGGACGGTGAATTTTAGCCATTTGAAATTAAATTCCGGGTTGGAACAGTGGCCATACTATGGTGGAACTTGGTAAGCAATATCACTACGGACATAAATGGCGAGGCCACGGTGGGGAAAGAATAATGACACTAAGTTATATCCAGGCAGTTTCAAATCAGAAGATTCTTCCACTACCTGTGTTTCACTTAATGCCAGAACAGCTGGTTTATGGGAATGGGCGTGGGCGTACATATCGAAGAAATTCGTTCGAAGCTCATAGCAAAAATTGGAAGTGGGTGAGCACTCGGAAACAGGTACGGAGATAGTGGTCTTGCTCAACCATAAATCAATGCCAATACTGAGAAGATATAATAATAAGGGTCGCATTGGTATCACCTGATGCAAGGTCAGACCTATTATTGAAAGAACTGAAAAGAAGAAAAAATAGGCGGGTGATAATTTAGATAGAAGATAGATCTTTATTTCGTATAACATTTTTACAGTTGTTACCACACATTTTACATTACAGATATATGATATTATATATACCTTTCTACTGAAATATTATTTTATGGTTATTTAAGTAGTGTTTACATTTAGAAGCTTGATTTTTATTTGATAATTTTATGTGATAATATAATTTAATGACCAAAACCCAAATAAACCTTCACCATAGCAAAGCAGCTAGTGCCAACCTTATCTATCTCATGGGTGATAGGGAATTTACATTGCCCTAGTGCAAGAGCCATGGATAACCCGTGCCAAAAAAAAGTGAGTTAAATCATAAAGATTTAATAATATATAGATTAGAAACGCAAAGTGCGGAATGTGAGAATAGAATGGGTATTGTATCTAGGAAATAGATCAGTCTTTTTCTTCTATCTGCATATAGTGACATGGACCAAACAGTGGTAAGGCCTTTCCCACAGATTATAGCAGCTGCTTATATGCCGTACGATGCGAAGGAAGGACCGCCATCTGCATTAACATGCTCCTTAGTACAGAAGGCGGAATAGGAAATATGGGATCTGTTGATGGTAGCGGCGATAACAACTCGCGCGGTGAGTTTTTGGTAGAGCTCATAATTAAAAATAACCTTATTGTTGCAAATAGAGGTAATGAACCAACATTTGTAGTTAAGAATAGACAGGAGCTTTTAGATATTACTTTAGCTAGTAAGTCCAGTACCCTATTAGTATATAAGTCGGAAGTTTCAAGGGAAGAATCTTACTCCGACCACAAAATTATTGAATTTTTCTTGGAAAGCAACAGTGACTCACCTAAACCAAATAGAAATCCTAGGAAAGCCAGTTGAGACTGAGGTGGCGAAAAGTAGTAGACTCCTACAAGAATATAAGTGGCAAAGCCCAATGGACGTTGACCGAAAAGCCGAGGATATAATTACGATTACAGAAAACTCTAACTACAATTGTTCCGGCACTCAAAGCACTTTATCTAAATAAACCACCAGTGCAATGAGTACAGCACCTATAGCGGGACTCGAGGCTATCCTTAATCCTAAGAATCAGTCAATCAGAGGACTTAAGAATCAATCAATGTGAGAGCTGGAGACCAAATACAATGGATCACACTACGATCCTACAGAAATATCTAAGCAATGTATCTAGTACTGATTAGACCACACCATGCCTAGACTTTATAAGACCTTTCTCAAGCACATACCCGATTAGAGTTGAATGGAAAAGCGGTTATTACCCAATACACAATCTGCGGTTATCTACTCCGAGCCGCTGGGTATATCAAAGTCGCTTCGACCTCCGAACCACAGTTGTGTTTTTCAGCGAAGGTCCTAGTAGTGACAATAGTCGCAAATGAGACTGCGATAACGGCAATACCACAAGACGATATAACATTTTTAATCGACAGCCGAGCAGCAATAAAAGCGATTACTGCTACAGAACTAAAATCGAAGCCTGTGAAGTGTTGTCGAGAAGATCTCAAGGTTCTTGGAACACAGCACAAGATTCTCTGCTGAGTCGCTGGACACGAAACCATACCAGGGAATGAGAAAGTAGACGAACTGGCAAGAAGCCATGACCAATTTGACCCCTAGGTGAACATCCCGCCTTGCACACTAAAGCTCGAAGCAGGGAATAAAGATCCAACAGATGCAAACAACAGCTGGACCTCTCTAGACAATTGCGTCACCGCTAGGAAGCTATGGCCCATATACGGCAAAGCCAGGACAGACAGACTTATACAAATAAATAGAAAATCCCTATTTACCCATGGTGATCAAGACGGTGGGTTGGTGTGGCTAAGCTCAGGCAACTGTGAGGATCACAGTTGGCGGATAGGGAAAGGCCTACAGAAATGCAGGTTAACTGCGAATATCCAATAAGAAGTCTCCGACCAAGGGCGGAAGAGAAGAAGGACGTGGCTGAAAAGGTCAAAGGAAGGAACCCCTATGAAATTTCTGTAAAGAGACGAGTAAGCACCATCTTCCATATATGTGCTTCTCATCTCATAAGCTGGCGACGAGGGATACAGTTAGGAGAAAATGGTGAGATCCGAACATACCCGCCAGGTCTAGAGACGCGCAGCTTCCAGCTTCCTGCTCCGGAAGGGCGGCTGCATATAATATATATTATATATTAAAATAAAAAGACCGAGCCCAGTAAGGACCTAATTATGGCATAATGGAAAACGAACTGGAATGACAGCTATGAGGGCTGACATTTGTAGTATTCTGTCACCTGGGTAGGCGAGAGTGAAATCTTGTTGAAATGGCTTTCAGGCTAATGCTACAAGTGTCCCTGTTCCGTTAAAACCTTGGCAAGCCTCAAGGAATGCTCAACGTTTCGTCGCCATTCAATTGGTGGTAACTGTCCAGAGGTAACATTCCTAGTTAGTATCAATCTGGCTCTGGAATAAGACTCCATAAGGGCTTTTGCCAACCCTTGCATGGCCTCACTGTTATAGAGATATAATAGATAACCATGAGATCCTGAGGTCACTAAACATCGGAACATTGATAACGGCTTTGAGTGATGACCCAACAGAAATCAATTCAAACAACAACAATAACAAAACCAACAAAAATAACAAAAAAAAAAAAATTTTAATGAGGATAACCTGAAGAACGAAGAAAGCCCCTTCCAGGGGCGTTCGTGGATGCTGAGGTCACCAGTCGACCAAACTGTAACACCACAGAGGAGCACTGTAGATCCGTTTAGGAAAAGGAACTTCTTTTAGAAATAATAAAGGGTCGCATTCGAAATCGACGTCATCCACAAGAAATATGGACGGGATAAAGGCAACTGACACTACTCACGGCGTCACAGTAGTGACAATTAGAAGAATACTAAAATGATTGAATGATGAATGAACTCGGGTTGAAAATCGACGGTCTTATTAATTTTTACAGGGACAAGCATAACGTCCATGGAGAAATTAAGAAAATGGGTACGCTCATTAAGTCCGTTTTCCGAGATGCGGAATCCGAGGTCGCTGATCTTCGAAGGGAGATATCCGATCTCCGAAAACAGTGATAATATCCACACAAACGACTATAATCCCAATCGAAACAAATACAGTAGGAAACGTGACGGGTAAAGAACCACAGGCGACTGACAAGAGCTCCACGTTCGTACGACCTGCAAAAAGTAATAGGGATGATGACGGAACAGGTAACCAGCCCGAGGAGCAAGCAACAAAGGCCCATATTCGGAAAAAGCCGCGGATGAACTCGCCGAAGATATCAAGTGATCAGAGAAAAGAAATGGGCAAGTCGAGTAGGGCAAAAACTAAGCCCAATCCAGAAAGTCAAGTCGGCGCAAGAATGGCCTAAGGTTACCAAGAAAATGCGGACCACGAATGTTAGAAAACCAATGCGACCGGATGCGATAATAATCAAGAAGCCTGGAGATCTATCGTATGCTAACGTGCTTCGGAAATTGAAGGCTGTTCCTTCACTTAAAGAAGTAGGGACGAATGTAAGCCGAATACGGAAAACTGTACTCGTAAGTGGTGATCTCCTACCCTCGCTGAGCAAATCCGCGAATCCTACAACAGCCGTCTATAAAGACCAAATCAAGGAAGCGTCGGGAGAAAATAGCAGCATTTGGTCCATAATGCAAGAGGTCTTACTAGAATGCAAGGATATGGACGAAGCGACGTCCAAGGAGGAAACCTGTGCCGCCCCAACAGATCAATTATAATTCGAATTCGAAACCAGTATGCATGAGCCTACCAGTGGAAATCGCCAACAAGCTGTTAAACATAGGAAAGTGCCGATCGGATGGATTTATTGTGGAATACGTGAAAAAATTGTGCCGAAACGCTACTTCAGATGTCTCGAGTTTGGACGCTTCGCGAAAGCATGCAACGACCGATCGTCTCTGTGCATCAAATGTGGAGAAAATGGACACAAATTGAACACTGCAAAGACGGAACAAGGAATTGCTTGTTCTGCTAAACCAAGAGCTTGAAAGCTGGATATATTTATAATCGGTAGCAAGAAATGCCCAGGGTTCCAAAAGGCTTTAGAAACTATTTTGAAAAAAATATTAATATCTTATAGCTTAATCTTAATCATTGTGAAGCGGCTCATGACTTCTTACAATAAACGGTTCGAGAATTAAAAATTGATGTAGCGGTACTCTGTGAGTAATATAGGAACCTAACTGGAATTAAATGGATCAACGACGCAATGAATAAGTCTCCGATTTGGGTTTGTGGAGACGCGTCAATTCAGGAATACCCGAATGTAACCGAGAATTTCTTTGTACGAGCTAAGATAAATGGTATTTATACATACAGCTGCTATATACCACCTAGCGCAACTATTGAAAGTTTCGAAATGATCTTGGATAGATTAGTCGCCGACTTTACAGGTCATAATAGCGGGTGATTTCAACGCATGGGCCACAGAATGGAGCAGTTCATATACGAATCTTAGAGCGACTGTTCTACTGGAAGCCTTTTCCTGATTGGATATCGTTTTAAATAACAACGGAAGCACAAACACCTTTAGCACAGTCAGAGCGGGATCTATTATGGTTGACATCACTTTTGCAAGCAGCGGCTTGATTAGGGATGCTTACTGGCGGGTGAGAGATTACTATACGTATAGTGATCACAATGCTGTAACGCTCTGTTTTTCTGCCTCCTTGGGTCGAATTATTACTTATGGTTAATTATAACTCTAGTTTTACAATTATTAATTATAACTTTGCTTTTACCATTTTTCTGCTTTACAATCCTGCTACGTTGACGTCATCTACCTTCTAGGTGTACGAGACGAATCCCCGATAAGCCCAGGGTCCTCTTCTTAAATACCCATCGGACGTGAGACTCCTGCGTTGGCCTTGGCGCATTATGTGCGTTCTCTTCTATCGCTGGCGCAGTGTGCGTGACTCTCTGTTGCTGGCGCAGTGTGCGTGACTCCGCTGGTGGTGCTTCCTCGCTGACTCCGGCTGACGACTACTCCCAGCGCTACGACCACCACTACCTCTATTACTACTGCTACGACCCTCACTACCAATATTACTACTGCTGCAACTACCATGCTTCTATCGAAGAGGAGGGTATAAGCCCGTTTCCCACTCTTATTACGTTGAGTCGAGGTACTGGAATGCCGAATCTCCTATCGGATCTGGCATCACAAACAAGAGATCCGCTGCCACACTGGAGCAAGTCAGCGTATGGTCCAGTGGTTACCGTACGCTTCACGATAGATGCAATAAGCGCGGTAATAACGAGAGCCCAAATAACTATAGAAGGCAGGCGCTGGAATGGCGGCACTAGCTGCGCCATTATAACCTTGGATGTGAAAAACGCGCCTAACTCAGCGAATTGGGAACGCATTATGAGCGGTCTTCATCGGATACAAATGCCGGATTATTTCTGTAAAATAATAACGAGCTATTTTGCTATTTTGCTATTTTGCCCCTACGATTCTGACGAGGGAATTAAAGCATACGAAGTAACTGATGCGGTCCCACAAGGTTCGGTCCTTGGGCCCCTGCTGTGGAACGCTATATATAAAGAAATCCTACACCTACCGATTTCAAGAAAAGTGTCAATCATCGGTTTTGCGGATGACATCGCGGTGGTGATTGTAGCAAAAACTCTAGAAGGAGTTGAACTCCACTGCAACGAGACAATCACAACGGTACGCCATTGGCTAGATAACGCTGGTTTGCAATTTGCTGACCATAAAACCGCTTGTTACAAATAGAAATGTTCGCGAAACGATATCGTTTAGAGCCGGAAGGTACGAAGTGGTTTCTCAACCGTTTATTAAGTACCTTGGAGTGATTATTGATGCTCGTTTAAGTTTCAAACACCACCTTGAGTATGCATACAAAAAATCTTCAAAAGCTACTAGTTCACTTTCAATGCTAATGAGTAATATCGGAGGCCCAAAACAGAATAAAAGACTTCTACTTGCGGGAGCTGCCAGTTCGATATATATACACACGCAGCAGAAATATGGTCAAGTGCGAAAGTTAAGTCGTACGTGCGTGGAGTTAAATCCGCTCGCCCACTTATCGTACTAAGGGTTGCCAGTGCGTTTCGAACAGTCTGGAACGATGCTATACTCGTCGTATCTTCAATGATCGCCATCGACTTACTCGCTGAACTTCGAAATGTCCGGGTAGACAACGAAAGAAGAAAATACGAACAAATCCGCAGTATAGCTGTTTCAGTGAATACCTCTTCAAACGCGGACATGAAACTATCGCAAACTGTCCACATTGCGAAAATGTTCAGGAGAACACGGAATTGCCGACGGTATGAAACCGAGAGGATCGTATGAAATCGAGAGGATCGTCCTTCGGGATCAATTTGGATAGCGGCCCACTCCTGATAATGTCAAAAAGGCGTAAAGAGAACATAGGCTAAAAGGCTAACCAGCCCCGCGAAGTAATACCTAACGGTAGTCCAGCGGGAAGAGTGGTTCGAAGTGTGCAGGGTGTGGTTTAGTACGTAGGCGTATTCCTGGCCTCGATCATTCAGGTTTACGAATCGTTCATGCCAGTACCCCGAGCTACTGGCATCTATGAAGATTACACACCTTTTAGCGCAACCATAAAAAAAAACATAGGAGTGATTATGGGGCATAATACAATGGGAATCACAATGGGTCTGTAGTGACCTGAAGTGAGGTTTACCCTCCCCCGCCTACCCACTTACCTAACCTAACCTAAGTACGTACTTAGTTTATTTCCATATTCTAAACAAATTAAAGTACTACAATGATGTCGACGAATTGTATCCAGAAATAGGGTCAGATCTATGTGTCCCATACTCAAAATGTAACTAATTTTGTTGTTTTATACTCTACCCCATAGTGTATATTAATTTTGATACGGGTTTGAAACACAGGGAAATGATAACGATAGACCCTCAGAATTGTACTCGTATATATGTATATTTGATCAATATCGAAAATTATGTCGATATAGCCATGTCCAAGTCAAGTAAAAAAATCGGTACATCGAACCTAAAATGTTTTAAACATCGATTCAAGGATCAAAATAGAGCACGTAGATAACGACAACAAATATTTGTATTAATTTTATCTTTTTAATTGAACGCATGACTTAATACACCAGTTTTCGATATTTAATGAATTAAGGAAGAAGAAATTATTTACTTTCTCTGGTTGCATCTGCCCTGTATACCCAACGCCAATAGTTCTGGTTGTACATGTAACCCGAAAAGGTCGGGGGAGGTAATTGATATTCCCTCTCAACCAACCTGGTTACGCCTGGTGTAGCTATAATACTCTTTCCCCTAACGCCAACAACACGGGTTTACTATGTGTTCTGGGTGAGATCTAGTGCTCATACACTGTCAACCCACTAGCATCTTCTACGCGGAAGTAGACCCGTCTATAATTTGATATGGCTGTTATTCAAAACAAAACTTTCTCCTTCTGTATTTATCTGTACCAGAAATATCTACCAATAATAATGGTCGAACCTGTATCCCCGAAAGGTCGGGGAAAGTAACTTTAATGCCATTCCTACTCAACCAATGAAATACTCTTTCCACTAACTCCAATAACACCAGTTGTCTACGTATTCTGGATGGGAGCTCACGCAGGCACTGAATAAACGCGTATCTTGAAGTGGAAGGGTCTCCATTCTCATCCTTACTACTCTGTTTGCTGCAACACAACTATAATGGGTACTCTTTCCACTAACGCCAACAACGCGGGTAGACTATGTTTCCTGTAGCAAACCTTAGCTGTTTGTATTATAAAGTAAAGCTACTGACACTACCAGGTCCAACAACATGAATTGATTTGAATACTCTGTCAGTCAACGGATCTTTTAGTAAAAAAAAATTTTATAGAGATCTAGTCCTTTAAAAAACCATTAAAAAACATTTTCTTTCGACCTCATTAAAACTAAAGAAGAGTAAAGTCGCAACCTTCGATGAATCTTTCCCTAGTTTATAGGAATCTTACCATTTTGGGGACCCTTTTCTAAGGAATCAAGTAGGATATTCATATTCCAGAACTACGCTACTAATGGGTAAAATATAGATCCAGAAATCATTTCGAGAACATTAACCAAATGCTTTATTGGTCTACCAGTTCATGAATCTCTACAATTTCAATTAGTTTCTCTTAGTTTAGTGGAATTGAGTAAATTGTATGCCAATGCATGTATATGTATGCAAATTGCGTTGTTTTGATTTACTTTACTACCTCCGTTGATGTTCACTAGTTTGTATATACACAATACATAAATCGCAGTAGATTGTAAACCGAGCGTAGTGAAGCAGTGGATTTTAAAATTTTGTTGAAAAACGCAGTAGATATAGTGCAATTGCAGTAAAGTCTGAACCTTGCGCAGTGGAGTGGCTTCATTCATCAAATATGTACACACATACATATCTTCTTTACTTCCTGAAGTAACATCATGTATATTAAAGTAAATCAGAAGTGGGTATATATACGTACATACATATGTACATATAATAACCAATACATACATCACATTGGAGAACAGAAAACGAAATAAATGTGAGTCACAATTTAGTCGATAGGAACTAAAATTTAAATTTATATAAATCTATAAAATCGTCAAAATCCATACGTACTCTCCGTATATTCTTTAATTAAAATTAAAAAATTGAGGTGGATTTTGGAGCTAATATCAAAGCGGAAGCACAAGAGTGACATTTTGCCACGAAGTGGTATTGTCATTATCACCATAGTCAAATTGAGTGTACACAGGAGTGTTAATGTCACTATGGAACTCATAAAAAGCTAAATATATGTAATTGTTTTCTCTGTTCACGTTCTTACAGCGATGAACTATATTGAAATTGTCTACGTTCGGAGTGTTTCCATTTGAAGTACAAGCTTAAAAACTTCACTAAAGAAGAGTCGAACCATCGATGAATCTTTTCTCAGTTTATATATCGAAACCGAAACCGTAAAGAAAAACCTAAGACCGTTAAAGAAACAGTAGCAAAAGAAAATCCACCAAGCTCTGGCCACAAACAAATTAATTAGGAAAAAGTGACAAAAGAAAAGACATCGGGCTTTGGACGTCAGACATCGAGCGCGCAAACATAAGCTCAAGCCGCGGCATCAGAAAATGGAAGACCCTGTATCTCACATTTTCTCTGTTATTCTTGCAAAACTTGAGAAGCAAAGTGAAATAAATAAACTGATTTTCGAGACTAACACGCGTACTTCAACGAGAACATGAATATGAAGCGAATGCTCAAAGGTAGTAACCTTGGAATGCAAATGGACTCTTACACAAACTTGATGAGTTAGAGATGTTCATAGGAGAAAAAGATATTTACATATGCTTGATTTCGGAAGGAATCGCGTGCAAAGATAAGAGGCTGTAGTGATTATGAGGCTTGTCACACATCCGAAAAGGCGAGAGGCGGATCATCTTTGTACATAAAAGACTCTGGACCAGTTCGAAGACCTAAAATTAGATCTTGAAACTATGCAAGTAAGCACGGTACGCGCTCAAAATAGACATCATTTTTTTACCATCTCATCTACCTATTGTCCACCATGCACGCTTGGAAAAAGTGTTTTTACAAATACATATATTCAACACGCTTAGGCCGAATTTCATTATTGGTGGCGATTTTAATGCGAAACATTAAGATGTGTCTGAGAAAAAGGTAGAATGCTCTACGAAACTGGTATGGAGTACAGTTGTCCGAGACCACAGAAATGCCCGATCTAATCGATTTCTTCGTTGCAAAGGAACATCTACCAACTTCGTAAAAGTTTGAGAAATCTTTGATCTTTCCTCTGGCCAATCCCCAGTCATTCTAACAATGAGCGAAACAATAATTTAAAAAACAAGAACCAGCAATTAGGAAGGCTACAAGAAAGAAATCGTACCCCTATATAATATACTGACAACATATCTCGAGAATAGACACAGAAACGAATATTCGCAATTTAACGAAATTTCGGCTGCGGTACCGCAAGGAAGCGTTCACGGTCCGCTTCTGTATCTTCTTTATACCCGCGATATACCGCAAGAAGAAGGAACTGTCTTACCTAAATTTGCCGATGACACTGCTATCCTAGCAATAGGTAAACGATCAAAGAAAGAACTGTAAAACTGCAAAGCTCTTCGAATAATGTAAATGAATGGACAAAAACCTGAGGGAGATCCCTCAATGAAACCAAATCTGTTCATATGAATTTCACTTATAATAAAATGAACTGCTTATAAACTCGGTCCGTATTCCATTCGCCAACGAAGCTAAATACCTCGAAATGACACCCGATGCAAAGCTTAAAGAACTCGAAAACAAATACATTGAAATGTTAAGGTTACTTGGAAAATATGCCAGGCTTAACATTGAGAATAAGCTGCTTTTATACAAGCAAGTGCTGAAGCCGGTATGAACCTATGGTATACAACTCTGTGGTTATACCAAGAAAACTGTTCGCCTGAAATAATGGACAAAACAACAAGAAAATACGAAATAAAAAAACTCAAATACTATAACAAGAATGTTTATTTGGCGAGGTGAAAAAACAGGTACCGTCGTAGTTGAAGGTTGAGTATTGACTGACTCATTCGTGGTGAGTTGGATATAAGTTGCAACAAAATCTAATGCCTATATTTTACAAACTTTCGAAAATATAGTGCTACGATAAATTGTCCATGCACCGTGGTACATAAGAAATGACTATATCCAAAGAGATCTCGGAATTCATACAGTTTAAGATGAAACAAAAACTTCTCGTGAAAGCACACAATTAGATTAAACGGAAATGTTAATAATACAGTTCTACGAACTCAGGACGAGAGGAATCTATTCCTCCGTTTACAAAGAACCAAACTGTTCGACTTCACACAATAAAGATTAACCGCGTCTAAATAGCGGATCAAGCAGGAACTTCCATTGGAAAAACACCTGCCAAACGCGTTTATTTCGTAAAAAAGAAAATTGCTTGATAAGTCTTAACTTAGTTGCAGTAACTAACAAACTTATGTTGAAGGAGGTGTTTTTGGTGCGTAAGAATATCACACTACTATGAGCACGAGCCTACGGTTCTCATAGTGTTTATGTAGGTTTTCACCTACCTTCCGGAGAAAAAAAAAATTCTAGGTATCTTACCATTTTGGAGACCTTTTTCTAAGGAATCAAGTAGAACATCCATATTAATATAGATCCCGAAGTCACTTTGATACCGTTAACCAAACGCTTTATTGGTCTACCAGTTCAGGAATGTCTACAATTTCAATTGTGACTCTTAGTTTAGTTGCTATATGGGTGGCCGTGGTGTGGTGGTAACATCTTCGCTTGTCACAGTGTGGGTTCACAGTTCAAATCCTGATGCCAAGAATCATCTATTTATCTCTCATCAATTCTATCAATTCTACTACGAAGGCATAACACTGGCAGTAATTTTTTCGAAGCACTTGCTTAAAGAGCTTAATAAGCTAGTTGGCCTGTAGCTATTAGGCAAGCTAGCATTCTTTCCTGGCTTCAAGAAAGGAACTACTTTGGCAGTTTTCTAAGCTTTGGGAAAGTATGCAATTACCAAACAGCAGTTAAAAAGTTTTTGGATGAATTTTATGCCGATTTTGGGCAAATTTTTGATAAAAATATTTTTGATGACATCAAATCCAGGGGACTTCGAATTTTTGAGATCATGAATGACAGACACTACGTCATTACAAGTAGTAGCCTCATTATCAATGTTAATAACATGGGAGTTGATCAAATCAATAGAGTGCTCCACTTCTTGCTCATCGCTACTCACAAGATTACTTAGAAAAGTACAGAAAAGTACATATGCATATATTTGGTTACACGCCGTCCGGTGTATAAGTCGAAGAGATGTCCCATAGTGTGAAACCCTTTAACACGCGAAGCGGGCCACTGTTAAGATATAGGCGCCTGCCTATGCAAAATTAGATATGCAATGAAAAGTGACATAACGCCAAATTGGCTTCATGTCGCTTTATCAAAGTGAGAGAATTTGACCTTATGTTACTTTCACAAAGCGACATGAGGCCAAATTTTGAAATTTGGCCTTATATCGCGGCACCTATTCTTCATACGTAACTACTTTAAACACATAAAATTTTATATAAATTTTAAATATATTTATTTTTCTATATTCACTTAACTATTTTTGATACAATTTTTTTAATAAAAAAAATTCTTTAATCCTAAAGGCAGCGGATTTCATTAAGTGATTTAATTTTTTTTTAAGTTTTAATCTTAGTAACTAACAAGAAAACAATGTACAAACAAATCAAATATTTTAAAAAAAAAGCGTAAACAAAAATAATAAAATAACCAAAAATATTAACATAATACAGATTCAGATTATTTGTGGGTGTGTGTATGCGAATGTGTATCTATTTACAAGGAATTTAATGAGAGTTCGATTTAAACTAAAACAACACATCATGTAGATTTTGTTTAATAGTAAATTTATATAAGTTATCTTAAAAACTAAAACTATATGTGTATGTTTTTTCCCCCTCTTCATTATCATCTCTTCTTTACATGCAACCACATGACTCAATAACCATATTGGGGAACTTCATTAGCGTCGCTGTGTTATTGCTGTCCCTGAAGAATATCTCCAGAGATGAGTACTGATTCGCTGTACAGCATGGTATTAATTCCAGGGGTTTTTTCCCTGTAGTGTCGCGATGCGAAATCACTTTCTGCGAAAGAACAATAAGAAACGCAAAAATAAATATGAATAAAAAACAAATTATAATAAATCATTAAAAAAAAAAACACGCTTATTTCACGTGATTTCACCAATGAGATAAAAAAAAGCCCTCACCCCAACTTCAGAGGGAACCACTTTGGATTATCATTGATGGCTTTGGGGTCGTCGTCGTCAGCGTGCTGCGCGCCGATTTAATACGTATCACATTCGCATCTATAGAGCAGTTTATTCATCGGTAGACGACGGAATCATTCGCAGAAGCAATTCTTTAACAGAATACTGGTATCTATAGATTGAAGCATTGGAACTCCCCAACGACCCAAATATACACGACTATCGATTGTAATGTGACCAATATCGGACTTTGGTCGAGAGCAGCAATGATGTTGGGATCAGATTTTAAAGTCATCTATAGTGTGTGTGATTGCTGATTTACGTTTGGTTTCATTACATTGATTAAACTTATGTAGGTCTATGATTAGAGTGGCGGTAACAATGAGTCAAAGCAATTAAATGTATTGAATTGACGTTAGACATTCCAAAGTCTACCTAAGCCATGCGTTCTGGTTACTGTTTAATGACTCTGTCGCTATCAACAGGGATGTTGCTAGAAAATCGAGTGGGTGGGTCTAGTCATGGTAAAACTGAGCGCCCCAATTTACTACATCATTTAAAATTGAACATATCAGTAGAGTTTTATAATTATCCTTATTTTCGTAGTCGAGGTGGCTGAAAACTCGTGCGAAATTATACAAACTCTTAGTATGAGAACAGACCTTTTTTGACCGCACTTTTGTGTCTATTCCCACAGTTTAATGTGAATATTAATTTGTCTCTGTCATCTTATTTTCCGGTGACACGACTATGAGAATGTAAGTGAAGGTGTTATTGGATTCTTATTTTACTCTTTGTTTAACAAGCAGCGCGAGCAGAAATATTAAGAAGAGGATAGGAGAGCTACCAAATTGGTCACAAACAATAGGTTCGGGATGCGATAGAAAGTTTTGGCATTCCAGTTTCCACATATGAGAGCGTGTGGTAATAAAAATTAATCGCTTCACTTTATCGAATTATACAGTGACATTTTCAAAAATTTCACTTATTTAAAAAAAAAACAGCAGAGATATGAGCGCAGCAGCTATAAGTAAAGTTTTGGAGAATGAAGTTATAAAATGTTTGGTGACATTATAATCATATCACTTCAAGTTTCTTTCATAAAAACAACAATCTTTGTTCTATGGCTTGGAATCGGTGGAAATTTTGTATATAAGCTTTTTTTAGAATCCGAAGCAGTACAAGTGTAAATACATATTTTTGAAATCCGCCTACAAACATGCCTACTCAAAAAAAACTGAAAGATATCTTAACAAAATATATTGTATCTTACTATGTAAGCTTTTATCCTAATAAACCAAAACTGACTGAACTTGTCGAAAAACATACGATTATTTTGCTTTCTCGAAGCTTTTAAGGAGATGGTGTAGTTTAAACATATGTATGTATGTCAGAAATATGTACATATGTTTGTCATTGCATTCGCACTAAAAAGTTTACAACAACACATGAACAACACTTTTTTTTTTGTTTGCTTACTTCCCTCGTGCACAAAATACTCCCGAATAAATTCAAATATTCCCCAAGAAAAACGCTAAACGGCAGCCCTGAATAGATACCGATGACCAGCCGACGTATCTCTACGAGTATCTCCACCAACCCACCAAAAGAATTGTATTCTGGGATATGTGGAGAGTGGAGACCTACATATTTTCGATAGATGTTTTAGAAAAACTAATGTTTTTGGAGAGATGTCTTGAACAAATGTTTTCGTGTTTCCTACAACTGAAACCAAAGCTAATTATAAATATTTATCTGAAATTTGATGTTTTTTATGGACTTTTTAAAATCACCCCAATTGCAGCTTTCAATCATCCTACTACCATCACTATGACAAAAGAGCGATAATACGTTTCGCTGCATAAACAGCTCTCACTAGTTTTCTGACGCAATAAGACCTCATTATCATGAGAGTATGTATGATGATGGAATTCCTTTCACTAATTTATTTTGCAAAAGACCTCCAAAGATAAGAAAACCAAACATTTTTGTACTCACCCTCATTAGTGAACTGTGATGTGTCGTACTCTGTGCTATACTCGCCGCAGTCGTGCAGGATCCTCGGCAAAAGTATGCATCATAGCCTCTCGGTCGTATAATCCAATCACCCCAGCCGATCTCATCAAACGATATGTAGAGCTTTTCGCGACAGCATTCCGTAACACCGTCAGTACAATTAACGCTACGCTTCTGTCTGGACACGCGTCGTCGATTCTGCGTGTCGATCATGATGAACGGCCGATAATCCTTTTCCGTTGATATCAGACTATCAGCAGAGTCTTCACACGACTGACAGGATATATGAATTAAATGGCTAAGATCATGAATACCAAACCAACGTTTAATCGGCCATTCGATATCGATTTTCATCCAACCCTCTGAAATGCAGATGCAAAGTAAAGTCTTAGAGAGTTTTTTTTTTTTTGTGATTGTGGGTGGAGCAACAAACAACAAACACTTAGCAACTATCACTGACACGAGCATATTTTGTGCTAGAGTTTTTTTTTTTTTTTTTTATTAATTTCTCAGCAAAATTTGTATGGTTGTTGTTGTATTCTAAGGCAAAACAGGCACGAGAAATAATGTCTCGGGGTCATTCGACTTTCGGACAAAAGTCCAAAACAACTCCCGGACTTTGAGTAGAATTCTATGATAATTTTTTTTTCTTCTCCCTATTTTTGCTTGTTCTTCTTAAGATTACCTATGTATTTATTTTCTTTATTGAATATGATGATGAAATCAGAAATGAACATGAAATGAAGAGAGATAGCGAGACGCTTTTTTATAAGTGTATCAGGCTCACCTTGTACATCGACCGATTGTATTGCGATTGGTTTCACTTTGGGGAGATATTTCGAGTTGTGACCCCCTTGTTCAACCTCAGATACAACAATTGTTTGTTTTAGGAGGTCCTTTCGATTGCGTTTTTTGAAAATCCACAGCACTGCTGTACTTACATCGATGCTCTCCGCATCTATATCATCAATTTTGAATGAAAAACAAATAGAGGGCTGGCTAAGATGGTGGCATTCGTGTTTTTCTGAAAAAAATTTTTAACAAAATTAAAGTAAAGATGGAACTTAAGATTTCAAAACAATAAAGACAATAAACTTAAGTTACTCATTCGTCTGCCATTTTCATCATTCTGTAAACAACTAACAATAAAAGAGAAACAGGAAGTTGAAGGGAGGTTTTTGAAGATTTTGAGCCCTAAACAAAATAGACGTTAAAACAGAAACTTTTGTAAGAAGAAGAACAAATTAACTTTTTTAGCAGCAATGTTATTGGCTGTAAAATGAAAAGGTACAGGTTCAAGTCCTACCTAACCATAACCATGAAACAAATGAGAAGCATTAACAAATTATTAAAAATACATACATTAGTTCTGATATCACCCATAAAGTTAAGCGAAACATAATAGTTGCCTAACGCTTTTGTTTCCCATTCAAACATTATGACCCACGCATTCAAAAATGGATAATGAAGATAGCCATAGTCCCTTGAGGCGTAAGTCAAGTCAAGTATTATAAAAGCAAAATACACTCTGTCAAGATAAGCTTTTCCAACTCATCTAGTGTAACAAAAAATATGGAAAAGTAAAAAAAAAAAACAAAAATATTTTGGAACAATTTTTATTGTATAAATTGAAAATATGAAGAAATTGTATATTATGAAGAATTAATGCAATTTTATGCGAAGAACAAGTATTGCTTCTGACATCTCCGACTATAAACCTCGATGGCTTAGATGACTCGTGGGCTGCGCCAACGTTACGAAAAGATTTTTTGATGAGCTGATTTATGATCGAATCCCGCCCGGGAATGCATTGTTTGTCAATTGTTTTTCAATTAAGAATTTCTATATTGTATGCCTAAGCTCTCTGAATTGATTAGGGATTGCACAAAAAATAAATAAATAAAATAAGTACACGGGCAGTCTCGGTTTCAGTTACAAACGCTTTACAAGAGGGTGGCCGTGGTGTAGTGGTAACATCATTGCTTGTCACGTTGTTGATTCACGGTTCGAATCCTGATGTCAAGAATCATCTATTTATTTCGCATGAAATAAATAAAAAAGTCGATCAATTGCGAAAGCTAAGTCAACTCTACTGTGAAGGCATAACACTGGCAGTAGGGTGGTCATATGGCTAAAATGCAACTTGATCGTGATGATGACATCAGGAGGACGGACAAAATTACTGTGAATCATAAGCAACGACAATAATAGCGAAATCAAACAAAATACTCCCCAGTTATCTGGACAGCCACCCTTGGAGTTTACAGAAACTTAATACCACCTAAGTTTCAAACCCACTACACCAATCTTTCTTTCTCTCTGTCTCTTCCTCTTTCCACAAAAACGCACGTGTTCTAAAAATTAGTATAAGGGTATTCATATCCCCTTTAACACGTGCAAATCATATAAAAAAAATATAAAAAAAACAAGAACATCACTATTTTCTTATCATGTTTCTGTCCTTTACTACTTTGGTTGCAATTGATTAAGAACAGTAATTCACAGACAGTTAAGTGGATTTCTTTACGAAAATCCCAGATAATTAGAATCTGGCCAACCATTTGATACAGACCCGTAGTAAGACTTTCGCCGCTATATCTCGGTTGTCTTAGGACAAAATTATTAGCTATCACCCACAGCATATAATTTGCAAAGAATCTGTCCACACTTGATGACCTAGAAAGCTGAAATTTTCGAATATTAAGCCCTTTGCATCCACCATAATCCAGTAAATTATCAAAAAGCTAAGACTTTTAAGACAGGTTTTTTATTTTCATAAAATGAATAATACAAAAGACTTTTTTGTTCCCTTCTACATAACAAGCTTAGTACGCCTGCCGTTGGCAGACTTGTACTCACAAGTATATAATATTATGCAGTATTTAGTAGGACCTTCTAGTAGTTGACATTACTATCTTTTCTTGACACCATTTGAGTCAAATTGCCCATTTTTTTTTAATAGCACTTTGAATGTTTCTCCTCGTTTATTATCTATTATGGCTGGAAATGCACGCAATGTGCATTGAAAAGAAACCCAGCTCGTAATTTCTTACAAATCATTAAATTATCTAATGAAATCGACAAGACAAGAACAGATTGTTGGCTTGTTGGGATTGGCAAAATGCAAAGAGGAGATAATGTAAATTAAATACAACACTTATAATATTTGCACCTAATGGATAGAAAATTTCAATGTAAATAACAATTTTTAAATTGTAATTATTTGTTTTTACAAGAAAAACATTATTTTTTAAACATCGGATGAAAACTAATAAATATCATAGTTTATTCCATTTTCAAAACATCATCTTCTTGTTTTGTTTTCCAAATTTTAGTTAAACGCAGCAAGTAAATAATAACCTGGGTCAATACCATCAAGATACTATAAAATCACTTAAAAATCGTCAATAGTATCTATCATATTACTGACTCATTGGGAGTGGCGTAAAATTCGGTAAAAACAAGTATCTTATACAATAATACCAATCAATGTTGTACCTATCTCTCTTCTTCTAAGTGTATTTCTTTCTTAACTTTTCTTCGGTCTTCCTGTTGATATGAATTATCACAGAAAATTTTTTAAAGTTGACATCATTAGAAAAAAAAAAAAATATTTAATTATCTCCAATTAATTAAATTCAAGTAAAAAAAACTCTATAAACAAACCGGAGCATGAATTCTGAGGTGTTATCTGGGAAACATTTGACCAAAGGGTTCAGCACGCTTTCGGAAAAGTTCAAAACTGCGATAAGAAACTCGCAAAAATTCGTTTATTTAAAAATGCAATAATTTTGAAAACTTCTATCTGTTTCTGTTATATTAAAAAGGTTAATAGAGCGTGCAAGGACTTTTTTGTTTGTTCATTTATGGTTTTATGAAAATTTGTATTTTAATATGAGCGGGTATTTCAAAAATTTTCCATCAGTTTTTTGAACTCTTTGAAACCATTAATCGGACATTACGAGATTTGTTTTCAAATGACTCAGCTCATTATGAAAGAGAACGTGTGAAAGAGGTCAATTTTTCAATAAATATTATAATCAAAAAAACATAATTTGACATTTACAACGCGTGTGATCTTTATGACCGTAGCGGACGGCCTTTTAAAATGCGATTTTAGCTCTTCATAATCCGCTGTTATTCATTAGGCTTCAGAGGGGCACATGGACATGAGTAGAAACAGTCATTAGTCATTGCTTTCTTAAGCGGAAGTTGATGATCGCTAGAAGTTTTTGTAGTGCTCGCAAAGTACGATGTCCACAGATGAAAGGTTTTAAATAAAGAAAATCTTTAGGTACCTGAGTTATACATATTAAACGAGTACGTAGAGAAAGCCAAGCCATTTGATTACATCAAAGTTTTAAAATAATAGGGGTGGTCTACCTCACATGAGTTTAAGAAAAATGGAAAAAAAAGGAAAGTAAACAAAATTCTGAACATAGATAACATTGGTAATATTGGATGCCAGTGTTCATAATAGTGAGTGCCCGGAGTTAAGTAGACCGCAGATTTTCAGAAAGTTTATCAACACACATTACCTACTTAAAAAACTGCACGTCATTTTCTGTGAAAATCCACACGTTTCAAAAACCACGTTTAAAAATAACTCCGGCAGATTTTTGCCAAAATAGGCAACCATCCTGGTTTTGCGATAATGTAGACCGTTGGATGGAGATTATCCTTAATAAACCTTTTGTTATCAGAAGTAAAAAACAAATATTCACGAATTCACCACTGGTCTCAGGACAAATAATTAATAACAGGTTTTGGAACAGTAACTCCGAAGGCGGTGTTATTAATTCAATTGATTCAACTTTTGCTGTAAATTATTAATCTGACCTTCAACTGATTTGGATTAAGGAATTATACTTTGAATCAAATTAGATTATTAAAGAATTAAACGAAACTTCGGGTGCATTCTTTAAATATTGACAGAGCTACGAGTAAGCTTATGATCACCCCGATTCCCGTTCGAGTTTTTCATTCTTCTACGATTGTCATTTTAATCGTTGCGCCATGTTGACAACTTTCAGTAGCGACTATAGTAATTTTTTGTCGTCTAGAGTTCTATTACACATCAGCCGTATCGAAAAAGTTATGGAAATCGAACTCAAGTAAGACGACAATCGTCGAAGAACCACAACGGGAAACAGAGTGTTCTATTTTCTATTCTATTTCGAAAAAAAATAATAAACCTATGGAAAAAATTAAATTAAATGTATTCTTTACTCACCCCTCTCTAAAAAGATGAATTTTTTGCTGGCTCTCGCATAGTAGTCATCCAAATCCTTGGAACTCGTTTTCTCATCTTGTTGTATTGTTGTTTCTTCATAAATAGGTTTAGGCATTCCTACCGCCGATACATTCGGTTTGTCTTTTAAGCGGAGTTTTTCCAAAATCTGTCTTTTCACGAACTCAATACGCAGTCGCGTTAATTCCTCTTCACTGACACGTACATTTTGGCTATTTGACTCGCACTTAGGACACTTTATCGTCGGTGGCGATTTGTGCTGCTTATGACTACTCCGCAATGCAGCATGTTTATCATGTAACTCATTATCCACATCTGCTCCATAGATCCCGTCTCTTAACATATCAGCCTCATCGTCGTTACTGTTGACATTGGAAAGATCTTCGGCAGCATCATCATGCTCGCTAGTGCTACTCTTGCTCAACTCACTATGCAAGATATGCCATAGATTGGGTTTATAGCTTCCATTTGGCAAATCCCACTGTTCGCTAGCTTCTTCTTCTTCTTCTTCGGCATTCGGCGACAGAACTTCCTCAACTTCTTCAACTAGTTGCCGTTCATTGTTTGCATGATACTCTTCATTATGCTGATGCTGATGCTGTTGGTGATGGCGCTGTGCGTTGTGTGACTGATGATGGTGTTGATGATGATAATGTCGATGATTATTATGCTGATGGTAGTGATGTGCATTGTGATCACTTGTCTCTGTTGATGCATACTTTTGGTGTCGTAGATGATGATGAGGATGCTTGTAAACTTCTGACTTGGCGAACATTCGATTGTGTATGCTTGTGCTTTCTAGAGCGACATAAGCTAAAAGGACTAGGGTGACAAAATACTTCGCCATATTGAATTGATTTGGTTTTCGTTTCTAATATTTCGCAACACTTCACTTGGTTTTAAACTAGACTAGGGATTTTTTTTATTTGACTAATGAATTTGTTTTGATTTTTGGGCTGTATACTATCTTTTTGGGAGCATTGAAATACCAACAGGAGTCCGAAGGGTGTTTGAGAGCATAGAACAATTTGCACTAGTCTATGCTATAACTTATTGATCACTTTATTTTGATTTTTATGTGAAGACACTTTTTTTGTAATGTAAATGTTGGAAATTGGTAAATCCTTTTTGTTCACTAGTTATCCAATCAGGAGTTTCATAAACTGAAAGACATCTGGAGAATAAAGAAAAAAATCAATTTAAATTTAGATGCTACATACATAGGTATGTATATTTACAATTTTCGTGTAACATTTCTCTTAACTATAAATAAAATCTTGATCTCTATTGTACTTGGAAATACTAAGTATTGTAGGTTTTCGTGGGGATACATTATAAAGCCCTACCTGATTGAATCAGACTTTCTTTAATGAGTTTCCATGGAAACCATTTCAAAGGTGATTGTATGGGAGGAGAATATAGTGTCAGAGGTGTGGGTTGAGGTGAAAGAGAGGTGATAGCCAATACTGACAGGTTCAAACCGGAAGTCGGAGATGGTGTGGCGCGGTTCAAATTCAAACTAGTCCCTTTCTCCCACTCACCACCTATATTCTAGCTAAAAGTAGCTGGTTGCTGGCAATAAGATCACGAGATTTCAAAGCCCTCGAAATGATACTCAGGGGTACGTCAAGATTAGAAATTTAGTAATTTGTGAGATAAAATTATTACATAGAGTAATCGTACAACAAAGCTCTTAAAAAACGTCTTTACCAGACTCTGATCACTGGACTGCCATCTCTATAAGTAAGGTAAAGGTATCTACTTCAGACGCATGCTAACTTAGTCTCGAAGATGAAAAAACTGCCATGCATATTTTGTGTACGACAACAAAACAACAAAACAACGGTACAATTGTTATTGTGTTTTTTTCTTTTTGTAAATGTTCTGCACTCCTATGTCCTTTAACCTTTGATAGTGGCAAACAAACAAAACTCGCGGTGTCTCAGGGTTTAAGCACGTGAACTACTGACAGGAAGTTTCAGGTTTGAGTCCCACAAAACACAAACAAAACTTCACACGGTTCAACATCTCGCGAATTGTTATTAAGGATGTGCGGTAGACGACGCATGTGTATTGCAGTTGAATAGCCCCAAAGAACTACATTAATTACATATCTATGTACATACTTCATCCGAACAATTGTGATAGAACTACGGTACTGAAGTACCAAGCACTCAATCTACATACTTGTCGTTGAGCTCCCATACAAATAAATGAGTTACACTCATATTTGGGACAAACGCATATACGAAATGATCCTCGGGTTTCAACCACAGTATTAATCTATGGCTTGCATACCTTAAATTCCCCATATACGAGTAACTCTAATAATCCCGTATCATCACATTTCGATTTGTCTGCCCGTGTGCGCGTCAAAAAGGTCTAGAATCGTAGAGGACCTAGGAAATTTGCAGCCAGGTAGATGTTAGCTCAAAAGGAACATTCTCATGCCAACCTCAAAACGAAGGTTACAAGTTTTTAACATTTTCCTGTTTTCTCTAAATAACATAATAATTTTAAGACAATAAATAATGTCGATTTGAATAATATAGGTATGTAGTTTAGTGTATTAATCGACGAGAATCACTAAGTTTGCATACTTCTTTGAAGGCTTTTTGCACCTAAGCAAAAACAGAATTGATGTGAGCTAAAATTGGAAAACGGTTATTATCTACTTCAGCTTATAAATATAACAAGCTTCGGTAGCCGAAAGATGCAGTTTTAACTGAGCTTTTGACTGCTGAGCTAAGCTGAAACTTAAAGTTTAATTCGAGACTAAATACAAATAATTTCCAATTTTGTCAATTTTGCAACGTATAACTGAACAAAATTATTCAAGTGAGGTCAAGAATTCTTGCACTTTTTTCAAGACTAAGACCAAGCCTGAAAGTCTCGGACAATAACAAGGCTAAATTCAAGAGTCTCAGTCTTTCATTTATCCACAATTATTGCATCATTTTGATCTAATTTTTGCTCTACAAAGGTATTCCTAATTCTGATTTAAGACATTCTTTCCATTAAAAAAAACTTGCAAAATCGGGAATTGTAAAATGAGTTTGTTGCATAATCCATTCATATGCTAAAAAGTCTGGACTGTGTCTATTCAATACGAGTAGGTAGAAGGTGTAACTTACTAATGACAATACTAAGCAACCATCGAAAGTATGTAGGCACCTACTTTTATTATTTCGGATTTGACGTGTCTTTAAATATAATGATGTCGTCAGCAAATTATAAAAAAATGCATTAAAAAAAATTCAAATGCACAAAGGTCAACTTTAATAGCTACCGGATTAACGAGTGTCGTCAAATGACGAGGCGAAAATACTCTTTTACCTACACACATAATCTTCGCAAGTTGAACTCAATGAACTTTTTTAACTATGTGCATAGGTATACATACTGCTTACTAATGCTAAACAAAACAATCGCAGATTACTCCCGATACTTAGTAGATCACACCAAAATAAAAAATTTAAGAATATTCACCATCCTGCACGTGTAGTCGTACCTTGTAAGTACTTAATCTTCTTCACGTGCGCAGCAGCGGCCGGCGGCGTAACACCCACCCACTAGATACGTGCGGTTAATTAAACACAAAAAATCGTTATTCTCAATACACGAAAAAAACCTTATCAACTATTAAACAAGCAAAACTAGCGAAATTTTCGCGCGCTACAAAATCTATTTGAAAAGACTGTGGTAGTGTCGAAGAAGAGAATATAGCAGAGCAACACCTCTTAGCCCAACACGCGGCGACTGCGAAATGCTTGGGCACAATAGAAAACCTCATTTTTTATTTTAATGGTTTCTAAACTGAATCCGTGGCAATTTGATAAATAATTACTCTAAGATTTCCCTTCTCTTGGACAATCAGAAATTGTGACAACAAATTGCATCAGCCTAGGTAGCGGCGATTATAGTGGCAGAGCCCAAAATCTATGTACCATGTGTAGTAGTAGTGTTTTGCTTATGGTGTAAAAAGCAGAATTGTTTTTTTTTTTTACGTCAACAAACATACTACATACATATATGTATGCTACGAAGAGAGTTTTTTCTTTCATTTTTAGAAGTGTTTTGAAGGAGGGGTTTTGAATGATATAAATAAATATTAATTACTTTTTATATTGTATTTACATACCATCGAGCATGATGCAAATTATCTCGGCAAAGAATAGTTTGTGACGAAATGATTGCTGTTCTAACCAAAGAGCTTGTGTAGTTCAGCAAAAATTTTACACTTTCTTTTTGAGCAGTGGTTTCATGGGAGTCAGCATTGGGTGGACGAAACGTGCTCGAAGAATGGGTCACAGCTCAACCCCCTTTTGAATAAAGTGAATGATATACATATGTATGTATCTGCTGACGAGACCAAATGCTACTTTTACGGTCATACAACGTATGCTTGTCTTTGGAAAAAAAAAGCCCGATCATGAGTTGTATGAAGAAATGTCCACTCCAAAATAAAGAAATTCAACGCTATCAGACCGGTAGATAGATGGATTAAAAATCCACCAACTGGGGAAAGGAAAACAGCTGATGATATGAGGAGAATCAGGAAAAATATAACAAGAAAATTGCTTTAAGAATAATTTCGCTGAAAACGACTTTCCTCGTCACGAAGATAATGTTGTTCTCTCATTTATAAATAACTGAAATATTCATTATGCAGTAGCCACAGTTTAAGCCAACGTACACAGGAATGCTTGAAGAAATCCTTGCCTGAGATTGGCATGTTGTTGAAAACCGAGGAAGATAAAAAAGAAGATCTAAATAATGCCTACCAGAGACAAGAGATTACCAAACAGTTATGACCCAAGAAAATTACCTTATGGTGCCGAGAACTGGTCGACAAGATTGAGGACGACGTTGAAGCAAATGGAAAGATAAAAAGTAAAGCAGAAAGGATCTTGGTTTAAACAATTCCTTTCGTATGCTTTGAATGCTGTTTGAAATCGAAGAAAATAAGTGAATAAATTAGAGGAGAAGTCATGTCGGAGTAACAACCACGAATGACAAAGGCAAAAGACTTGCAAGTTACCATAATTGAATATCAGTCACCATGACTTGCAGAGAGCGGAGACAACAAACCAATCATGACTAAGCAATCACTGCCAGAAACAATAGGCTATCTAAAAATGACTACTTGAGATGAAAGATTACCAAGTAGTCATGTGTTATGAAAAGTACCGTATTTACCGACAACTGATCGACGAGACTAATAACGACCGCGAATGAGCAGCAGGGAGAATCTTTGAAACTTTAAAAGAATAAATTGTAAGGTGTAGCACTTAAAAAGTGTGAAAATATCACTTAAATTTAACTGTCAAACTGAATATTCCTTATTAAAGTGGTAAAAGTACTAAGTTGAAATGGAAAATATTGCTGAAATATTCTGTAGTGATTAAATAAATAAATAAACCGTAAATAGTTGTTCTAGTCATATGTCAACGACATAATTTTACGATTTTAGTGGGACTTCACTATTAATTATGAAAAAATAACGCATACCTACACAAGAATTGCAAGTTGATATATGGCGCCCTTTTATTGATTTTTCAAGCTGCGAATGATTGAGTAAAGAAAAACGGACGACTATCCTCAATTCATCCTACGTCTATATGCATTTTTTTTCCAGTTTTTTACATCTATAGAGCGAGAGAGTGAGAGGAAAGCATTGTGGTAAATCTATTCCAGATATGAATGGGGAGGAGAACGATTTTTTCGGCCAATCTCATTATTATATGCCAGTGTATTTTTCACACAGAAAATGTCCTTATTGAATACATTTATTAAAGTATTCGATTTATATCTGGAGTCTATGGGGTGACAATTCGAGGCGAAATCTGAATTTTCATTCTAACCCCAAGATTAACGGTACGTTACTAATGGCCTACTTTGGAAAAATCTATTTTCTCTAAAATTTTAAGTTTGGCAAGTTTTTCGAACATACATATGTTGCATAGCGGTACTTTACTCATTATCGAATGAAAATTGGAAATAGGTTATTTCTGGGATATATCTCAGACGATTTTGTTGAAAATCGACATACAGATGTGTGTATAAGCAATATATAATATATGCAAAGACATGGCATATCAAGTTTGGAAAATTGGGATATATATAGTCTTATACTATTTCAGGACGCAGGCTTTTTTTGGGACAGGGAGAAGAGACAGAGAGAAGGAAAGATTGGTGTAGTGGCTTGAAGCTCAGGTGGTATCAAGTTTCAGTAAACTCCAAGGGTGGCGTCCAGATAACTGGGGAGCATTTTTGTTTTGCTTTTATTGTCGTTGTTTACGATTCACAGTATTTTTTGTCCGTCCTCCTAATCAAATAGCATTTTTAGCCATATAGCCACCCTACCGCCAGTATTATGCCTTCGCAGTAGAATTGACATAAACTTTTGCAATTGATCAACTTTTTTTTATTTATTTCATGTGAAATAAATATTGTATGCAGATGATTCTTGACATCCGAATTTGGACCGCGAACCTGCAGCGTGGCAAGCGATGATGTTACCACTGCACCATGGCCACCCTCGACATAAGAAAAAGGATTTTTGCTTTAACGCGTCTAAAAAAAAAATACATCTTAACAATTTCGCTTAAACTTAAAATCGAAGTAATTTGCAAATAAGCAGCACATACATAGGTGTAAGTACGTGTGACCCAGTGCATTATTAGACTCTAAGCCGATAACAGAATGAGTAAGAAGTCTCAATTTTCACTTGAAAAGTGGACTTACAATGAATATATATAATCTTGAGCAAAATGCGCTAGGTACATCTCGTATATACAAGGAAAAATCAAAATATTATAAAGTTAATTGCTAGAAAAAATACCAGATCAAAATGGTCTGTACCAATCTGCTTATAATACATATTATTTTTAAGTGGTGGTAAAGTCATTCATTCAAGTCCTAACGAAGTTAAATTTTGGATAAAGCTTCTAAGGCGTACACATTTTTGGAATGGGCGATGGCAGCCAGTCAGCTAGTCACTGTCAGTAGCCAATTGAACTTCGAACTATCATAAGAAACAACACACAAGCGGAACAAGAATTAAAGCTGGAAAAAAATAAAACACTTGCCATGTGTTTAATATACACGTCAATTAGTTATGCAAATTACTTTGACTTCCATCTAAGCGGATTATTGGTTCAAAAAGTTCATCGCTCCACCTAATCCAACATAATTGATGGAATGATAACGTTTTCAGTTGCATGTGCTATGGTGATGATAACCTAATGAATTTCAACTACGCATTCCATACTGACCCCTTTTAAGATAGTTTTAAATTATTTTAGCAGGATTAGTTAGCATGCATAATTTCCTGTTGAAATCTATCCGAAAAACTGCATCATCATATCAGTATAAATCCGTCATCATCATAATTGATATGAATGCTAATTAAAAGTGTATTCATCTTATCAATCCACGCAAATGAATTTATAAATTGTATAGCCCTTCAATTTAGATCGAAAATGTTATTAGACTTAAAAAAAAAACAATCTGATGAAATGATTTGCGTAATCGTAACAAGATTTAATCAGCTCATTCTGGAGCTAAAAGAATAGTAAAATGGGTTGTGTTACATATTAAGAAACTAGCGATGGAATAATATCTTATTTAATTTGCAAATTTACTCTCGAAACTCATGTAAACTTTTAGATTATACATAGGTCCGTATGCATAAAAGATAGTAAATGCTTTTACTATACGTCTTTTCATATGCATACAATTTAAGTAAATGCTGAAAAATAAGTACTCATTAGTTTTGGATAAATTTCGCTAGTAAATACTTCATATACTTAGCATGAATTACTCATGTCCTGTGGCCCCTCATAGTGCATGGTCGTCAACAATGCCTGCTCTGCTTTTTTCACACTCTCTCCAACTCATTGTTCTCGATCCTTCCACAACTGCTCTGCACCACGATTGCTTTGGGCGACACATTTTTCTTCCGGATTAGGCAAATGCATAGCGTATTTTGCAATGGAATATACTTTGTGACATAAGGTGTGACGGATCTATTGCTACCTCCTTTGTCTAACTTTGGTTTCTATAGGTTCCTGATCGGTTCACATATAAAGCTGTTTCTTTAGATGATACGAAGGACTGCATAAAAAACTTAAGTAGGTACTTATTTTTGTAGTAGTTACTTAGCTTTTTTCAAGTTGGTGAATAGCATAACGTCTTGAAAATTTTCTAGCGAATACTTTCGTGCGTTATACGGAGTTTTGCAGATATGAACTGTCAACACTCGTGATTCCTGAGACTTATTTTCGAAGCAATCGTCAAATTCTGGACAGAAGCACTTTCCGTAATTGCCACATTTTGTGCATGTTAGTACAAGGAATAAGAACTTCCCGATTTGAGAAGTGACTGGTACTTTTTTGGAAGGATTAAATTGTTTTTATAAACATATATTAAGCTTTTTCCCATAGTCGAAGTAACAGATTGTCAGCTCACTTTATTTCCCGTAGGTGAAAATTTGTGCGAAATTATACGAACTCTCAAAGCGACAACAGTCATTTTGTAGTCGCTTTTGTGTCACTTGAATGGAGTTGTAAGAATAGATATGACACAATGATTAATACAGGATGATTTTTCTTAAATTTTAGATCTGAGAGATTTGCGAGCGAAAAGCATATAAAAGCAAGTACGTGCGAACTAGTTGTTCGCTTTATTATATTTCTGATTGCAAAGGCCCTCAAAAACTTTTACGGTCAAAAAGATAACTCTCCGTAACCGAAGCTGGGAGTGAGATATATCTATCATAATTCAAGTAACTATTATAGTTGAATCAAGCATGGAAGGAACACATGTGGCGATAACAATTCCACTATCTTTCCATTTGGAACACTGCCCGCAATATTTCATCGACGATCACATCCAGAAGGCATGTACTTATGCCTTGCCGTGTGGGATTTACAAGAAATATTTAAGTTCAGCGAACTTTTCTGTCGAACCTTGTTTTACATTTTCTTAAATTCTGTATTTTTAAACACACCTGGAATCCGTGCCCAAATGCTTTCAATTTTGACAATCATTTTTAATTCTCGGATTAAAAGTCTATCTCAAAGCCAATTGTCCATTGATTTTGCAAAAATAACTTGACCTTTTCAATTGCAAGCGGAACAAGTAGGTGACCTTTTTTTGTTTTGTTTTGACAACGTGCACAAAGAATGGATGATGTAAGGATTAGAAAAAAAAAAGAAAATTATTAGTCACAAAGTTGTTACGTGCATATAATGTTCTATACGTAGATAAAAGCAGCAAATAAGCGTGTATTTAGATTAAAAACTTGTGTGGGAGGATGGAAAATTTTTTAATTCTTATCAACTTTTTTATAGTCTTCTTCTTTTTTTTGTAAATTTTTAATTGTTTTCTTATTATTATTATTTTTTTTTTTTTTTGGTATTTGGCCTTTGAGTGTGATTATTATATACATACTTTTTTTAGCTTTTCAATAATATATATATATAGGTACATACATACTTAATTCAGATGAACTTTGATGACTTTTTTCGGTTTAATTATTTATCTACATACGTTTCATTCCTTTAAAACATGAAGTGGGTCATAACATAAAAAGACCTAATATACGAGTATATGTAAATATGTTCATATGTATAAAATCTTGCTCTTTGAGATTCAAAAGCTTTGTTAGCTGTTAAACTAGTTAAGTTATAAAGCCGGTCTAGTAGGACTACAAGTTTATATCGTGTTCGTCCTAAAAAGCAGACAATCTTTCAAATTCAATTTTTAGCACTCAGTTAATAGACAAGAGGAATAGAAAAGACATTTTTAAAATCGGCTCTATAGTAGACTTTGTTAGTTCCTCTAAAATTTCAGAAAAGTGAAACAAACTTAAAAAAAAATTAAATTTTCATATCTATTGTGAATAATTTTTATATATCCGTTGACATGTGCAAACAAAATTTCACTCTAAATAGTAGTTTATTATTTTATTGCTTTATTTTCTGCCTACTAGATTGGAATATTGTTACATAGATGTATTTAAATGGTATACTTTCATCTCAGGATCAGGACAGTCGGAGATATTCAATTATTATATTCCGTTGATATGTGCAGGAGTGTTTCCAACATGTATCTTACAGATATTTCAATGATCGGGTTTAAGTAAAGAATGAGTAAAGTTCTAATAAAAAAAACTATTAAATGGAAGGTAGGATTGTGAGATCAATGACTTCTATGTCAACAAACAAGAAACCCCTTAAGTTTAAAAAAGCTCAATTTCAAAAAACAGGACAAATGTAAGTCCGGAAACCTCCAAATCTCCGGAAGCACAAATTGTTGGAAAACCACAAATAGTTGAATTAAAGTTTAAACATAAATACACAAATATTTTGGCGTTAACAGCCTATGCATAGCCTGGCCTAGCTTCGCGCAGCCATTCATTCTGTGCGTGTTATATTTTTTTCACACGAATGGAAGAGACCTACACTTTATTTCTGTTTCCCTAATCGAGAAGCTTTTTCATGGCAGTTTTACTTTCGGATGTTTGTCAGAGGTTCACGAGAGATGGAATAAATTGCAAAAAAAAAAATGTTTGTGTTTCTAGGACTCGGGCCACGGCATCCATATTAATTAAAGTTTTCCAGTAAAAAAAGGGAAATGAAATATAGATACCTCATTGGGTATAGTTGCATCAAGCAGTGTTAGATACGAAAGTCTGGTAACAAATAATTTCGATATCAGGCTCTAATAATTGTATGTATTATAGTTAATAAATTTTAAAGGAAAGCTTACAAAATGTTTGTCATCACTATTCCAAGAATAAATTTAAGCCGACAAGTTTAATAGCAAAACATGTTAAAAGATTTCAATCAACGGACAGGTTCAATTTTATTAAATCTGAAAAGGATCTTCACATATTTCTCTTCAATTTTATTTAAATCGTTATAGGCATATGTGAATACCCATAAAAAGAAAAGAGAAAAATAATAAAAATATTTAACATACGTTTTATCGATTTAGAATTACAAAATAAATTCCTTCATTCATCTTTGATGCACTTTAAAGGACGTTATTGAAGACACTATACGAAAGCTTAGTTTGAAAGCCAAAGACACTGTTTTATTAAATTTTTTTTTATTGTTGTTATTATTTTTGTTTTTTTTTTTTTATCTAAATTTTAATAATTTTTTTTAAATCACTTTAAATGTGTTCACTTCTTGACATATAGAGAGTATACTTCTTTAATTAATTAGTAGTACTACTACCTCGCGTCGTAGACGACTGATACTGTGGGACTAACACGGATTAAGTTGTTCAATTGGAAATGAGAAGACTTGTCTATAACATGGTATGCGCTCAACAATCATCACAATTAGCTTTTGGTCTGTTGCCGGCATAGACATTTCGAATTCTCTCATACATGGGAACTGATCGTTTAATTCTTCTTCTTAAAAAAAAAGGAATAATAATAATATATTTGAGTGCTTTGATTACTACAGTGTATGTGTAAGGTGTACTGATAAGAAAATTGTTTTTTATGTTTAAGAGAACTTATATGTAGCTGGAATTTCTCTTAAAATTATTTCTAAGAGACAATACAAATGCGTTGCAATTTCTTTGTAATTAAAGTCATAATTTGTTGTGGTAGGACATGGTTCATATCACTCAGGTTTGCATGTTTTATATTTATCTACCTGTTACTTTGACTTACATATGTATATACACAAAATGTAGGTGTAAGTTTTTACAAATAATGAAAGCCATGCAACTCATCTGATTCAACCGATTTTAGACATTTTACGTTGTTGTCAATTTGATATTGATATCAAAGGATCAAAGTACAGAACTGTCGCCGGTTGATGACGACGTAAGTCGATATACATATGTATGTATATAATCATTGTCATTCGGAACTTTTGCTTTTATTTTTGTATACCATGTAGCTACTGTAGTGGGAGAAAGTATTCGAAGTTTGTATTATCTGTGACAAAGAGTTTGTGATTTCATTCTGAAGTTTTAGATGTAGATATATGTACAATGTATGTAGATAGTTCCTGTATAGGTATTTCCTGTACCAACAATGTACAAGGATATCCATTAATCTAGCGTTAGAATTTGGATTCCCAATCGGCAACAGAAAAATCTGTTTTGAACACAATGACCGAAGACAATTATTCCGTCTGTGCTAACCTAATATTTCCAATCCTTTCTAAAAGGGCTGAACCTTAACCAAATTACTCAATCTACGTATCCTAGGTTTTACTTTACACTATAAAATAGTGATAAGTGATATAAACAAAAACATCTCGAAATACCAATCTAATTTTCTATGCGACGGTATACCACACCATTTAGACTGCTTTCAATTCTATACGCTAGAAGATTTCAAAGTAAAAGAAAAATGTTAAAACATTATAAACTTTATGTTTTCTATGGAAATATTATCGTCAAAAGTGAAAAAGCAATTCATATCTATTAACAACAGTCTCTGGGACATATTATGATATACGAGTATGTATGCACGTATGTACATATTTGAAAAACCGCATGACTATGGCCTTCAAAATCGATTTATCTTCAAATAATATAAAGAGAAGAGTAACTTTATATGGCTGTTTGTATAAACGCTCTAATCTCGGAAATCTTCCATCAGTGGCTTGATAAGGGATTTTGTTTGTCATTCATTGATTACCAAATTGCAAGCATGCTGTTCACTATCCTATAACATATTCTCTGAAAAAGATAAATAAGTAAAAATGTAACATGTGTTCTAAGTAGTAAACAAGGACAAATAAAATAATTCTTTTGATTCGTGAGAAACTTACGGCACTGCCAAAACCTGCACATGTGAATTGTCCCCAGAAGTTCTAAGCCCTACCTCTCACAACCATTTGTGTTGTATGTGCGTGTCATATTTTTTAAACTAACTTAATGTAAATGTAAATATAATTAAATTTGTTGTTACTAACTTCTCAAAATAAGTTTTAAGTCATTTAAATTGTGTCGCATAATTAAATTAGCTGTAGTAGCTAGCTGCACGCAATTAATTTTTTATATATGTATATATTTATTTATTTGCATAGTATAAAGCTTGCAAGAATTTCATATACAGCTTGCACAGAGATATATAAATATATTTTTTTTTTTTTTATATCCGATGGAAATCTTCAAAAGACACTCGGTAATAATCGGTACCAAATAGTGTGGGGCTCTTACCGCACTAAAACCACCGGTGAATCAGGACCAATCTATGAAAGATCGACAAAAGATTTTTCTTTCTTAATTTATAAATCGCATTGGGGGAAGTTTAAAGTTATAACACTTTCCCATAGCTTTTAGACCATTAGCTCATGAGGCTTGGTTCTTCTTAATCTCCGAACATTGTTTCGTACATTTAAGACGGTCTCCATTTCGGAGTTGGTATGACTTTGCAGTCGCTGATTGTGTGATACAGCGTGTTTTTTTCACAGAGATATGATATTTAATATATATCTTGCTACTGAAAAATATTTAAGGGAGAAATAAATTTAGCTATTTAATTTAAACAATGGAAGGAAAACTATGTAAAAACCTTCATTTAAGTAATATTCAGTTAGAACTTAATACTAATTTAGTTGGAATGCCAGAGGAGGGTAAATTAAAAATAAATTGACTAGAAAATATTCAATGTGAACAAAATATAACAAATTGATGATAATTAAATATGAAAATAAATAAATAAGTAAATAAATAAGTGAATAAATAAATAAATAAATAAATAAATAATTAAATAAATAAATAAATATATAAATACGTAGATAAATAAATACAATAAATAAATAAACTTAGAGATAAGTAAGTAAATAATTAAACATACAGATTAATTTATAATTTAATAAATTGTAATAGACGACATTTTACATTAAAACAGTGATAATTAATTGCTTAAGTTCTGTATTAAAATATTTTCAGAATTTACACATTTGGCAAAGAATTTTTCATTAAAAATTTAAATTTTTCTTGCGATCTTTAAAACACTTGCTTTTTAGTGTAATCTCATGGTGGAAAATAACCACGGAAGATTTATCATCATTTCCAAGGCCCTATTTTGTATGACTTGCAGTTTATTTATATGAGTTTTAGTACAACAACCCCAGACTGAAATCGCATAAATAAACATCGCTTGGAAAATTACTTTATAAATAATTACTTTATTATAATTACTCAAAGATGATCGACGATTTATCAACGGGTAAAATGTTTTTGTGGCTATGCTAATATTATTCAATGTATATTAGAAATATGCTCGCCATAGGTTTACGTCTTATCCAAGTATACACCAAGATACTTTATAGAGTTAGCCCACGGAATACTGCAGTTGTTTGAATAGAGCTGGCCTAAAGGTAGAAAACAAGCCTTTCCTTTTCAGGTAAAAAAGATGGCTTGAGTTTTTCCAGCATTGACCTTTATTTTCCACATATTAAAGTACTCGACGACGGCATTAACAGCATTTTGTAAGTCATTTTCAATTACATGACCGAAGTAGTTGGAACTGTATAAAGAGGTATCGTCCGCATACATGGCTATTTCGCAGTTTCGAATAGTTGGCAAATCGGCAATATATACTATATAAAGTATTGGAGCTATAACTGAGCCTTGAGGGACTCCCGAGTTAATAGTTTTGGTAATGGAATACGTTTTATTTATATGCACCATGAATTCCCTATTTTCAATAAAGCTCTGTATGATGTTTATTAAATACAGAGGTCATTCAAGAACATGAAGTTTATATAGAAGACCATTGTGCCATAAAGAGTCGAATGCTTTTTCCAAGTCAAGTAGTCGTGAACTAAGCTGTAGTTATAACTAAAGTTCAATTAACCAAGGTGTAGATGTTATTTGATAGTTGCAAATAAATTTTGCCCAACACTGCCAAACTTAGGTATAGGAGACATGTCGAATAAATGTCAATACATAGGTTATTCATATTCTACAATTCTTGTTTGGTTTAGGCGAAGGATCCAATAGTAGATGCCTATCTATCTTCTTTATGTACATATTCAAAAGGATTACGAAAAATCTTTGAATTTCTAAAGCTAAAACTGTCAAAAGACAAAATTTTACTTCGAATAAAATTTTATTTTTCATTAAATACATGGGGTTCCATTAAACTTATTTGTTTTTGGAACAAAATGGGTCTGCGAGTACCTATTGAAAGAAAATACATAGATTGAATCTAGGACCGATTAAAGGGCAAACAAATAAATTAAATGTTGTTCTGTAGTGTTACTGGTTCTGGACTCTGCTTTGTTCGTCAGAGATTTCATTGCTCAAAATTGTTTGACCAGAAACTCAAATGGGACAAAACTCGGTTTCGTTTGGGAACCCCCTTTAGTTGGTCGTGAGCACTGTCATTGCCGTCTCTCTTCTGATATAAACTTTAATAATCCAAGTTGGATACAATTTTCTGAAACGCAGTTGTCAGTTTACTCAAAGCGTAGTCTCAGTGCGAAGGTGCTAGAGTTGTTTGTGTAGAAGAAATTGACGAGATTCTGAAGATTATGCAATATTAAACAAAGAACATTGCTCAGGATCCTTACGAAATAGTATTCCTCACCTCATGTGAGACTTGGCTTTTTTTTGTCGAAAAATTGTTTGTTCTCATTGCCTCCGTCTGAACGGTCCAGAAGTAGCAACTTAAGCAAAAGCATTCATAGCAAAGTAAGGAGTAATAGATATTTTACCAATAATTTCTACACCAGGCTCTTATTTGTAGACCCCTAAGTGTATGTTTTAAAGTCTTGAGCCATCTGGCATTGATATTGGTTGCCAGCGTTCACATTCAAATCTGAATAGCAAGGCATTTCCAAAAAGGTGTGATTTTTATGTATTTAATTATATATTGAAAACAAAACAAAAAAAAACCTTTAAGATAAGATACAAAATAGATTTCTAAATAAAGTCGCGTAGGAGATGACAAAGTCCATTTATGTGTCATGCATTAAATGAATGGTACCGTCAGATATTTTGGAGTGCTTTTGACTAGTTTATTGGAAAAAAACTCAAGTACTTTATTGTTTTTAGAAAGAGGGAGGAAATAAGTAGTAGGAGGTGGGAAGGTCTACAAAAAAAATTGCGCAGTATAAGTACACACTTAAGTTTCCGAAATTTTCAAATCTAGTATTTAAAAGAGACACGTAAGGTTTGTCGTTCTACTCAAACTAAGGTCTTTCGACTTTCATTTCGAGTTGTATCATAATTTCCACTGAATGCCTATATTTAGACGAAGGTGTGCAAGATAAGCAAAACAATTGAGACATCTTATCGATGAAACGTGCGATCTAGAAAGAATAGCATGCAACAAGGATAATGCGAAGCGAATAAACTATGATTTTAATAGATTTGATGGTGGACTTTGATGGTTTGAAAACAATTTTGGGCTTGCGAGATGTGGTAAGTTTTAAAATGGGCAACACAGTGTTGCCGTTTGGTTCCCGGTACTTCAGTATTTCTGATACCAGCTTTATTTGTGTTCTGAACATAAATCTATCGAAATTTGATATCCGACAAAAAATACTTTCTTTCTGCGAAACTTGGAATACTTTTCTGTAGACAGATATAATAATAATTGGTAATTAGTCGCAGCAGTTCTGCCATTACCATAAGATCTGGCCGGCTACTGCTTTGGTATTCGTAAAATCTTTCATCGAACACCATCAATGAAAAGAAGGTCAGTCATGACTAAGATAAGATTCAGCAATTAACAACAATTTAATAAAAGCTACACTTCGAGAACAGTTTAATAGTGTTGTAGCAAAAGATTATAATCTTTTAAAGTGGCCTCACACACTCGGTCATGCTCGGCGAACATGTTTGTGAGTGGATCTAGGAAATCATATCCGTGCGTTTATGGACTGCACGAACACGTCGTCGCTCCCAATAAGCACGCGACTGAGCATATTCGCATGTGTTTGGCCTATGGCCAAATTCAAATTATATGGGGTGATATTGATGTTTACTCTATTGGTGGTTGTGATATACGTATTGGCTATTTTTTGCAATAATTAGTGTGATATGAAGATCGCTGTTAAATAGACGCAACTTAACTTATAGCGTACGTGTGTGTGTTAAACCGCGACCATTCTCGGCTAGTGCTTCGGTACGTGATAATTTCATGTCCGCCGGACATGTCCGAGTGTGTGTGGCTACTTTTCATCTTAATTTCAAAAATAATAGAATCTGTAGTTCTGGTTTATGGACCTATATTTAAGGTCCAATGAAATGCCGAAATTTCTTAGAATATTCTTAAATACTGAGGCGATTTCGTTTTCAATGCATTATAATTCTCAGATGTGAAGAGGGCAGATATAATTTTGAGCCTTTGAATTTTTAAAGATTTGACAAGTCACTCGAAATTCAACTTCTATTTTGTTTGGTCTGCCGAGATGGATGGGAATATTCAGTTATTCCTACCGGGGGTAGGATAAGTGGGATTAGCAGCAACTGAAAGTAGATACTATAACAAATCTCCAAGGGATTAGAAAATCCGTTCGTTACAGAAAATATTTTTCTTAAATTCGTTATAAAGAACTACAAAAAAGATAAGGTTTTCGCCTAAGCACCTGGAATGAATAATATCTTATTTTATATACGATCTCGGCATACTCAAATTAAAATGAAACAACTTAGATGAAAAAGCTAACCTAACCCTAAAGTTGAAGAAATAAACACTAAAATTCCATAAATTTTGTATCTAATATAGAAAATAGCTAAAGTCCAGTGATCAGTATATAAGTTGGTTCTAGAGCGACAGTCAAATGATTTTCTTTTGCTAGACGGTGTCTGTATATAAACAGAAAACAAGAAACAAAATCATAAATCAATAGTACAATCAATTAAACCGTGTTTAAAAAAGTTGACCTTTACTTAAATTGTGTGAAATTTGATCTGTATATAATTGGGATTGACAGTGGAATTTTCTTAAAGATTTGATTGATTTTAGGAAACATGTTCCTGGAATCAGACTTTAATATATTATCAGCGTGCTGTCTCAAATAATCATTGGCACTATGCCGAAACTGCTGACTTAGCACTGTCTGCATATTTCTCAGGAGAGATTTTAGACTTTGCAGCTCTAAATTCGGCGATTCTTCTTGGAACTGACACCGTATTTGATTTATCTGAGTGATCAAAAACCGTTTGTAGTTTTGTATTTCAAGGTTTAAATAACATTCCATGCTATTGTTCGACTTAATTTTCGGAACTGATGATATGGAGTCATCAGTTCCGAAAATCGTAATACCACCGTATTTAAATTTCCGATATAGGAATAGCACTCCTCGTTGGTAACAAGTGTAATTCATATATGTTCTCTTGACACAACGGTGGAATTGACATTTTTGGAAAGAAAACTCGGTATAACTGGGCTGTATAATTTAATTTCATATCCAATCTGGTTTTCCTCAATAAAGCGATTTAGGAAGCTGCCTCTTCCGTTTGCCCTTGAGTTCAACTAGACCGAGTGTCTCGCGTTTAGATCTCCTCTAAGACGAAATACTATATAACTATCTAAACTTACAATTTCGAATAATTTCTCAACTTCGGTTTTAAATTGATTAACGGAACCTGATGCCGATATTAAATATAGACAACCATTATCACTGAGAGGCAGCGAGGCAATGGTTGCCTCAAGACAACCTCTCGATTGTAGGGAAACGTAGTGGTTTCCGAACAAGTTTCGACGTACCGCCTGCACTTCGAATCGATTCGCGTCTATCAGTTCGTATTTTGCCATAGTATTTAAACTGTAAGTGATGTCTGAAATAAAACGCAGAAGGTCACTGCGCCTACTATTGTGAATAATAGAAGCTTCGAATGTGAGATCATGTTAATCTCGATCTTTTAGGTGGACCTATTGCGATTTACTCTAATTAAAGCTCATCCATGATGCCGGATTTTATGAAATATGTCTTCTGCTTTGAGGTAGAAGTTACTTAGGAAACGATGACGTGTTTTGACAAGACAGTCACAGTAGCAAAGTAAGTATTCTGCTCATTCTTCGTCTTCGTTGCACATTCTGCATACGTCGTCTTGTGCTATTCCCATGGCCATGAGGTGTTTTTTAACTCCGCAGTGTCGCGTTAAGAAACATGTGACCAAACGAATCTGACTTTTACTTAGTTGTAAGAGTTGTTTCGTTCTTAGGTGGGAAGCATTTGGCAAGAATTTGTTGGCCTGTCTGTTACCTTCTTTTTACCTTCGCTTTTTCTTTAAGCCAGTTTGTAATACAGCTTTTTGTAGTGCTGTTAGGTATTCCGCAGAATGGTCTTGGCAGCATGAAGTTTGATGCGGATCCTTTTCTAACTAGTTCATCAGCTTTTTCATTACCCAAATGAGATGAACTCTGTTTGCGATGGTCAATGTTATGAGCAGTTGAAGGCAATCCCATACTAGTTTTGATGTAATATCATATGCCTTAATTGCAAACAACGCGAGTTTGCTATCTGAGAGAATATAAATGTTCTTGTTGGTTATAGATCTGTTTATGTTCTCCCACATACACAGCTCTATTGCATGTATTTCGGCTTGAAATACTGAGCTACTTTTGTCCATACTTTCGTATAGGAGAGTATTCGTACTTAGCCCATATATTCCGGCCCCGACACCTTCATCTGTTTTGGACCCATCTGTATACCATACATGAGAACCTCTAGTAAATGTAGGTTTATTCTGTTCCCAGTTACTTCTATCTGGAAATGTAACCTTGAAGTTGTGGCTGAAGTTGAATTTCCGAAGACATTTGTCTGTTATACTTATTTCAAGTAGTTCATTCTTTTTTATTTCTTGAACAAGGTCAGAATGAATAGATCTTGTATTCTTTTCATCCTCTGTGATGATATTTCAAAGGCATTTGACAGAGTTTGGCATCAGGCTCTTTTGTCGAAAATGCGTGCATATGGCATCGATGAGTCTCTTCTTCAATGGATTAGAAATTACCTTTCGGGGCGTTCAATACAAGTTGTTTTGGACGGCTTCAAGTTTGTAATTCACCAAATAAATGCTGGTGTTCCCCAAGGCTCTGTTTTGTCTCCGACTCTCTTTCTCATTTTTATAAATGATCTCTTGTCTGCAACTTCTAATCCAATCCATTCCTTCGCTGATGACAGTACCCTCAGTTTTTCATATTCGTTCCCTAACTCACGTCCTTGCTCTTCGGCCGTAGAAGGGGAACGGCAACGTATGTTAAACACATTAAATTCCGACCTGGACAGCATAATTAAATGGGGTTCAACCAACCGCGTGGAATTTAATGCTTCCAAAACACAATGCTGTCTTCTGTCTCTCAAGCGAAACCAAAACCCTCAACCATTATCCATGGATGGTACTTGCATCATTGAAACCGAAAGACTTGCCATTCTCGGTATGTGTATTAATAACCATCTTCGATGGAATGATCACATATTCGAGGTCGCCAAAAATGCTGCAAAATGTCTCGGATTCCTTAAACGGTGCAAGAAATATTTTACCCCGTCTGATCTAGCCTCAATTTATAAGGCATTCATCCGCCCTAAGCTGGAATATAACGCCCATATCTGGTCTGGTGCACCCAAGACCGTTCTGCACATTCTTGATAGGGTACAAAATCGCGCGTTAAAACTCATAGGTGATAGAGACATTGTGAATTCCATTCATTCATTAGAACATCGGAGAAATGTCTCCTGTCTCTCCCTGTTTTATCGTTTTTTCTACAAAAAATGCTCCAGCGAAATAGCCAATTGCATTCTTCCCCTTCAAAATTTCACCCGCAATACGCGACATGCTTCGAATGCACATCAGTTTTCCCTAAAGCCTAACTTCGGTCGTACTGTTAAATATAGGGATTCGTTTATAAGCCGAACGACACGAATGTGGAATGATCTACCAAGCTCTGTATTTCCCCATCACTACAACCTTCAAACATTTAAAGCCAACGTGCATAGGCTTCTCCTCTGTTCCTCTTCTCCTTGTCCTTAAAAGCCCGTGCCCTGTAACAGTTTAAAGGTATTCATAATCCTTTTGGCGCGCGCGAATTATAAAAAAAAAAAAAAAAAAAAAAAATATACTCGTAGGTATTAACCATGCCTTTCATGATATAAAGATGAAGTGGTGGTAGATTTAGAAAGACTTCTAGCGCTGCCGTGGGAGAAGTTCTCATGGTTCCTGTAGCACACACACAAGCTATTTCTTGAGCCTGTCTAGCGTGGACCTTTGTTTGGTTTTTTGCCACCATACGGATGCTATACGTTCATAGAGTCATTTTGGGATTCAGTTCTTGCCAAGAAGACTTCGCTTTGGCTTTAGCTTTATTGAGATGAGAATTCCATGTGACTTTTTCATCCAGGGTTGCTCCAAGGAATTTGATTTCTTTTGAGAATTCTATTGTTTCACCAAAGAGTGTAGGTTATCTGAGCCTATCGAGCTTTCTTCTCTTAGTGAAAGCAATTATGGTACTTTTCTTGGGGTTGACATTTAAGGCAACTTTCCTGCACCAGCCGGCAATTAGGTTTAATGCCCTCTGGAGGCGATCCGAGATTGTTTCTTCGAATTTACCTCTGATTAGGATAACAATGTCATCTGAGTACCCTTGGACATAAAAGTCATCATTGTCGAGTATTGTCAGCAGTTCATTGACCACGATGGACCATGGTAGAGGGGAGAGAACTCCTACTTGAGGGCACCCTTTCTATTATCTATTACATACTATCTTGCTAGAAGGGCAGATAAACGTATTCTCCATGAGCGAATTGACTCGGAAGATGGAAATGCTGACTTGAGAAACTGCGTAAGCATACTTGACCGTCGTTCCCAATAGGTTATATTTTCCCAATATAACGTATTGAGAAAGTACTGGCGGAGCGACTGGATTGAAGCTAACATTTATGTTAAGAATAAGTATTTGTTTGACGAAATGTGGCGACAGAATACACTTTTTTTTCTAAAATTGCATTTTCGATTTGAATGCCAGTTTATATGCAAAAACACATTACGCATTGCATGAATAATGTAAATTAGTTTGAGTTAAATTTGCATATTTCGGCAGATACATACATATGTATGTATGTATGTAAATACATATATGTACTTAACGAAAACGATAAAACTGCTGAGAAAGGAAAGCAATATACTATATATCACACAATATACTATATATCACACTATCCCTTCCCTAAACTGTCAAACACTGTCAAGACGACATCGTTTGCACGATAGCTAAAGAGGCACCGTCTTGCATTTGTTTGTATATTTTGCAAACAAATTAAGCTTTTTTTTAGAATTTTAAAGTCAATAGTTTTAGTGTCAGTGCTTACAAAATGTTTCAACGTTAAACTAATTTACTTTCTGACTATGAAAATGATAACAAATTACAAGCAATACGAAGACGGAGACAATTAAGAGACGCAACAGATCCCTTGTCTCTTTTAACGCACATGTTAGTTCATTAACTAATAAAGTCAATTTCATTTCAATTCTAATATTTAAAATCACCATAATTTTGTTCAAAGCTTTCGTCTTTCAAAAGAAGTATTGATATTACAAATAATAAATTTGTCAGATGGTTGCCGTCCAACTTATATTCCTGTAACAATAAGACATGCAGCTACGCTAAAGATTCTGGATGGAGGAGGCTACCATTGGTTGACTGGAATTACCTTCGTCCAAGCAGAAACACTACTGGGACAGCCCAGTGGAATTAAGCGTTATGGCCAAATCAGTCCACATTTTTTTATCCCCTGCTTTATTGGACTGTGTTGGGCTTATAGCCCTTGGCCTAATCCGAATACTCCTCCATATAATTGATTAAAATTGCCATTTGGTTCGGCATAGCTGACCTGTCAATAACATTTTTGTTGCACATATTTTTAATAAATTAACTAATAAATATATAAAAGACAAATAAAAAACTTACATTTTGTGATTTGCTTTTCTTTTCTGTGTTTACTTTCGGCGCCGGCGGTCATCAAGCCGAAAGTAAACACAGAAAATAAAAAAAACAATATTTTTGGCACAAATGACGTTTCAACTAAAGTTTGGCAGTCAGTGAAATCTACTAAAAGTTCTCAAACTTTGGATGATAGACGACATGATAGTGATAGAGTTATGTGAAGCAAATTAATGACGATAGGGTTCACTAGTATCGTTCGGACGATGATGAGAGTGATGGGAATGAGTACTCTAGTGCTAGTAGTTAGAAACAAAAAAACCAAACAAGTTAAACATCACTAACCGAAACACAAAAACGACAAATGAATGAAAATACATATTTAGCGTATACGAGCATTTTTGGAATATATATATTTTTTTTTAAATCATACTAATATTAAAGTCCACGACGTTTGAGTTTATATTATATAAGTTGCTCATGCTACTAATTGTAAAGTACATACATATGTACGAGTAGGTACCTGCAGATCAAACCTCTATGTTGCAAAAAGTGCAAACTATACTTTTCCATCCATCAATTTTGCCATACACATACACCCATGCATGTTCCTGAAGTCCAATGCATATTGTGCTGTTCAAGGGGTTGGGTCCGCCCACTATATGAAATTAAATTCATGGAAAACCTTCATAAAGACAAATCCTAAACAATTAATCATATGCTGAATAATTGGCTATAATTTGATGAGAACCTAACCATAACATATTACATACTTATTTAAAATTGATCTAAGCACTATGTACAATGAATTTCATCGCCTTATCTCTAATTGTTTAATGACCAACTGGACGGGTTTAGCAATAATTCGTATTTTAATTTTTTAAATAAATGTTTAGGGTAAACCTTATGTTGAGTCTGGAAGGGCGGAACTCGCAGCAACGAATTTAAAAAAAAACAAGCAAATACGTCAATTATACTTGAACTTATTATTTTATTACTATTTTAAAAATGTAGATTTAAAAATTGAATTTTCGCCTTCGAAGCTCCAAAAAGTGTATTTCCGCCACGCTGTCCTCGATCCAACTCCACTCACAAACGCCGTTAGCCAATCAGCATTGGTTTTTAAACCCACCAATTACAGTGCGTTTTTGATGCTGATTTTCCGCCATCTATCGTCCAGGTGAAGTAATTGGCAGACAATCGAGGCCGACGTTACATCAAGGAATAAGTTTGTTCTGTTTATAACATTCTCCCCCCGGTGGGAAGACCACCCTCGGTAGGCTTCTCACCCTCGTTCGATGCCTTCTTGATGTCTAAGACTGCTAACTTCACAGTGGGTCGTACATACACTCCTGTCGATGTTCTGATGGCAGCCTTCCTTACTTGTCCATCAGCCGCCTTGAAAACCTCTATCACGATGCCTTTGGGCCAACAACCCCTTGGAAGACCGTCATCTACAATAATTACGACGTCACCTTTATCTAACGGCTTGACGGGATCAAACCATCGTGTCCTTTTAGTGAGCGTAGGCAAATATTCCCGTACCCAGCGTTTCCAAAGATGTTGGTAAGTTGTTGGCTCTTCCGCCAGCTTCTTCTTAAGATCAAATCCTTGTCGTCGAAGATTCCTGGGGGTTTGCCTCCATCCGCTGAACCCAAAAGGAAATGATTGGGTGTCAAGGCTTCTGCATCCTCTGCTTCTAACGACACGTGGGTAAGAGGACGTGAATTAATAACAGCCTCGACCTCAACAAGCATAGCCCTTAGCGTATCATCTTGAAGTTTTTGATTCTGCATCACTTCGGCTAGGACCTTCTTCACGGAGCCGACGAGTCTCTCCCAGCTTCCCCCCATGTGAGGCGCTGCTGGAGGGTTGAAAAACCACTGGGTATCTGGTGTTGTGAACTTATCCTCCAATGCCTTCTGGTCTAACTGTTGTATAGCTTCCTTCAGTTCTCGATATGCGCCTTTGAAGTTGGTTCCGTTATCGGAATAAAAAAACCCTCGGAGTACCACGTCGAGCTATGAAGCTCCTGATGCACATTATGCAAGCATCTGTTGACAAACTGCATGCAACTTCAAGATGTACCGCTCTCACAGTTAAACATGTAAAGAGGACGCCCCAGCGCTTCTCCACTCTCCTTCCGACGGTAACTGCTATCGGTCCGAAGTAGTCCACTCCCACGTGAGTAAATGCCCTTGGTGTATGCTGCTAACCTTCCTATTGGCAATGGAGCCATCTCTGGACAAGTTGGTCTGGCAAGCCTTTGCTGGCAACGGACACATCTTTGACGAATTCTTCGCAACTCGGCTCGCAATCCGCAAATCCAAAAATACTGTCGCATCTTATTTAGAACCGTTTCGTGGAAACTATGGTGGTGTTGTTGGTGGTAATGCTCAATTATTAAGGAAGTTAAGCGATGGCGTCTCGGCAACAATACTGGTTGTTTCATCTCATAGCCCACGTAACTAGCGTTGTCAATTCGCCCCTTCATCCTTAGCACCCCTTCTTCGTCCACAACTGGAGAGCACTTACGAAGAACGCTTGATCTTTTTAACTTTCCACCACTTTTCAAGACTGCTAGATCGTCCCTGTATACCTCAGACTGAACCATCTTCACGAGAATTGTTTGAGACCGATTGTATTCCATTGAAGTTAGTGAACATGTGAGCTTCTGTTGACTTTGAATCGCCCTTTTCATGTTATCGGTGAACAGCAACACCCATGCTACGGTCCGTCGCAGACGTGACCATGAAGAGAACCTCTCGATGTCCACCAACGGCTGCTCCACTGAGCAGTTTAGAAGTAGGAACTTTGGCCTGAGATCTTCTTTAGGTTGACCGTCTAAAGACGCCAGTTCACCTGGCCACTGGTCCTCACCTTGACTTAAGAATGAAGGTCCTTTAAACCACCTCTCCGTAGGCAAGAACGACGGCATCTTCTTCCACTTGGTGGCTTCGTCAGCCACATTTTCCTTGCTAGGAATCCAGCGCCACTCCTTCATCTTCGAGCCTTCTAAAATTTCGCCGATTCTGTACATCACATATTGGTTGTATTTCTTTGGGTCTGCTCTCAACCAAGCAAGAACGGTACGGGAATCCGACCAGAAAACTCTTTTTTCGAGGTTCAACAGATGACTTCGTTCTATAGCTGCTGCCAGCTTCACGCCTATGGTTGCCGCTTGAAGTTTCATACGCGGAATAGAAATGGGTCGTCTAGGAGCCACTTTGGTTTTTGCTCCAATAAGTGCGATGTCTACCGCGTCACCCGAGCAGAAACGGAAATAAGCCACTGCAGCCATAGCGTTCTCGCTGGCATCTACAAAAACATGCAGCTCGATGGACACGTCGTCCCTCGCAGAGAGTGGGCAGTAACATCTGGGTATTTTTACTTCTTGCACCTGTGGAAGTCGGTTCAGCCACTCTTCCCATTGACTATGAAGTCGCTCCGGAATGACCTCATCCCATTCAACGGTAGTTCTTCACACTTCTTGCAAGATCACTTTCAGAATTACCAAGAAATGTGCCAGGAAACCTAAGGGGTCAAAAATTGACATTAAAACTTTCAATAACTCACGCTTAGTTGGCTTTCTCCATCCTCTCAAGATTTCCTCATGAATCTTGACAAAGCGTAATGAAAATGTGAAGATACCTGGCCCAATCTTCCACCACATGCCAAGTACTTTTGCTGCTTCGTCGTCACTGCTGTTGACTGAGATCTGCCTGTCAGATCCAGGCTTTTCACCCAAAGCCTCTATCACATGTCTTGAGTTTGAGAGCCAACCTCGGATACGGAAACCTCCTCTGGCGTGGATGAACTCAACCTCTCTGGCTAACTTGATAGCCTCTTCTTCGCTGTTGACACTGTCCATAAAATCGTCCATATAATGGTGCCTGGTAATGGCTATTACCGCTCTAGGATATTCTTCAGCAAACCTGTTAGCGTTGATGTTCTTCACGTACTGCGCAACACTGGGAGAGCACGACACACCAAATGTTAGAACCTGCATAACATATACATCTGGTTCCTTAGTCGACCCCTTTTCTCTCCATAAGAACCTTTGGCTATGCTGGTCCTCACTGCGCACTCGTATTTGGTGGAACATCTCGCTGATGTCTCCACAGATGGCTATTGGCTGGCTCCGGAAAGAATAAAGCGCCGTAGGCAAACTCACCAGCAAGTCTGGTCCTTTCATTAGCATAGAGTTTAAAGAAATGCCTTTTACGATAAAAGTGGGTAAATACGAAGTCCTTGGCAACGCTTGCTGTAACTCTTCTGGGGCTAGTCGTCGAGCGTAACCTTTCTCGAGGAGATTCTTGAGTTGTTGATCGAGCTTGGTTCTTAGTTCAGCATCCGAAAACGTCTTCCTCTCGATACATTCCAGCCTCTTCAATGCCATCGGGTAACTGTCCGGCATACTGAAGTCATCGTATCGCCACAGAAGTCCACTCTCGAATCGATCACCAATACATCTAGTAGTGCGCTCTAAAACTTCCATTGCCTTCCTGTCATAATGCAGCTCTATCAGATCCTTATGGGTACCATGATTCTCTAACGTCAAGAATTCTTGCACCTGCTCGTGAAGGGATCGCTCACACTCGCAAGCTGTGCTGTGATACGCATGATGATTAAGCGTACTTCCTCCTGTGCCGCCACAAACAACCCATCCCAGCCGGGTTCTCATCGCTATTGGTTCCCTTTGCTTCCCTTCGCAAACTTTGAGTGCCACCCCGAGATATTCATCAGGAACACCTATGAGCAGTTTCGGCTGTATGTTGTAATACGTCTCCAGAGGTAGACCTCTCAAATGCGGAAACTTCTTTTGCGCATCCCGTGCATCGAAAGATAAGTTTGGCAGACTGAGCTTCTGCACTGTTCTTACATCTTGGATAAGGTATTGCTTTGGTGAAACCATTGAACCCTGCCGTGGCGAAACTTCCAAGGAGACACGCCGTGATCTTTGTTCCACACGCACAACGTCCGCCGTCCACTTCAAACACAGTGGTTGATCCCTTCCCCGCAGCTCTAAGGCTTCAGCTATTTCATCCTCTAGCAATGTAAGCGATGATCCACTATCCAAAAGTGCAAATGTGTCAACACGCTTCCCATTAGCATGCAATGTCACAGGTGCAATCCGGAACAGCACCTCATCCTGCTGGGTCTGGTGCGCATTACATACGCGATGTACCGGGCTCGCCAACGACTCATGAAGGAGATTATGATGTCTGAGTCCACATCCATCTATGGTACAACCCTTTTTCTCGTTGCATCTCTTTCGAGATGAATGACGCAAACAGTTTCCACATATCCCATTGTCCTTGATCACTTCCTTTTTCTGTACTAGCGGCAGACGTTTGAAATCCCCGCATTCAAATAAACGATGATCTTTTCGACATAGATAACAACTTCTTGTACCACTGGTCTTGGGTGGTTGTGAAGAAATGTCCACTTCTTGATGAGTACACAGATGTCCAGCTCGCCGTTCAGATCTCCCTTCCGAAACTGGTACCGTAGTCAGCGTACTTGCTGCCCCTGCAACATCATTTAGCCACTTGCTGAATTCTTCGAGCTTTTGTCCGGGACGTTTATTCGCTTCCAGCGCCCAGTTCAACCGCAACGCAGGAGGTAACCTTTCAATAAGCTCCTGCAACAACATTGGATTTGATGTATGCTCCTTTAGACCAGCTGCTTTCATAGTAGACACCAATTGTCGCACCGACACCGCGTAATTGATCAGAGTATCAAACTTCTCGATCTTTGGTAATGTTTCAGCACGTATTTTCCTCAGCAAGGAATTGATTACAAGCTCCGGTCTCCCAAATAGCATCTCCAGCGTAGATATCGCTTCAGGCACTGTCTCGGGTAACAACAGACTATGCCCGACTACTTCCATCGCTTTGCCCTTCAACGCACGTTGAAGACGGACTAAATTTTCTGCATCAGAGAACCCGCAGAGCTCGGTACTATTTCGATAGTTGCTTATGAATACCGCCCACTCTTCTGGTCTACCACTGAAAGTCGGAAGATCTTTCGCCAGCGCCTGGCGTGCTGCCAACTGCTCGGTTGTTACGATCCTCGCTTTCGGTACCTGCTCCATGAACTGCTGTTGCTCTTCTTCTTCCTCGCTGCTTTCCGCCAACGCCAACAGCTCATATTTCCTCTTCAAGTACTGGAGATCTAACAGCCGCTGTTCCTCCAAACGATCCAATTCCAGCTTCACCTTAGTACGAGCTCGGCTCCTAACCGACGATACTGATGGCGAACGCCCCCTGTGTGACCGTTTATCCGGCGACGATGTGATACCTGATGGTCCTGCTACCGATTTCCCAAACATTTGTGCAACTTGTAGTTGTCCTTCGACGACTGACACACTGCCCTGAGTTGCTTTCTGCTTAGCTAGTGGTCCTACCACTGGCTTCCCAAGCGCCTGTGCAACTGGCTGTTGTCCCTCGACGACGATGGCACTAGCTACACACCGTGCACAATCCCATGAGCAATCGGCTACTGTTCCATCCACCGGTGCGCAAGCAAAGTGAAACCACTCGTCACATTGGTCACATTGGACCATCTCCGTTGTGTCCGGCTCCTTACAGCTACCACACGCTCTGCCTGCTTGCTTCTTCGGCATCTTGCTTTGGATGATACGTAGGATTTTCAATCCGTTTCAATTTTTTCTTTTCTTTTTGCAGAATCTTTCTGCGACGATATATATATATACTTTTTTGGAAAATGTTGAGTCTGGAAGGGCGGAACTCGCAGCAACGAATTTAAAAAAAACAAGCAAATACGTCAATTATACTTGAACTTATTATTTTATTACTATTTTAAAAATGTAGATTTAAAAATTGAATTTTCGCCTTCGAAGCTCCAAAAAGTGTATTTCCGCCACGCCGTCCTCGATCCAACTCCACTCACAAACGCCGTTAGCCAATCAGCATTGGTTTTTTAGCCCACCAATTACAGTGCGTTTTTGATGCTGATTTTCCGCCATCTATCTTCCAGGTGAAGTAATTGGCAGACAATCGAGGCCGACGTTACATCAAGGAATAAGTTTGTTCTGTTTATAACACCTTAATTATTTGTTTATAAAAAAGAAGCTCGAGCGCCGCAATAATAATTTGAGATCAAAAATTATACTTAATGTGGCCGAAAATGCTTATCGCTACCGCTACCGCTCTTTTTCTTCTCCCCAAAGTTCATGAAGCGATGCAAATAGCGAATAGAAAATGATGTTCAGTGTGCTACCGCTTAAGCGATGACACATTGGTGTGGTGGCAGTCAACTTATGCACACGAAATACGATGGAAGTGCGCACACCGGTTTCCATTCTTCTTCATACGCATCAGTTGATCGCCACCGCCGCCGCGCATAATCTTAATTGCTTCAAAATATTAAAGCGCTTTAACCAACCGAACCAGTCCATTGTTTTCGTCCAACTAACCTTAGCCCTGATTCTTTAGGAAATCCTCAAACGTTTGAAACGCGACTTAATGAACCAATTGTTGCATAGGAAAACAACTACCTACTCATCTTTCCAATATTTTTTTCAGTATTTAGACCATTTGAAAGCAACCAAGAAGTTCTACAACTGGAAGTTGGTTCGCAACTGGTTTTTGACTTCCTGTACACATGTGAAGTTTAACACTAGGTTTACAGTACACGTCATTTTGACGTATTTCGAATTTTATAAAGAAAATTACAAATCCGTTCGCATTTTTATTTTATCTCTTGTATTGACTTATCCGCTGAACGAGGTAAATATATATTGAACTCTATTTTCTTCAAAAGTGTTGAAATATTCATGTTGTTTTTTTCTTTAAATATATATATTAGTTCAAGCGTCGAATTGACGCGTGTTCATAGAGATAGGCATATCTTGCAGTACTGCAGCCAAAGCAACTTTAGAACAAATGTTGCGTAACTTGTTTCTCGCTTAGCTCCTTTCAATAGCTGAACTGCTGAAACACATTAGCACAGCAACAGCAAATGCAATGTAAGGTCTAAATTCTAAATACGCTGTTCTATTCAAATGCAAATAGTCGACAATCTTTCAGCCTTAGCAACCTGAAAATATATTATGTGTCACCTCAATTGTCAATAAGGAAATCCTTTGTTTATTGTTTCAACTGGGTTTTGTAATGGAAGGACAATTTATAGAAAAAGTCAAAGAAAATTCATTCTTATAAGATTAGAGAAGAAAGTTGTATAAGAGTATAGACGCAAAACATACAAAATGGAAAGAGACTGCGACCGATTTATTTCTTCCAGGTAAGTAGGCGAGAAGTTAACCTGCTGTAAGGATAGATTTACCTAGTATACATAACAAACGAGTTTTATAATTAATTACGGTTTTTTTTCCCAAGTTGAACCAACAAAGAAACGATGGGTTGGTTCTCTGAGGGATCGCAAAAAAGTGAAATCAAGTGCAAGTGGAATTGGTGTGATTTTTGGATGACACTCCGTCGACAAATTGAATGTACATATGTATGTGCAAAAGCTATGTGAACGGGGTTGATAATAAACATGTTCTTAATTGCAGGACTTCTGGGAACTATGAGCAGGAAATTGCCGCTTTTGTTGCAGAAGGTTTTGAGGACAACACCAATGTAGTGGCGGATAAATTGCTACAACCAATGTTGTCAACAACCCCGTGCTCAAGTGCAGCAGGAATGAGTGAAGAGTTGAGGAAAGCATAACACAAGATGCCTGAAGTTTTACAACTTTCAAAATCTTCGTTCCAGTCATCATCCTCCACTCAACGTTGCGTCGTTTGCTCGTCTATAAATGAAACGAAGCTTCCTAACCATGTTGTCTCCAGGATAAAGTTGAGGGTGCAGTGTTGTTCACGAAGAAATACATATGTATATAATATACAATATACTACTCGGGAGTACGACGCAAATGCAACGTTAAGTAAAATAAATTTCTGCATGAAATCAGTTCGCACTGGACTGATGGACTGGATTTTTTTTTTGACATTTCGTGTTCAGACTGATAGTCCTGTCTGAACACTTCCGCGATTTCTTATGATGACATATTAATTGTCAGCGTCCATCAAATTGGTTTGTTTTCGTTTCTGTTTTTGAAGAAAGTTAATTAAACAATGAGTGATAGCAGGATACGGAATTACATTTTCATTTTCACACATTTGTTAAACACTTTTGTCAAGTGACAACCGATTGACATTTTCAAACGTCAGAAAAAATCCTAAAATTCGGATTGACGTAACATGTCACCTCTCCACTTCCCCCTTTGCCTGTAAACGTTAAAAAAATTCAGTCCGTAAGTCCTGTGTGAACACCCTCATATGGCACAATCATTTTCTTTATATATAATTCTACTTTTTTTTTGTCCGCAATGTCAAATTTTGCTTTGTGCTGTTACTGTGTCAATGTGTTTACATTACAGCAGCTGTCGTTTGCTGTTGGCCGTTTTCTGTTGATCGAAGTTGCTGTTTGTTGTGCTAATACGTTCCAGCTATAACCCTTTGACGCACACACAAGAGCTCGATGTATAACAGTTGCAAGTGAAATTAGGGATGGAAAACTGACTTTCAACTGTACTAAACACAAACAAAGTTTACTGAAATGTATTTCATTATTAAAAAATGGACGGTTTTATGAATATCATTGGCACCCTTAAAAAAAAAATAAAAATTTAAACAGTTATGTAGAATTCAGTATTTTGTACACATTTTCTTGTTATCTTCTTCCTTTGCACAAAGGAAAGGGCCATACGCGAAACTCTGAAAAGTACTTTCCAAGTCCGAACAGTTCAAATATCTAGGATCTATGATCAATAGCGAACAATTTTGTGATGATTATATCAATCATCGCGTAAGCGTAGGGTGGATGAAGTGGCGTGAAAACTCAGCAATCTTCTGTGACCAAAAAATTTACCCTAAGTTGAAAGGAAGGCTTTACACCGCAGTTGTATGTCCGGCGCTCACATACGGTTTACAATGCTGGAGAATGTACAGCAAGAATGAGTGAAGAATATATTGAAGACAAACTTTTTTGTTATTTTTCCTTATATAACTTCTGAGCTGGCCTTCACTATATCAACATTTTTTACTTAAGGTTTTTAAACAATTCTGAGAAATAAATCTCAATTATGTAATTGGCACACGGAAAAATACAATTATAGGTAGTGCCAAAAAGTAATAATTAATAATAAAAATATTTTCTAAATCTACTATCAGTACGAAGTGTTTTAGTAGACTAAACTTAGTTTTAAATAAAATTTTAATACAAATAATTAAAAAAAAAAAAAACATATTTAGGAGTTGTGTTCAAATCGGGTGCTAATAGCGACAATCAGTGCGCATGTACACAAATGGGAATGTATTAAAGCGAAATGAATTGCCAATATTTTGGTTTAATAATCCCAAATCCAAGGTTCAAACAATTCAGATCATGTTACAATTTTAAGTCGGTTTCAACACTTCCCTTGCATAATATTTTCAGGAAAAAAACATGTGTACTTAAAATTTTTAGCAAAAAAAAATTGTTTCTGAGAAAAATTGTTTTCATAATTTAGGATATTATTGTTTTGTCTCCGTCGGGTTGTTTCTCTCACGCGCTAGTAGTGCTGGAAAATTCAATATATATATGTAATTAAGTACATCTTGTCACAACAAAAATATCCTTAGGCTCTGTTTTGTCTCCTACTCTCTTTCTTATTTTTATAAATAATTTCTTGTTTACAACTTCTAACCCAATCCATTCCTTCGCTGATGACAGTACCCTCAAATTTTTTTATTAGTTCCCTAACTCTTCGTAACTCACGTCCTTGCTCTTCGGGCGTAGAAGGAACGGCAACGTATGTTAAACACATTAAATTCCGACCTGGACAGCATAATCAAATGGGGTTCAACCAACAGAGTGGGTGGCCATGGTGTAGTGGTAACATCATCGCTTGTCACGCTGCAGGTTCACGGTTTGAATCCTAATGTCAAGAATCATTTATTTATTTCGTATGAAATAAATAAAAAAGTCGATCAATTGCGAAAGCTTATGCCAACTCTACTGCGAAGGCATAACACTGGCAGTAGGGTGGTTATATTGCTAAAATGCAACTTGATCGTGAAGTTGACATCAGGAGGACGGAAAAAAAATTCTGTGAATCATAAGCAACGACAATAACAGCAAAACAAAAATACTCCCCAGTTATCTGGACGCCACTCTTGGAGTTCACTGAAATTTAATACCACCTGAGTTTCAAACGAACTACACCACTCTGTCCTCAATTTTTAAGGCATTCATCCGCTCTAAGCTGGAATATAACGCCCATATCTGGTCTGGTGCACCTAAAACCGTTCTGCAAATTCCAGACAGGGTACAGAATCGCGCGTTAAAACTTATAGGTGATAGAGACATTGTGAATTTCATACATTCACTTGAACATAACCAGTTGCATTCATCCCCTTCAAAATTTCACCCGCAATACACGAAATGCTTCACCCTAAAGCCTAACTTCGGTCGTACTGTCAAATATAGGGATTCGTTTATAAGCCGAACGGCAAGAATGTGGAATGATCTACCAAGCTCTGTATTTCCCCATCGCTACTACCTACAAACATGTAAAGCCAACCCGCACAGGCTTCTCCTCTGTTCCTCTTCCCCTTTTTCCAAAACGCCCGTGCCCTGGACAGAATCAGGGTATTCCTTTTGGCGTGCGCAAATTATAAAAAAAAATTTAAATAAACATAAATAAATTTTAGTCTCAGATGTTTGTCAGACGTTCTGGGACTCAAATTTTGAGTCTTCCGCACGCAAAAGTTATAAATAGGTACAACATTTAAATATGTCTAATTTGAGACATATCTCTTTTTGGAGGTTTTTAAATCCGAAATTAACTTGAAAAATGTTACATGTATCGTTTCTAAAATAATTCAATGAATACAAACGTAAAATAAAAAATGTAGTAAAGTTAATATGCTAATTGTACTAGTGTATCTTTTCAAAGTACAATTGTATCAAATTTTTCATCCCTGTTGCTCTTGTAAAAGTTTGGTTGCCACTTCGGCTTTTAATTGTTGTTTCAACAGTGCAAGGAAGTTAGTGTAGTTTCTGGACATGGCCGTTTTCAAGTTTAATGGTATAATAGGTCCGTTTGTGCATTCATATGCAAAGTACATTAATTTCTTCGCGTACAGAATTAATTCAAGTATATATGTACAATTTTCAGTATTTTTATTTTAAAGTGTACAAAAGTAATGTTAAAGTGAATAAGAAGTAAAGCAGTTGCTAAATAATAATAAACCGGTATGAATTTTCCAATTACTTCAGTTTTTTTTTTGTTTAGCCAAATTCAACATTTTCTACTTGAAAATCTTATTCACTGCAAAAGAATCTACATTCGTTGCAGTTTTCAAATAAGTTTTTATGTATAAGAAATTAAATTTTTTATCACTGACGCTTATCGTTTCCTAGAATCCATCTTCCTTTTGATTTACGCATACATAGACGTAAAAACACATTTTCACCCCTTACCATTTCCCATTTTCATTCATAGTTGACTTTCCACCTTCAACCTCCCATCCCTCCCCGACAAATCCATTATCGTTCAGCACTGGATTTGTTTCCTTATACGTATGCTTGTTCCTTTACGCTCATTGACCACAACAGGTCTTCCTTGCTTCCGGTTGTTCTCATAAATTTATATACGCATTTCCAACAATAACAAACCTTGCGATTGTGATATAGCCCTTGCATCTGCAATCGTCTTTTTTTCTCCATTTTTGTTTTAACCCAACACAAAATACAATAACAAACGGCGGCATGACTGTAATACACTGGTCGTATCGTATGGTGTGTGTGGTAAACCACCACACTCTTCCATACAATAGAGAGAGACTTTCTGAGATCCAATGAGCCAACTCCCCTCGTACTGTGTATATTCATCTCAGTTTTCAAAGGAAAAGAATAAGCGTTGGAAGGTAATTCACTTTTTCTCTGGTTGGCGTTGAATTCGGAGTTAAATTATTTTTATTTTTTTTGCGGTTTTCAGAAAAAATATTGTATTTAAAGTTTATTATCCAAAGAAAGTTTAAATATATTTGTGGAGACTTTTTCAAATTGATTACGAATTAACTTTAAATTATTGGATGCAAATTTTGCGAAAGATTTTTACAAAGTGTGCAGCGGAGCACCCCATTCTGTGCTGGTCTTCATATTAATTTAAACTGGGTAGCCGGTTGTAATTGCATAAACTATAGTAAATAAACTGTGTTTGCATAAATTCCATATAATATCTACTAATTTGGAGCGGGATTCTAATATTTGGTGAACGTTAAAGGTAAGTTCTAGTATGTAACAAATATCTACCAGGCATTTAACGTCCAACAGGAAAAAAATTAAAAAAATATTGTTTGTATAGAGAAAAGAACATAATTGGAAAGTGGGTTTGAAAATTTTTAATTGGAGAAATTTTTGGAGATGGAGTGGAATTTGACCACCCTATCTCACAGTGTGTAAATTAATTTTATTAGTTGTGGGTGGGTTTTGTGTGACAGGATTCCCTAGGAAAGTGGATATGCTGTACGCAGGACCGAAAATCATAGTGGGACTAATCTGGCCCATACTCCTATTATCAATTAAATACGCAGCAGTTGCCAAGAGACGTTTTCTATACCTGAATTTAGTTATAGTCAGTAGTATAATATTTGCGACTAACAGAGGAAGTAATTAATTGAGACGTTGTTTTAATAATTTAAAATAAATTTCCTTATTATGCTTGGAAGCAAAATGTAGTAGCAAAAGCATTGGCTTAATTTTAAATGAATAATATTTTGCGTTTACTACGTAGTAAATTGTTCAGCTTTCAGCTTGTTTCAGCTTGTTACGCTTGTATCTCAGAAATTTTCGAAAGTATGTATATATTTTGGCTCAGGGAATCTTCGAATCATCCCATCCATGAGCAAAGGAACACAGCTAAGTGCAAACCTGGAAATGGTTACCCAATGCTCGAATTGGCTGAAAATGCTTGTTGATCGAGCCCCGGCTTGTAGAATTAGGGTAAAGTAAGAAAGTAGTAACTAGCACCAGTTACAGTATACGAAATAATTATATGGGACAAGTAAAAAACTTAAAAAAAATCACATTTTTTCAATTTTATTTTAAGGACTTTATTTTATTTAAATTATAGGCAAAAAACTAAAAAGAAATCCATAAAAAAAAATTAAAGTTGTGCATTAATTAGAAAAACAGAACGAAAAGTATAACAGACAAGAACTTAAAAGTCAATTCTGCTGAAAGAATTTAAGTAAAATATTTTGAAAATGATATTTTAATGTTTTGTTCTTCCTCATTTTTTTTTTTTTTTTGTTAAAACTGCTACTAAGCGGCGAGACGTTTGGCGCCTTCTGTAAATTATTATTGCTTTTACACGAAGATCTACAGACATTATGTTATCATTTATTTTTATATTTATTGTCTTTTTTAATTCATGTTATGCATGTACAATGAATGTATTCCGCAATGATTGCATTCTTTTACAGCTCTGCTATCGATAGTCATCACTTTCGATAATTCTCGATACCATTCGATTTCTTTAATTGGATTTTTTAATTAAATCTAGTTAAATTAACAAAATACAGTCTTAGGCCGTGTAAAATGTTAGTCAAATTTTAACTACATATTGTCAAGAGCTAAGCTACTGAACTCAAAATTGACTAGGAATCGTTTCCGTTAAAATTCCAAGGCGAAATAGTCAACAAATTAACTACTTTTTCAGTTGATTCGAGGTCTTTGTGCGAATCAGCGATGGTGAAATATTTAGTGTAGAATAATGTACGTGTCCTGTCCAATATCATTCGACTTTAGTTAAAAACAATTCAGAACATCTTCTTATTCATAGCTAAACGATAGTTATTTTTTAAATATCGATTGTTTTCGGATTTCATCCGAAGACCCTTCATCGCTAATGGATTGTATTGACAGATGATGTTTTTCTCTTGTTCTTATTTAGCTAAGTGTTTTAGCAAGAATTTCTTTGCTATATCGCCCGCTAGCGCTAGTAGCGGGAAATTTTAATGGTCCTGTCATCCTGGTAGAAATAGTCTTTTTGCTACATTCTAGCAGAGTGCTTGTAACACGCCGACTGAATCGATTAAAGTTTGTAGTGTGGATTGTAAATTTTTAGCCATTCTTCCTAAATAGCGGTTTTTACTGCAAAAGTAATTCGAACTGGCGTCCACCTGAGTAGTAAGCCCTCTTCGATAGTTTGACCCCATAGATTCTCTATGGGGTTTACGTCAGGACTTACTGCAGGCTAACGAAGAGTGAGGATGTTACGCGACGTAAAGAAGTTTGTATATGCTGAGGCGTGTATGGCAGCGTTATCGTGCTGGAATGTCCAGTCTTCTCACCACAGATTTTCACCAAAATCAATAAGAACACTGTCGAGCATTTCCACATATTTCTCCGAATTCATTTTATGGGAAACAAAGCAAACTGTAGTCTTTCCTCTGTACCCGAAACCAGCCCATACCATTAGAGAGCCTCCTTGGAAATTTCTCGAGTACCGAGTTTCACGCTCTCGGTGTATATCTCTCGAATACTTCTGTCCTCCGTCAGGACCATCCATAATAATTAATTTTTTTATCACTGAAGAAGACGGGTTGCGATTCCGTGATCCAAAACTGATGTTTCTCGGCAAAACTTAATCTTGCCTCATTATGTCGTGGGAGCAGCTTAGGTGTCGCGGCAAGTGCTTTTGATATATAATGAATTTATCCTCCTTTAAAAGTTGTTGGACTCTTCTTGTTGTTGTTACTGGAAGAAATAACTGGGGCCTAATTTGGGAAGGACTGATGGTTTATTAATTTGTTTAATTTGCTTTTTTAACTTTTTCGTCAACTTTTGGTGGACAACCAGGAGCCTATAACACAATACAACAAGTGCTTGTTAAACAAAAGACTGTTTGTTTGATTTGTGTAATACGTAGGAAGTCTGCGAGCGCTGCAACACTTGTTTTGGAATCTCTCAACGGGTGGGAAATTTGATAAATCCATCGTTTCAGTAACTGGAAATAAAAGTGTTGAAGAAAAAAGGGACTGCATTTGTTGAAAAGTTAATAAATTCTAACTGACGGTGATCGACTTGTTAGAAGTCAACAAGTTAGAATTAAATACTTGCAATAGTGTTTACCAAGTGATAATAGTGGGAAGGTCATTTAGAATTTATTTAGTTATTTGATTTTCAAAATGTTTTTTTTTGATTCTGAATGCGGACAGTGACAATGAGAATCAAAGAAAAAAAAAATGTTATAAGTGACGCTCATGGTGTTAATAAAATGACAGTGTCGGTGTATAAAAGAACTCACTTCTGCAATAAATGAAGTTGAATTTCAGAAGATTCCTTTTTTTGAGAAAGGTGGTATGTTGTAAGTGTGTGGTGCAATCGATGGTATTTTGATCAACATTGATGCACCTTCAAATAATGAATGAGTTTTCGTTGATCGACATGGCAGCCATTCACTCAATTGTATGGCAGTATGTGGACCACACCTAAGATTCGTCTATGTCAGTGCTAACTGGCCGGGAAGTGTGCATAATGCTCGAGTGCTGCGAAATAGTACGTTATTTAAAAAAATGGAAAGTGTATGGAGGCCTTTTCCCAATGTCGTAATATTAGGTGACAGCGCTTACCCATTAAAAACATGTCTAATGCTACCTTCCACCTCATCCGCAAATACAGTATCTGTTATCCGATACAACAGGGCACATACAAAAACACGGCGCTTGATTAAGCGCGCATTCGGAGTTTTGAAAGAAAAGTTTCCGTGCCTGAATCACTTGAGAGTTGAGCCCGTAATTGTTGCTAATATATTTAAATGCTATGTTACTCTATGCAATATGTCTCGCAGTTTTATGACCTACACCTACACATCAGAGGAAAAAAATACACAACAGCAAGAGGAACCAAACGATGAAGTGGAAATTTTGTTCCCATCCTTAGAATGAAAATCGTCATTTTCTGTGTTATAATCACTAGACGAGTTTTGAGCAACAATTTTGTCAGTTTCACCATTCGCTAAACTTTTGGTAAAAGTCGAGGGAGGATAGCTCAATTCTTTTTCTAATAAAGCAAAATGTAATTTACCAACTCGAAGTGTTCTATTATCAGTTTTCGTTTTTTTTTTAAATCGTTGGACACTCCTTCCTGGCTAATAGCTTTCTGCCTGTAAATTATGCAATAAATCATATTTAAACTACATCATTATATCAGGTTGGCAACTAAGTAATTGCCGATTTCACACATAGATGTCTTTGGTCATATTTTTTTTATAGCTTCTGTCAATGACATATTTTTTTCCTTTTGACATTTGTTAGCTGTCAGTCTTACTTTGCTTTAGAGGCAAATTGCGCGTATTTTTGTGAAAAAGTATTAGTTTGGCGTCAGTTTTAATATGAGTGCAAAAACGAACATTTTCGTCATATTTCCGAGGCCAATTAATCGTATAACTGCTGATTCTTATATTATATCACGGGAACTGCGCTGCAGTCTTTGCCACCTGCTGATCCCGTTTTTTTTTTTTTTTTAGTTATCTAATTTGGCTTACCAATATTTTTTTAATAAATATTCGAAACATATTTTGCAATCAATACTTACCATGACATATTTTCTACAATTCTGCCAAAACACATCTCTGATGTACGTCCAATATTTTCCCTCAGGAACTATATTTAAGCTTTGTGCCAATACATATATTTCCCGCCATTTATCAATTTTATTTGTTTTTGTTAGAGAAAGCACCAAACAAAATGTGTTTGTTTTCTCTCATTTTAGATAAAATGTTTATCTTCTTTTCTTCGCTGATTCTCCGACTCATCGAGTAAAGGGCTGAACAGAATGTGTATCTGTGTCTGAGTCTTGCAGCGCTGTCAAACATCTGCCGCGCTGCTTGCGGTTAAAGTAAACACAATGAAAGCGACTGTCAAATTTGCATCTTGTGTTTTTACTTCTTAATTTTATTAGTGCTTAAACGAGTTTGTTATTAATTCTGGATAATGGATTTGGACGAACAAGAAGAAATTGCTTTTATTAGGTGTGTTCTACACATGTGCTATTTAGCAATAAAATTAATGAAAGCAACAATTTTTTTAATTTTGGTGGGGCAAAATGTCCCATTTATTTGGCTTAATACAAGCTAGAAAAAAATACAATACAATACTTACAATACTAGAACTAAAAACTAAGACTTATAACTAGGAGTTAAAGCTAGGGCTTATGTAGAAGGAGGCTAAGTTTAATGGAGGAAGAGCTACGGTTGAAATCAAAAATGGAAATGTTTGAGTTTACTTTCCGTAGCATACCGGAAATTGGTTCGTTGGAGCCGTAGGACGTGCGGTGGGTTGGCAGATAGAAGAGACGGGGGTGTCTTAAATTACGAGGGTTAGTATTTAAGAAGATGGAGTTGTAAAGAGACGGGCAATCGATAGAGCCTGAGAGGAGGCGATGAATGAAGAGAATGTCTGCAGCATCTCTCCGGTCCTCAAGGCTATTCAGGTTAATGAGTTTGAGGCGGTCATTATAGGGAGGCAGAATTAGGGGATCGTTCCAAGAAAGACCGCGGAGGGCAAATCGAAGAAAACGTCGTTGTATGCTTTCGATTCTGGCTACATGAACTTGCTGAAAGGGTGACCATGCTTGGCTGGCGTATTCGAGGAGGGGGCGGACGAAAGTGATGTAGAGAGATCTGGTTACGTAGGGATCAGAGAATTCCTTTGACCACCGTTTAATAAACCCAAGGGATGAATTGGCTTTACGAATTATCTCGTCAATATGCGAACGGAAATTAAGTTCCCGGTCGTACAATATGCCAAGGTCACGAAGAGACTGTACGATGGGTATAGGTTGATCATTAAGAAGGTAAAGACGGGGAGGGGACTTGTTGTACTTACGTGATAAGGTGATGGATTGGCATTTCGCAACATTTAGCTCTAGGCAGTTTTTGAGACACCAAATAGAAAAAGAATCTAGATCTTGTTGAAGCAAGCAGGGGTCTTGTGATGAAGATATGTGTTTATAAAATTTGGTGTCGTCGGCATAGAGAGAGATAGAGGAGTGTTTAATAACCCTTTCCAAATCGTTTATAGTTAAGATGAAGAGAAGGGGACCTAGATGACTGCCTTGTGGTACACCAGAGGTGGCCAGAAATGGGGCAGATAGGACGGACCTGAAGCGAACGCTATAGAAACGGTTTTCCAGATAAGAGGATATCCATTTCAGCAGTATTGGTTCAAAACCAAGGGCAGACAATTTGAAAAGGATTAATTTGTGGGATATCTTATCGAAAGCTTTACTAAAATCGGTTGCAACAACATCGACTTCTTTACCACTTTCTAAGGCCGACAGCGCAGAGGACGTGAATTCAACGAGGTTTGTGGTGGTTGATCTACCTTTTAGAAAGCCATGTTGGTTTTGAGAAATTAAAGACTTGCATTGAAAGCTTAAGGATTCGTACAAAATACTTTCCAGGAGTTTGGGTATATGCGAAAGTTTGGCTATCGGGCGATAATTAGTAACTTCGCTCTTTAATCCCTTTTTATGAATTGGCGTTATGAAGGAGGACTTCCATATATGAGGAAAGTCGCCTTGTGATAGCGAGAGTTTAAAGAGGTGCGAAAGGGGGTAGGAGAGCACGAGGGAGCACTTCTTAAGAAAAATAGCGGGTATACCATCTGGGCCTGGTGAGTATTCATCATTAAGTTTTTGTAATTTATTTTCAATTACAGTAGGTTCGAAAGTTTGAGAGAGAAAGGGACCAATGGAGTAGTCAGGTAGGTAGTTGAAATAAAAGGGATCTGGAACAAAGGCGTTGTCGGCAAAAGATTGTTTAAAAAAGGTGGCATAAAAATTAGCAATGGTGTGTGGGTCACTTGAAGATATGTTTTCGTAAGAGAGGGATGGAGGGTAACCGTCAGATTTTTTCTTGTAGTTAACGAATCGGAAAAAAGATTTAGGGTCGCTTATAAGGTTGACTTGCGCATTGTCAACATATCATTGATAGAGGGAGTTATAAGCCTGAGTGAATTGAAGGTATGAGCCGAGATAGTTGGAATAGTCAGAAAAAGACTTGTTTCGAAGGAAAACTGACCATAATTTGTTTCTCTTGTTGCGTAACGATCGGAGTCTTCGATTGTACCATGGAGGGGATGTAGAGAAGGGTTTTGGCCGAGAAATAGGGACAAAAAGGGAGATAGAAGCAAATAGTTCTCTGTAAAACAAGGAGATGGCATCATTTACAGGGAGATTGGCAAACTCAAATGAGACTTTGCTGAGGTGTTCATTTATTTTTCGGAAATTGGCTTTATGAAAATCATAACAAGGGAGGCCAGCGGGGGGTGTGAGCTGTAGTGGAGGGTCGTGAAAAAAAGAAAGAAGAAGCGGGGGGTGAAGGTTGTCAATAGTTGAAAGAAGAGGAGGGGAGAGTGAGACAGAGGAGTTAAGTGGGTCAGTAGTGAAGATTAGGTCTAACTGCCTACCCATATAATTAGAGATGCCGCTAACTTGGCATAGACTTGAGTCGGTTAGTCGATCAATGAAGAGACATTCTTTAGTTGAGTTGGGATTTGAAGCAATGAAAAACGATTCATCATCAGATAAATAACAATGTAGTTGAGGCAAGGATGAGAAAGCAGCAGTACAATTTATTGCTAGGCCTGGCAAAAGAAAAATTGAAAAAAAAACATCTATACGTAACCCAATTGTAGCTTTGACAACTCCCGGTTGTATCTGTCTCGCAAACTCTTCAATTTTTTTTTTGCACTCATCAACTGTAAACAATGGAAACAAAACAAATGTAAACAAAATTTGCAAATACTTTTTTTTTACTTACTTGATATTCCAAATTCGTCGGATATCTTTTTCCATTTTTGCATTTTTTTTCTTAAATTTTTGTAATTGGGATTCGACGAATTTCAAAGAATTTTGTAAATAAATTTTTCGACCTCCATTTCCAAAACAACAACAGCTTTTGTGTACAAATTCATAAACGTCAAATTTGCATCGCTGCTTGAAGTTGAACAAAATCCAACTTCGCGATTCACGACACAGACGCAGACACACATTGTGTTGCGGCTTACAGCTTTCCATACATTTAACATTTTGACAGCTTGCGACTCAGGCCCAGACGCAGATACACATTCTGTTCGGCTCTTAAGACTGACTTGTTGAACTGATCAGCCGAGGGAAATTTTTTTTTTCAACAAGTGTTTTTGTTGTGTTACAGAAATGATCTTCACTTGTTACACAAGTACTTGTTGACTTGTTGTTCTGTATTATAGGCCTCAGATCTTCTTTGTTTCCAATAATTACCAGGATCCTTTAAGAAATGTTGGACAATGTTTTTATTTATGCGTATTTTGCCCGCTATTTGTCTAATGGTTAAACCATTTCTTTTAAAATTTAAGATTCCTAGCCTCTCGTCCACGAACAGTGCCTTTCCCCTATGCATTTTCTTTTGGTTGCAAAAAAAAAAGTTTATCTGACTAAAACTTAATTAAACTACATACCGATTTAATTTAATTTGTCCGTTTAAAATTGATTTTTGCACTTTACTACATTTATTTCGCACCGCAAAACTAGCAACAGACGAAAGAACAACCCGAAGCAAGAATATAAGAACATAGAGTTAAAAGTACCGCTATGTTTTACTACACACATTCCATCTTTCAACACACTGAACAAACTTATGCGTTACTTAAGAAATTTCGATTTTTTTTTGAGAAAATGCAAATGGAAATGCTCGTCCGATATAATTATTTCGCGTACTTTAATAAGGCTTACACAATGTACTCGTACTCGGTGTTGTTAAAATAAAATTACATAGGTACATTTTAGAATTTTGTTATTATTAAAAAAAAAGTATACACATTTTCATTAAAAAAAAAATGCATTTATTATTATTATTAGTATTAATATTAGTATTATTATTAGTATTATTATTAGTATTATTATTAGTATTATTAGTATTATTATTAGTATTATTATTATTAGTATGATTATTATTAGTATTATTATTATTAGTATTATTATTATTATTATTATTATTATTATTATTAGTGGCCTTTCCATAGCATTTCATTGGCAGATTCTACAATGCGGGCGATTGCGGATGGTATCTGTATGGTAGATTGACGACCAATAACGGATTTAAAATCTTTGTCGGTAATTGAGCCATACGAAAAGGAAAGCTTTGCGAATAGTTTGCCTTTTATGGCTGTGATTCGCTCTTCTATCGACGGGCTGTTATTAAAAACTAAACCTGATATAGTTAAATTACTAACGGCTTCTATTTGAACATTGTCAACATTTAAACTTAACGGGGGACAGTTACGTTTACGACATATATGCAGTATCTTGCACTTATCTAAGGAAAATCTGGCACCAGATGTAGTTGACGAAGACAAAATGTCCTTAACGACGTTTGCAAACAAAGTCCTCGTTTTATCTATGTCATTAAATTTACACAGGATGTAAAGGTCGTCTGCATAAATACATTGATCCAGTGGTGCATATTTATTGATTATGTTGCTTATTTCTTGGAATGCGATTGAGATCCCTGTGGGATTCCGTTATGGAGTGGTACTGTACTTGAAGAACAGTCGTTGGCCTTAACACAAATTTCCCTGTTCGTTCGGAAAGATTTGACTTATCCCTAAATCTTAGGACCAACGCCCCAATCCCTTAATTTGTTTAAAAGTGCATCAACGCAGCCCCTACGTGGTTTAAAAGCGACTTGATTTGGGCAAATGAGATGTTTTTTCTCTGTAAACCACTGAACAATTTTTTCAAGAATTTTTGAGGAAATTGGGCGATAAGTTTCTACCGCGCTAATATCCTTTTTTGGCTTTGGATTAGGAAGTATACATGCAGTTTTCCAGCTAAACGGAATGACTTCTGTGTTAGAGATGTTATTATAAAAACGTAAGAGCCTGACTCTTATGCTCAGTGGCAAATTTTTGAGCATTGGATACGATATCCTGTCTCTACCCGGAGTTTTACCTTTCGCCTTGGCTAAACAGCTTTGCAATTCGTTTAAAGTGATTTGTCTCTCAAGGTGTCGGGCTGAAGTACTAGTTGCTGGTAGTATGGTGGGATTATAAAGGCACACATGTTTAGACCTACAAAAGTTTTTGGAAAAGCTATTATCACTTGATTTTTCGGACCAGCTTTCCACATAAAAATGCTGATGTCCGGTGGATCACAAACGGGCCCTTGTGGAGAAATTATGCACTTTACAGTTTGAGGTGTGTAGTTACCGATTAAGCACCGGATATTACTCCAGATTTTTGCAGGAGAAGAATTGTTATTAATGGATGATGTGAATTTCCTGAAACTTTTCACTTTGCTTATCTTTAGCTGTCGACGGAATTTAGCGTTAGATTTCTTATATTGAACTAGATTTATTTGATTGTTTTTTTTTTTTAACTGTTCCCAGGCTCTAATTTTAACATTTCTCAGCATACTCTGGGTTCCACCACGGAACTTGGTGTTTTGCTGGTTTAGGCGACTTTTGGGGAATAAACTGATTAGCCGCAAACCTAATTTTTTTTTTATAATTTGCACGTGTTAAAGGGGATATGAATACCCTTATACTCATTTTTAGGACACGGTCGTTTTTTGTGGAAAGGGGGAGAGACAGAGAGAAAGGCATATTGGTGTAGTTGGTTTGAAACTCAGGTGGTAGTTAAGTTTCAGTGAACTCCAAGGGTGTCTGTCCAGATACCTGGGGAGTATTTTTTTTGTTTTCGCTGTTATTGTCGTTGCTTATGATTCACAGTATTTTTTTCCGTCCTCCTTATGTCATCATCACGATCAAGTTGCATTTTAGCAATATGATCACCCTATTGCCAGTGTTGTCTTCACAATCATGTTCGTTACGTCGAAAGACATAGTTTTAAGTGTTAGGTTTAGCTTAGAGCGCCCGCATAGGGCCAGTAAGTTAGAATAAGAATAGTTAAGTTAGTTAAGCTAGTTTTAAGCGTTTTGTCTAGCATGTAAGTTAATAAATGAATTAATAAAAATGCACTTAAAATGAAAAAATAAAAAAAATAAAATGAAAAATGTTGTCTTCACAGTAGAGTTGACTTAGCTTTCGCAAGTGATAGACTTTTTTATTTATTTCATGCGAAATAAATAGATGATTCTTGACATCAGGATTCGAACCGTGAACCAACAGCGTGACAAGCGATGATGTTACCACTACACCACGGCCACCCTTAAACCTAATGGCCTTTTGAAGTGTGGCGGCTACTTTGTTAATATTAGCCGATGTCTTATTGGTAGCCAAATATTCTAAAGTAACTTTTCCAAATTTTTCTCAATTTGCCAGGTCAGTTTTGAATTTTAAATGTTGAGGGGTACTGCTGTTGTTGTTACCGGTCGAAATGGTTGTTATGATGGGGAAGTGGTGGTCAATAGGCCTTAGGTAGAAGTTCAGGTGAGCAGCATGTGATATCCATGTGGGTAAAAGTATTGTGTGTTGAAAAATGCGTAGGAGACCCGTTGTTTAGCACATAGAAATTTGAGTTCAGAATAAAGTTCGATAGCGGCACGTCTGGGGTTGGTGGATGGAGAGCCCCATAAATCGATCCAGGATGTCTCCCAACAGGATGAGAAGGGTTTTTATCTGCCGCGTAATATCTACGAAATCAGATCTAGAAAATATTTGATCTGGCGGGATGTATACGGAGACTACAGTTAATTTCAGTGAAAGCTGAAGCTCTAAGACTGTAGCTAAAATGTTTGATTGTTTGTGGGGTATTTTTTGATTAGTACTACTATGCCTTGCTTCGCGGTTACATTGGTAGGGGAGATTTTAATGTAGCCATTATATGATTTTGGGAAAATTTGTGTAGAAAGATAGGGAGAGTAGGTTTCTTGAAGGCATAATATACAGGGTTCTTGTGCTTTTAGTGAAATATTGAGCTCGTCGTAGTTATTTAAATAATCTTTTAAGTTCCACTGTAAAATTCGGAGAGCCATATTCTGTTATTAAGCATGTCAATACATTTTATTGCCTTATGCAATAGAAGTGTATACATATATACATTGTAAATAAATTTTTTTTTATATATATTAGGTGTGTAACTAAGTTTTTTTTTTATGAAAATAGACCTTTAGTGTGAAAAAATGGTTACAAATGAATCGTTCAAATTATTGCCCATCGCTAGCTACAACTTCTTCCTATCTTTCTGGCAGAGCTCGAATACCGTTACGGTAAAAGTGTTCATCTTTTGAGGCTGTCCATGAAACAAGCCATTTTTTGATGTCTTCATATGAGCGGAACTGCTGATCAGCCAGGCCATGTGCATAATCGGATGGCCCCAGTGATGGTTTCGTTGGGTTTCAACAGTTCATAATAAATGACACCGACCTGGTCCCATCAAATACACAGCATAATCTTCGCAGCGTGAATATTCGACCAAGCCGACGACGTAAAAGCATGACCGGGCAGTCCCCATGATTTTTTTCCTTTGGGTTGCTGTAATGAATCCATTTTTAATCACCCGTCAAGATGCGATGAAGAAAACCCTTCCTTTTTTGTCGCTGGAGCAGTTGTTCACAGGCGAAAAAACGACGCTCAACGTCCCTTGGCTTCAAATCAATAAGGAACCCAAGTTTCTCATTTTTGAATCATTCCAAACGCATGCAATCGCTTGGAAATGGCTTGACAGGTAACTTCTAATGCTGAAGCAAGCTGTTCTTGAGTTGCCTCCAATTCAGCGTCTTCGAAGGATTTTGGCCTTCCTTCACGCGGACGGTCGTCAACATCGAAATCACCGTCTTTGAAGCGACGGAACCAATCATGGCACGTTGTTTCACTTAGAGCAGCATCTCCGTAATCTTTTTGGAGCTCTCGATGCGCTTCAGCCGCCGTTTTCTTCGAATGAAAGAAGAAAATCAACACTTCCCGCAAATGACGATTATTTGGCACAAAATCAGACATTTCCACACAACCAAAAGTATATGACGCCAAACAAAATCACTAATGTGTCAAAACAGTTTGTTTACCATATGTCTAAGCTCGGTTCATGACGTTTTGGATATGTCAAAATCGACCAGAACTTACTGCTGGAACAATGTATTGAGAACTTAGTTGTGCACGTAATACTAAAATCGGCAACTGGGCACAGCAGGCCCGGTTTTGTTTGTGAAAACAGAAAACCAGGCCTGCTGCCGTGTAATAATTGCGTAGGGGGAAAAGGTTAAGAGTTAGCGACATTGGTCACGTCATTTGGATCAATGTTATTGTTGTTTGTTGGGATGACAAAGTAATTAGTGTTATTTATGAGAGATTGTGTGAGTGCAGTTATAGGTGAGGAGGTGGTTGTAGAATAGATGTGGGAATAATAGCTAGTTGTAATGTTGTTTTCGGTTTCATTGCTTGTAGGATTATTTGTATCTGAAGCGAGATTGTGGATTTTTGGCTTTTTAAGAGATTTGGGCGAGTTTTGTTTTTGGGCAATTTCTTTAAATAAATCAGTTTGATTGGTGTTATCAGAGTTTGCGGTTTTTATATATTTGCTGTTGGCGATTCGGTCAGAGGATTTCGAGCTTTGTGATGTTCTAGCGGGTAGAGGGGGGAGTGAGCGGTTGCGATGACTGGCAGTTATTGCTGAAGAAACGGTCGCGCTATCACGTGAATCTAATTTCGCAAAGAAAGTTGTGGAACTTATTTCTTTAGTATCTTTTTGAGAAATTCTCCTAGCTTCAGCGATAGAGCATTTGTTTTTAATTTTAAGGACTTCCTTTTCCTGAATAAATTTGGTACATTCCCTTGAGTTGGACGGGTGAGGTTCATCACAATTGACACATTTAGTGCGGACGCAAGGATTGGATGTGTGGGGTAGACTACAGTTAAAGCAGGCGGGATTGCTTTTACTTTTGTTTGCTGTATGTCCTAATCGATGACAATTCTTGCATTTCATAGGGTTAGGAAAATAATCTTTCACTATCACTGTGTACCACCCAACTTCGACCGTATCAGGATGGTTGTATAAATCAAATATGAGGACCATGTGGCGGTTGTGACGACGATGATGTCAGAGAAGTCTAATGCAGGGTAGGATTGTTTTAATCGTTTTGATTAGGGTTGTCCGTCACTCAGAGATATCACAACGAGGAGCGCCCATTTATTGCCCGCTTTCGGGGGTGGTAAGTTTCAGTGAACTCAAAGGGTGGCGTCCAGATAACGGGAGTATTTTTGTTTTGCTGTTATTGTCGTTGCTTATGATTCACAGTATTTTTTTTCATCCTTCTGATATCATCGCGATCAAGTTGCATTTTAGCCATATAACCCTACTGCCAGTGTTATCAGCGCGAGCTGATACCTATAAAGTGGATTTATGTCGACTATAAATAGGAAAACAGTAATCTTGATTTTGTTACATGCTAAAATCTTTTAAACTGTACTTTATTCGACTATAATTTTGCACCATTAGTTCCAGACATTTTTAAATATCGGTAAAACTTATATTTTACATATTGGTATAAATCCTATGCATAGAATATTAACCTTAATTTATAAGCGTAGTATTGTGAAGTATGTACTCACTTGTATATATGTACATACATATGTCTCCAGACCTATAAATGGTCTGCCCGAGAGACCGCGACTTTCAATTCTTGTCGATATCAAATATCGCGTGCAGTTTAGAACGAAGATTCGGTGTTTCTTGTCATCTCAAACTTGGGAGTCGGATTCAGAGAGCCTATTGTTGACCGTTGGTAGGCTATATTCGATTCAATGTAGTCATTGGCTCTTAGCCTTTGTATATCCACATCTTGGTATAGTTCAAGAGTTTACCATTGTATCGTTTCTTCCATTCTTCACACACAGGACCGAATGTTCGACGATTTGATGTTTTTTTTATTTTATTTTTAACCATTATATTTCAGATTTTCTGCTTATCGTCCATCACTCCGTACTATTCGGCAGATCTGTCTGTAAACTTTCAAGTGCAAGTACCAGTACCGGTATTCGAACTGAGAGTTGAGTATTCGGGTACTGGTAGTTGAAAGAAAGTACTTGGGCACAAGTTTGATAATGGTTTTTTTTTTTTTTTTTAGGGGCAAAATATGTCAAAAACAAATATTTTTTACAATTTGTTCATGATTATTTTTGTGCGCTATTTCAGCTCTCTGCGAGTAATAAGTCAAACGGTTCAAAAGTTACATGGGACAGACACACGGACAGATGGAGAGGTAGGCACCATGTCGAATCCATTACTGTTCCGTTTATAGCATTCTGGTACGAAACACTAAAAAAATTATTTCAAATCAACAGATACGAGTACAAACATTATGTATATAAGACTACGGGTTGTAATACGAGTATTATAATATAAAAAATAAAGGGCACGGCTGGGTCGCATGTACTTGCTCCATATGTGCTGTTCCTCTGAAAATTGTTTAGATTTCAAATTTAAGCAAAATAGATAAGAAACAAAAAAAATTGGATTTTTCGTAAAATGCATTAAAAGCTTGACTTTTTTTTAACATATTTCAAAAATGTGAATGCTATGTCCTTATATATCCCTCTGTCAAAAAATGACGTAGTTATCAATTTTGAATAAAATCGCCTCAGCCATTTACGAGAAATAGCCAATCGCAATACGAGGGCAGGGTGAAAAGTTCTCGGCCAGAAAATGAAAGACTGCGGTTTTCAGTTAAAAATGATTTTATTTTTCCACATAATCTCCCTTGACTTCAACACACTTGGTCCAGCGTTTCTCCAACATCAGTATTCCTTCTCGGAAGTGAGAGTCTGGAAGGCTGTGAAAATATTCATCTACGGCCCTCTCAACTTCTGCATTGGATGCGAAGCGCTTCCCAGAAACAAATTTCTTCAAATTTAGGAACAGATGGAAGTCTGAGTGTGCCAAATGGCCGAGCAAATCGTAGCCCAAATCCCGCAGTTCTCCCATCGCCAACGCACACTTTTGTACAGGTGCATTGTCCTGGTGAAAGATGATTTTTTTTGTTCTTCAGGCCAGCCCTCTTCTCGCGAATTTTGGCATTCAGCAAATAAATTCTTAGTCGACTGTGCGTTCGATATGTTAGGCTTTGTCTGAAATTTTAGTCCTTACAATACTCAACATATAATATGCGATCTCTGGCGAATTTTGACATTGACATTTTGATTTTCGAACAACTTCGAGTAATGTAACTTTTTTTTTTATAATTTGCGAGCGCCAAAGAGGATACGAATACTCTTACTATTATAGGCACGGGCGTTGTGAAGAAGAGGGAGAGAGAACGAAATATTTAGTGTAATGGTTTGAAACTCAGATGGTATTAAGTTTCTGTAAACTCCAAGGGTAGCGTCCAGATAACTGGGAAGCTTGTTTGTTTTGCTTTTGTCGTTGCACAGTATTTTTTTCCGTTCTCCTGATGTCGTCATCACGATCAAGTTGCATTTTAGCTATATGACCACCCTACTGCCAGTGTTATGCCTTCGCAGTAGAGTTGACTAAGCTTTCGCAATTGATCGACTTTTTTATTTATTTCATGCGAAATATATAGATGATTCTTGACATTAGGATTTGAACCGTGAACCAACAGCGTGACAAGCGTTGATGTTACCACTACACTACTTATGAACGAGTCTATAAAAACTCCTGTTGAGTATAATGTACATGGCTATTCTAAAGCTTTAGATAGCTTGCTATAAGTATTTACTTAATTTTAAATAAAATATACAATTTTTAGTATCAAGTCATAATAAAATATAAATTTTGCTTAAAGGGTTTTATTCCGTAATGATAACATTTTTTGGAATAAAAAAATAGCTGCGTGGCTCGAGGTTTTAGTTGCATTTCACTTTTTCTGCTATCAGTATCAGTAAGTCATGGTCTTAGGCAAACACGATTTCCGAAGCTTCAATGTTCTTATTTTTCACTCATTTCATCGACGGACATTCTTTCCATTTCTTTTTTGATTTTGTTTTATGTACGTATTTTTTTTCAGCGTATGTATATCGGCAAGTATTAATGAAACAAAATCTCGCCATGAGTCATTCACTCCTATTGCTAATGTCGTCTGCGACAGGCGATTCAATTATTTTCCACACATATTCCACAATGAATGGGCGTGTACAAATTGTTAGAATTCGATCGCTTGAACAATCTGAACGCATGCATTTTTTGCGGAATGTATATAGTAAAAGGAGTTACTTCGTCTGTCACTTTCGACAGACGTCACCGACAATACGACCGTTTATAGTTCAGTTTATAATGTTGAATTTGCTACTCTTCGTGGATCATTCGTTTTCATTTTAGCGCCAAAATAACGAATTCGCAGAAATACGTGAGCGAATACTGATGATCAATTTCGAAGCTCCAAACTACGACGTGGTGATCAAAGTTTGAATACGATATTCCAATAGTCCATATAAATCAATTTTAAACTGGATGGTTAGGTCTTTAACATCTTCTCTTCTTTTCCTTACGGCGAAGTTATGATCCGGAGTAGAAGGATCACAACTCTACCACTTTACTGCATCCCTACTGGTCCGCCTGTGGGGTTTGCCAGTTAGGTCTTTAGCATCGTTTCGTTTATTATCTTTTCGACACATACTTATCCGGACACATATGTACAGACCCGAAACTGCAGGATCCGCATATCTATGTATTGAAGAGTATTCGGCTGAGACCACACACTATTTGCGTTTTAACTGAATACGATCTTTGGAGTTTCACTCAACAACAGCCAATCCTTAATGGAATTTGTAGCAGCTACATATAGGCCACATATGCCATTTTAGTTTCTGAGGAAGGTGTTAAGAGCTCGATATTTGCTCTCTTTTATCTATGGAATAGTGATTTTAATCCGACGGTTTGCTCGTTACCATCGCTCTATGTTTCTTTTAATTCTTTGACAAGACAGTGGTGAATTTTAATTCACATTGATCGCTTGGCCTTTCATGCACATTTCTAATACACGCCTAAAATATAGCAAAAAAAAACACTAACTTACTACACATCTGCAGAAGTACTTACAACAAACATAAAGTTTAAATCCTTCCATCCTCTACCCAAGATTTTTATCTTTTCCACCAGCGTATTTCTGTAATTCGTTATTTTTTCTTTCCGCCAACCATTTCAGACTTCATTCAGCTTTGCGTAGCTTTATTTGCTCTAGCAACATACCATTAAACACAGCAGTATGAATTCAAGTAGTAGTTACGATAACTCTTCACCGACATCATCTGATGATATACGTGAGTAATTTACATTATAACTACAAATACATTATTTTCGTTGTTTCATTGATTGTGTATAATTTTCTTATTCGAATTGTTGTTGTTTTGTTTTTATTTTTATCAATGTTTTATTTTATTAGAATTTTTTTTTTTTTTTTGAGAGCAAAAACAGAAAGCACTGGTGTTTCTTGAAAGGGGACAAACACAGTTAACTCTCAATTTAAGAAAAAAAGATTTGGTTGCACAATTTTGCCACTATGAATGTTTACATGACGATATTAGAAATTAAAGTTACTATGTTGGAGATCATGAGCATGAGCAAGTGGGATTTTTGAAAGAAACACTGAAGCATTTGACGCGTGGTTTTTATAGCTGCCAAAGACAATATTCTCGCAAGAAGAGAATCGTAAAAACAAAATAAATCACATGAGATTTACAACAAAAAATATACCGTATACAACAATGAATAAATTAGGGGCGAAGCATTGCTTCTACATACTGCAAGAATTGCGTAGTACCCCTCGTTTCTAAAACCATACTGTAAACATTCGTAAAGTTTATTTTGACAAACGCGAAAAAAAAAAAACAACCAAGTTTGTATGCAAACTATCAACCTTTTAATTTATTTTTTATTTTTTTCGTTAGTTTCTTGTGAATTTTGTTGTGAGTTGCATTTAAATTACTCGTCGCAGGCTGAAATGAAATTCGTTTTGCCATTCTCTGCACCAATAACACAATCAAAACAAAACCTTTTCTTCCAGGCGGTGCAACAAATGATGAAAATAAATCTGTTCAAGAAACACCAGCAACAGATCCATTAAACTCGGAAGCTGAAGCAGCTGCAAGAGCTGAAATAGACGATCAATTATCATGTGATTTAGTTTTATCGGCATTAGCTTCTTTTAAAGAACATGCAGAGAACTATAAAGCTCGTTCACGGTTTTCTAATTTTCACCAATCTAAAGAGGTCGACAATAACGACCTCCTTGAAAACATAAGTAATAATCCACGGAAACTTGACACACCACCATTTCGCCAACAACCGCCCATCGAAGTCGTTAAAGAGAACGAGCCACTGCAGATGGCGGCTATAACCCTATCAAGGGCCGAAAAAGATGCGATTCTAGACCGTCTTCTAAGCAGCTGCGACGGAGATTTCGGGGACGACGAAAACTTTGATCCTGCAGTCATAAAGTTCGCATCTGAGCCCGAAGTTAAAGAACCAGGAAGAGAAGGGTTACCCACATTATATCCCACCGACGAAGCGACAGAACAGGAAGAAATTTCTAAATTTGTAAAGAAGGAAAATAGCGTTGATGATTCAGATGAAGGAGAAATGGAAAATATAAGCAATCATCAATCAGTTGGCATAAATATACCTAGGCAGGAAATGCACTCCCGTGATGCAAAGGAAGAGGAGGTTGGCCCATCAATATCAAAGTGTAATAGATCTATCCCATCTACATCTAATGCAAAACCGGAGAATTTTTCAATGGCAGCAGGACCATCAACATCGACTTCGCCAACGGGAGCGGGCCCAACAATAACAGCTATGGCAATGGCAGCAGCTTCATCAACATATATTGGGGCATTGGCACCAGGTCCATTAAAATCAGCTTTATCAATGGCAGAAGGTCCATCAACATCAGTCATGGCAATATCACCAAGTTTATCTACATCAGTTACAGCAATGGCAGTAGCTCCATCGACCTCATTTGTGGCAGGGGCAGCAGGTACAATGACGACAGCTAAGTCAATGGCAGCAGTTCGAACAACTTCAATTTCGTCAACGGCAGACACATCAACATCAACCAGATCAATGGCAGCAGGTTCGTCAACATCAACTTCGCCAAGTGCAGCAGATCCATCAGCATCAATTTCGCTAATGGAAGCAGGTCCTTCGATATCAACTTCGTCAATGGCTGCAGGTCCATTAACATCACCTATGTCAATTTCAACAGGTCCATCAACATCACCTATGTCAACAGGAGCAGGTCAGGGGACTATTCCAATGGCAGCAGGATCATCAACATCGACTTCGCCTGTGGGAGCGGGACTATCAACAGCAACTACATCAGTTATGGTAATGGCGGCAGGTCCATTAACATTAGTCATGGCAATATCAGCAGGTCCATCTACATCAGTTACAGCAATGGTAGCAGCTCCATCGACCTCAGTTGTGGCAGTAGCAGCAGGTCCAACGATAACAGCTAAGTCAATGGCAGCAGTTCGAACAACTTCAACTTCGTCAACGGCTGACACATCACCATCAACCAGATCAATGGCAGTAGGTTCGTCAACATCAACTTCGCCAAGTGCAGCAGATCCATCAGCATCAACTTCCTTAATGGGAGCAGGTCCATTGATATCAACAGGTCAGGAGACTTTTTCAATGGCAGCAGGATCATCAACTTCGAAAATGGGAGCGGGCTCACCAACAACAGCTATATCAGTTATGATAATGGCGGCAGGTCCATTAACATCAGTTATGGCAATGTCAGCAGATCCATTAACATCAGTTACAGCAATGGTAGAAGCTCCATTGACCTCAGTTGTGACAGTGGCAGTAGGTCCGACGACAACAGCTAAGTCAATGGCAACAGTTCGAACAACTTCAACTTCATCAATGGCAGGCCCATCAATATCAACCAGATCAATGGTAGAAGGTTCGTCAACATTAATTTCGCCAAGTACAGCAGATCCATCAGCATCAACTTCGTTAATGGTAGCAGGCCCATCGATATCAACTTTGTCAATGGCTCCATGTCCATCAACATCACCTATGTCAATTTCAACAGGTCCATCAACATCACCTATATCAACAGGAATATGTCCGGAAACTTTTCCAATGGCGGCGGGACCATCAACATTGACTTCGCCAATGGGTGCGGGCCCATCAGCATCAACTACATCAATTATGGTAATGTCGACAGATCCAGCAACATCAGTTATAGCAATGGCAGCAGCTCTATCAACCACAGTTGTGACAGTGGCAGTAGGTCCAATGATAACAGCTAAGTCAATGGCAGCAGTTCAAACAATTTCAACTTCGTCACTGGCAGGCCCATCAACATCAACCAGATCAATGGCTGCATGTCCATCAACATCACCTATGTCAATTTCAACAAGTCCATCAAAATCACCTATGTCAACAGGAGCAGGTCCGGAGACTTTTTCAATGGCGGCAGGACCATCAACATCGACTTCGCCAATGGGAGCGGGCCCATTAACAGCAGCTACGTCAGTTATGGTAATGGCGGCAGGTAAATCGACATCAGTTATAGGAATGGCAGCAGCTCCACCGACCTCAGTTGTGACAGTGGCAGTAAGTCCAACGACAACAGCTAAGTCAATGGTAGCAGTTCAAAAAACTTCGACAATGGCTGGCCCATCAACATCAACCTCGCTGATGACTGGCCCATCAACATCAATTTCGCCAAGTACAGCAGATCAGTCAGCATCAACTTCGTTAATAGTAGCAGGTCCATCGATATCAACTTCGTCAATGGCTGCATGTTCATCAACATCACCTATGTCAATTTCAACAAGTCCATCAAAATCACCTATGTCAACAGGAGCAGGTCCGGAGACTTTTTCAATGGCGGCAGGACCATCAACATCGACTTCGCCAATGGGAGCGGGCCCATTAACAGCAGCTACGTCAGTTATAATAATGGCGGCAGGTAAATCAACATCAGTTACAGGAATGGCAGCAGCTCCACCGGCCTCAGTTGTGACAGTGGCAGTAAGTCCAACGGCAACAGCTAAGTCAATACCAGCAGTTCGAACAACTTCAACTTCGTCAATGGCAGGCCCATCAATATCAACCAGATCAATGGTAGAAGGTTTGTCAAGATCAACTTCGCTAAGTACAGCAGATCCATCAGCATCAACTTCGTTAATAGTAGCAGGTCCATCGATATTAACTTCTTCAATGGCTGCATGTCCATCAATATCAGCTATGTCAATTTCAACGGGTCCATCAACATCACTTATGTCAACAGGAGTAGGTCCGGAGACTTTTCCAATGGCAGCAGGGCCATCAACGTCGAATTCGCCATTGGGAGCGGGCCCATCAACATCAGCTACATCAGATATGGTAATGGCGGCAGGTCCAGCAACATCAGTCATGGCAATATCAGCATGTTCATGTACATCAGTTACAGCAATGGCAGCAGCTCCATCAACATCAGTTGTGGCAGTGGCAAATGTTCCAACAGCTAAGTCAGTGGCAGCAGTGCGAACAACACAAACTTCGACAATGGCAGGCCCATCAACATCAACCAGATTAATGTCAGCAGGTTCGTCAACATCAACATCACCTATGTCAATTTCAATAGCTCCATCAACATCATCTATGTCAACAGGAGCAGGTCCATCAACATCAGCTATGTCAATAGCATCAGGCCCAACATCAAGTAGGTCGATGGCGGCGGGTCCTTCAACATCAGCTACATTGGTGGTAGAAGGTCTATCAACATCACGCGCTGCAATTCAGTCATCACAAACAGGTTCAACGAAAGCAATACCCCGTCCATCCGCAGCTTATGTTCCATCAACATCTGCACCAGTAACTAGTATCCCCTTCGCAGATCGTTCACCTGAAGAACAAAACAGGATTCGCCGGGATTTGCTGAATCTTCCTTCTACTAGTAGTGGAATCTTTGAAAGTAATCTTAACTAAGTCGTATTCATTTTCGAAATCGAAAATTTTGATTCAAATAGAACCACAAAAATCAAAAAAAATAAAAATTATTGTGGTTCTATCTACATACATAGTTCCAAATTGAAGACTCTTAACTGAAAGTGAACTGCAAGGAAGCTGAACCTTGCCCCTTTTGAGAAATTGGAATAGTAAAGATACGAGATCTGATCAAAAATTACAAGGACTAATTAGCTGCCCATATAAAGAAATATTCGCCCTTAATGCTCATATTTATGTATTATTAACTAGCTTGGGCGCCTAGCCCATGATTTACTGTTCTTAATCAGCTTAAACCCTCTCGTGATGTTATATGTATTTTTTCTCTTAACTTTTCATTCTTTATGAGCTTCACTAAACAGATGTCTGTATGTTACCAGTTTGTTGGCCTTAAATTTTCAGCTAGGAAGGTGAAATTTCATATATAATCTTTTTATTCTCCGAAACAGTACAAGTGTAACTTTTCAAAAAATTTAGTTTTTTCAATATTATTACTAGACCTGAAAAATATTTGGCTTAACAAATATATAAACGTTGACTTTCACTACAATTCGTTCATACATTGTACGGTACCACGCCCACCTTTTGGGGGCGATTTCATTAAAAATAAGAAAATTTATTATCCGTGAATTTTGGTTACAAATGGTAACAATCACGCCCACTTTCTTCTAAGAAAAACAACGGTTTTTCTCATAGAAAATAAAATGTTGCGTAAATGTTTTTTTAATAGAAAAATGTTTTTGCATTTGAATTAAAAAGCCACGCTTATTTTATTAGGTATGGGTAAGGAGGTGAGAGATAAGTTATCACACTATTCGTATATACTATTCCATAATATGCACAAAAATTTCCTCTGTTTTGTAAAATAAATTCGATTTGTTTATTTTGTTATCACTCGAAAACGTCATTGAACGAAAATGATCGCACATAGAGGGGTGATTGTTCCGCATACGGATCACAACTGTATTTTTGTGTTGACACGAAAATCCCTGTTTTCGGAAATTTAAAGTGCCAACTCATAAACTAATTTACAGAATCAATCTGTAGGTGAAAGTAGTAGTAGACGTTTGTGTCTTCTTCAATGAGTGTACATACCATTTGAATACCCTTATAAATTAAGTCCCTGTAAATTGGTGTGTGAAAAGGCACTTTTATACTTAGGGTTTCTTTTCCATTGTAGTGACGAATTATGTAAATGGATGCCGAACGAATTTAAATTCTCAATATTACTTTGGCGAATGCGGCAGTCGTTTAGAGCTCTTCCCGATTTACTTGCGTTTTGCTTCCATACCATTAAGCGGGATGTTTCCATTAGTTTCGGGCAGTAGTTATTGCGTTTTATAGAAATGTCAGTAACGAATATTTTGTTCACTCGTGTTCACTGCGGGAATTTTGCGGTTTGTTAGGTAAACGAAAAATAATACACGTAGACCTATGGGTCGTACTGGCACACAGCATTGATTTTTGCTTGTCAGTGCCGATGGGACCTATTAGTCCCGCAGCGCCCCGCTTTCCGCGATCGTGAGTCCTATGGGTCCCATAGACAGTTGATGTCTTAAGCGCGCGGATACCATACGAGGGGACAAACAAAAGTTCGCTGATTTAAAAAAAAAAAAAAAACATTTTAGCTTAATCTTAATTTCTTTTCTCAATGCTGATTTGCACCCGCTGGGCTCCATGCCATGGAGTGCTGTTTGGTTTTCGAGTCGTACTTATAGAACTTAAATTCATCATTCATACTACGATTTTGTTAATGTGTATTTTAAAATTCGTGCGAAATTGAAAATTTCCGAAGAGAATGACAAACCGAAATTCTTGTTGTGTTGGCGGTGTAATTTCTACAGACCTTATGTCAATAATTTTACGTTTTCTCGTCTCATTTCTTACGGATTTTTCTAAAGTTTTAAATTAAATATCGTAAGATTACAACAAATTGACAATATTTTAAAAAACTAATAAATTAGCGAACTGTTGAAGTTCCTCCGTAGGCTAGAAAAATATAAGAAAAACACAACTTTTAATGGAAATGATTAATTGATCCTTGTATTTTCTGATCAGATCTCGTAAGTGTAAGTAAGAAACACGGAGGCTTGTCTTTTCTTATTCTATATATACATATATATATATATATATATATATATATTTTTTTTTTGTTTTTTTGTTTTTTTTTTTTTGTCACAATTTGTTTCGATTGCATGCATTTTTTTAAATTGTTTTATGAATATTTAAATACTACGTCGCAGTCATTAATAAAATGTCAAAAAAAAAAAAAAAATTTTCTTCCAGGAAATTTGACGAATAGTAAACCTGATCCAACAACAGTAATGGACTCAGTAAACACAGAACCCGATAAAGCTTCAATAGTTGAAATTGAAGATACAACATCGTCATGTGATATGTCTTTATCGCCATCGCCTTGTGATCTGAGTGATATGTCCTATCTAGAATCTGAGGGTGATGACTATGAATCGTGGTCCATACAGATTCTTGACTCAGAGGTTGACAATAACGGCCCCGATGAAAAGACAAATAAAACTCCACCCACACTTGACACACCTGCAAATGAAGTGGACCCAGTAGATTTATCCCGGATTGAAACTGACGCCGTTATTGATCGTCTTCTAAACAGCTGCGATGGAGAATTTGGGGACGACGAGGACTTTGATCCTGCAGTCATAAGATTCAAACTTGACGACTCTGACGACTCAGAGAACGATTTCTTTAAAAATCTTCAAATCATGATGAGGGCTGAACTTTTGATGATCGAAGCAGATAATGCAGAAACAAAAGAAGTGAAGGAAAGTGGAGGTTCAATTGATTATATACCTATTTCTGAACAGCCCACTCTAAGTTATATAGTGGAGCACGAAGACGCGATCTTTGTTCTGCCAAAACTGACCAAATCCAAAAAACCCGAGGCAAATGTTCCACCATCTCCGAAGGAAGCCGCCCCATCAAGGAGTCGGGCAACACACCGATCTCAAACGTCTAAACCATCAAAACGTCAAACAGATAAACCATCTAAGACAACATTAGAAACAGCAATTGCATCAAAACATCGCAAAAAAAATAAGCGCTCTAAGGCCGCCCCAACTAAACCAGAACTTAGTTCAGTTCCCAAGTTCGACGATTCATCAACATCTGTACCAGTAAATGATGTTGGGGTTGCCATGGCGGAAATAGAACACATTTTTTCCGAAGACAGTGAGAAAAATCGGCGAATTTTCGAGACTCCAGAGCCTGCTCAGTATCGTCCCGAACTGTTTGAAAGTAATCATAACAAAGCGTGAAATGTTTTTTATTCTATCCAAAATTAAATAGTTCTTATTCTAAAATGAAAAAAAAAAATAATTCACCGCTTAAAGAATTAGGGCGGCCTACTCAGTACTTCAAAAGCAAAATCATTCAAAAGTATTTTTATCCTGATTTTACTTAAATAAATACCAATTAATTTCCGAATGTTTTGTCTTAGTCTTGAAGTACAGAATTTGTCCAACTGTTCGAACAGCAAAGGTACGGTGTTTGATCAGAAATTACAACGGCGAATTTGTCTCAATATTTATTCCAAAATGGAAATAGTTGTCTTTCGTGAGTTTACTATCTCCAAATAGACACCCCTCTTAAGCGGATAAATTTTAAAGAACGGAAAATATAAAGGTTTTTATTAAAAAAAAAAAAAAAAAACCTTAAGCGACAACAAATTTCAGAACTAAATATTGTTTCCTAAACTTCTCTGCTTTTCTTCAAAAAAAACGGTGTTGAAAACAAAACGCACCCTTTTTTACCTAATTATCCTTTGCTGTTGTTTCAGAATACGGGGATTTCCCTTTCTTTTCTTTTTTTTTGTTTATTGAGAGTTGCATACATGTTTGTGTGTATACGCTGCTCATAGTAGCCAGTGTTTGTTGAAAGTTTGGTTTCACAAATATTTCGAAAGAAATCGTGTTTAACTCTTGACCTAAGACCGCTTGTAGGGAAGGGGGGGGTGGATATGCTCTAGCCGCACAAATGTGAAAAACAAAATTGTACTCATTTATAAACAATTCAGTGTCATGATGACATCAGGGGTCGAATTACGACATCAGTTAACGAGTGAATGAAATCCATACGCTATCGAGTGATCGAGTACTACATTGGGATGATCACATAAGAATGGTCACGTATCGAGTGCACTTTGAAGATTGTACTAGTTCAATTCTACTACATTGAATTGAGATGGCTGATAAATGTCAAAACTATTTATTTTTGTGTGAGGAAAAGTTTTGTATATATCGTCTTCAATTAAAAATTTAATATTTACTTTATTTTTCATCTTCTGATTCAGAGGATGATTGCTATGAGTGTATTGAACGAGGACGTTTAAGAGATAAAAGCGATCCCTTTCCTTTACAAGACTCTACTTACGTATACAAAACTATAATTTTCTGAAAATATCTTTCACAACATACACTTTTGATTGCAGTTCTATCAAAACACTCGGGGCAAATAAGAGTGCATTTTTATTTATAATGGAGAAGATAAATTTTAGAGGATGCACCTAAACCGCTGTCCCACCTCATAATATTTACCAAAATCTCCTTTTGCAGAGGGTTAATTTTATTTAGACTCAACGTGAAATAAATTGCAAACAATAAATTTAACCAAACGCAAAAATAACAATAAACAAAGATATTTTCACACATTTTCTCTCAAATGCACCTCAGCTCGTCAGCAGAAACCATATCGAATAAATAAATACACGATCACTGATGAGAGAATGCCAAATTTCGATACTCGATACTCGATCTCTTTAAGCGGTCATGTCAAATCAACATTTATCAGTCACGTGTTGCTCGATAACTGATGCGGTAATTCGACCACAGTATCAGCAATAAAAACAAAATACTCTTATTTATTCGTATATTATGTATTTAACAGTGAGAGCTCTTTGTATTCTCTGATCAAATTTCGTAAAAATATAAGAACATTTTATTCTCTATGTACATACGTTGTCTCTTGTGAATGATATATATTTTTTTAAGTGGTAATTTGATGTTAAATAAATATGTGTTTGCCAATTCGTGTATTTTTGTGACATTATTAACGAGGTATTTTCTATTACAATTGCATGACTTTTTATTTTTGAACAACTCTGACTTTCCACTTATATAAATGATATTTCATTGATATTTCAAATTTCAGATCAAGAGTTAAATGCAAATCAGAAATCACTGCTCTCTATTAAGATCTTTTCTATCCATTAATATGTTGGTCTTATTTAGAACTTAATTCTAGATCTTTTGGTGTCGTCTAAAAAATAAATATTATATCCTGTATACCTTATTTTCATAAAGAGAAAACGGGTACAATTTGTAAATTTTATAGAAAACTTTCAATTCAAAGATTTAATTTAAGAGAACAATATTTTTTCTTTGCAAGTTGACGGAGGTTAGATCTGTTCATCACAAGAAAGGCAACATATGTACATTTAGTTTAAATTTAGCTTATCAACAAAGAGGTAATATTAACCGTTATTTCTGTAGTCGAAGTGACAGATTGTCACCTCACTTTGTTTTAGGTTTGTTTCTGTAAATTCATGTGATGTGTTCCCGACAAGTGGTCAATAAGCAATATGTCCCTGACCTGCTATAGGTTTTGGATTCCCATCGCCGAAACGTATGTGAATACTTATAGTTGACTTAGTTGACGAACACGTAACGTGCTGCCTTTGCTGTACATTTAACATGTACATGTAACACTTGTGCAAAATTGTATAAACTTTTAATACGGGGACAGTACTTTTGTAGCCTTTCTTTTGTGTGTCGCTCAAGGTGTCATTTGATTTGACTAAAACTAAAAAATAAATATGAGCTGTCGCCTCATTTATCGGGCGACACGACGTAGGCGTAGGTTTTTTTTTTTTTTTTGTAGTCAGTTAATAGTTTTATTTTATAAATTTTATTCCTCTCATTATTATTGGCTCTCTAAATTGCTTAGTCATTCCTTCTATTTCCCTTGCTTCAAAACGTTTGTTTCAAAATTGCCCATAAATTTCCTTTCATGCTACTGATCTCAAAAAATTGATGAAGGATTGCAAGAAAATGATAGAGATTAACAGATCGTACCCTACTACGTCAAACGATAGCTAGCATAACCTGAAGGATATTTGGCCGGAGGTATCGCCTTCAAAAATTGCCTTCTAAATATATTGAAATTGATTTGAATATTTTTGTATTTATTTTTAGGTGACCAAAGACAAACCCGGAGTCGAAACTCAGCAACAAGAGTTATCTCCGCGATCAAGAAGAAAGAATCAGAAACTGAAACATCTGAACAAGAAAGAGAAGAGGCTGAGGAACAGCCCCAAAGAATAAAATTAGAACTAATAGGAGTGGAAAATTCACATCACGATGCACAACACCAAGAACAAAACGTGAATTTTGCACAATATCAGCGCAGGCAGGAATATCGTAGACAACAGGAATTGCGCCAGCAGCAACAGAACCAAAAGAGAGTCCCTCCCAACAGCAACAACAACGACAATATCAACCGGTACAACAAGTACAGTACCAATTTCATTACGTGGGAGGTCCACAGCATCACTAACCCAACAATATATAGCTACAACCATCATTTCAGCCCCCACAAATTCAAGAGCCAGAATTTGTATCAAATTTTCAACCAACCGTTTTTTGACCTCAATTCGAATTTCAACAACCTACACTTCCACCACCACAATTTAATGCACTGCTACTACGGCAACCATAACCGCAGCTCCAACCAATCCATGTTCAACAGTCATTTTATTTTGAATCACCTCCACAATTTGATGTTCCACCAGCAGCAATTTCAACAGGTACAAACAGTAACAACGACGCACACAATTTTGTAAGTTCATCCACCGGAGGAACGCGAAGAAACTACGACGAAGTAAAAAGGTATTTGCTTCTGTTGACCTTATAACGGAGGCAATACAAGTTAACAAGGGCTCACTTTAATCACATGCTGCACGAATCGCCATTATCTCCGAACCCAGCATCTTACGCACGTTTGTACTTCTAAAACGGAGAATAGTAGACATTCCTTACATTTATTTTTTATTCAACTTTTTTTTAAAAGATTTTTCGTAACAAAATTTTGTTTAAAATGGATATACCAAAATCGGACAAACAAACAACGACCAGTAGAAAGAGAAATGCAAGTAACAGTTATACAATTGTTGCCACAACAACAAGTTTGTTAGATTCGCACCTCCAGGATTGTCAACAACAGCCATCGTCTCCAGCATCATCGTCGACATCACAAACAACCGGTGATACAACCTTTGAGCCGTCAATTGATATGATGGTGAATGATTTCGATGACGAACAAACTCTAACTGAAGAAGAGGCTTTAGCCGAACTTGAAGCCCAGGACCCTGCCGATGAAATTACAACCCTACAAAAGGAGAGTGAAATGCCTTTGGAAGAGCTTTTAACCCACTATGGACAACACGTGGAGCAGGATTACCAACAAAGAAGACAGAAAAGAAAAAAATCAATGAAAAAGAGCAGGTCACGAAAACAACAATTGAAAAAACAGTCTAACAACGTGGCCGCAACAACGACACCTATTACTACAATCGATGAAGTTATTGTGATTGAAGAGAGTGACGATGAAGTGGAAGTGTTGAAAACAGAGCGTGTCGATACGGATGTTGGAGAAGAGGATAGTAGTCTACAGGATGCACAAGAGGTTGTTCAAATCGGCGATGATGATGAAGACGGTGATGATGCGGACGGTGAGGAGGACGTGGATGAAACGGACACTGATGTTGAGTTCATTGGTAGTGCTGTTGATTTTAGTAAAAGGTCACATTTGCTAGAGTTGTATCCGGAGAAATTTGCGAACATTCATCAAAAGTTGGACGACGGTAAGTTAGTTTTTGACCAGTTGTTCTTATCTCATTTTTGGAAAAATAAAATCCCCTCTTTTTAAATTGCAGACATTTCAGAAGAAGATGACTATGATGATTTAGACTATGTGAAGAAGACAATAATGGTAGGCTGTGCCTATCAAGCAACTATCCCCATCGGTCTATCAAAATACGGTGATGTTCTACCATATGAAAATGAAGATAAGCTCGTATGGGAACCTTCCCAAGTAAGTGAACCAGAAGTCGAAGATTATCTACTGCGGGTTAGAGAAATCAAATCATCCATGCAAGAAGAGGAAATGCCCTCTTCATCTGCATCCGTGACGTCTGAATCCGATCAGGGACTTGGCAGTAATTTAGTTAAAGATGATGAGCAGGTGGGTGTTAAACGCGCTAGTGTATTACATTTTACTCTTATATCAATTTGTTATTGTGCTTTTTTTTCTAGGCCTTACATCTTTTAGTACAGTGCGGTTATAATTTCAAAGAAGCACTCCGTCGTAAACGATTAAACGCTGTCCCATTAACTGGGTCTATGAGTCTCTGGTCCGAAGAGGAATGTCGAAATTTCGAAGAAGGTATTCAAAAATTTGGAAAAGATTTTCGAAAAATTCGACAAACACAAGTAAGTGCACGTGAGAGCAGAAAGAATGATTTGTGGACATAAATTGTTGGAATTTTGTTTTTAGGTCCGAACACGTTCAATACGGGAGCTGGTACAATTCTACTACCTGTGGAAAAAAACCGATCGTCGTGATCAAGATTTCGTAGATTCCGATACAGTTGATCACATGGACATTTATTTAGATTTCGATGAACGCGACGCGGGATCGAATGGCGGAGGGAAGCATATATCTTCTTCACTGGTTAATGAAACTTTTATGACAAGTAAGTCTTATAATATCGAATTGTCTAATTCATGGTATTATAGCATAAGAAACACACTGCTATCGCTTGAGGAGATCAGCAGTATTGCCTTTATCGGCGGAAGGTCTCTGTCTTTCCTCACCATATCGCAGCTACCTGCTCAGACTTTAATCCTACCATAAGCTTTATGTGCACTGCTGCTAATTGCCTGTAGCTCTGCTTCTGAGTTATTCGTTTACATTGTGATATTTTGGCCAATCAGTTCACCCATAAACCCAACTTTGGTCGTACTGTCAAATATAGGGATTCGTTTATAAGCCGAACGAAACGAATGTGGAATGATCTGACAGGCTCTGTATTTCCCCATCACTACAACCTTCAACCATTTAAAGCCAACGTGCACAGGCTTCTCTGTTCCTCTTCCCCCTTTTCCTAAACGCCCGTGGCCTAAAACAATATAAGATTATTCATATCCCCTTTGGTGCGCTCAAATTGTATAAACAAATAAAAAAAAACTGACAGCTCTCAATCAGTATTTAGGCGCTCGAACATTACACCAGGCAGGATCGTGTAGGTGTATTTGCAGGATTCGGTTTGGGTAGCGAAACTATGAGTTGCGCTTTTTACAATTGTATAAAAACTCTTTCCTGCTGTAGCTTTTGTGTACCTCCTCAGTCTCACGTCGCCCAGACTACTTTCTTTTTTTTTCCTGCTGATCATGTAAATTTTGCAGAGATTAATTTTGCTGGTCGATACTATCGAAAGAATGTGTCGATAACCTAATCGTATCAAATCAAAATGAATACAATCTAATTCTTTTTAAACGAACACATTTTATTATTTATATTTTTATGAAAAGAGGGCATTTTTCCAAATCCCGGAGCAATCAGACTGGATTTTCGGTGCATTGTACTACCAGGCAAAAACCATTTTTGGTGTAGCGGTTTTACAAATACAGATTTTATTCGTTCCTCTTGTATGCTCATGTGACTGCTGGTTGCTTGCTGTTTCCACTCGAACTCGAACCTGCAGTTTCGCGACAAAAGCAAACACTACCCAATACACAGTGGCCACCACACAACATATTTTATAAAGTTGACAAGTTAATCAAAGAACACATTTTTGGGAGCATTTTCCAAAAACAATAATTTCTTGAGAGTTTTCTTAAAATATAATTTAATTTTTTGGCGATTGCTTTTCCCGTCTTCGGAAAAAAAACGATCACAAAGAACTGAGGAAGAGTGACAATCACCAGCACACTTATAGATATATACACGCCGAGGGAACGATTATCTTCATATCTTTCCATTTCTATAATGAAGATAATTTTTGCGTAGAAACGACGGGAGATAATTGCATCAACAATCGGAGTTAAAACCAGTCGTTCTAATCGTGGTTAATCGCCAAACATTAAGTTTCAATATTTCTTTCTTAAAACCTTATTTGTTACACATTCAAATCAAACAAATTCGATTTTCAGATCAAACATTTTCAACGAAAAAGCAGCACCATGGCGCTGCGACATCTCCATTAAGTAATTTCTCTATAATGAACGAAACTAAACGCTTAACTGCGTGTAGTAGTCAGTCGAAAAAATCATCCGGCAGCAAAAAATCTCACCATCCCGCATATCGCCGCCGTAGCAGTCTTCTAGCAGCCAACAAAACTCATCATCATAGCGATAATAACTGTATCTTCACAACAAAAAGTAGCTTGGATTCATCTTCCTCCTCACATGCAGGAGACAAAATATGGCGCAACAGTAATTCCACCATTGCAACAGCAGTGTCATCAACGATCAGCAGTACAACCGGCAACTTATGCAGCAAAAAATGCTGATTATTAAAATATTCTAAACTAAGAAATCACAATTTTTCTAAACGAAGTTGATAAGGCTGTGTTTTGAATACTAAAAATTAAAAACTATTTTTCTTTTATATAAATAATGTGCATCGTGATACAAAGATAAAAGAAAACAATATTGTTGTGTTTGGTTAAAGATTTTTCTTAGTAACTCATTCAAGTTTTTACGGTCTCTAAGACGCACGACGAGTTTTCAGTGAAATAATCGATAATAACTGAGTGTATTAACATTCAATTCAAATTAATTTTATTCTTTATTCAATTCAATAATATGTATGTATGTATGTACAAATCATAAACTTACATAGAACAAACTATTATATTATTTAATTTTTAGACCAGTAGTATGTAGAATGGTTTACGAAAACTACTGAGTGTATTTTATTGTGTTGAAGAATATATAAATATATTACGGGATATATAAATATATTCTATAGTTTAAAGACTAGTGTCAAAAGTATCGAATTTAACTAACTATATGTAATATAATGTATAGGTTTATGTAATAAAACTAATTGAAAAACGATGTTGGGGTGGTTAAAAGAAAACAAATATAAAATGTATAACTCGTTACATAAATATGTTGTTTTACAACCAATTTAAGCGGCACCTTAAAACAGGGAATACATAATAGCTGGAGATAAGTTCTAAAACTATTACAATGATTACATTGAAATCAAAATATAATTTTTAACCAGAAAAAGAAAAGAGAATTTGTAGTGCACCGTAATTTAAGTGTCAATATGTTGTAAAGTGTAGGCGCTACTGAAGTACAGTCAAACCACGTTTAACCGGAATGCCTGGGAATAAACGCGGCCCGGTTAATAAAACATTTCGGATGAAACAAGTATTTTATTTAAAAAAAATGTGATTATACATAAATTCTCCGAATATTAGAGTGAAATATCATATTTCCGCTTATTAGAGTTTTTCTAATAAAAGATTTCTGGATAAAAGTGGCTTGAGACTGTATAAAGATTTATAGAGTGACTAGTGTTATCTGGTGGAACGATAGTCAAAAGCTTTCATTACTCGATAAGAATGAAATGTTTATAAATTTTTTCTAAAGAAAAGAAAAGATTTTTTAAAAAATTATTAAGGTAAAATAAAAGTTAAAAACTATTCTCTAGGCGTGCTTCTCACCAAATAATTCTTAGAATATGATTTTGAACAACAATCAAGGCTGCTTGCATCCGCTGTCAAGTTAAATTGTACCTGCAGAACCATATTGATTTGTACTTGATCACTTTTTCAAACGTTTCTAAAATTAAGGGGAAAAGAGAAATTGGCATGTAATTGTTCTTGCCATCCCCTTTAGAAAAAAATTGATCCGAAAATATAGCACGGCAATTCTTTTATTAAAAATGTGAACTAAAACAATAATATTGAGAGACATTTTCGTAATAAAAGCACTGTTACGAGTATACGAATTAAAATTATTTAACAAATTAATGATTCTAAATAATTGAAAAGAGGATGGGGTCATACAAAAATTAATATCTTGTCATATTTCCCTGCTAGATTAGCCTGCCATATAATGATCAGAAATAGTGTTTAAACCATTATCATAAAATGACTCAGATGCTACACTTGTAAAAAAAGATTTTAAACGTATTTGTTATAACAACAGAATTCGTGAAGTCCCTAGTTATAGATACAAGACATTCAACGAAACTTTTCTTTAAAGCAGTTGGTTTGCAATTCGCCATTCTTTTTTTTAAGTTATCTTTGACTAAGGACGTATGTGAAACTTATTAACATAGTAGTTTTCTTTATAAATATAAACTTCATTAGCAACTTCTCTACAGAATTTATCATACAAATTGTGAAAGTGGACGCTATTTCACATTTAATTCTGAGTTTATTTTAACAATGTTTTCAACATCCAAGGTTCAAGTCTGTTTTATTTATTATCATTCCTTGATGCAGTAAAAGTACATTTCCCAACATGGCCTTTTAAAGTACTGCAGAAAACTTTCAAAAGTGATAGGGATCATTCTCTGTCAACTTTCCAGAAATAAGCAGACATTTAAAATTGATTGATTTTACTTTTTCAAATGGAATATACCCCGAACAATTTTCACATTTACCATAAAACCACGATAAATGTTGACTGTGGGAAGAATATTGCTTAGTAATTGAAATGAGATTTGCTTTTTAAGCGAAAGCTTGATTTTTAAGCGGTACTGATATCGTTAATAACTTTATTTACTAGATTTTATTCATAGTTATTAGAAATATATTCATAATGGCTTGCCACGTAAACCATGCTAGATAAACGGCCCTATTGAGAATGTGTGAGGTCTGAAACAAATAGTCAAGTAACTGGTTCTGTACTAGCAAAATTGGACTCGATAAGATAATATGCAAAGGAAGGATTCAATCATGATGTGTACACCTGGAAACGGACAATTATCTGAATTTTGGTACTTATCATGTACTTGACTAATTGTCTTTTAATTAGTCCTCGCACGTGTTCAATATATTCCTGTATACTATGAGATTCCTGTCTAAGGCATTATGAGATCTTAAATAATTGTCAAAAATCTATGAAATAGCTGTTTTATATTAGATGGATTTCGAAGTTCATCGAAAATTCATCGTGTGCTTACTAATATGCCCAAGGAAACTGCGTACATATATCCCTTTACCCGAACACAATAAAATTAAGTGGAGTAAAAGTGCAGGTCTAAATTTCCTATACGAAACCATTAATAAAGTGCACGACTAGGTCGCACGTACATACTTGCACCTACATATACATATGTGTGTTGTTTATCTGGAAAAACTCAGAATTTTTTTTTTTAAATCCATTAAAATTCGTTGAAACTAAAAAAAAAACAGTTTTCCAAAACTTGGTACGCCATGACTGCATATATTAAATATTGTTAAGATATTAATTTCGAACAAAATCAAATTCGATATTTGAGTTATGGTGGATATATGTATGTACTACCATATGGCTTACCAGGTTTTTGCGCTTTTGAAATACGTATAAAGGTACTATATATTTATAGTATAAAATCAATCAATTTTGTTCAAAATTAATATCTGAACAATATTTGACATATGCCGGGTCATGGCATACCAAGTGTTGGAAAATTGGATAATAAAAAAAAGTTTAACGATTTTTTCTAAATTTAAAATCTGAGTTATTTGCAGATAAACATTAGGTGCATATACGTGCGACTCAATCGTGCACTTTATTCTGAAAGATTATATATATAAAAAAAAAAAATTGATGATTCGCTCTGAATTTTTATTTATAACTGAAACCAAAAAAAAAAAAATAACTGTTATGTATGTATGTGCTATGTAAGTATAATAACTAATCTTAATTGTCAGAATTCAATTTTGTACATTGAAAAAAATATTAATATTATGTATGTATTATTAGAAACACATTATTAAGATTTAGAATGACAAAATATAATGTATGTCTTATAAATATTTCCCCATCTATCAATTTGGGTACCTAAGTACACGACACAATATTGTACTAATTGTATAATTAAATATTTAATTAAAAAATAAAACAAAAAATACTTAATATATGCATGAAAATAATATACTTGTATATGTATGTTTGTCAATTGCTGTTGTAAAATCAAACTCTCAATTTTTGAATCTTTGCAAATTAGCTTTTCATGTTATAACATCAATATAAAATGTATCCCTCGGGACCAATTCATGCGAAAATAAAAAATATAACATAATACCTATGTCCATAAAACATATTTGATTTTACTATTAATTATTTTAGTGGTATGTAAAGCGAGGAAGAACAGAAAATACTGGGGTCGATTAGCCGCATCAGTGAACGATTTTGATTAAAATTCATATCTGTCAAATTGGTAAAAATATATTTTTCTTTTTCGAATTTTAACAGATTTTTTTGGAAATTATAAATAAGTTTAACGATTTTGTCTTAATTTCAATTACGATTTATTTGCATATAAACAACACTAGGTGCAAGTACGTACGTGCGACCAATCGTGTACTTTATTTTATGTTATAGATTTAAGTTAGTCTCCTTTTCGCCCAGTGGACAACACCACAGCTTGTTATAGGCTCCGTGAAGTAGTCGTCATTCGTTTTCGGAACTTAGCAGATGGACAGTCATCTCGTGGAGTTGTCACAGCATTATAGGTTCGCCTATTTTGAAAGAAGATTATATAAAAAATAAAATAAAAAATGTGATGATGAGAGTAAATACGAATGTATTGAATTTGTATTTATAACCGAAACCAACAAAAAAAAAACTAATATTTTATAATTATTATGTATGTACTATGTGTAAGTATAAAAACTAATCTTAATTGTCAGAATTCAATTTTGCACATTGAAAAAAGTACTAATCAACTATGCATCTGTATTACTAGAAACACATTATTAAGATTTAGAACGATAAAAGAGAATGAATTTGTACTTATAAATGTTGTTTCATCTAACAATTTGGGTACCCAATATTACATTGAAAAAAAATACTAATCAACTAAGTATATGTATTACTAGAAACACATTTATTATTAAGATTTAGAATGGCAAAATAGAATGAATTTGTACTTATAAATGTTGTTTCATCCAGCAATTTGGGTACCTAAGTACATAACACAATATTACATAAATTGTATAATTAAATTATTACTTAAAAACAAAACAAAAAATACATAATAGTATATGCAAGAAAATATTATATTTGTATGTGTATGTTTGTCAATTGATGTTGTAAAATCTAAATTGGAGTATTATAATCGATTTTTGAATCTGCAAATTAGCTTTTCATGTTATATTATCCATATAAAATGTATCCCTCGGTACCAATTCATGCCAAAATAAACAATTTAACATATGTGTATAAAATATTTCGAAATTTCTCTCAAACCATATTTGATTCTGCTATTAATAATTTTAAATGTTACTCGTATGTAAAGCGACAAAAAAAAAAACAAAGTACTGGGGTCGAATAGCCGCAGCAATGAACGGATGACTCGTTACGTAATTTGTATTATTTGTGTTAGATCTACCAAAGACATTCCGCAAATTATGTGACGAATCATCCGGTCACTGATGCGGCGATTCAAGCCCTAGGTTTCATTGGATTCAATTTTTTTTTTTATAATTTGCACGTGTGAAAGGGGTTATGATGAATACCCTTATACTAATTTTAGGACACGGGCGTTTTGAGGAAAGGGGAAGAGACAGATTGGTGTAGTTGGTTTGAAACTCAACTGGTATTAAGTTTCAGTGACCTCCAATGGTGGCTGTCCAGATAACTGGGGAGCTTGTTAGTTTTTGCTTTTGTCGTTGCTCATGATTCACAGTATTTTTTTCCGTTCTCCTGATGTCATCATCACTATCAAGTTGCCATTTGACGGCCATACTGCCAGTGTTATGCCTTCGCAGTAGAGTTGTCATAGGCTTTCGCAATTGATCGACTTTTTATTTATTTTATGCGAAATAAATAGATGATTATTGACATCAGGATTTGAAACGTGAACCTTTAGCGTGACAAGCGATGATGTTACCACTACACCACGGCCACCCTCAGTTTCTCCCTAAATATCTTCACCACGCAATTTTGAGAATTTTTCTTCTCAATTCACGTGCATATGAAGTGCAGCCAAAATAGCAAAAAATATAACTGCGCAACTGGAAATTAGAAAGTAAGGCTGCGTATTTAATTTTCTTTTGTCTAAATATTTGTATGATTAGCTGCACAACGACCGCGTGAACTGCACAGCCGACTAAATTCTTGCACCGTTGAATCCGCTAAAGTATCATTCTTTAGAAAAATATAATTTTGAAGTAAAAGTGAATTAAATAAGCGAAGGGAATCTGCAATCTGCAGATGTTAAAAAATGTATGTAAAAAATGTCTAAATAAAGAACATCAATAACAGATTCAATTCGAACATCTTGGCCTTTTTTTTTTTTTTTTTTTTTTTTTTTTATAACTTTCTCATCTAAAAGAAAATTATTCCCCCATGTTCTGCATTCCACTTTTAGTGAATTCAACCACCAAAAGTGGAAGTAGGTGTTCTGCATTCCGACTGAAATTATCAATTGTGGATTGTATGTTCGAAAGTGAATATATTTGTGTTCTACATTCCACTCGAAATGAAAACGGAAATTGACGTTCTGCAATTCGAAAAATTGTTGTTTTCATGTGAATTGAGTTTTGTGTTGTGAATTGAATACACATGCATTTGTGATGTGAATTTACGTGTTAGCTGTGAAGATAAGAAGCATTTTGAAAAACGTAATAAAAAAAAATCACTTTCTATTAGTGTTTTAAAAGAATTGAATTGTTTTGTAGGGGGAAACATAAAAAACAGAGGCAAGAGAGTATTCTCTTGAATTACATGGCGGAAAATCAATATTTTGCGAAGGGTTTTGTTAAAAGGGACAAAGCGTACACTGAAAATTTGAGGAGCAAGTTAGTACAACGGTTGAATAGCGAAGGTCCTCCAACTAAGGATGTAACCCTAAAACTGTTTTTCAGTTGTCGCACTTCTATTCTATGAAATATTTAATTTACTTTCACAAAATAAACTAAGCAACTAATAATCTCAAATAATTTTAAAATGATTTTACAGCTGATTGCGACATTTCAAATAAGAATTCGAAGTGGATTAAAAAAAATTCGAGTTCACTCGGAATGCAGAACACTGAATTTCATTTAGAGGTAAATTGAAATTCGATTTCAATCCACTTTCACTCGAAATGCAGAACAGGGGCCATTGTTTTCGTGAAAATGATCAATCTCGAAATTTTTTTAAAATCTTGGTATTACTGTAATAGAGATACTCGAAAAAGTGGGTCTTGCCATTCAATCTGTCCGTCTGTCGAACTGTGGCCCAAGTGGTTAGGACAGATTAACTTTAAACTTCATAACAGTTTTTGATATAACTTTTGGTATTAGGCAAAACTGATGGAACTCCTGAAATGAATTGAGTGCCATTATCAGACACTATCGTTTTGCATAGTCCCTCCAGTGTGAATATTGAGCGCAATGCCTGGACCGTAACTTTTTTTTTTATAATTTGCACGTGTCAAAGGAGACATGAATACCCTTATACTAATTTTTAGGACACGGGCGTTTTGTGGAAAGGGGAAGAGACAGAGAGAAAGACAGTTGTTGTAGTTGGTTTGAAATTCAGGTGGTATTAAATTTTTCAGTGAACTCCAAAGATGCCGTCCAGTTAACTGGGGAGTATTTTTGTTTTGCTGTTCTTGTTGTTGCTTATGATTCACAGTATTTTTATCCGTCCTCCTGATGTCATTATCACGATCAAGTTGCATTTTAGCCATATGACCACCCTACTGCCAGTGTTACGCCTCCGCAGTAGAGTTGACATAAGCTTCGCAATTGATCGAGTTTTTTATTTATTTCATGCGAAATAAGTAGATGATCCTTGCATCAGGATTCGAATCGAGAACAAGCGATGAAGTTACCACTACACCACGGTAACCCTACTACTTGAGAGGGCATGCGAATAACGGATGGAAATTTCGATCTGGAGTCTACTACGATTAACCACATGAATTTTTGAAAAGGTCCGGCGGAATCGAAGTGGATGCGCTCCCAAACTCCTTTTGATGAGTTCCAGCTAGTGTACTCTCTGGGCGAACAACTAGCTTTTAGTTGGCATGCAGTGCACTGTGCATCCATTTGGGCCACCAACAATACTTTCGGGTCATTTGCTTCATCCGTTTGACTTCCTAATGAGAAGCGATAGTCACCCTAATTCTTCAAGTCGAATGATCAGTCGTATTTTGTTTCGTATTTAGAGTCGCATCAAAATTAAATTCATATCCTTCGATTCGTATGCGATGCATACGACTCCTTAAAAAAACCAACGCATATCATCGAGGTTATGCAAATGTCAAACTATTAAAACGAATAAAACGAAAATTTAAAAATAAAGTTTGGCGGTATTTTTTAAAGCAAAGTGAAGTTTTCAAAAATATGAATTCGATAGATCTCTTTTTCAATGAAGAAGACGACGAAGTGGTGCCGGTTTAAAATATGGCAGCAATTCGGAGAACAATTCGGGATCATTCAAATCCAATGGAGTTACCGAATTCTTGGCAAGTATTTACAAACTTTTCTCATTTAATAATGAATTAAAATTAAATTTTTGGATTTCTTAATTTCAGTTTCTTAAAATGATTCCGGTTATCTAAGGAGGCGTTTAGCTATCTGCTGGAGGAAATCAATCCTTTCATAAAAAAGATGTATGCATTCAACATCAGTATCAACATCGTTCCAAACCTGAAAATAAACACGAACAATGTAGTAATTGAACACTAAATACACATATAGAACTTCCTACTTTGAGCCATCTCGACTGGGTGATCCAAGACTATTTAATTTTATAGCAAGAGTACTCCAAAATGTCTTTGTATCCATTTTGTAGATACCACTCTTGCTATGACCCTAGCTTCATTAACGTTTTGTTCCATAGCAGAAACCCGTCTTTCGAATTGGCTACGACTCGTGTCTTTCCTACAATAAAAGCACACAAAAGTACAAATTTAGATATTTTTAGTGCAAATACATGTACTTACATATTTCTTTTTTCCATTTTCCTTCACGTTGAATCTGAGTCGTAGCCAAATTTGAACACGAGTAAAATACGACCATCAAACGGCAAATTGAATACATCGTAATAGCGAAAAAATTCCAGACTCGTATGCGTCGCGATGCATACGACTCCTGTCAAAAATGACATAAGAGTGTGTTCGTAAAATACGACTTTGTAATAACTAAATGCGACTATGGTTAGATTCGACTCTCGTATACGAGTTAAAGAATTGGGGTGAGTACCTTCTGCTGCAACTGCGCTGGTGTGACTGCTCTCAAACGTTCACTGTGGAAGAGAAGAATGTTCTCAAGCAATCGAGGGTTATCAGCTTGCCATAGATGCGATCGATTCCCTATGTGACATTGTAAACCCCTGCGACGACGTCGTGATTCTGGGAGACTTTAATCTTCCCCATCTACAAGGGCCCAGCCGGAAGGTGAGTCCCACTTTGTTGCTGCAAGCCCTACCTCTGAAAAGGAAGTCCTTTTCATTGACTGTCTCTCTTATTCTGGCTTTTTCCAAATTAGTGGTATTACGAGCAACTTAGGTAGACAACTAGACCTAATATTCTCAACCGATGCCGCTAATTGCATAGTAACTGCCAGCAACCATCTCCTCTTCAAATTAGATCGCTTCCACCCACCTCTATTCCTTACGTTTTCGTACGATAACTTAAGTAAAATTCCTCACTGTGAGATTCGTATAGCTTTAATTTTCGTAAGGCAAATTTCGCTAAACTTAATAATCTTCTCAGTAACATTAACTTTAGTCCTATCCAAGTTGACAGCATCGACTAGTGCCCTAGTGTAATTTTAAGATCAAATTTTCGCCTGCCTTATTCAATCAGTCCCTTTTGTGCCTCAGAATAACTTTACGTCAGCCCCGCCATGGTATAATAAAGAGCTACGCTCACTTCGTAACAAAAGAAACAAAATATGGCAAGCATTCCTCAAATCTCGATCTGACTCTGTCAATATCTTTACATCGAACATCTTGAAAGAATGCAATCTATGCTAATGAATGACCCCAAACGTTTCTACCACTTCATTAATGCCAACCGAAAATCAGATAACTATCCATCCATTTTAAAATTTGCTAATAAATCCTCGGCAGACTCTAAAACAATCGCAAACCTGTTCGCTAATTTTTCCACCCAATCGTTTACGGATCATGTCATTCAACCTGATCATAACTATTTCCGCTACTTAGACAACTGTCCCCTAACCTCCTTAGTCACAATTGATATAACTTCTGTGTCGTTAGTAGATAAGATCAATAAACTAAAGGGCGATTACTCCCCCGGCCCTGATGGCCTGCCCGCTATAGTTCTGAAAAAATGCGTGAACTACTTAGTCCAACCCCTTACTACTCTATTCCAACTATCTATTTCGCAGGGAGTTTTCCCTGAAATCTAGAAAAACTTATACATAATCCCAACTCATAAAAAAAGGTTGTAAAAGTGAAATATCCAACTACCGGCCCATCGCTAAACTATCCTGCATACCTAAGCTCTTTGAAAGTATTGTTCATGACACAATGTTTTTTCACTACAAGACTATCCTTTCACCGAACCAGCATGGATTCCTTAAGGGCAGATCAACAACCACCAACCTTACCGAGTTTGTATCTAGCACTCTGTGCGTTTTGGAAGATGGTAATGAAATCGATGTAGTTGCCACCGACTTCAGCAAAGACTTCGACAAAATTTCGATTGCAATCATTCTCCTCAAACTTAAAGCTCTTGGTTTTCAATCGGGGTTTATCTCATGGATCAAATCTTACTTGGAAAAACGCCAATATAATGACCTCTTCAGATCTTTAATTTCTGATCCTGTTAAAGCCACATCGGGAGTCCCTCAAGGTAGCCATCTTTGTCTAATGATCTTCATTTTGACAATTTACGATGTCGATTGTATTATCAATGACTCCCACCTTTCTATATATGCGGATGAGATGAAAATCTTCAGAACCATATCATCTCGTGCACTCTTTTTTTTATATAATTTGCACGTGTTAAAGGGGATATGAATACTCTTATACTAATTTTTTTTAGAACACGTGCGTTTTTTGTGGAAAGGAAGAGACAGAGAGAAAAACAGAGTGGTGTGGTTTGAAACTCCGGTGGTATTAAGTTTCTGTAAACTCCAAGGGTGGCTGTCCAGATAACTGAGGAGTATTTTGTTTTGTTTTTCGCTATTATTGTCTCTTTCACTGCTAGATGATTTGAATCGATTCTCAGTCTGGTGCCATAGACATTTTTTAGAGCTTAACGTCAGCAAGTGCCAAGCTATGACATATTCTCGTAAGCGTATCCGACCATCAACTAGAGTCTATTCCATTAGCGGAGAGCCTATACCCTCTGTCTCTTCCCTACGCGATTTGGGTGTCATCTGTGATAGGGAACTCAACTTCCTTTCTCATATTGATAACATTATCAACAGAGTTAACTCTGCACTCGGTTTCATTAAACGATGGTCTAATGAATTCCCAAACCCTTACGTTACAAAATCTTTATACATCACATTCGTCAGACCCCTCCTTGAGTATGCTTGTCAGGTATGGCATCGAAATTGCTGACATCTTGTTTATCCATCAGTTATTAGCCGATAACATTGATTCCTCCGCGCTGCTGCATATGATTTCTTTTTAACACCAACCCACGTAACCTCAGGTCCTCACCCCTCTTCCGTCTTATTCCTCATCGCACCAATTATGAATACCATGAACCAATGTCTAGAATGCTTCGCAGAGCTAATCACATGCAAACCGTTTTTGACCTTCACAATAGCAGAGCCTCCCTGAGAAACGCCCTTTATTCCTTTAATTCTTCCTCATAACCGAAAACTGCTATTTTTAAGTCCAGTTTTAGTTTAGTTATTTTTAGTTTTAAGTTTAGCTTTATGTTCTCGCTTGTATTAAGCTTAACTAAAGGCAAAGCCTTCTACGAAAATATGGCAACATCGGGTTTTCAACAGGTAGTAAGCTATTTGGCCAAACTTTTTGCACGTACTCAAGAACTTTCTTTATCGTGGAATCTTGCTGAGGGAATTTGGCAATGACTCTGGCATTAATGGGGAAATCTTCCATGATCGACGAGTATTCCTCATCTAGTCGTTGGTAAGATTCCGCCATTTTTTGCCTAAATTCAATGTCAAATACAACAAATTAGCAACAATTAGATATTTTTATTAATTTCATAAAAGAATTAAAGAAGATATTGGCCGATTCTGGAAAATGCCGTTGACACGTTCAATAATATTTCTACAACGTGAGTGCACATCATTAAATTTATGCGTTTGAACCTTCTTCTAGTTTTCTAAGGGTGGCCGTGGTGTTGTGGTAACATCATGGCTTGTCACGCTGTTGATTCACGGTCAGAATCCTGATGTCAAGAATCATCATTTCGCATGAAATAAATAAAAAAGTCGATCACTTGCGAAAGCTAAGTCAACTCTACTGTGAAGGCATAACATTTTCATTTTTTCATTTTTAATGCATTTTTATTAATCAATTTATTTACTTACATGCTAGACAAAACGCTTAAAACTAGCTTAACTAACTTAACTATTCTTATTCTAACTTACTGACCCTATGCGGGCGGTCTAAGTTAAACCTAACACTTAAAACTATGTCTTTCGACGTAACGAACTTGAAAATTGTGTTTAATTATTTAATTTTTTTAATTCTATTTGTAACTAAGAAAATTTTTATAGGAAAAACTTAGTATATGTACTCTTTTTTTTTTTAATATTCTTATACATAAAACTTACAATCTACCTTAAAATAAACCTTAAACTATCTTATTCTAAATTAGCCTATCTTATTCTACGTAATTTTTTTTTTTTTTTTTTTTTTTTTTTTTTTTTTTTTTTTTTTTTTTTTTTTATACAGCCAACCTCAAATATGCAACAGGCTACCCAGGATTAGGAGGAAACGACGAAGGACTTTCCTCTCTTTCGGCTAGCCACCAAAAACGACCGTACTGACGTTATACGTCATAAATATCGCGACCCGATACCGCCCTACTAAACCGGAGACGCTCCACACTGCCGTGTGCAACGTCTCTGTCGTAGTTGAGTCGCCTATCCACAACTGTCCGAGCAACGTGGAAGATTAGCGGTACCGCCAATCTGTCCTGGATCAGACCTTTCTTATCAAAATAGAGGAACGCCTCTGAGGGAACAAAGCCGTTAAAGCGCACTCTCTCGTGATACTCGTAATTGGGGTAATAAGCACCGGAGATCAGGTTGTTCGTCGAGCTCATTGCTCTTGCAATGTGCCTTCGAATCAGCTTGATAACGAAATTATCCACTCTTATTAGGTTAGCCCTGTTGTATAGGACCTCATTGGGATAGAATTTTATGTACTGGGACTCTGGTGTTCTGTACAAATGAAGGCAAGCCCTCTCAAACACCCGAATCTTTTCCAACAAGCTTGCTCCCACGTTGAACCACACGGGACATCCATATACGAGCATGGGCCGGATGAGGGCCATGTAGCAGATTACCTTTACCCTTGCATCGAGTTGCTTGCTATAAAAAAGTCTCTTTGTAAGGGCAAAAGGACCTTTGGCTCTGGCCAGAGCAGCATCTATATGTTTGTTAAAATATAGATATTGGTCTAACCAGAGCCCCAGGTATCTGACTACACTTCGACTCGCAAGTGGCTGTCCATGCGGTCCAACTATTGAGAACTTTCGCCAATTCTTTCTGGTATCCCTAGAGGCACCAGACAACGGCGTCCTAAAAAGAATGGTTTCCGATTTCTGGAAGTTGATCTTCAACTTCCAGTCATCGCAATATCGCTGAATCTTATCGAAGTCACGTTGCAAGAGAATTGCAATGACCTCGATTTTTGGTCCTGATCTGTACGCGATCAAGTCGTCTGCGTACGCTATGGCATGGTGAAGTGATCCTATGAGATCGCTCGTGTAAATGTTGAAAAGGATCGGTGAATTAACCGCACCTTGTTGCAGACCATTTTTAATTAGAAATGTTCCAGTAGAAGTCACATTGCCATTTTTGACGATGAACTGCTTACTGGTGAGCATGTTATGAAGTATGTACAGCAGTGGTTTGCTTATGCCCAGCCTGCTCAGCTTGTAGAAGAGTCCCTCTAACCATACGGTATCGAAGGCCTTCTCCAAGTCAATCAGGCAGGCACCCGTGCATTGGTTCTTGCTTTTGTTACATTGGATATCCGATACCAGTTTAGACGCGGCATGTATTGTATCATGCCCCGCCTTAAAACCGAATTGGTTATCCGGAATTATATTACTGTTCTCAGTCCACTTAAGCAGGGCTCTATTGATCACTTTCTCGAATACCTTGCTGATGTTCGGAAGGAGACTTATCGACCGGAGATTTGCCGGATTGGAGGTGTCCTTACCCCGTTTGGAGATGGGTTGTATCACTGCTGTTTTCCAATGCGCTGGATAATGTGCATTATTTAGCGCATTGTTAAACAGAGTGGTGTAAATGTCCACCGCTTCTAGAGGGAGATGTCGAAGCACAATGTTCGACACTCCATCGATTCCTATAGATTTCTTCCTCCTCGACTCATTAGTCGAAGATCGCTTGGAGCTCCACCTTCGATATGTACGGGGGATGTACCCTTTCATCGGCGATGACATTATTTGCCAAGTTATCGTCATTGAACTCGGTAAAACCTATGTTCTCGGATCGCCAGTGCTCTATATCATTTCGAAGGTAGAAGTTGTGCACAAGGACGCGATTTTCCAGGTCATGGTTCGGGCAAATGGTATTATTCACCTTGTACACTTCCTGGAAAGTCGCTCCTATAGCCTCTACCTTCTCCTGCGGATATTCGATCACAAAGAAGTTGTCATCCTCTACTGCGTTATCTGGATCTATACCTGCTGTTATAAGTATTCGTCCATTGTTCGTCGTTCGGGGGATCTTAAGACACGGAAGGTCGTTTTGATTATTCCTCCGAAATATTTTATTTATTTGCGGGAACATACTCGGGTTGTTGGATTTTACAGCCCGAATTTTGTTGTTCCAATGCAAATTTACAGAAAGTCTGTAATTTTCTCTAATTAATTTTTGGAGGTTTTTAATCAAAGACTTCAGTGTCCTAACCTCCGAGTTCTGTCTGTCACTAAACTGTCTGTACAAGGTTTTTAGTCTCGACAGCAGTCTACTTTTGTGTTGGTGTAGTGCGTCAATTGTTGCATTGCGGAATATGTCTGCGTTGTCAGTATGTTGATACCGAGGTATCGTATTATCCATAGTTCGTTTAATTGTCTCGTCCATTTGTTTTAGGTACCAGTCAATCTCCTCGTTTGACAGATTCCTATTGGACGGTGGGTAGAGCGAGTTCGAGGAGAGTGCTCTTGTTAAAGTTCTGGAGAAGCGAGTCCAACGCGTCCTACTATAATTGTAGGAGTACGTTTGGACAAACTCCTCCAACTCCGCAATTTCGTTGGGAATCGTTATTACGGCACTGAGTCCGCAATGGTCACTGTCATACACAAATGTGTGCAGGCAGTTTATAGTTTGTCGGTCCATGTCGGTCAGTTGTAACCGTACGTCGAACAGCATAAGATCCAGATAAGAGCCACTTCTAGGAAACGACGGACTATCTGTTGCTTTCAAATCGAGTTTATACTCGACACTGTGCCGACCCCACCAATTGAATAGTAGGTTCCCTCTAGGATTAGGTGTGTTGTTTCCCCAATCTCTATGTTTGGCATTGAGATCTCCGGCCATGATGAAATAATTCTCCTCCGACTCCAGCCTTAGGAATCGAAAAAGTGTCTCGAGCTCTGAAATAAACAAAGTAGATTGAGTAGCTTCAGGTGCATAGAGTGCGACCAAGTACATCCTCTTTCCACTACGGAGAGGGATGCACACGATACACGCTTCCAGCTCCTGGAACCTTCGCACTTCACCGCTGTACATTACTTTAAATTGCAATTGTTTGCGTATGAAGATCGCAACACCTCCTCCTTGTGTAGAGTTGGGTCGGTCTCTTCTGACAATACTGTATTTATTGTGCCCCAATTTGTGCTTCTGGGATAGCTTTGTTTCGCTAACCATAAGCACATCAGGGGTTTGGTCTTCAAGCAACTTAAACAATACGGCTCTTCGCTCGATCCTAATCAGTGAATTCACATTCACCGCAAGGATCTTCAAGGATTGCTCCTCCATGTTCGTACCCATTACGACTGAAGGTGCGTTAAGCCCGGCAGAAGTGCGTAGATCTGGTCCACCCGCTTCGCCTGCTCCTGTACCTGACGTTGAAGCTGCTCCATCTGCCCTTGGATAGAGAGCAAGATAGTAAGCAAGTCAGATTGAGCCTCCGGTGCTCTAGGCGCTGGGGCCTGAGAAGCAACCTTCGGTCTTTTTTGTTCCGCGTTTCCCCGACCTGCCGCCATTTGGGCGTAGGTCACTTGGGGAGTCACGGATGGTGTTTGAATTGGAGCAGGTGGACGTTTCACTACAACCTTCTCCTGCCGAACCAGATTTACTTTCTTAATATACTGGAACTTAGGACAACCCCGATAGTTTGCGGTGTGTCCCGAGCTCCTGCATAAAGCACACGAGAGCTGGCTCCTATCTGCCACTCCATCCTTACCCAGAGTGCATTCCTCTGCTTTGTGGTTCTTTCCACACTTGACACATCGAGGCTGCATTTCGCAGTTCGACGCGGCGTGACCGAACCTTTGGCAGCGAACACATTGTAAAATGTTTTCGCTCCTTCTTAATTTTTCCCATGCGACAACCTGGTAGTCTAGGACTTTAATACTCCTTAGACCATCCAGCTTGCTATTGGGTGAAAGCTGAACTAGGAAGAACGGCAGTTTCCGCTTCTCCCTTTTTGCCTTAGCTGTGGTGAATGGCTTGACCCCTACGAATTGGAGCTCGTTGCACTCTTTCTCTTTAAGCAGCGCAAGGAGCATCTCCGGATCAGTAGACGGGTCTATCCCCCTCAGCAGCATTGTTTGCCGCTTTTCCCCCTTCGGGGTGAAGGAGAAGAACTCCGTCGTCGTATCCCTAAGTAATTCTTTAATTTTTTTATAATCTTCCACTGTATTACAGTGGATAGCATGCCTATTTTCATTTAATCTTTTAATATTAAAATTTTTGCCTATGGCCGACTTACATAGTTCGATGGTATCCTTCAGCTCAATTTTATATGTGTTAATTGGCGGCACCCTCGTTTTTGTAATGGTCATCTTTTGCTGTTGCTTCTGCTGTGGTTGTTTTTGCTGTTGTTTCTGCTGCTGCTGTTCTTTTTGCTGTAGTTGCTGCGTTTTCTGCTGCTGCTGCGGTTTTTGTTCTTTTAATTGCAGCGTTTTCTGCTGCTGTTGTTGTTGCTGCTTGTTCTTCAGCTGTTGTTGCTGCTGCTGCTTCTGCTGCTGTTGTTGCCGCTGGCTTTCTGGCCTCTGCTGCTTTAGTTGTTGTTGTTCTTGTTGAGCGCGCTCTAGCTCTAGCTGCCGCTCCCTTTCCCTCCTGGCCATTTGCTTGGCCTTTATTTCACGCACCCTCTGTTGCAGTTTATTGATGCTGCTGTATATGTTTTCAACTTCCTCGTCTTCATCGTCAGACTCGGAAGCTGCGAGAACAGCGAAACTGTTGTTGTCATCGCCTACGTAGCGGCCAGTGAAGGCATAACACTGGCAGTAGGGTGATCATATAGCTAAAAAATGCAACTTGATCGTGATGATGACATCAGGAGAACGGAAAAAAATATTGTGAATCATAAGCAACAACAATTATAGCGAAAACAAACAAAATACTCCCCAGTTATCTGGACAGCCTCCCTTGGAGTTTACAGAAACTTAATACCACCTGAGTTTCAAACTACACCACTCTGTCTTTCTCTCTGTCTCTTCCACTGTCCACAAAACGCACGTGTTCTAAAAATTAGTATAAGGGTATTCATATCCCCTTTAACACGTGCAAATTATAAAAAAAAAAAAAAAAAAATTAAAAGCCAATCTAGTGGATACCCTGCGACTCCTAGCTCAGTTTAAAAAACATTTTATATTATAATTTTAAGAGCTCACCTAATAGCCAAAAATTGTTCATCCTACGTAAGTATTCTTCCTCCGTGCACACCCTAAGTTCGCTCACATTCTAAATAAAAGAATCATGGCAGGCTCCAGGATGTGTTGCATCATATCATTATCGCATATATCAATTAAAGATAAATTTATTTGATATCAAATTTAAAACTAAAAAAAACCCACAAGCAGAACGTTAAGGCTGTAGAATCCCTTTATGTTGTTATATAAGTGTTTGTGAGTGGAGGGAGCAACAATTCTCACATGTGTTCCATTTATGCATCTTATAACACCCAGGCATCCTGTGTTTTTCATAGAAGGATAATGCACTTTTCTCTTTCAATGTCATGTTCATGGTTATCCATATTGGGAACAATTGTCTCTCAAAAATGGTCAAGACCAACTAGTGAACAGATAGCTCCTCTATCCAATTGAAAATTTAAAGGCCGCTGATTCGCGTGAAACAACACAAAGAATTTGTTGGTATTTTTCACGGCCTTTAACTCTGCCGATGAAAAATGGCGTCACCAGCTCCAATATCATCGACTACAATGTTGATTGAATGAGAGAGCCAAACTCATGCTCACGATTCATTCCTGTGTTGCCAGCATGCTTTGCCGATAAACAAAAGCTGCTAATGTAACCACGCCGCTGACAGATATTCCACACTGAGTCCATATGTCTACACTGATTCCAGTTGTGTTGGCTGAAAAAGGTGGGACGCGATTTTCTAATATTAAAAATTTCATGAGGCTTACATGCAGGTCTCGGGAAAATTCCTTGGCTCAGCTGATGAACCTTGGTGAATGTCGATGAGTAGAAGCATTGCTTCCCTTAAGTACGTTCGATGCCAGCTGCGCCAACTCGTAGGTCATTGCTAGTTCCCCGCTTTCCTCCAGTGTGGGTTCCTTTTTTATGATGCAACTTTTCTTACAGAATCATGAGGCGCGTAGAAGGCGATCATGTCTCTGATCATAACATAAGCAATGTGTTGCAATTTTGCTTTGAGCAAACGAACACGCAATCTCTAGCCAGACCTTTTAGGTCTGTGACCCTTTCGGTGTATGATTGTCCTGGGAGCATTTTCTGCTTCAAGAACTTACATCTAGGCGCGAGTACATGCAATTTGGATTGGCAGAGATTTGTTAATTTCGCAGACATGTTTTTGAAAGTGTGAGTACTTTCATCTTCTATCCCTAAGAGTGCGCTTTCAGTAAATTGTTGTCTTTTAAGGAGTTCACCGAGAAATGCTACTGCAACTGGAAACGGTAGCTGTCCCATGATTATTTTTCTGGATCAAATGGACGTAATTGCGGAATGGTGGTGGGTACCGATACGCAGCCGTTTAAAATGCGCTCCATACATTCTGTGTTGGACTTTATAATTTTCTCCACAAATTCCTTTTGTTAGTCTGGAATTGCCTCCACAGCACCTGGGTCCATATCTTATTTCCTCGTCGCCACTTGATATAACTTTAAGGGTGGCCGTGGTGTAGTGGTAACATCATCGCTTGTCATCGCTTGTCAGCACGTGATGCATATAGAGGTCAAGTGACCAATCTAGTGAAAATTTCCATCGAGTATTTAAAAGACAACCAGTTGACGGACGACAACCTGCAAAAATTCGACGAAATAGAAGAAGAACTCGTTTCCCTTCTTAAAGGCTGACGGCAGCTAACGTCAGTCCTAATACGATGAACGATGACGTCAAACAAAAGGGACTAAAGGACAACGATTCAAAAATCGCAGATTACCAGGATCAAGCTATAGGCACACTCGCTTGTCTCAACAATCGATTAGTAAAATTGCGGCAGAAACAGAATCCCGTTTCAATTTCAGCAGAATCAGGTGACACATCCGTAAGTATGAGGGAAACGAACGTCGGATCCAAGCTGCCAAAAATCTCTCTCAAACGTTTCGATGGAAATTTTCACGATTGGCTACACTTTTGGGAACAATTTCGAGGCGCTGTTCACGAAAATATAAGCCTATCTTCTACCGACAAATTTAACTACTTGGAAGCGGTGCTGACAGGTGACGCCAAGAAGACGATAGCTGGATTTACTGCATCTGAGAAGTGCTATAAAGCAGCAGTAGCCCTCTTACAGGAGCAATACTCGTATGGGAGCACCGAAGAACTCATCGATAAACACATTCAACAGTTGGTGACACATTAGGCTGAACTATTGTATAATAGTCGGAAGCAATCGGAAGCTAATGTCATAATTCTACGTTAAGTTTTCTTTTGCTCTAGTTGTCCATAATAGGTGTATGTGTTCGGAAGCAACTGTCAAATCTCTTCGCCTGTCATTTAAGTTGTTGTGTTAAATGTTCGCTCTTTCGTAAGTAAAAGAAAATCTATCTAAATTATGGTCGCTGGAAACGATTGGCATCAAAAATAACGATGAATAAAATCCCACGCTGACGAAGCAGATAATCAGTAAATGCATTATGAGAGAAGATCCATACTACGTGACCAAACTGCCCTGGAAAGGCCCTGAGTACTAAACAGCAACAAAGGGTAAACATTGCATCATTTGAATACGCTTATTTGACACCTAGCTAAAGATCCGCTTAAGCTGTTGGAGTACGACGCTGCTGTAAGACAACTCATTGGTGAAGACATTGCAGAACCGTTTAAAGAACTCGATCGATATCGTCCCCGTATATTTTATTTGCGACATAGACCCGTGTATAAAGGGGACAGTACAACAACGAAGTTACGTGTGCTTTTTGACGCCTCCGCACATACGGAAGAAACCATATCTCTTAACGATCAGCTTTGGATAGGATCCAATTTGTTACCGGACGTCATGAAGGTTTTGCTCAACTTTCGCCTAGGTCCCTATGGAATAGTTTCTGACATTGAGGAAGCCATTCTCCAAATCAATCTGAATGCCGAAGATCGTGATAGTCATCGCTTTATATGATTCTCCTCAGAATTAAAGTCGGCTGCCGTTAGACTAAAGTTAAGAGAGTTTAAAATGACTAGAGTTACATTTGGGGTAAACTGCAGACCTTTTCTATTGTGTGCAACGATTCAGCACCATCTAAGGTCTGAAAAAGATTATTTTGCTGTCACATGCGCTGTTTTAAGGGTATTCATATCCCCTTTGGCAAGCGCAAATTATAAAAAAAAAAACAATACATATGGACGATCTGGTAATTAGTGGAAGATGGTCATAGTGGAGCAAGCATTCCTAGGCAGGGACCAAAAGGTGAGATCTTGTCAAATCAAGCTGGCTGACGGAAAGCAATTATGAAGGCCCATTCAGTTGCTATACCCATTTGAGCTCACTTGCCCGCTGGAGGATGTTAAAAATTATGAAGCACATTTTTAATTTGTATTAAATTGCAGCTACCATTAATCAGTTTATCTCTTTCTCTCTTTATTGAATTTTCTTATATAAACTGTCACTGGATTGAAACAAGTTAGTTGCAGCCTGTATTTATTCAAAACTTGTCCCGCATATTTTTTGTAATAAAAGAATAATTCTTTAAAAAAGGTTTTTTTTATTTGATCATTTTCTCCGGAATATTTTGCAGATGCCATCAATACCCATAGTTTTGTTATTCTTGAGGGATTTGATTGCTACCGTTATTTCGTTTTTACTGGGAGGTCCGGTGCAAATTCGAGAGTTTGTTGCTTCAGAAGACTCGTTAGGGTTCGAAATCATCTCACCATCGTCTAAGTGGCTAAGCACTGTAGCGAAATGATCTCTACATCTAGTGAGCTGGTCCTCATCCGATACCAGAAGGTTACCAGACAAAAAACGCTTAAAACTAGCTTAATTGAGTTGCCTTCTGCCTGCCGTCGAGCGCACACGCCGTCGAGCGCACACGAGATCATACTCGCATCGTCGTGTCAAAAAAAAAAAAAAATAATAATAAATTTAAAGAAAAAAAAAATTTCCATCTACTTAAAAAAAAAAAAAAAAAATCGATCGCGCGCGCCTAATCAAATCCCGTGAAGTGCTGTGGGACCTTATTTTGATTCTTTATTTATTTCATTAATTTATTACCTGTTGACAATGAATAAGAAAATTTTGCCAATCTGTCCTGGATCAGACTCTTGTCATCAAGATAGAGGAACGCCTCTGGGGGAGCAAAGCCTCTCGTGATACTCATAATTAAGGTAATAAGCCCCGGAGATTAGGTTGTTCATCGAGCTCATTGCTCTCGCAATGTGCCTTCGAATTAGCTTGATAACGAAATTATCCACTCTTATTAGGTTACCCCTTTTGTACAGGACCTCATTGGGATAGAATTTTATGTACTGCAACTCCGGTATTTTGTATAAATGAAGGCAAGCTCTCTCAAACCCCAGAATCTTTTCCAACAAGCTTGCTCCCACGTTGAACCACACGGGACATCCAAATACGAACATGGGCCGAATGAGTGTCGTGTAGCAGATTACCTTTACCCTTGCATCGAGTTGCTTGCTATGAAATGTTTTGCCACATAACGTTTGAATTACTGTGTTTCGATGTTGAAGACGACTTCGGTGTGACCGAAGATCCAGTGTCCTCGAGCATCTGACAGCGCACGGTACCAAGAATCACAAGAACAGTAAATCCACTTGACTGACTTTCACAATGAACACTGTAGATGTTGGGGCTTTTGGACTTCGTCAGCATTAATCTTTAGGCACTGACGGCTGAGCGTTTCCCGACTCCAAGGACATCTCCGCAAATTGGTTTAAATTTCCAGGATTTGCATTGGCTTGATTCCTACGCGGCTGTTGATTAGAGTATTGAACAAATTGCTGTTAGGTTTCATTGGTGACTTTGACAGATCGAGAGAGATGAATGGTTTGAATACCGAGATGAGCTGCTTCAGCAGAAATGGCTTTGTGTACTGCATCGATCATAGTCTTTGGATCTGTCATTAGCACAGCATCCTGAGTTACACTGTCGGCAATTCCATCGACGAACTACATCACCGAAATGCTCTCCTGAGCTTCGGATGGCGTTGAATATCGCTGGCAGAAGCCCCTAGATCTTCTCGGTGTCGTTGTCGCCTGGAACGAAATGTCGCATGAGAAATATATTTCTGTTGGGAAATAAACTTTAGCTGCAAAGCCGATGTAAGTTTACTGTAGTCCGCATTTCCCAGGATTGATACAGCGTTTCCACGAAGAAAAGACGAGAGCGCGTGTGCCTTTTGCCTGTCGGTTCAGCCATTTGCCTCAGCCACGACGTCAAACTGAATTTTGTACTTCCGCCAGTCAGTTGTTTGGCTATTAAAAGGCTGAGGGTCGATTAGTACAAATGCTATCGGAAGCATCGCGCTTTATTTTGGCACTTTCTCGGCGGCAGACTCCCTCTGAGTATGGTGTTATCGCCCTGCCTAGGTCTGGAGTAGAGCACTGAAACACTTTCTCGGCAAATGTACTACTCCTCGATCTGACGTTTGCTCTTCCATTGCGCGATTTCCGCGTTTTGCTGAGCCAGACTTTCACTAAGTGAGGTTAGCTGAGTGGACATTTTATAAAATTTTTGCGATAATTCTTCAGTCATAGCAAGTCGATAATCCCACTTCTGACACCGATATTATAAATTTAGTTCGAGGTTCTCGAGGGTGTTCAAGAAAGCGCAGACCTTTTATTAATTACGTAAATTCGTTTATTAACGTCTGCAAGTAAAATCTACACTACTGGCTCGTTTGACAATTCTCTTCAACCCACCTGCTTTCTGACGTCAAGGACTGTCACATTTATATGGGCTGCATTAAGGCATGCGTATCATTTGTCACACAATCTTTGTATAGTGGTATGTATTTTGATGTAAAAATCCTATTTTTTATGTTTTTTACGTTAAATCATTTACTGCAGCATCAACCAGTTGTGTGATTCTATAAAACAATCGTTTTATTATTTATTTACACCCCAAAAAACACACTAGTGATAATGTTGCTTTCTGTAAATTGATAAATGATAGCAATTGTATGCAAAATGAGAGTAGATAAATGATAGAGAGAGCAAAATGATAGTTGACTATCGTTTATAGCTCTAGAGAAAGCAAAACTAAATCTTTTAATTGTGCTGTCGTTTTATAGCATCTAAAGTGATGGAAAAAATATCAATCCCGAAATAATTAAATATCTGAAGGGACTTATTCTACTCGCAATAAGAGACCAACAGTATGGTTTTCGCAGCCGTCATTTAACTGAAGATCTGCTGCTGCTGCTGCTATGTAACGCACCTTCAGATCTCAGCCATTAAGTAATGCGTTCGTTCAATCTTGTTTGACTACCAGTTATCTACGGACTACTGGATTACGAGTAGCTGAATTCTCCAGGACAGATCGATTCAAGTTGTGGTCGATGTTGTGTCTTTCGATACCTTGCTGTATACATTGGGAGTGCCTCAGGGATCTATACTTTCAGCAACTCTGTTTCTACTCCATATCAATGACCTACTTGAGCAGTGTTGCCATAGTGATAGAGTCATAAGAGTTCAGGCGCTTATTCGAGATACTCAATATGACTGAGGATAGACGCCGTTGAAACAAATTCATTTTACTACTCTAATCGAAGATTTTAAACGCATTTTTTATGGCTAAAAACTTTGTCTAAAAAATGTATCGGTAAGGCCCACGAGAAGCCCAAAAAGTAACATTTTTTTAAATCTTTTATCAAGACAGGAGAACCTATAACTCTGGGAAAGTACTCCGAGATGCCTATAGTATAATAGATGCCAGTTGCTTTTGCTCTTGAATAGCTGGAAATTAAAAGCTTTTGGAAATATTGGTCTCCAAAGTCAATTTATTTTGCAGTAGAAAGAATTTTGATGGAGATATTGGCGCCGTTCCCAAATGGGTACGACGGTGATTGGCCCTAGTGGCTTGCTCAGTAGAAAGCCCAAATGTCGCATTTCTAGGAATAACTTCGTTGAGGTCTTTGGAAGATCTGCCGTAGTAGTACGTAGGAATTTTAGTACAGGGTCGTCAACTAACCGAACTGGCCCCGGCTGCCCATAGTCCACCGAAGTGCGGAGAGACAGGGGGAATGAAACTCCATTTCGTACCCTGAGTAGCTAAAGTGAACCGGCGGAAGGCTGCCAAGAACGCCTGTGTACTAAGGTCGGAAACTGTTTCTAGGTGTATTGCCTTAGTAGCCAGGCAAATGAATATTGCGAAGTAGCCTTTTAAGATCTTCGCTCCTCGCCTTTTTCAGGTCTTAATATTTATTGGACCTGCATAGTCAACCCCAGTGTTGCTGAATGGTCGAGCCATTCTTACTCGAGGAGCTGGCAGACTCCCCATCAACTGCTGCATATGTTGCTTCTTGAATCGAAAGCAAATGAGACATTTGAGGATATGCTTCTTGATGCTTCTTTTGATATTGAGTACCCAGTATGCAGTACGAATGAATGCTGTCATTTGCTGAATTCCACCGTGCAAGGTTTGCTCGTGCGTCGTGGATTATCAAGATTGTGAAGGGGTGACTAGGGTGTAAAATTACAGGGTGTTGTTGGTTATATGGCAGTATTGCATTTTGAAGTCGACCGTCCACTCGTATAATACCCTGGCCGTCCGTCCCTAAAGGCATTTAGTGATTTTAGACTTTTTGGGATAGTGACATTGTCATCTAATTCGTTAGAGAACATGTCCATTTGAGCCGACCGAACCCCCACCTGTGTTGCTGCTTGAAGTTTTTCTGGTCCGAGTATACCAAGCTGTTTGGTGGTAGACCCTGCCCTGCAATTTTGGCAGAAACGACGACAGCAAGCCAAAACTCTAACCACCTTAGAGAGCTTTGAGAGTTTTCGGATGAGTTTTCGTATCTCATTGTTGGTGTCGCAAGTTAGAATGTGGAGAGCCTTGACTTTCGGCGATTCTTCTTCGGTTTCCATTACTGCTAGCTGGTCGGGTTCCTCGAATTCCCACTGATCTCTCAGGAAGACTGGACCTCTCCACCATATATCCTGGGTTTCTAAGGCTGAAGGAGAGATGCCTCGCGATGCAAAATCAGCTGGGTTATGTTGAGTTGGTACATGTCTCCATTCGTCACGGTTCGTGAGCCGCTGAATTTCCGAGACCCTATTGCTGACAAATGTTGTCCATTTTGTAGGATGTCCGGAAATCTATGCTAGGGTGATAGATAGATAGATAGATAGATAGATATATATTTATTGCTCAATCAATTCAAATAGTTACATTATAATATTAAAATAGTAAGTACTTAAACAGGAAAAATGATAAAGAATGAGAAATTATAATGACATTTTATATTTATATAATAAAAATAGTGTTAAATGCCATTTCAAAATTTATAACATTAGCTACATTATAACAGTGGGTGATCGTAGAGTCCGACCATGCATAGACCTTTGCGTGCGATAAATCTAGGACCCTTTTGACGTGATGTAGCAGTGTGGCAAGCATGACTGCTCCACACAGCTCTAGTCGCGGAAGACTTACAGTTTTTAAAGGAGCCACTTTGGTCTTTGCAAGAATAAGGTGCATGCGTATTTTATTGTCGTCATCCAATACTCGTAGGTAGACCCCTGCCCCGTAGGCTTTGAGTGAAGCATCGGAGAAACCATGCAGCTCTGTCGACTTGCTGCTTTTTCGAATTCCAGTCTATCTGGGAATTGTGATCCTCTGAATGCCCTCCCGGCGAAATACTTCCCATTCTTCCCTCAGTTCCAATGGAATTTGTTGGTCCCAATCAGTTCCTTGATGCCATAATTGCTGCATAACGATTTTTACTTTAATGTTGCAGGGTGATATCCATCCCAAAGGATCGAACAATTTGTCAATCGCCGACAGAATTGTCCTTTTGGTGACCTCTTCGACCTCCGGTTGGAAATTCTGAAAAGAAAATGAGTCCGTTTTGGGGTACCACCCGATGCCTAACGTTTTCACATGATCTGAAGAACCGAAGGGTAACGCGAAGTTAATTTCACGATCGGACGGAACAAATGGGTGCACCAGACCAGATATTGGGGAATAAGTTTGTCATACAACTCAAACAATTTTTGCATTATCTTCAAAGCAGTAATTATTGACTGTACTGGTTTGGTAATGGTGGGCAGTATCACGGAATTGCAGATATGCATGGCATATCGAAAGTCACAGTATGCAGATGTGTTCCCCGCGTTTGCACAGCAATCGTTGATTCATTGTTTGAACATGTCGTACGATGGTCAAACCAACCGGACATGATTCTGCAACAATGCCGGAGATATCTCCAATCTTTATTACGCAATAGATCTTGAGATGCGAGGGTATTTAAAATATTTTTCCACTCTTTTATCTTATCATTTTGACGCACAATGCACTAGTCACTAAATTTTGGTTGGTTGGATAAAATGGTGAGAAATCACTTGTGGTTTACAAATTGAAAACTTGATGAAACGATTAATTGCAGCACTTGTTATTAACAAAAGTTTTGTCCCACCATTTTTTTTGCGGCCAGTCACAAAGACCACAGAAAACCTCTCTTACATAAATTGCAGAATTTCAAATATCCATTTCTTTTCTGCTAGAAATCGTCGTCTTGTCTTCGACATTTGATACAAAATGAAGTATATTTTTAAAACCGCTGATCCTTTGTACGAAATAATAATATCAAATTATCAGCTAGTACAAAATCAGGTAAACACTTTACAAAAGAATCATTTGAATCAATGCAATTTTGCAGAAATTAGCTTTTTTAAGATAACTAAAGAGGAATTAAAGAAGTCAGCCTAACCGACAGACATAGTATAATAATAGTAAAGTACAATTAGAATAGGACCTTATTTCGAGTACAATGTTTCGACTTCATCTAAGTAAGGTATATATGTACGCATACCTTTGCAAAAGGTAGAAAAGTATACAAATAAATAAAATTAATGTATGAAGTATCACATTTGACAATGTATCGCTACGGCAACACTGCTCAAGTAGGTCATTGATATGGAGTAAAAACAGAGTTGGTGAAAATACAGATCTCTGAGGCACTCCAGTGTTTACACCAAGGGTACAACAACCTTCATTTTGTCCTTAGTCTGGTAAAAATCGATTAGCGTACCAAGCTGTATCTCTGTAGGAGTTGTAGTGTTAATGGGATGAGCCACGCCCCCCAAATATTTTAATAGAATAGTGTTAAATAAATTTTTCAAGTTTCAGATCTCAAAGAGCAGGAAAAATAAAATCGCTGTTCCCTTGGTCGTATACACAATCTTTTCGTGTCACTTTTCTGCCTGTTTGTGGTTGCCATACATAAGGTCAATAATATCTAAAACTATTGAGCCGATTTTAATGCGAGTGTCAGTGAATGTAAGAAGATTTAATCAACAGCAATTACACCGAACACTGAACACAATACTGAAAATGTAAATTCAGCTCTAGATTTCGAAAACAAATGAGTAAACTCATAACTTTTAATTTTCTTCTTAAAAATAAAATTAATTTATATTTCAACATTTCAAGATATATGTATGCATCCTGATTCCCGTTGCCGTTTTTCGGTTATCGACGATTATCATTTTATTCGTTATGCGGTTTTTTTTATCGGTTTCCATAATTATGTTGATACGTTAGATATGTACATAATAGACGTTTCGGCTAAAATGGCAATAGTTGAAAAACGAAAATCACCAACGGAAATGGGGGTATTTATTTATCAACCGCTTTAAATGTATAGATATAAAATAAACCACAAGTAATATCCACTTGGGTATTAAAATGCACACCTCATAATCCCGGGAAAACAACCACGGGAGACAAATCAAAGAAAATATTTCAAATGTATGTCTATTAATTTTTGCTGCAAAAAAGGTTTGTTTCTAAAAAACACACACAAAAAAAAAATCTATCGTCTCTGGTGTGAAAGTATGTATTTGGCACTATTTTGTGTGAAAGCCTTAGTAGACAACACTTTTAAAGTATTTCGAAAAACTTTTTCTTAACACTATGAATTTTCCAACTATCTTCTTTGTAGACGGCAGATCCAGCTGATGCGCTCAGCCTTGAGATTTCCACAATCGGTCTCTTTAGACAGAGGCTTTCACGAATACGCGTACTTTTAATTAGGTCTTAGCAAACCTTTGCGTTTTAGTGGCATTTTTCAGTCACAAAGGCTGCGGAGTTTTCGCGACATTTTAGCCATCCCAAATTCACTCGATGTGCAATATCGTCGTCACAATTTCCCTGATCATATACAGTTGAGTCCAGGTATTTAAATTGATCGCATTTCGAAACGATAATTCCGTCTAACACTATATCCGTGGTTGTGTTAAGATTATGGCAAATATCGTTGAAGAAGACCTACCATTACGAATAAATGCGTATTTGTGGTAAGAAATATTCCAAATGTCTCCTTAATAGACCAAAGGTACTGCTAAGACAGTGTACGAATAAAATATAATATCATAGAACACGAACATCATCATGTTTAGGCATTTTAGTCAATTATTTCTACATGAGCTGCATAGACGAGGAGAAAGAGGAGACTGTAGTTAACTTCCTCTGCGTATGTTTTTCCCTTGCCCATATAAAAAGGGGTTCTATAGCAGAATACTTCTTCAACGATCTGACCGATCTGAAAAAAATCTGTACTGTCAAAATCGATGTCTTCATTAAAGGAGTACGTGATTCCAGAAGTTTCACTTTCTATTTACCTAATGAATCTTTTTATAATGAAAATATGAACAAATATTTTTATTATATATTCAATGTTACAATTATCTTTTGTAAACTTCTTGTTTAAAATAATGAAATGCTTTTCGACTTTGAATTTTATACGACATTTACTGATAGGAAAATCCATCCAGTCAGCAAGCTCGATCTTGAGATTTTGATAAATGTTATTGGTTTGTTATAATAGAGAATATTAAAAGGGGAGATAGACCCCATGGTCATGGCCTATCACCTTCCAATGTATAATAGACTTAAGCAGAGTCACCCTGTGTATAAGGTGAGATAGTGCATCTTGCTTATCTGAATTTCGATTTGTTGATTAGAGCCGATAATAACGGCCAGTCCTAGTGAGTTCAATACCACTATATATCGCTCCAAAAGCCCTATTCTTGAGCAAGCAGCAGAGGGCAATGTTGATTGGTTGAGCTACATCGTTAAGGAGAGCGTGAGAATCTAGATCTATAGCGATTCTAGAGACTAACAGCAGATATTATAGACAAGAAAAAGCTTCCTTGATCGCCATTAAATTCGCTTGGAATACGCCACAGTTGTATGGGTGGCAAAGAGAGACGCAAACATTTACCTTGTCGGAAAAAAAACTTTCCTTCCAGTTCATAGCGTTGGTTTGTGAACTATTTGTACAAAAGTGTATGAAATCACTGTGTGAAGTTTTCCAATTTCCTCTGATAATAATACTCTCATCATAACCTGTGAGCGAGTATTTCTACGAAAACTTAGCATGTGCCACACTCCGTCATATAGCAACGGTTGAACACAGCTGTGAAGAGTAAAATTAATGACATTAAGGTAGATTTTCGCTGTCTCTAAGCAACCCTCTGTTCAAACGAAATCGAAATCTATTAATATAAATACACAGACAAAAAAATGTTCCGTGAACCCTTATGGAAAGCAAACAAATGTTGCCAAATAACAAGTTATCCTATAAAAATTCCCAAAGACCACCCCTACTTTGACATTGTAAAGCATTTTTAATCCTTTCGCATATATGCAAAGTAGGTAGTTCATTATAAAGCTCAACCGCGACTTAGCGACGACAGAGCCCTACCAAAAAATAAAGCTCTAAAGGTACAGACAAATCCCTAAATCTCGCCATACCATACTCACTGACTCTGAAGAAGAGAGAACGGCGTGCGAGGAAACCGAACTATGAACTGTATATGTGGTATTTTTTTCGTTTGTAACTCTGCTTCCCTTAAAAGGGACACTGCGCGCTCGCCTCCCCCAACATCACTGTATACAATTGGTGTCAATTCCTGGAAATTTTCCTCAACACAGGGCACAGCAAGATTTCTTTTTTCTTCTTTGATTTTTCGTGCTTTCGGATACCGGATACGGGAGTAATTGAAAACCAATTTTTTTGTTTTTCGTTTATAAAGAATATATCTTCTAGCTACTATTCTTTAAATTATATATATAAATATATATTTATTACTATTACAAATATATATGTATATATACAAATTAAATAAAAAACAAAACAAAAATTCATAAAGATAAAAACAAATATCTCGTAAGTGATTTAACGAGTGACAAATCAATAAACAACAAAATATTAAAGTGCAAATTAAGATATGCCTCCAATTTAAAAATTACAGTGAGAACAATTTTGGAATTTTGAAAAATCGCGTTGTGCAGTGTCGCCAGAATGAACTCATATAGGTTATTTTCTTACAAGGACCCTCTTTGTAGTAAAAACATTTTTTGAAACGTGTTTTTGAAAAAAAAAAAAGAACGCCTTGTGTTATTTTTCATTATTTTTATATTTTTAATGAAAAATTAAGTTTTTAAAGTTATTACTGGTTACATAAATTTTGTAATAGAGTGACACAGCTACCGCAAGCTTTTCGCAAGTGTGTGTGTACTAGATTCAAATACACAGTCACAGTAATAGGAACGAGAAAAGCTGCCATAGCGATTATTATAACGTGTTTTTTTTTCTTATACCAAAAATGTATTGTGTACGAGCGAAGAGATAAGAGAGAATTCAAATACCGCCGTGAAAATAATCTACAAAAAAAATCGATTTCAGTTGTACTACTACTATTGTTTTTTTTTTTTCTTCGCTATTCTATTGTTTTTTTTTCTAATCGTCTTTGCCGTTACCGTGGCTATCGTTATAGTTCTCGTCCTCGTGGTACGTTATTGTTGACTTGACTGGACCTTGCTACAAAAACAAAATTCGATTAACATGGATGAAACCTTTTACAAATAGATTTACTTACATATGTACATTTGTTTTTGTATCTATATATTATTTTATTTTTTTAGTGGTTTTTTTTTTTTTTTTGTTTTTTGTGTGTGATTAATTTAAATAAAAATAATAATAATAATAATTTTTAAATTTTTTTCTAAAAACTTTTCATGTCGAAAATTGTTTAAATTTGAATTCAAACTTAACATAAAAGTGTAAGCAATGCTGGTCACAAATTGATTACAAGAGAAATTCTTTGTTAAAAAGAACGGCTCTTGATAAAACCGGTGGATAGCAGGAGTGAGCGCCTCTCTTCTCGTTGGAAAATTTCTGCTGAATAAGTGTATATGCGAGTTAACGTGTTTTTATTTGTGGAAATCGCACCTGAAGAAGAGTGTGTGCCGCCCTACTTCTATTAAATAATTTCCGGGTAAGCCTTTTCATAAATATTTGTTTATTTTTTTTATATACATATATGTTTAAATGCTTGTACTAATCAGAATTAAAATCATCTGTTCTCAAATCAAAACGTGAACGACGCATGCTTACAGAGATAGGGGAACGATGAGACCTTTTTTTACATATTTGTTTAAAAAATAACTTCAACCAACCATAAAACTCTCAAATAACGACGAGTCGATGAAGCTTTCAGAAAATCCGACTGGTCAAGGAATATGTTTTTTTCTTAAACGAAAATTTTAGTAGCTATCGTGTTTAATGCTTGCGTGATGAACATATTTGTATTATGTTCGACTGTTTATCTGAAGGTTGTAGGTCGCAGTACCAACTTTTCCATTTTCTCTTTTTTCGTAGACTTTGGAATTCAGGTCGTGAAATTATAATAACCATTAAGCAATTTATAATAACACGGTATGTAGCCAGTAAGATTAAAGTATTCTTAATGATATGCCACTCGGACTTCGTTATAGAAAAAAAAAAAATATATTAAGGGTTACGGTATATTACCGTGCGCATTTTTGAGATAACATGCATCTCCAAAACTCTTTGTGTGAGTCAGCAGTAAATAATTTAAAAATGCCGACCGCATTAGTTTACGACTTTAGCTTATTCTGCTGACCTTCTTTCCAGATGTCGTGTACCACAGATAATATATAGTCTCGTGTACTTTTCATTGCCAATTCAATCGGGTCCAGTTAGGGTTATGACTGTTCGTAAAGTTACACAAGTGTCACCTGTGGTACACGTTGTCACTAAGGTGTTTTAACGTAATTTTGCAAGTCGTGGGGGACCATTTGTTTTAACTGAAAATTGCAGTTTATTTTATTGAAGTTGGCTGATTTTTGAAAGCTTTGTAGCTAGTTCTGGAAAGCTTTTCTTCACTATTTTACAAGATGAAATTTTCATATCAAATAAAGTTATAACACAGCTAGTAGAGTCGGCTTTGTCTCCCCCAAAAAGCAATAAATTACATATTTATATGCATGTTATTTAATAGCATACCCTTAACTTTCGAATACTTAAATATATCGTATAGCAAAATATCCCTACTACCAACTTCTCTTAAGTCTATTTCGGCACATTAAACTTAAGTAAAAAGTAAATTACTTGGATGTTAAAAATTTTGTATCACACTCCCTTTCTTAGTTGAATAGTATTAGACAACGTTACATTAAAGTTTTTGGCGAAATATCAATACTTTTTCCGAAGATTAGATATGATATAGGTGATTCAGTTGGAGGTTAGAATTTAAGTTTGGAACTACTGTGGGCATTAACATCTTCGAATACTAAGCATTGACATTCGGAATTATGGAGCGATATACGAGAGAACAACGCATTTTTATTGTTAAAACTCATCTCCAAAATGGGGCAAATTCACTCAACACGATTCGCGCATTGCGAAATAATGTCTGTATACATAACCGTTCATCTCGTGCCGCGGTTAAGAAATTAAAGGAAAAATTCGATCGCACCGGTTCAGTGTTGGATGTGCAAGGACCAGTGCGTCTACGTAGTAGTCGGTCACGTGAAAATATCGCCGCAGTGAGTGACAGTGTTCGTGACAATCCGTCAAAATCCATTCGCCATTGTTCCCAGGAATTGAATCTTTCCATGTATTTTAACAAAAGATCTACATCTGCATACCTACAAGAGCCAATTGACTCATTAATTAAAGCCAGAAAGCCATGAACAGCGTCGTGACTTCGTTGATTGGGTTTTAGAGAACCACCAAGTTGACGGTGATTTTTCGAACAAAATCATCTTCAGCGTTGAGGCTCACTTTCATCTGAATGGGGTCATGAAAATCCACAGGCCATTCCCGAACAATCAATTCATCCACAAAAAGTCACTGTTTGGTGCGGATTTTGATTTTGGGCCGACGGCGCAATTTTTCGAAAATTCTAGTGGTGCTACTGTAACAAACAATGCTGAACATTATCTTGACATGATAACTTCGGCCACGTCATCTCTTATTTCGGCGACCAAAATTGGCCACCAAGATCGAAGAAGAAGGTGCATGCCAATGACCTCCAAACGATTCCTGAGCTAAAGGACGAGATTTGAAACGAACCATTGCAATATTTATGCCGTAAAGTAGTGGAATATTTCATGTTTAATGTTTATTGACATACAAATTTATAGTTTATAAAAAACCAATGTGTTTTATTTAAAATTTCAATTGTAATCTCCAATTGAATCACCTTTACATATACCTCGTACATTCCTTCTCTAGTAAATTAAGTGACAGTGTTTTTACCGGTTAGGCTTCAGGTGCTTGCCATCTAAGTTACAAAAGCATACATTTTGAAGATTATAAGCTGACTGGGTGTACATATATGTAAAACTAAATGTAAAATGTGAAAAACTAAAAAAAAATTGTAGGCGCTTTTCACAACTAGTTGTGTTGTGCATGTAATATTTCCCGCACGAATAGAAGGGACCTACATTTTTATTGCCAAATCTGAGCGGCGCATGACCTTGGCGTGACTATTATACTCTTGGATTTTTTTCAAATAAAACCAGACCAAAGGTGTCTCGTGCTATAGGTGTTCGGAAGTGCACGTTACCAAAAACCAAGAAACAAAAATTCGCATTGAAAAGCTATTTCCATTGACGTCGCACTAAAGTCGAACAATTTAGAAAATTACGTACAATTTTCGAAAATTTTCACCCCGTTCATATAGAATATTTTAATATCTAAACTTTAGACCGTAATAATTATTTTTGTACGACTCATCGTTTTCGAGATATTCGCACTCGAAAAGAATTTCAATTAACTTCAGGGTAAAGTCTGACATTTTGTATGAGTTCCTGCAATTTTCAAAATTTGGGGATAAAATCGGCATCCAACTTGTAGAGAATTTTAAAACTCCAAATTTCGATTGCAGTAATTTTCTCGTACGAGTAGACCTCACCATTTTTGAAATACTCTAACTCAAAAACGATTTTCGATAACTTCTTTTATGGACGGGGAAAAACCCAATTAGCACTATGATGCGCCCTTTTGATACCACAAGTCGCAAAAACTAATTGTATAGAGGTATTATATAGGGGTGTAGTGGAGTTCATGAAAAGAATGAATTCTTCAATCCTTTTTCCAGATAACTCATAAAAGGGTTTACCTAATGCACGTTGTCTGGTCCTCGCTAGGGTCGGACATCTGCAGAGAAAGAGAGAGATTCCTTCTCGTCATTATCTCAATAGCTAGGACAGAACGTGTTATAAGGGATACCAGGCTTGGCTGCATGGTTTCCTATCGTCCACTAGCCTGTGTTAATATCTACGTATCTTGCAATATCTGATCTTGATCTGCTTAGTAGGTCATTTGTTTTTGATTTAGATGTTGTTCTTGATACCGTACAGTTAGTAAGCCTATTTCATTCGAGGTTGGCCAGCTGTAAAACGTGATGGTGTATATTGCCCTTAACGACTCCTAACGGGACATTGACCCTTCCGATAGAGAGCCGTTAACGGCTGACCCTAGCCTGGCCAACTCCTCTGCTCGTTCGTTTCCCTCAAAATTACTGTGTCCTGGGACCCAGATGATTGTCGTTATTGATTGGGAACATAATAGGTTGAGTGCCTTCTGGCATTGCTCTACCAGTTTGGATGATATGGTATCCGAATTAATTGCTTTGATTCAGCTTGGCTAAAAGTAAAGATAGGGGTATTTTGGAAGGTAGTAGGGAGATTTCTTAGAATGCGACAAGCCTCATGAGCAAGAAGCTCCGCCTGGAAGATACTGGCATCGACGCATTCAGTTTATCTGAAAAAATGCCTGCTCCAAATCCGCAGTCCAAACGCAAACAGCTCGTTTGGTATTTCCCCGAACCGAACTGCGCTGCATATATGTACATAGCTGTGTCTTTGATATAGAAATCTATGGGCTGCAGGTGTAGGATTATAGTTAGAGTATCTGTCGGACAGGGTCTCAGGGTGATAGGGTGTAAAAATATAATATTTTTCTTGAGGTACATTGTGCCTCCAAAAGTTCACACACAAATATTTTTTTACAATTTTTTCTTTCTAATTATTTTTGGTCTACCACGTGCTATTTTTGTGCTAAATTTTAGCTCGCTTGATCAAGCGGTTCAAAAGTTATAGGCGCGCGACAGACACACGGACAAGTAGACACCGTGTTGAATAAATTCGTGTTCCGTTTAAACCATTTTAGTAAGGAACAATAAAAAGACATTTGATCTACTTGGAGCTGAAGTGAAGTGTCCTAAAAGATTCCAATAATATTTTATACCTGTCGTATGCATGTATGCTGTTCAGACAGTTATAGAGATTTGATACAAAACATTTAAATACAGAGAAGAAAAAACTCACCAAACGATGAAACTGTTCCGATATCGTTTAAGGGCGTCTAACGGCCATCACTAAAAGAAAACATTTCTCTGGAAAGACAAAAGACACATTTTAAACTTCTGCTACACAAGAAATTATGCAAATACTCGCATGTATTCAAATAACAGCAAAATGTAATTATTTTTTGCTATCGCGGAACTGAACAGAATTGATTCCTAGCTTCAAACCATTGACATCTTACACAACTGGTATAATTGTGACGAATTTATTGGAATGGATATGGCACTTGAAATTTTGAATGCATCATTCGATACATTTTTGATATACGAGGGTGGGTCAATAAGTCCCTGAAAAATGAAATAAGGAACACTCTTTTCGGTATAAAAACATTTTATTTTTCAACATAGTCTCCTTTTAGCTCTATACACTTCATGCAACGTTTCTCCAATTTGTTGATGCCCTCCAAATAATACGATTTCTCGAGCCCCTCAAAATAAGTGTTTGTTTCAGCGATGTCCTCTTCATTCGACCCAAATCTCTTACTTTCGAGCCATATCTTCATGTCTGGAAACAAGAAATAGTCGCAGGGGGCTAAATCTGGGGAATATGCTGGATGAGGGAGGAGTTCGTAGCCTAACTCATGCAATTTTGCCATTGCGACTGCGGACTTGTGCGCCGGTGCGTTGTCCTGGTGAAAAAGAACTTTTTTCTTCGGCAAATGCGGCCGTTTTTGCTTCAAATCGGCTTGGAATCGATCCAGCAGCTCTGCGTAATATGCGCCGGTGATCGTTTTACTCTTTTCAAGGTAATCGATGTGAATAACACCGCGCGCATCCCAAAAAACTGTCGCCATGACCTTATTTGCTGACAAACCCGCCTTGGCCTTCTTCGGCTTCGATTCACCAGGAGAAGTCCATTGGTTTGACTGTTACTTAGTTTTTGGTGTCTTGTAGTGAATCCAGGTTTCATCCACGGTTACGAAACGGCGCAAAAACTCAACAGAACTTGACCAAACACACCTTTGAAGTTGTCAAATGAATGCGTTTGTTGACAATTATGAGCAAACTTGACCAAACACACCTTTGAAGTTGTCAAATGAATGCGTCTGTTGACAATTATGAGCAAACGCGGCACCCATCTTGCGGAAAGCTTTTTCATGTCCAAATATTTATGTAAAATCGAGATCACTGAGCCATGTGATAAGCCTGTGGCCTCTTCAAGCTCGCGCACTTTCACTCTCCGATCGTCCATTATCAAACCATGGATTTTGTCGACCATTTCTGGTGTGGTGACCTCAATTGGCCGACCAGAACGCTCGGCGTCACTTGTGCTTGAACGACCGCACCGAAATTGAGTAAACCAGTGGTGAATGGTTCCAATCGATGGTGAAGAGTCTCCATAATATTTGTCAAGCTTTTGTTCGGTTTGCGTGATAGTTTTTTCTCGCAAAAAATAGTGTTTAATGAGCACTCGAAATTCACTTTTTTCCATTTTAACGAAAATGCTAGTAGGCGTCTATATAAAATGGCTGCCACAACAAAACTATTTGACAGATCTGTCTGAAAATTTGGTTGCGTTCTTTTGAAAGATGATTCTTGACAAAAAAAATAAAATAAATTTAAGGTGACTACACAATTTGTGTGAATTTTCAGGGACTTACGAGTATTGACCCACCCTCGTATTTTTATTCGTTCGTAACATTAAGAATTTTTTTTTTCGTTTCTTTGGCTCTTCTTGACATTCCGTGTTACATTAGGATTATGTAACACGGAATGTCAAGAAGATCTGCATTTTTCAGACAACGAACAAACATAGAATAAGAGAATTAATAAAATTGTTGCTGTCGAAATGAGAACAATTGAAGATTGGTTTTAGTGGTGAAAGAAATAATTGCTGAAAAGTATTAGAAATATGGAGAAATTTGTGTGCATGTACAGGGTGTCTCAGGTCTAGATGTCAACCGGGCGGGGATCGATTCCTTAGCTCAATATGAGAACAAAAATTACATAGGTGGGGGATTGCAATTCCACCCCCTGAGCCATGTTCATAAGAATACAGACTTATAATGCAAACAAATTTAAAACACTTAGAGACAATGTCGACACTGGTTTCTCTACCTTAGAATAAATCTTAAACTACTTTATTCTACCTTAATCTATCTTACTCTACCTTACGTAATTCGATACGTACTTTTTTTTTGGGATTTTTTTTTTTTGTTTTTTTTTATCAAGCGCTGTTTTATATTTTTTCTTTTTTTGTCCAAGTGATATGGGACTTTTTTTTGGTTTTTTTTTTTTGTCTACATACCTACAATACCTAAACCTTAAACTATGTAAGTTGGCCTTGGACAACAAACAGCCGTATCATCTGCATATGCAAATGGCTAACTTTTTGTTAAGCATTTTAGCATTTCGTTTGTATATAAAATTAAAAGTAGAGGTTCTAGTCTACTACCTTGTGGAACTCAGTATTGTACTGCATAAAAATAGCTACAGTAATTTCTTACTTTCACCCGGAAGATCTTCTCTGCCAAGTAGTCTGTAATTCTTCGTCCTAGCACTTCATTTACCAACGTCCAAGTTTTCTTGTTTGAAATTGTTTTTTAGTTATAGCTATTTTTTTGTTGACTTGATTTCAGAACTTTTAATATTCTCTTTCATATGTAAGATTACTCTGATTACTTCTCCATCTACGATATAGTACACCTCAAAGGTCTTAACATACACAAATCCGCTGGTCCAGATGGTATCACCCCCATAGTTTTGAAGAGGTGTTCTTTCACGCTAGCAAAACCTCTGCGTAAGCTTTTCTGTCTATCCTATTCTTCAGGACTCTTTTCGAGTGGATGGAAAATAGCATTTGTCCAGCCCGTCCCTAAAAAGGCGAATTTTCCTCCCTGCCCAATTACCGACCCATTGCATTTACGTCCCGTCTTTCCAAGGTCATGGAAACGCTGATAAATCGTCAGCTTTTGATATATCTCGATTCACGAAAACTCCTTAATAACCGGCAGTATGGTTTTCGGAGCAGCAGGTCAACTAGTGATTTGATGGCATATCTCACCGAGAAGTGGAACCAATCTCTCCATCACTTCGGCGAAACTAAGATGGTTGCGCTTGATATTTCAAAGGCATTTGACAGAGTTTGGCATCAGGCTCTTTTGTCGAAAATGCATGCATATAGTATAGCGTCGATGAGTATCGTCAATGGATTAGAAGAGACTCATCGGGGAGTTCAATACAAGTTGTCTTGGACGGTTTCAAGTCTGCAATTCACCAAATAAATGCTGGTGTTCCCCAAGGCTCTGTTTTGTCTATGACTCTCTTTCTTATTTTTATAAATGATCTCTTGTCTGCAACTTATAATCCAATTCATCCCTTCGCTGATGACTGTACCCTCAGTTTTTCATATTCGTTCCCTATCTCACGTCCTTGCTCTTCGGCCGTAGAAGAGGAACGGAAACGTGTGTTAAACACATTAAATACCGACCTGGACAGCATAATCAAATGGGGTCCAACCAACAGAGTGGAATTTAATGCTTCCAAAACACAATGCTGCCTTCTGTCTCTCAAGCGAAACCAAAAGGGTGGCCGTGGTGTAGTGGTAACATCATCGCTTGTCACGCTGTTGGTTCACGGTTCAAATCCTGATGTCAAGAATCATCTATTTATTTCGCATGAAATAATTAAAAAAATCGATCAATTGCGAAAGCTAAGTCAACTCTACTGCGAAGGCATAACACCGGCAGTAGAGTGGTCATATGTCTGAAAATGCAACTTGATCGTGATGATGACATTAGGAGGACGAGAAAAAATACTGCGAATCATAAGCAACGACAAAAGCAAACAAATAAGCTCCCCAGTTATCTGGACGCTACCCTTGAACTTAATACATACCATCTGAGTTTCAAACCACTACACTAAATCTTTCGTTCTCTCTCTTCACAACGCCCGTGTCCTGTAATAGTATAAGAGTATTCATATCCTCTTTGGCGCACGCAAATTATAAAAAAAAACCCTCAACCATTATCTATGGATGGTACTTGCATTATTGAAACCGAAAGACTTGCCATTCGCGGTATATGTATTAATAACCATCTTCGATGGAGCAATCAATCGAGATCATCAAAAATGCTGCAAAATGCCTAGGATTACTTAAACGGTGCGAGAAATATTTTACCCCGTCTGATATGGCCTCTATTTATAAGGCATTCATCCGCCCTAAGCTCTAATATAACGCAAATATCTACTCTGGTGCACTCCAGACCGTTCTACACATTCTAGACAGGGTGAACACTTTTCCTATTTTTTTTTTAAATGCTCCAGCGAAATAGCCAGTAAGAATGCATCCTCCCCTTCAAAATTTCACACACAACCCGCGTCATACTTCGAATGTACATCAATCCACCATTAAGCCCAACTTCGGTCGTACTGTCAAATATAATGATTCGTTTATAAGCCGAACGACACGAATGTTAAAGGACCAGGCTCTGTATTTTCCCATCACTACAACCTTCAAACATTTAAAGCCAACGTGCACAGGCTTCCTTCGCTGTTCCTCTTCCTGCTTATGTTGATTTGAGAAATGCGAAGTGACTGTCCGATAGTCCTAGATCGTGTCGGAACCATTTGATGCTTGTAAAGTAAAGTGGGTGCCGTGCCTTAGTGGTTGAGTGCGCGATCCGCTCAGTGATCTTGAGGTTCAAGGTTCGAATCCAAGTAAATCCAAAAATTAAAAAACAAAAAAATTTTTTTCACTGTGCCACCTCTCGCGAACGTCTGACAAATATCCGAGAGTAAAACTGTCATGAGAAGTTTCTCTCAATCGAAAAAATTGACCTTCAGAAACGGCATAATACTGTAGGTCCCAACTATTCGTGAGGCGCACAGCACGAGTGGCTGCGAGAAGCTAAGCCAGGCTCTGCATTGGGCTGTTAGCGCAAACAAAACAAAAAAAAAGTATATTAAGGAAGCTTACTGTTTTTAGTTTTGGAATTAAAAGTTTCAGTTTTGGTATCCTCTGTTTGTGGTAGCCAGGACATCAATTTTGATGACAATTTCTGACGTGTTTGTTTAGCTTCCATTTGTTGTAGTTAATTTTGCATTACCCAGGATGCACCGCGATTAGGCGAACTACTTTGCACATATGTAGTAAGAATGTGGAATACTGCTAAAAAGAGATTTTTTCCAGTGAAATCCAAAATCGAATTAAAAAATTTAAATTTGCTCTCACAGTGGAGGATGTAAGCTAAAAATTAGTAAAATGAGTCTAACCAACAAAAATTTCGATAAAATCGGTTCAATGATGTAGAAGTTATGGAAGAAAATCGGCTTCTTCTGCTCTTCATATTGAATAATAGTTACACTTTTAAAGCATCTTCGTTCTAACGGAAAGGATTCATGCTTGATTTTTTTTTAACGATTAGATATCTTTAAGGCTATAGGCAGATTTTGTTTTTGAATAATTCGTCTTATTAGGAAACAATTGCAGTTTTATTCTACGTATTTATGATTTGTTCAATCTTCCAATCGTGTTTTTTGTTTGGTTTTGGTATGCACCTTAACTGTGATCCGTCCTCTTTTTTTCATGGTTTAGCAGAACTATATTTTGGAAATTCTTTTATACAACAATGAATTTAATTAATTTCAGTTATAATCAAAACTGAAGAAAGCATTTTTTGCTTTTAGAAATTGCATTTTTTCCTAAACATTGTGTGTTATACGCCAGAATGATTCTGAGTACGAAATAGTACGCAAGCTTCCACAAATACAAAGTTAGATCAATTTCGGTAATCAGCTGTGTTTGTATGTGTTGAACTTGACTGAGATCGTAGGAGAAAATGTGTGCCTTAGTTTTTCTGCTAACCGTTCTTAAATGTCAGCTGGATATCTGGCCCTGTTCATCAAACATATGAGTGGACCATTTACTCAACTGCGAACCAGAACTTGCTAAGTAAATCTTTTAAAGTAGATTCACTACCAAATTCCCTTGTACGGCTCCAAGTCAACTGTTCCAGGCCGTCAAAATTATTACAGAAGACAGACGAGTTACTTGGTCAAATCCTGTTAGCTCTCGTGCTTAATAGAGCATTAATAACGTTAGCGCGATTCATTCCCAATTATTGTGAGTCGGCATAACCCATTAAGGCTATAAAAAAAAAATATCATATTTGGTATATTTCAAGCAGACTGGAGCTTCGTGATTCGGAAAAAAATCTTAGACCTCTTATTTGAAATGAGTTTATTCAGAAAGGAATTTAAATGTCACTGAAGACTACCTCCTCTCATATCATACTCCTACATCTCGGTCGTCCTGACTTCATCATAGGACTCCGATGATTCAAAATCGCGAATAATCCCAGCAAAAGGTTTTACCGAATCTGCTGCAGATGATGTTCTCCGCGGGCCTTCATGGTTTTACCACCCACCCGAACCACCTCATATAGACCTAAATATTTGGGGAAAACCTTCAACCTGGGAGCAAATTGCGTTCGTCTTATCGCATCTAAATCCTTTAAGCGATACAGACTCGGCTTTTTCCTGCGTAGATGTAATGTTTTCGCTTTTCGTCTTGTAACCTAATGATCAGTGCTTTGGCATACTTCCGAAGCTTATCTCTCCTTCACCTGTTTAGAAAATATATCGCCTCGCACTGGATCAGAAGTTCAAACGGTGGCCTCTTTGTACTCCTTACCATCATCGAATTAAGCGCCTGCTGTAGTTTAGGCACATGCTTGAACCATTTTTTTGTATCGTCCACCGATAGCGAGAAATACCAGAGGTAATTATGCCTCAGAATGTCATGTTACCTGTTTTGTGGATAACTTCGGAAAGACCATTGTAGAGTTGGTTCAAACTTCCTTTGATTATTTCCTCTCTGACAAAAATGTGTTTACACGAATCTAGACCTTTTGGTATGTGAATGTATTTCTGCTCTCTTATCCTTTTTGGGGTTGGTAGGACATTGGCGATGGCTTACTGATTTTTCTTGCTGATGACGAACTCTTTGATTCAAATGCAAGAACATCTTTCAGTTCAGATAATATTCTTGCGAATAATTTGTTGCTGAATTGTTGCTTGTCGCCATTTGTAGTCAAAAATCACGGATTCTGATCATATATTCACAATGAAACTTAACCATTACCGTAAATAGTAAATAAGAAAGCAAAATACGGTATTTTGAAAAAAGGCCCTAAAATGTGGGCGTGACCATATGTATATACCGTATGGACGAATTGTAGAGAAAAGCAACATTTAAATATTTGTAGAGTAAACATTTTTTCAGTTTCTAGTAAAAATATTTAGAAAACAAAATTTTTTCGAAAAGTGGTAGTGTTTGTGGGCGATTTCAAAAATGTTTAAACGAGTATTACTTCGGATTCTAAAAAGCTTGTATTGGTATATAAATTTTCACGTTGCTAGCTCAAAATTTAAGGCCCAAGAACTACATATAAACTTTTGGGAGCTATCGTTATTACAGACTATGTATCAAAATTAATGTACCTATGGGATTGAGTATAAAACCACGTTGGCTCGAAATTTTATTCTGTGTCAAAAACCGAAAACAAAGCAAAGAAAAAAAATATGTGCCACACATACTAAGGGCGCAATTGAAGCAGTCTGATCATATTGCTCCAAAACATGTTGCTAATTAAAGTCAATAAAAAAGAAGGTTGACTTTGTTGAGAAGTGATTGGAAATAAATTCATATCGGTTGGAGAGAGAATTGAGTATGATATGTGTTGTGATCTACATACACAAATGCATTTTTGCAATATATGTTCAATCATACACGATGGGATGATCCAATAGTGTTTCACGGAATAATGTGGTTGAATAATTTGGTTGTCCATTTGAACTTAATGATGACGAACTCAATGTAATGTCTAATGTCTTTGGTTCGACTAGTTCGTATGAAAGACTTATATTTTGGCCTATAATAACTGAGCTGGTGTTATGTTCAGGTCATCGATTATTATAGAACGAATTCCAAGTAGTTCAAGGTAACTTTGCGAACCAATTTTGTTTGTCTCCGTGTGACCTTAATGCCTCCTTGAGTTGTCTATGGAATCTTTCAACCAACCCATTGGCTTGTGAGCTATAAGTTGTTGTTCTAATTCGTTTGCTTCCTAGCACTTTGGAGATTTCTTTGAATAAGGTAGACTCAAATTAGGTTCCTTAATCTGTAGTGATCGTTTGCGTAACGAAGTTAAATAGTTGAAGTGTTAATGTTTTTTTTAAAAGAAATGCTTCAGGCCACGAAGTAAAACGATCCTTGATTGTCAACAGATAGGTAAATCCTTGCGACGGTTTTAGGGGTCCTATCAAATTTATATGAATATTTGCAAACCTATCTTCGGGAATTGGGTTAAAACATTGTTAAAGTTGATACGAGTAATGTCAGCGTGGGATACTTGTATTGACAAAGTGTCAGCAATAATATTCTGCAAACCTTTTATGTATCGAATGTCTGTCGTGAATTCTGCTATGTATTCTAGTTGTCTAGTTTGACGAGGAGATTTTTTAGTCTTCGAACATATTACTTTTGTAAATGATTCGTGGTTAGAAAAATTGTGAACTCTCTTCCTTTCACAAAATAGCGAAAGTATTTGATGGTTGTGAAAATTGCCAGTAACTTTCTATCGAAGGTTGAATACTTTTTTCGGCAGGACTCAAACGCGGTGGAAAAAAACCCAAAGATTCCCATTCATTTGAATGATATTGTTGTAGGTCGCTACGAAGGGTCTACCATTAAACAAATTTGCTCAACGTATCTATCTTCTATCAAAGGCAAAGGATATCGATTCCGAATCACCTTGGCGTTTAGCTTCCTATAGTCGATGCATAAACGATAGCTGGCATAATCAGATTTACTGGGGCATTTTACCCACAGCCATACGTCGACCTGCTGTCGCATACCATCGTTTTAGAGTGGAGACAAACATTGTGGCGGTTGGTACATTGGGATGTCGTCTAGCAAATCGATGCTCATTTCTATGCTGGATGTGGGTGGCGCGATACGCCTGTAATTAGAAATCAGAAGATTAATCCTGTTCCGTATTTCGCGACTTACTTTTCGATCAATATCGTATGGTACTCCTACAGGTTCAATACTGGCAACTTCGCAGCGCAAGGTAATTATATCTGATGACATCCAAAAATCTGGGACAACGTGACAGTTTACTTTGAAACAGTTAGAGTAGTTAGAGTAGCTGACTAGAGTAATTATGACCAAATTCTTGCAGGACTATTTCTGGCTAGTCCGCTATTCAGTTCAGAAGTTGAACGAAGACGATCGTATACGAAGTGCTTTAAGATGGCGACGTCGCTACCTATAAACCTTGACATCACTTAACTTGACTGTCGTATGCATTTCTGCAGTGCGGAGCGAGAGTTGACTAGCATGTCCTACGATATTAGAAACTTCGATGCAGTTTGTTTGAGTTGGACTTCAGTTTATCCATCAAGGTTTTGTAGTCCTTTATTTCTGGTGTAGCTTCAACAAAAAGTTTTGCAATACCTTTTACTAATTTCCACATTTTGTTGCAATGTCCTCAAAATTGTTCACCCATTGCACAATGCACTAAGTCTTCGATATCCCTAAAGTTGATATTGCTGCTCGCCATTGCCACCTGTGTATGTTCGGATTTGCCACTTTCGTCACAGTCTCCTGCCGATGAATCTTCCTCGATGACTTCTTCAATTAGTTTGATAATATCATGTTCATTGATATTATCTCTAATCAGCTGTTCAACTAGTCCACTTTTCACTCTATAGTGGGTAGTTAGACCTCGTAACTTACACAGTTCGCATAACCGAACTGTCGCCAAGTCATTGATACATCCGAGAACACAATTCGTGACCTGAGCAATTTGCAGATTCCGGTGATAATAGCCGCTACGTAATCTCAGGTTTGAGAGACCGCAAAGTTTACGAAAATGTCCGTATTTATCTTGCCAACCTTCACGATAAAGATGACTCCATCTGTATTGATGGAAAAACTAATACCAATATTAAAGTCTCCATCTGACAAGAATGCTTTGATGAATAAATTTGTTCAGTTCCACGAGAGTCTCAATATACCACCTCTCTCGTCTTTCGCATCTTACATCAGCTCCAAACGTATGTAGGTCCCACCTCCAAAGAACTCGGGCCGACCATAATAATTACTTTCACCCCTAATCGGTTATCGTCTCACTCTCCTCCTCCTGATAAAGTTGCAACCCCAAACTTTTCTAACGTTACTGTTACCTCCCCTGAATGCATGTCTATTTATTACCAGAACGTGAGAGGTCTGCGAACTAAAATCCCCTCCGTATTTCTTAACTCTCAAAACCACCCCTACGATCTTTTTGCTCTCACTGAAACGAATTTTTTTTTTTATAATTTGCACGTGTCAAAGGGGATATGAATACCCTTATACTAATTTTAGGACAAGAGCGTTTTGTGAAAAGGGGAAGAGACAGAGAGATAAAAAGATTTAGTGTAGTGGTTTGAAACTCAGATAGTATTAAGTTTCTGTAAACTCCAAGGGCAGCGTCCAGATAACTGGGGAGCTTGTTTGTTTTGCCTTTGTCGTTGCTCATGATTTACAGTATTCTTTTCTGTCCGATCAAGTTGCATTTTCAGCCATATGACCTGCCAGTGTTATGCCTTCGCAGTAGAGTTGACTTAGCTATCGCAATTGATCGGCTTTTTTATTTATTTCATGCGAAATAAATAGATGATTCTGGACAACAGGATTTGAACCGTGAACCAACAGCGTGACAGACGATGATGTTACCACTACACCACGGCCACAATTTCATTTCATGAATAATGAGCTATTTACCTCTGTATCGTTATCTTCCGAGATGATGGTCAATTGAAAGATGACGATTCCTTTGGTCGTAGAGTTTTTTTGGCGTTTTTTGGTGCGACTCAACTCTTGTTAAATCCTAGCCTACAGCTGACTTCGAATATATTTGCGTCAAAATCACCTTCCCAAGGCGTAACCTCTAGATACTGCGATGCTACATTCGCCCTCCTCAACCAATCTGGGGCTATCAGCTTGCCGTAGATGCTATCGATTCGCTATGTGACATCGTAGACCCCTGCGACGACGTCGTGATTCTGGGAGATTTTAATCTTCCCCATCTACAAGGGCCCAGCCGGAAGGTGAGTCCCACTTTGTTGCTGCAAGCCCTACCTCTGAAAAGGAAGTCCTTTTCATTGACTGTCTCTCTTATTCTGGCTTTTTCCAAATTAGTGGTATTACGAGCAACTTAGGTAGACAACTAGACCTAATATTCTCAACCGATGCCGCTAATTGCATAGTAACTGCCAGCAACCATCTCCTCTTCAAATTAGATCGCTTCCACCCACCTCTATTCCTTACGTTTTCGTACGATAACTTAAGTAAAATTCCTCACTGTGAGATTCGTATAGCTTTAATTTTCGTAAGGCAAATTTCGCTAAACTTAATAATCTTCTCAGTAACATTAACTTTAGTCCTAACCAAGTTGACAGCATCGACTAGTGCCCTAGTGTAATTTTAAGATCAAATTTTCGCCTGCCTTATTCAATCAGTCCCTTTTGTGCCTCAGAATAACTTTACGTCAGCCCCGCCATGGTATAATAAAGAGCTACGCTCACTTCGTAACAAAAGAAACAAAATATGGCAAGCATTCCTCAAATCTCGATCTGACTCTGTCAATATCTTTACATCGAACATCTTGAAAGAATGCAATCTATGCTAATGAATGACCCCAAACGTTTCTACCACTTCATTAATGCCAACCGAAAATCAGATAACTATCCATCCATTTTAAAATTTGCTAATAAATCCTCGGCAGACTCTAAAACAATCGCTAACCTGTTCGCTAATTTTTTCACCCAATCGTTTACGGATCATGTCATTCAACCTGATCATAACTATTTCCGCTACTTAGACAACTGTCCCCTAACCTCCTTAGTCACAATTGATATAACTTCTGTGTCGTTAGTAGATAAGATCAATAAACTAAAGGGCGATTACTCCCCCGGCCGGCCCTGATGGCCTGCCCGCTATAGTTCTGAAAAAATGCGTGAACTACTTAGTCCAACCCCTTACTACTCTATTCCAACTATCTATTTCGCAGGGAGTTTTCCCTGAAATCTAGAAAAACTTATACATAATCCCAACTCATAAAAAAAGGTTGTAAAAGTGAAATATCCAACTACCGGCCCATCGCTAAACTATCCTGCATACCTAAGCTCTTTGAAAGCATTGTTCATGACACAATGTTTTTTCACTACAAGACTATCCTTTCACCGAACCAGCATGGATTCCTTAAGGGCAGATCAATAACCACCAACCTTACCGAGTTTGTATCTAGCACTCTGTGCGTTTTGGAAGATGGTAATGAAGTCGATGTAGTTGCCACCGACTTCAGCAAAGCCTTCGACAAAATTTCGCATGCAATTATTCTTCTCAGACTTAAAGCTCTTGGTTTTCAATCGGGGTTTAACTCATGGATCAAATCTTACTTGGAAAAACGCCAATATAACGACCTCTTCAGAACTTAAGAATGTTAAAGCCACATCGGGAGTCCCTCAAGGTAGCCATCTTTGTCCAATGATCTTCATTTTGACAATTAACGATGTCGATTCAATGACTCCCACCTTTTTATATATGATGATATGAAAATCTTCAGAACCATATCATCTCGTGCAGACTCTCTCTCACTGCGAGATGATTTGAACTGATTTTCAGTCTAGTGCCATAGTAATTTTTTAGAGCTTAACGTCAGCAAATGCCAAGCTATGACATATTCTCGTAAGAGTTTCCGACCATCAACTAGATTCTATTCCATTAGCAGTGAGCCTACACCCTCTGTCTCTTCATTACGCGATTTGGGTGTTATCTGTGATAGGGAACTTAACTTCCCTTCTAATATTGATAACATTATCAACAGAGTTAACTCTGCGCTCGGTTTCATTAAACGATGGTCTAAGGAATTCTCAAACCCTTACGTTACAAAATTTTTATACATCACATTCATCAGACCCCTCCTTGAGTATGCTTGCCAGGTATGGTCACCGTACTACGAAATCCATATCTTGCGAATCGAACCTGTCCAGCGAAGGTTCATGCGCTTTGCCTTACGTGGTCTTGCTTGGACTGATAGTTACAATTTACCCCCATACGCTGACCGTTTGAAACTAATCAATTTACAGCCTCTCTCTCCCATGAACCAATGTCTAGAATGCTCCCCAGAGCTAATCACATGCAAAACGTTTTTGACCTTCACAATAGCAGAGCCTCCCTGAGAAACGCCCTTTATTCCATTAATTCTTCCTCATAACCGAAAACTGCTATTTTTAAGTCCAGTTTTAGTTTAGTTATTTTTAGTTTTAAGTTTAGCTTTATGTTCTCGCTTGTATTAAGCTTAAAATAAATAGTAGTAGTATATATATTTTATTTACATAGTATAAGGCATACATTTCATTTATACACAGCTTGCACAGAGATATGATATTTTTATCTTACTACTGACAAATTGTCTAATTAAATTTACAATTATTTTATTCTCGCTGGAAACAATGGAAGGAAAACTATGTAAAAAACCTTCATTTAACCATTTTTTTTTCTTAAAAATTGGATAAAAAAAAAACTTAATAATAGGTGAATAATTAAAGAAGTTAATATATGGGTTAGTTATAAGATAAATTAAGAGCAACAGATAAATTAATAAATAGTAGGATAAAATAAATAAATAAATAAATAAGTAGAAATACGTAAATAAATATATTAAACAAATTGAAAATTAATTAAATTAACAGGAACAAAAATAAATAATAAATTAACAGAAATAAATAAATGAATATTAAACAAACTACATAATGTAAACATAAATTATAAATTATGAATTAAATAAATTAACATTAACGAGATATTTATATACTATTTACTTGCATTATTGGTTCTGTGAATACAAATTTCTTATTAATATGTTTTCTGATTTTTGACATTTAGTAAAGTATTTCAATTTTCCTTTTGATCTGTAACACTCCTGCTTTTTCGTGTAATGTTAACGTCGAGTGGAGCCAAGGGAGGTTTAGCATCATTTTTAATGTTTTGTTTCGTGCGGTTTGCTAAGAGATGGCGTAACTTGTATTATTCCATTGTTATTATTCCATTGGAACATGCGTTGGAAAGCTACTGTCATTGTACGTCATTTCAGTATATGTCATTCATTTGAAGGGTAAACAAGAATAATTTTTTTTCACTCAAATATGTCGAACTTTGTGCCTGAAAAAGTGTTTTTGCGGGGAGTTCTTCTTCATTACTTTAATATGAAGAAAACTGCTGCCGAAAGTCATCGTATTTTGGTGGAAGTTTGTGGTGAACATGCGCCAGCTGAGCGAACGTGCCAAAAGTGGTTTGCACGATTTAAAAGTAGTGATTTTGGCTTGGAAGACGATGAACGTCCTAGGCAGCCAAAAAAGTTTGAAGATGAAGAACTAGAAGCATTACTCTATGAAGATTGTTCCCAAACACAAGAAGAGCTCGCAGAATCTTTGGTTGTCACTCAAGCAGCCATTTCAAAACGTTTAAAAGCAGCTGGATATATTCAAAAGCAAGGTTCCACATGAACTCAAACCGAGAGACGTCGAAAGGCGGTTTTGCATGTCCGAAATGCTGCTGGAACGCCACAAAAGGAAGTCATTTTTGCATCGGATTGTTACTGGTGATGAAAAATGGATCCATTACGACAACTCCAAGCGCAAAAAATCATATGTGAAACCCGGCCAACCAGCCAAATCAACGGCAAAGCCGAATATCCATGGCGCGAAGGTAATGCTCTGTATTTGGTGGGATCAGAAGGGTGTGCTGTATTATGAGCTGCTAAAACCGGGTGAAGCCATCAATGGACAACGCTACCGAACACAATTAATCCGTTTGAAGAGAGCAGTAGCTGAAAAACGCCCAGAATATGCGACCAGGCACGAGGCAATAATTTTCCATCATGGCAACGCTCGGCCCCACGTTGCTATTCCGGTTAAGAAGTATTTGGAAAACAGTGGATGGGAAGTTTTACCCCACCCGCCTTATAGCCCAGACCTTGCCCCTTCTGACTACCATTTGTTCCGGTCGATGCAGAACGCCCTCACTGAAATACGGTTCACATCAGAGCAGAATATTAAAAATTGGCTTGATTCATTCTTGGCTGCCAAGCCGGCGCAGTTCTTTTGGGATGGGATCCACAAATGGGAAAAAGTAATAGCTTCAGATGGGCAATACTTTGAATAATACTATTGTACATGTTTTTCTTAAAAAAACGTTCAAATTTTGACGAAAAACCACACGAATTAAGTTATAAACCCAATACATACATACATATGTGTTTTTTTCCCCTAGATCTCGGTTGAGCCCCCAATTTGTAGGATTTAGCAAAAGAAAAAAGGAAAAGCAAAAAAAATAAATAAATCAGAGACCCCTTATTTAAAATGAGTTTTATTCAGAAGCGAATTTAAATGTTTTGGGATGTCGTCGCGGCTCGCTGAAGACTGCCCTCTCTTATATTCATACTCCTACATGTAAAGGGTGTCCCAAAATTCAAGCAAGAAGTAATTTTGATAGAAAACACAGGTTTTTGATTAAAAATTGTAAATGTTTTATTGATTCATAAAGTATACAGTAAAGGGTTATGTATGGATAGCATATTGGGTATATGGCCTCCACGGCTTTGCTGGCACAAACGGACTCTTTTCGAAATTTTCCATTACTGTTTTGCATAAATGTGTGGAACTTCGTTGATACAGCGTTTAATTTGCTCCTTCAAGGCGTGGGTGGTCAATGGGCTTGTTGGCATAAACCTTAGACTTCAAAAAATCACAAAGAAAAAAGTCCAATGGCGTCAAATCGCATGATCTGGGGGGCCAATTCTGATCATCAAAATGGGAAATTACATGACCACGAAATGTTTCGCCGACTATATGGCATGTGCACCGTCTTGTTAAAACCCCATGTCGTCCACATTCATATCTTACAATCTAGGTACAAAAAATTGGATTATGATGTCGCGATAGCGAGCACCATTAACTGTTATTGCCTGACCAGCCGCATTTTCAAAGAAGAATGGTCCGATGAAGCCTCCAGCCCAAATACCGCACCAAACAGTGACACGTTGTGGATGCATTTGTTTCTCAACAATCACTCGTGGATTTTCTGAACCCCAAATTCGACAATTTTTACGATTAACAAAGATATCAAGATGAAAATGAGTCTCATCGCTGAAGATGATTTTGTTTGAAAAATCCATTCAACGAATAAATAGCAACACTTTATCGTACAAATGGCACAAAATTCAAATCTTGCATGAATTTTGGGACATCCTTTACATATGTGCAAAGGTTAACCCATTCATAGTAACTACGCAATTACAGGATGGAAGGAAGATAGTTTGGAATCTGGTGTAGCAGTTACGGAGGGCAGTATACAGTTGTCATGAAAGTAGTCAACATGTTTGAATCTTAAATCAAGTGAATTCTCTATACGAGTATAACAATATCGAAACCACTTCAAGCGTTTTAAAACAGACTACAAATTTCAGTCCATCAGATAAAAGTCACGTTTTCACTTAGATTGAACTCCAAAGATGGATACTCGTATTCTTCCTTACTCACTTAGACTACCGATTTATAATGAGCGTACAAATGTGTTGAGTAAAAGCATAAGCACCTCCCACCATCAATGGCCAGCCAACATTTGAGTATTTTTGTGTAAAGTATCTGAAGGGCAGGATTCCGACAAAATTTGCCGCAGGATATTGGGTAGAAATATTATCGAATAATTATTGCTGGAGGACTGTAATAAAGTCATTTTGTCTGATAAAACCGAAAAGACTTGGGGGTAAATTTCATCAATGAAATTGAACCTTTACAATTTTATTTTTCGAAGGACGTACATAATCCAATGCTATGGGGCGGACAGGCGGTTGGTTTGGAAAGTTTTAGGAGAGAGTTGAGAAATGTTTTTTAGAATTCTTGGAAAGATGGCGCTTGATGATTACATTCTTATTGGAGAGAGCTTTTGAAAGTTTACAAATGCGAGCGTAATTAAGTTCCAAAATAACAATGAGGTCACCCAGCAAATTGTGACTAAAAGAAACTAAATTCAATAACTTGCATTGCATCATTTCCCGGCTAAGGGAATTCTATAACCTTAATCTGAATTCAGCATCTGTGCGAGAAGCTTGAAAGAAAGTTAGCAGATGAATTCATTATAATAATTAACACAGATGGATGTTGAAATCTTGTTAAAAGTAGATACGCAAAGAAATTAATTCAAATCGGAGGTCTAGTACATATTAAAAACAGATAAAACACTTTAAAATAATTGAATGGACCTACAAACAGCCCTCATATAATTTCACATCGTCACATGATTTCAGACCACAGTGATCTGCGATGGTTTGTTTTTTTTAAAACTATCTATAGTTATTTTATAAAGTCAGATCCATTTTCTTCTATTATGTAGAAATTTCTCCAATGAAAAACTAAATAAACAGTGAAACATTCATGCTATGGGCAGCCAAAACACATTCTTCTTCATACAAATCGATTCAACGTAGTTTAAAAAGTAGTTTCTTGTGCGGCAAAGTTGACGAAAATTTCGAATAATTTAGGTAAGCTCAGAATCTGTATAAAATCAAACATGAGCGACTACTAGAAACAAGAAAATACCAACCAGTCATGACGCGTGGAGTACTATTAATGACTGACTTGACTACCCGGGAAGAAAGAATACCAATTGATACGACGGACAACCAAATCAACCACCAATAATGATGATAATAGAGTATATATGTACAAACAAAAGACTACCAACAAATCATGAAGGAGTACCAAGCATGATTAACTAATAGACAGTCGCGCGGGATTATGAAGAAGTCATAAAGGGATTAGAAACCAGAAACTACGAAATGTAAATGACTAGCAAAGACAAGAGAATACGCATCGGATAGATTTCTCTTTTCCTTGTCGAAAATTCGGAAACACAAAGAAAAGTATTATTAACATTGTCAGAAAATTCGGGAATACCAAATTAAGACAAACAAATTGTAACGATGACATTGTCAAAAAATTCGGGAAAACCAAGTGTCCAAGAAAAGGTGAAAAAAAGTCAGTAGCAGAAGGTATTAAAAGTGTACAAGAAAAAAAAAAAAATACTAGGAGAAACTATAGGTAGATAAAAGTGAAAGAAAATATGGTAGGAGAAAGCAGTAGTAGTGTTCAAAAATAAGTGATTAAGCAAATAAACCAAAAGGGGATACATAAATTCACACCCCTTGGAACCTTAGAAGATAAACGATCAGCAGCAAAAGCAGCAATGGACAAACATTTTACTTTAGTTTGCATGTACGTGTTTAGTTTAGATCCATTTTGATTCCAAAACAAAGGGGGCTTAATATTGAATTACGCTATAACTAAATCATCATCAGTAGACGATGCGTGTAATAAATTTAGAAACAATAAACAAAGTTAGAAATAACGAAAGGAAAACCCTTGAAACTTTTTCTGAAACAGGCAATAATATATTGGAAAATCACCATAGTTCAAATAATAATAATGTACCACAGATGAATTTAGACTTGCAAATGAATACCGCCATTTGATAGTGATCTAAACAAAATCCATCACTTTTTGGAACGCATGGTCAAGGAGATACATATAATCCCCCACGCAACTGCATTTAGAAATGACCCGCCTGCATCAAAGCAAAAGCGAAACGGCCATACAATATATTTAAACAGTCGATACTCTTCAAAGACAACGTATTCAAAATATTTATTTAGATAATGAAAATAGGCTGTTAGAAAAATATGTTCTTAACGCTTTTGTGGTTTAATGATTTAGAAGAGGAAATAGGAACATTTGTCAATGGTTAAGGACCATTAACATTGGCTGAAGCTTCATCGTTAGCAATACACGAAAAAACTAGGTTAATAGAAAAAAGGGAAACATACGGATATAACAACAGAACATACGGATACACAACAAAAAACTTAATTAAAATTAGTTACACCGCGATGAAATGCTTTAACTGTAATAAACTAAGTCATATTAGAGCTCCGAAAAGCAACAGGTTGACAACAATCTTAATAATGCAGACAGATGAGAGAATCAGAATAGTTATAATAAGAATAGGTATTCCGATTGATTGAAAAATTGATATCTTTAATTAGCCAAGCTATTTGTTGTACAATTATTCTTAAAAACTAAATAACTAACTAATAATTTAATTGTAGTTTAATTTAATATAAGAAACTAACATACATTTGAAAGTTTTAGCGTTCGTTTTTTTTTTTAATTCATTTGGTAGACTATTAAATAATTTTAATCCATTATACAATAAAATATTTCGAGATCTATTAGTAGAAAAGAAACCAAGTCTAAAATCATTTCTATGTCTCAAATTATATAATTGAACATCTGCAACATAAACCAATTAATTTGTTAAATACTTTGGTGTAAGACCATTTTTTATCTTAAATACAAATACAAATAAAATTACATTCAATAAGGTCATTTGGTTTATTGCTAACCATTTTAGAGTATCAATCATTAATCTAATAGGCGTTAATATATTACACATCAAAATACATCTCATTCCCTATTTTTTAATTTTTGTAATCTTTATTTAAATCAATTTTGACTAAAGAATACAATTGTTGAAAAATATTCAAAGTGTGGTTTTATCATGACATACATTTTTAGATAACTTTTGGTGATGTTTGGCCTGATTCGTTTGAAAAAAACAATTTTTTGAGGAATAATTTTTACAAATTTCATCTAAATGTTTATCAAATATTAATTGTTTATCATTTATAACACCCAAATATTTAATTTCATTTACTTCATCGATTACAACATTATCAATAATAATATTTTTATCTGATTCTGCATTTATGATTATTGCTTTAGTTTTGCTAGTATTAAGTTTTAATTTATTTATTTTTAAATAATTTGCTACACTTTCTAAATCTTTATTTAGTTGCTCAATACATTCATCCACCGAACCTCCGGATACAAAATCCGGAGATTCAGGCTTTTTACATCGTCTGCAAAAAGCCTGATTTGAGAAAACTGAAGAACCTTCTCCATGTAGTTGATATAAATCGTGAAGAGCAGCGTTCCAAGAATTACTCCTTGAGGTACTCCTAATTCTACCGTCAAAGGTTCTGAGAGGTTCTCTGCCGGTCGAGTTCGTTGTTGTCTGTTTGACAAATAATTTTCAAACCATTTCAGTTCATTTTTAGCTTCTCAATAAGGATTGGTTTGGATATAGTTTCAAACGTCCTCTGAAGGTTAAAAAATTCCGCCACTATAACCTTTCTATCATGCACGTCCGTTTTCCATTGTGTTACCACCAGATTTAATATCAATTCGCAACTGTGTTGCCACCTAAATCCAGGTTGGTATTCCGATATTGCTTTCCATATATCTAGTCAATTGTTTAAAAAACTGTTTTTTCGAAAAATTTTCTTTCGGTCAGTAACATATTTACTGGACGAAATTCTACTGGTTTATCCGTGTTTTTTACCTTTTTCGAAAATTCCAAGACACACCGTTTCATTTATGATATAAAGGAATAACATCATTTTCACTGATAAAAGGTTAAAATCTTTCCTATTGTTCATGCTCCATCGTGTCTTTTAGTTTATTGATTCAAATTTAAAAATGCTTTAGTTAATATTTTCTACTTGGTTGAAATAGGATTTAAAAGGAATATTGTCGCTAATTTCTTTTTCGCTAGTAATACAAATTTTTTTTAGTGTATTTGCTATAATTTGTTTGTTTGTATAGTTTTTCCATTGTAAATAATTGATTTTTTTTTATTTCACTTTTTTCTTCATGTAACACAAACGATTTTTTTGTCCTCCACATTCCATCTCCAAAAAGGTCAACCTTTTTTTTATAATTTGCGCGCGACAAAGGGGATATGAATAACCTTAAATTATTTCAGGACACGGGCGTAGATTGGTGTAGTGGATTTGAAACTCAGGAGGTATTAAATTTCAGTAAACTCCAAACTCTTTGCAAAATAATAATTTTTGATTAACATTAGTTATTGTGTATACTTATTTCTAAGGCTTTTATAGTTATTCCCCGCATCTCTTGTATTTGCAAACACAAGTTTACTCCAAAGACAAATAATGAGGACAGTAAACAAACAAAAAAACACTCAAATAATTACACAAATAAGAGAATACATTTTCGATAAAATTAGGAATGAACGAGGGTATTGTTTCAAATTATTATGAAAGCCATCATGTGTATTTGAGATATATTGATAACAAAATTTAAATTTTTGGTGGACACTTGCACTGTATTTTTAGCCTTATAAAGACGAAATGTACATTTGAAAATGACGTGAATTTTCAAGATGCTATGAGTTTTAAAGGCATCGGTAAATCCCATAAGTGTAGCATAGGAAGTACTAACATTACAGTATAATACGCCTATAAAGAAAACCATGATATATTTTTAGTCGACATATTTTTCCATGTAGTAGCAAACAGGGCATTACGTCACGGGGCATTACGTTGGAATTATTGGAATTGATTTCTTAAAAGAGCAAAAATTCAGTATAAATTTTAAAAATAAAAATTATATTGATTTTGGTGTTCAATGAAGATGAGCTTCAGCTAAATATCACTCTGACTGTTTCTAATAAATAGTGTAGGAACCAAACCACTAGAGATGAAAGGGATTTTATAGGTAATTGTCACCCGAGACATACTAGTTTAGTAGAAAGTCGGGGATGTGTGATAATAAATCAATCATTTAAAAATCAACTTAATTTAGTCTCATGTAAAGCATCAGAAAGTAGTGAAAAGTTTAACAAACTATGAAACAAACTAAGAGTTAACCTTATAAAAAATAAATTAGTTGAAATCGATGGTTTAAAATATAAAAAGCTGACAGAAACGTCTGTCATCAAACATCAAACAACATACAATAAATGAAATACCAACATATGCGAAAATACTCGTATATAGGTATTAGGTATTAGGTTCATCAGAAGTATTTGAATACACAACTAAAGAAAAAATAATACGCCATATCCAATCAGCGTGGTCTAGCCCCTTAGGGTTGTTCCAAAAATGGTAGGTTCTAGTGGCAAACTTAAATGGAGAATGGTCATTGATCTTAGAAAATTGAATTATGTTACGATCTCAGATTATTATCCAGTTCCTAATATTACTGAAATCTTAGATCAGCTACAGCAGAGTATATTACAACCCTAAATCGGATATCTGAATATCACTAAATATCCATTAAGCGAAGAAAGTATGGAGAAAAAGGCTTTTTCGACACCTTGTGGACATTTCGAGTACACGCGAATGTCATTCGGCCTCACAAATGCTCAGTCATGCTTTTAAAGAAAAATTAACAATGTTATATCAGGTCTTTTAGGAAAACAATGCTTTGTTTATATCGATGATATAGTCGTTTATGTTTTCCAAAGATTGAAAGAAGTAAATTTGAAAAATATAAAGGAGAATTTATGAATTTATGAAAAAGAAAGAAGAATATTTAGGTCACGTAATTACAAGTAATGGGCTTCTTCCTAATATAACAAAAGTAAAACAGATCGACAATTTGTAGGTGCCTAAGAAATTATAGGAAATTCATTAAGAATATCAGTATGGTGGCATTACCTTTATTTAAAATACTGAAGAAAAACATTGAGTGGGTGGCCAAGCCGTGGTGTCGTGGTAACATCATCGCTTGTCACGCTGTTGGTTCACGGTTCAAATCCTGATGTCAAGAATCATCTGTTTATTTCGCATGAAATAAATAAAAAAGTCGATCAATTGCGAAAGATAAGTCAACTCTATTGCGAAGGTATAACACTGGCAGTAGAGTGGTCATATGGCTGAAAATCCAACTTGATCGTGATGTTGACATCAGGCGGATGGAAAAAAAAAATACTCTGAATCATGAACAACGATAAAAAGCAAAACAAACAAGCTCCTCAATTATCTGGACACTACCCTTGGAGGTTACAGAAACTTAATACCATCTGAGTTTCAAACCACTAAACTAAATCTTTCTTTCTCTCTCTCTCTTCTACACAACGCCCGTGTCCTGTAATAGTATAAGAGTATTCATATCTTCTTTGACGCGAGCAAATTATAACATAAAAAAAGAAAAAAAAAATTGAGTCTATATGGAAGGAAGAACACTCTAAAAGTCTTCTTTTTTTTATATAATCTGCACGCCCAAGGGGATATGAATACCCTTAAACTGTTTAAGGACACGGGCGTCAGGGTAAAGGGGGAAGACGAACAGAGGAGGAGCCTATGCACGTTGGCTTTGAATGTTTGAAGATTGTAGTGATGCGGAAATACAGAGCCTGGTAGATCATTCCACATTCGTGTTGTTCGGCTTATGGAGCTATTTTATAAAAAAAAAACGATAAAACAGGGAGAGACAGGAGACATTTCTCCGATGTTCTACTGAATGAATGGAATTAAAAAGATTACTGAAGGAATTTGCATTATTACATTACCCAGATTTTAAAAAAAAAATTTAATAACAACGGGTGCAAGTTATCGCAGGAACATTCAAAAAAAGAACTACCCATACATTTTATTAGTCGAACTTTAAACAACGTGGAAGTTAATTATAGTACAACAGAAAAGGAATGTCTAACGATAGTATGGACCATACAATAGTTCGGACTCTATATATATGGCAAAGACTTTCAAATTAAACCTGATCATCGACCACTTACGTGGTTTTTTAACGTAAAACACCCAGGATAAAGATTAGTCAGATGGAGATTGAGAATGGAAGAATACAACTATACAATCTAATATAAAAAAAGGTGAAGACAATGCTGTTGACGAGTTGGGTAGAAATTAAAAAAATATATGGGAAAATCTTTCTAGTAGTAGTGCAACACCTACAGATGGTAGTGCTGAAGAAATAGTAGGTCAAGAAGAAATAGCGTAAGCGAAGAAATTAGGGGTATCCACGCTTCATTGTATCTGTCCTTGTATTGTTGTAAACACACAAAATACACTGGTTGTCATTGTGTTACACTTTTACACTTTAGCAATGCTCCAACCTTATTATTACGTAAAGTGTAAAAGTGTAACATTGAATTGAACATACATATGTTTTTAACAGCTGGTTCGCCATCTCCAACTCCGAAAGTTGTAAGACATTTTCCTAACTACAACGATTTCACCTGATGAATGATGGAGTACTCGTACAATAGTACTCCATAATAATATAATTTTGGAGTTCCATTGAAAATTGCTGACTGGGATGTGATTTTATGAATTCCATATCATCACATATTAATAATTGCAAATGTGCAAATTGGCTTCGTTCCATCCTCAACATTTGGCTAAAACGATCGTTCTCCATCATAGTCAGGCTATTTTCACACCAACGAATTGATTAGGGTAGAGTGATTTCCATTCCAGGACGAGATACTATCACAAATAGAATATCCTTGTTTAACTCATCAAGGATTTCACAAACATCATTTTCACTTTCCTCAATTTCCGAATCTGTAAAAATTATATATTACTATTTCTTCAGCGTTTTTTTATTATTTTTGTTCAAACTTTCCATCCAGATAATTTTGTTCGCAGAATCTTCAACTTCTTCTTCTTTTCCTTACGGCGAGGTTATGATCCCACTTTAATGCATCTCTACTGGTCCGCCTGTTTGACCTCAGTAAGTAACGGCAGGCTTTCCGGTTTCGGATCACTTCGTCACTGAGGCCAATCAAATGCTGGTGTTTTCGCATTTGTGTGATCCAGTTGATTTCTGGTCTGCCTTTTTTGCAGCATATTCGACTAAGAAATCAAGAACTTTCCTTTTATCGTTTTTTTTGCATTGTGTATTTATCTTAGTAAATTGTGATTTTATAAACAAAAATCTGCTGATTTTGACATAAGCTTTAGTGTTGCTACACATACGGAAGGGTGCGTTCACTCTTTGATGTAAAAAAAAACACTTTTACAATACCAAATACAACGAAGCGTGAATACCCCTATTATTGAAACAAAGAAGTTGATAATACGAAAATTAAAGTCATTAGTATTGCTGAAGATAATAGAGGAATATCATAACCGGTTAGCAATCGTCGCTTTCTGCCCAAGGGGGGGCCGAATTAAAGAAAGGTTCTATTGGGCAAACTTAAATAAGGAGCCACTTAAAAAGCAAAATTTGGCATAACTGCGTTTCATCTAGACCTAAAGAAGCACCATTTTGGCATCACTGTTTTTCTTCGCTTTCATGCGTCAAAGGAAAGACACGTTTTTACTTGAGGTTAATTTTAAGATTCTTGTAAGCTGGCTAGCCAAATTCACGGATGTGAGTATTTTATTTTTACTTTGTAAAAGGGGCAAATCCCTTGAATTCTATTTTTTCTTTGTGTTTACTAGGAAATAAAATCGCTGTTCACCAAATTGTTTTCGTATTTTCCTTTGTTTTTGGGAATTTTTGGTGAACTACTAGGCGATATTTATAGCCGGAATTTTCTGGAGGCTGGCGCAGCTACAAAATTTTATTTCATCCTTTTGCACGTATTTCGTTTTGGATTACAAAACATCAAAATCATTTTGTCTACAAGATGGGTGGAAATGGAGACAGTCATAGCTGCAGTGCCGCCAAGTGTAAAAGGGCGGATGATTCTCACATGGTGAGCTGCGATCGGTGCAAGAAGTGGTGACATTATTCGTGCGCTAATTTTGACCCCAGTCAATACGACACGGCGACGCCTTGGTTTTGTAGTGTCGGTACCTGTGTGGAAGCAACTGAGGAGGGTGCATTAGGTCTCGATGTACATCAGCACGATAACTTCGTTCCTCCGATATCCTCTGTGCAGGACGATTTGGAAACGTCTTTGGATGTCGCGTTGGAGGCTGCTGTTGTAGCTCAAGCTACTGCTGCACAAAAGGACGCTGAACTGGAATCTCTTCGTAAGGAATTGGAAGAAATAAAGCTGAAATTAGCCATTGCCTCGGTTCCAGTGCAGCAAGCGCATGTAGTCGTAAGCAAGCCGAGTTCTTCCAGTCGACCACATGTCAAAATTTCTGATGAGAGGTTAGAAATGTTACGCACCATCCAAACAAATCATCAGGCTCTTTTAAAGAGTTCTCAGCTTCGTAATGTGGACTGTGCAAAGCCCGCTGACCATCTTCAGTCGACGCCTATTACTGGGACCAACAATCGTCGTGGGAGTTTTCAAGATTCGTCCATTCAACAGAGTGAGATTTCCAGTTTGCTGACAATTTTGAATAGGAGCAACGTGCAGGAGTTACCTTCGTTCTCCGGCGCCAACAAGAGGGAGTGGCCGTATTTTGAGGAGATTTTTAAGTCAACCACAGTTGAGGGTAAGTACTCTAATAAAGAGAATGTCGTTCGCTTACGAAAGGCGCTCAAGGGCGAGGCTTATCAGCTGGTGAGTGACCGGCTGAAGTATTCATCTGACGACGTCGCCATAATGGATTCGTTGCGAGCTATCTTTGGTCGATCCGATGTACTTGTTCATGGCCTAACTGCGGACCTGCTCAAACTTCCACCACTGAAGTCTTGTTGCGATCCGAATCTGCATCTGTGGACCGTCCGAGTTAATGGTTTCATAGCTGATATCAAGTCGATGGATAAACATGAAGAACTCTACAATGGTTACGTACTCACGGATCTGGTTTGTAAATTAGGGGCAAGTTTATATCAAGACTGGCGAAAAAGGGAAGCATCAATCTCTCGTGCTTCTCTCAAAGACTTTGCGGATTTTCTCACCGCGAAGGTGGTTGATTTGCCTCCCGATCTGGTGAAGCCCTTGGAGTCAGCGGCTGGTAGGAAACCTCAAAGTTCTAACACATCAACAAGTCGCATCCACCGCTAATCAAGCGCTGTGTGGTGTGTGTGGACGCAAACAACATCCCTTATGGCAGTGTGAGGAGTTTAAGTCAATGTTACCGGAGCAGAGGTTAGCTTTCGCACGAGAGAATTTAATTTGCTTCACTTGTTTGAACCCTTCGCAGCACGAGTGGCGATCGTGCTCCAAAAAAAGGATTTGTGGTCTCAATGGTTGTACTAAGCGACATCATCGGCTGTTGCATCCTATGTTTTCCAACATGGACAAGGAGTTGAACACCGCGGCGGTTCCCTTCGCGCCTCAGCCAAATTTTGTGTCTTCCCACGCCAAGGCTGATCTGCCAGTTTTATACAAGATTGCTCCAATCCGGATTTATGGGAACAATGACAAGTTTGTGGATACCTTTGCCTTCCTGGATAATTGCTCTAGTTTGACAATGTTGGATCGGGATCTTTTTAATGAACTGGATCTAGAAGGCACTTCTGAGGTCTTGACTGTTCAGTGGACTAAGGGAGTGTCTTGGTCTGAAAAAGCGATTCGAACGAACATTTCTGTATCCGGAGTTAAGAGACGTAAGCGCCATTTCCTAAAGGGCGTTTATTCCGTTGGGGATCTAGGGCTACCCAGTCAGTCAGTCGATGTGGGAAAACTGAAGGCATTGTATCCGCATCTCCGTGGTCTTCCGCTGACAGACCTGGTCTATGCTAAGCCGAAGATCTTAATTGGCTTGAATCAAGCAAAGTTTCTAATGGGCCATGGACAGCGGCATGGGAATGATGAGGAACCATGCGCTTTGAAGACACTTCTTGGCTGGATTGTGTTCGGACAGTCTTCCCTTTTGGTCAGTGCATCGTCCCTTAACCAAGTAGCTAAGCCAACTATGCGCCTGTTATTTCACGATGCTATTAAGACAGAAGACGATCTCCATGATCTAGTCAGGCGTCACTTTTCAACAGAGGAGTTTGGTGTAATGCCCCCAAAGGAGCAGTTAGTGAGCAGAGAAGTTAGTCGGGCACTGGACATCATGGAACAGACCTTGAAGCTGAGGGACAACCGTTACGGGATTGGGTTGCTTTGGGATTCTAACGACGTCAAACTGCCTAACAGCTACCCTATGGCTTTAAACCGACTCATCAGCCTTGAGAAATCGTTGAAGAGAAAACCGGACTTGCTGAGATGGAAAAACAACTACGTGGTAGAGTTGTTGTCGAAGGGCTACGCAAGAATCGCTTCTGCAGAGGAGTTGAAGAAAGAATGGCCGCGTGTTTGGTACGCACCCACATTTATTATGCACAACCCTAACAAATTTCCGCCGAAGCCCCGAGTCGTGGTTGATGTGGCCGCTAAGGTCAATGGTTTCTCTTTAAACACCCATTTGCTGAAAGGTCCTGATAATCTCGTTCCGCTTCATGCAGGCCTGTTTAAGTTTCGAGAGCGTGAAGTGGCGGTAAACGCTGATGTGAAAGAGATGTTTCACCAGATTCGTATAAAACCGGAGGATCAACAGTGTCAACGTTTTCTGTGGAGGAACGGGGATAGTTCTAAGGATCCCACTGTATACATTTCTGAGGTAATGATGTTCGGACCTAGGTGTTCGCCCACATGCTCCCAGTTCGTGAAGAACCATCATGCGAAACTTTTCCGGGCTGAATGCCCTGAGGCTGCGGACGGCTTGACAAATCGTACCTACGTCGATGACTACTTCAATAGCCATGATACCATTGAGCAGGCGGTCGCAGTCACGCGAGATGCAGTTCAGATATGCAAATCTATGAGCTTCAGCCTTGTCGGTGTCCAGTCGAATAGTCGTGAATTTCTGTTGAAGGTGCCGGAGAGTCACGTCAATCCCAAGCTCGTTAGTGTGGACCCAAACGAATCTGAGGGCTTCGTCGCTAAGATTCTAGGGATGTTTTGGCATCCGTCGTCTGATTACTTTTCATACGTTTTATCGGATGATGGTCTCTTTGACAAGATGCAGCTACCAGAATTCACTGTGTCGAAAAGGATGATTCTCAGGACCATAATGCGAATCTTCGATCCACTTGGATTAATTTCCCTCTACATCATTCGTGGCCGGATGGTTCTTCAAGAAGTTTGGCGAGAAGGTTTCGACTGGGACGAACCAGTGTCAACAGTTCTAAGATCTGATTGGTTGGAGTTTATTAAGGAATTAAAGAACATTGAACAACTTAAGGTTCCACGACGCTACGTTTCTTGGATTCCTGACGAGTCAAAATTGAGTCTCATCGTTTTCGTGGATGCCTCGGAGAAGGCTTTCGCTGCAGTTGCCTACTTCCGTTTCGAGAGGGCTGGTGTGGTAGAGATCTCTCTAGTCATGGCCAAGGCTAAGGTTGCTCCGGTAAAGAGGCTTTCTATGCCACGTTTGGAATTACAAGCTGCAGTCCTGGGTGTACGCCTGATGTCTACAATCAAGAGTTCGCACACCATTCCGATTCATGAAGTCGTCTTTCTCTCCGACTCAAGGACCGTGCTAGCTTGGATCAACACATCGAAGTTCAAATTTCCTTCCTTCGTCGCAGTAAGAGTAGGAGAAATCTTGGATTCTTCTTCTCCCCGCCAATGGTTCTTCATCAAATCCGTCGACAATGTGGCAGATGATGGCACAAGATGGAGCGACTCATCGATGAGAAACCATGATGCGAGATGGTTCCGGGGTCCGGATTTTCTTAGAAGCCCATTTGCGGAGTGGCCAATCACGCCTAGTAAGTTGGATGAGACTCTGGAGATGAGCGAAGGTCAGGATATGAGGATTTTTGTGCACTGTCGAGCTGTAAAGGTTAGTTACTCTATTTATGACGAAGTGTCGCCCAGGTTTAGAGCGAAGTGGTCTTCTTCGGTTCGCGTCATCGCCTTCCTACTTCGCTTTAAAGACATTTGCCAGAAACGGGATGTGGAGAGGGAAGTCTTCATCACTCCGAACGAGTTCCGTCGAGGAGAGGATTGGCTATTTAGGAAAATCCAACAAGATGCCTTTCAGAACGAATTAACATCGTTACGGGCGGACAACAGAGTGGCCAGCTCGAGCCCAATTTTTAATTTGTCTCCCTTTCTGGATGAGGAAGGCTTAATTCGCATGAGTTCGAGAGCGCAAAAGGCCTTAATCTCCTACGCAGCTCGCAACCCCGTGATCTTGCCCAAATATCATCCGCTGTTAGATATTTTCGTCCAACATCACCATGATCGAAACCTTCACGTGGGTTCAGCGTTAATCATTTCGGACATAAGAGAAAGAGCTTGGGTGATAAGCATTCGAGGAGTAGTCCAAAGGATAAAATCAAGATGCAACATGTGCAAGAGGATCAGGGCTAAGCCAGTTATGCCGTTGATGGGTCAGCTTCCTCGAGCTCGCATTGCTTTCGAGTCTAGGCCTTTTACACACGTCGGAGTGGATTGTTTCGGCCCTTTGTTAGTCAAATTTGGAAGAGGAACCGTTAAGAGGTATGGAATGATTTTTACGTGCCTCACTTTCTGAGCTGTCCATATCGAGCTGCTAAATAATCTGGGTTTGGACCAATGCACAATGGGACTTCGTCGTTTTCTCGTCAACCGAGTTGTAACCCTGTATTTGTACAGCGACAACGGGTTAAATTTTGTTGGGACCAAAAATCTTTTAGAAAAGGATGTTAAGGAAATGGAAGTCGGCCTTAGTGAACGTGCAGCGAGGTATGAAGGAATTGTTTGGCGATTTATCCCGGCTTATTCTCCGTGGATGGGAGGCGCTTGGAAACGGCTCATACGATCCATTAAAATCAGCCTGGATTTTATTCTTAAGGGAGTTATTCCTCATGAGGAAGTTCTTCGTAATGCGCTCGTCGAGGCTCAAGGCCAAATCAACCGTCGCCCTCTCACCTACATTCCAGTCGATCCAGAAGACCCCAGGCCTCTAACTCCGAATTCTATGCTCTTTGGTGAAGATGACAGGGACGTAACTGCCCCAGGGGTGTTCTCCGATAAGGACGCGTGCAGCAAACTCTACAGTCGCCGGTCGCAGCATCTGATGAGGGAATTTACGAGACGTTGGTACAAGGAGTATCTTCCGGAAATCACGAGACGTTCTAAGTAGCATAGTACCTCGAGGCCAGTAGAAGTTGGTAGTGTGGTGGTTCTCGTGGAACCAAGTAAGATTCGTTCAGCATGGCAATTGGGTCGTATTACCGACGTTTATCCAGGTGCAGATGGAGTAATTCGCACCGCCGATGTGCGGCTGCCGAATGGGACGATTAAGAGGAAAAGAGCGGTTGGAAGGCTCGCTGTCCTAGACCTGGAGTCTTCACCTGATGTTTCAGACGGGCCCCGGAGTGTCATCGAGCCACTTAAAAAGCAAAATTTGGCATAACTGCGTTTCATCGAGACCTAAAGAAGCACCATTTTGGCATCACTGTTTTTCTTCGCTTTCATGTGTCAAAGGAAAGACACGTTTTTACTTGAGGTTAATTTTAAGATTCTTGTAAGCTGGCTAGCCAAATTCACGGATGTGAGTATTTTATTTTTACTTTGTAAAAGGGGCAAATCCCTTGAATTCTATTTTTTCTTTGTGTTTACTAGGAAATAAAATCGCTGTTCACCAAATTGTTTTCGTATTTTCCTTTGTTTTTGGGAATTTTTGGTGAACTACTAGGCGATATTTATAGCCGGAATTTTCTGGAGGCTGGCGCAGCTACAGATGTTATAGAATATATACAAACATGTTTTCCATGTCAGGAACAAACAATAAATAGGCAACTTAGTAGGAACCCTATAAAAATAGTCTCACCAGCAGAATATATCTAGCTTAAAAACAATAGCAATGGACTTAGCAGGACACTATGCAGAAAACGGGAAAACAATATAGTATCTCATTATAAAAGATGATTTGAGTAAATTGATCAAGTACATTGAAAATAAAAAAAAAAGCGAAACCGCCACTAGAGCCTTTACGGACGAATGGATTTTAGATTTTGGAATACTAAAACATATTCTTACAGATAATAATGAAGAATTCATAAATAAGCTTATGAAAGAACTATGTAAAATGTTTGGTATAAAATACTTGAATACTAGCAATGCGTATCCACAATCAAATGGATCAGCAGAAAGAACACATGCATGACTAAGAGAATATTTAAGACTTGTAATTAGAGATAAAATAAAACCGGAATATTCATAATTGTTTAGATACGAAGTATTTTGCCATAATACATCTATTCATAATAGCACAGGATTTTCAACCTACTAAATGATATTTGGGAGAAAGGCACAATGCATTATTATACGCAGAAATGAGGACTAAAGATAATACGAATGGAATCAGAAGCTAAGAGAAATTTGACAGGTATGAGAACCAGATCAAAAGAGTACGATAAAGTAAAATAATTTAATAAAAATATTTCAGTTCTAGTAAAAAAAATAACAGAAGTTAAATATAAAAATATTTCGGGCCTTATAAAATTATAAAAGTTATGGATAATTGTATCTTATAATAGTTAAACATAACAATAACGCTATGAAATATAGCAAAGGGAGAATTAAACATTTCAGCAAATGATTGGTTTTATTATTTGTAAAGGTCTCTATAATTACAAATATTGACTTCAATCATATTGAAGATCAGATAAACGTAAATTCTCGTTTCATGTTCAATGTGAATGAGAATTGTTTACTAGAAGTCCCTAAATGCGTGGAATTTATCGATAAAATCAAAATATATGTAGAAGGTTTAGCGTTAATCAAAAGTATAAGAACCATTTATCAATTATTAGGAGTCGAAAGAAGATCTAAAAGAGGTCTCAAAATATAGTTGGTTCAGATCTTAAAATGTCGTTCGGAATTTTAGATAGGGAATTCGAGGAAAGATAGAAAAAATACTGTTATTAGAGAATATTTTACCGAATTAAAATTTTGAATCTATTTTCTTATAAATACCGAGTTAATTATTGACTAGATTATATAAGCAATTCTATTTTTAAATAACAATGTAATATATCCAATAATAATAGAACCGAAAAAGTTTATAGAACTATTAATAGAGAGTGATAAAGAACATGAGATGTAATTTACTCCAAATTTAGAATCATATAATAGTAGAATTCAAGAAATAAATCCTGTATACTATATAAAGGACAACAGACTCGTAGTTGTTTTGTCGGTTTCAATAGTAACACTAAATCAGAGATTTATGAAATGATTAACACAACTAATAGAATAAAAAGTATAATTTACGTTATTGAATAAAAAAAGAATTATTTTATAATCACAGCAAATAAAGATGAATATTTTGTAAGAATGTAAGGAAATTAGTAACCATTGCATGTGTAACTAATTAGAATTCAAGAAGAGTGTTGCCAGTAATGATCGTGATTTGCTAATTTGTATGAATAGATAAGACAACAATTGTAATTTAAAACAAATAATAAATCATGTTGAAATATTTCATAAAATTTCGGAAAATAAATATTTATACGCATTAAATTAGGAAACTAAATATGCTCGTAAATTTAAATGTGGAAAAGAAGAGAATAACGGAGAAACATTCAATCAATTGAATTATAACGTATGAATCAGAGTTATTTGTTGAAAATATAGATATACTCGTGTATATATCGCTTTGCTCCAGAGGATTGTTGCTTGAATATAAAATTAATATGATGTAGAAACCTTGAAGTTCTAAAGGAGCCGCAAGATTTAGCTTATTAACTTTGCAAGGTGCAATGTTAGGAACACTTGGAATACTCATTATTGCAATTTTAACTTACTTTATTGTGAAATTAATGAAATGAAAAGGAATAACCATTTTTCGAAACTTTTTTAATAGACTAACAAGAAACCGAATAATAGAAAGAGACCAATTTTTGTCATTATTATGATAATAACAGATTTAAAACTATTTTAAAGCGACCTAGTTCTAATGTTTTTAAAGTTGTAAATTTTGAAATAGAAGAACGAAATTTAAAGATTGTTCGTTTGTGATCTTATATATTAAGTTCGTTTGTGATCTCATATATTAAGTTAATAATTTTTGATTATCAATTCTTTATTCTTGTGCCCAACATCCACCAAAGGGTAATGCGCCAGTAGACCGGATGACCTCCACGAGCAGCAGATTCCAATGATTTCCCCTGCCTAACATGCATAGCTCCAAACTTCAGTCGGAATTAAAACGTGAACAATAAATGTTGAACTAATATTTATTCGAAGAGTTTTAAACTGGTGACGTATTACACCATTCTACTAATGTCTGCTATGCCTTATTTAGTTAAAATTAAGTTATAACAAAACTAATAAATTTAAATATTACTGCTCGGGTTCGAAAGATTAGACTGTCCTCTATGTAATTAAATGTTTCATTTAATAATTCACAAATTCACTCTCCGTCATAAAACAAAATTAAAAGTGAATTTTTATAATATTAAAAATATTTTTCAACAAAAATTACTTATCAAAAGTCTTTTATTTACAGCGCTGTCTAATTCACAAATCCAAGAATCAAAATCCCTTTAATGACAGTGATTCGTATTTATCTTTTCTTACCCAGGCCCAATAGCATGACATTTGTCAATTAAATCCACGCACTTGTTCAGCTCACTATTGACATCTGATACCGTCTCTTTAAAACATCAACAAACTCTCTGAGTGAGTGAATGAGTAACTCGTTGTTAATAGAACCTAGCCATTCAAATGTCAGCATTTTATGACAGATGGTAGATCTAGAACATTCGCGACATGAATCGGATGAATTTCGGCCGGGCATTCGAATTCTTGAATTATGGTTTACTCGTATGTTCTTGTTACTTGTATCGATAATAACTTCAATCAGAGGTTGTTTTGTAGGCGGTTAGCTGATTTATGAAACTACCATTCTACGGCTTTTTCTCTGCTTAAATAAATCATTTGATTATTACGCATTGAATAGAATATTTAATTAAAAATGTGAAATATACTTTATTTTTGTCTGCTTACATTTCTGAGCAAAACACCTTATTGCGCCATTTCTTAAACGATAATCGAAATGCAATATTATCCTCAGTGAAAACTGTGGATAATATCAAATGGAACTATCGGCGTGTTTTATTGAAACCTAGCTAATCAGTGGTAATTAATAAGATGAATCTACGATGGACAAATGTCACTTTTAAAAGAACAAGTTTCTAATTTTATGCGAGCATTTTTTTTTTTAAATTTTCTCGCACTTTTATGTACTTCAGCTGGTATAATTGGGTCGTGTATAACTCATAACATTTTAGCGCATTTTCTCGTAATTATTTTATGCGTGCTAGCTAATGTGTAAAAGGTAAAAGGTGTGATTCGGATTTAGTCCGCCGTTACAGCTTACACACATGAACAATATAGAAAAGACTCATATAAAAGTATACGTACCTGTTGTTTTACCTCGTAATCATCATACCAGTTGAGGGATATGAAGTGTGAAAAAATGTTGTTTATTAGCACACCAAAGACTACCACTATTCAGGCCACGCGTTTAGGTAATAGGACAAAGGACCGAAAGACAACGAACCGACTCATTCCAAAAAAGAATTTTTGATTGTTTGTACAGCATTATTTGGATTTAAAGCACATTGTTCAACATTTTAACTTCCTTCCATTTATCTTTCTATTCCTTTAGCTAGACCGAACGTATAATCGCATCTCCCTTCCTGGCTATTCTTTCATAACGCTGTTTGTTAGATGTGTTATTACAGCGAAACGTTTGCTGTATATGTTTTAGGAGACAGTGATAAAATAAAGTTTGAAACATTGTTGTGACAGTGATTGATAGTTTTCAAGTGCTGCAGTCATATAACAACACCCCCTACAGGTTTAAGCGGAACAGTTTCTCCATCATCTTGACAACCTGGACCTGGAGAGGTTCGGATTTTAAGCTCATTAATCGAAAAAAAAAAACAAATTAAATGTATGACTAAGCTGTGAATAGCATTGGTTTATGCCAACAAGGCAACAACGTTAGAGGAGAAATTACCCACGTTCCGGCTAATATGTGTGGAAGAGTGGTGAAAAATTGGCTCCAAAGAATCGATCGCTACAAACGTGCTCGCGGTAGTCATTTGAACGAGATCGAATTCCATAGTTAAATCTAACATGTGTAATATATTTGTAATAAATTTCAATTCGATATCTCAATTGCTCTGTGTTTTATTTAAATACAAAATTGTTATGTCCTTATTGAAAAACCCAGCAGGACTATACTTTTCTTGTTCGTTTGCCGATAACAGTATTTCAAAGTATTTGATACTCAACCGGCAGGTAGATGGGCTTGTAGACAAACATTGTGCAAAATAGCTTATACCTTGTCCCTCACACTGCTGACTAAACAGCCTCTTCTGAATTTTCAGAATTTTCCATCATACATTTCAGAATTAATAAGAATAACAAAGAGGAGCACATGAATATTAACCCTCTCATTCTACTAATTGTTAAAAGGTAGCTTTGAACTTAAAATTTTCATTCACTTGAATTATTTTCACACCCAATTAGTTTTCGCAGGTAAGTGCTTTATTTTGATATTATTGAGCGTCGTTTGCCCAATATTCAAAAACAAATAATCGGCTGCCTCCACGTTCACTCCTATGATCTGTGTTTTCAAATATACATATGTACATACTATATGCACATGAAGTTGCCATATTATTCTTTGAAATAGGTTTTGTCGTTTTAAAGTATCATTATAATATTTTATAGAGTCGTGTACTTAATCGTTAAATTACACTATACTACGATAAAAGTGTTGGGTGAAAACCAACTAATGAATGTATGTTAGATGCGCTACAGAGTATAGTATAAAATTGGGCGTAAGTACTATTCTACTCGAATATATTATATTCTACTCGAAAGTTGTTCTTTTCTTATTTGTTTGGTCACTTCGGCCAGAAATTTTCGTCAGATAGTCGCTCCCAGTCGGCTAGCGCCCACCAAAATAGTATCGTGGGCATGCCTGCTCGATACTGAAGTTTCTAATCTTTTGCGTGCGTAAAAAGTCACACAAATGCATAATTTTCTTAACTCACTCATCATCAAAAATCGCATCCACCTACACCGGTTTCTTGAGCGGATAGTCAATGGAAATGCTAATGGGGAAATTAGTGTGGTTTAATGTCAAACCTAGACCGACGTTTAATTGCCAAGCTCAGTATGGAACCACTGGGTCACTCAATCCTATAAATTAATTTACTACCATGAAATTAAATTTTTTTTTTTTTTGTTGCGCTACTGGTAGCCATCAGCCATTTGGCTCAGGTATCTACATACGTATTCAACAATGATTTTATCTATTCCACAACCTGTATCGAAGTCGATACAAAAGGTGGAAGGTATCAATTACTTCCTGAGTCCTGAGACTGTTCTTGGTTCTGGCGTAAGCAATGAGAATAGTTTGTTGATACAAAATAAATATATGTAAATATTTTGGCCCAGCTTCTCACAGCCATTCGTGCAGTGCGTGTTATATTCTTTATAGGAGTTCATAGCCTTTTCATGACAGTTGTACTCTCAGATGTTAAAATTTGGTATGACTTTTTGTGCATGCTGATGAGATACGAAAACTCTGCTTTGGCTACCGCCATGTGGATAGATATCAGTTGGGGCGAGGGTCTCGCTTCGATGAACGTTGTTCAAGTCAACATCCACCATGTGAAGTCTATTTCGGCAGTGCTAGTGCATATGCAACTAGCTTTCGTTTCATTTTACTAGCAGTATACTATGATATAATTAGGACAATAAGAGAATTAAGCAAAATTTGCATTACATATTGGAACTGTTTTGAAGGGATCTTCGAATCAATTTAGATATTAGTTTTGATCTTGCAATTATTCTTTTAGATCAGCAGTTAGAATATTTTTATTTTCCTTATATAATTATAATAGGTTGCATTTCAGTAAAAAATGGCATTTCACTACCAGTACTATAATTATGATAATAAGACAACTTTGAAAAATTTGCATTAAATATTAGGACTGATTTGAAAGAGTTCTACCACCAATTTAAATAATATGTATTATTTTGTCTTCTGCAATTACAACACACTTGTACTCTATTATACGAGTACGAGTATGTATGCAATTGGAATATTTTTAATGTCCTTACTCAGAAAATATGCGATATAATTTGAATATTACAAGTATTATGATATGATTTAAGTACAATTTCATAGTTGCAATTTTATTGTCAGTACTTATTAATCACAAAAATAGTTATCTAACCTGGAGCAAAAGAGATGATACATATTTATTATCAGCTGTCGCAAATGACCGTAGTCGATTCAACCCTTGGTGATGTGGGCCCATCGTTTTTTGCCGTCCCTCTCCTAAATTATAAAGTTTTGATAAAATACGCTTACACCGATAGGAAAGTAACTGTAATTCAAATTTTAAAGTTGATTGGTACGTGGGAATTAAAGAAATCGATTACTAAAACACACTTGTAGAATTAAATCTATAGTTGAAGAGTTTCATAAGAAAAAATTTAGGAATATAAAGCCAATTCCAAGTATGTATTATTCCATAAGATGGCTTTCCGTTAAAATGTCACAACTGAAATCTACTTCTCAGCATAGCAATCTATTTAGTAGTTTTTGAGTGTTTGCTCTGGAGCTCATGATCTAGTTTCCCGTAGCCATTCGTTCTGTATGACACAGTTTTATGCCTTATCCGAAAGGCGTAATTGAGGACCTTTTCGCGAAAATTTTAGTCTCGAAGGTTTGTCAGATATTCGCAAGAAGTGGTAAGGAAAGGGATCTCACTAAACAAAATAATGTTGAAGTTAGTCAAATGAAAATTTTGATTTGAATTTAATTGATTTCACTTCCTTTCTTTTCGCAAGGAACAACTTTGGTTGCATGATTACTACATATTATGTCGTTGATCGGAAGTAAAAACATTGTAAGGAAAGTTTTTAGAAAATTTTTCAGGAAATAAATCTACATCATTAAAAAAAAATGTTGACGAAGTTTCGAGAAAATCGCAGTTGAACCAAAAAGAGGCAGAATTGTTTTTAATTTTTTCTGATTATGAGGATCTTTTTTTCGGGCACCAAAAGGGAATGTAATTTCCAGAATTATTTTAGGTATTAAATTATAGATTTAAAACATGTATTGTATTTTTTTCAATAGCTACAACATATAATGTGAGGACATCTGTAATTTTGTTACCGATTTTTTTTTTCAAATGGCCGTAGCGGTACAGGGATAGATTTACAATCCAAAACATCTGGAAAAAAGAAGCTTTCAGGAAAAAATATATGAACCAAAACTTTTATAAGAAAAGAAATATATTTTTAACCCGGTGGCCCTTTAGCTTGACACATAAACTCAAATATGAATATGCGATCAATTTGGCATACAAATCTTAAAGCCGAAATTTTAGGAAAATGACCCACTGTAATGTGTCCATCTAATTATTGTAATGTGGTTGAGAAATTGTTAAGGCATCTCTAGCTAGTATTAACCATTTTGTTTCTCTTGAAGAGACCGCAAATCAAAAGTGACTTTCAAACTCGGTGTAAGTTGTAGAGTTTTTTCTTCAGTCAGCTCTTAAATACTATAGCTCATTCACTAATACATTCATCTTAATGCTTTACAATTAATTACTGATATGTGTTTTGGTTGACATGACAAAATCATACAAACAGTTAATAAAAAAATGTGCAAATCAACAAAACAAACAATACAGCACAAATGAATTGTGTTTCCAGAAATAGTAATGCGACTCTTTCAAATTCTCTGCCACCAATGCATAGCAATCAAAGTTAAATTTTGACAAAAACTTCCAAGTTACCATCCCTTCCAGAGCATTCTGGGAAGAAGGTGGTTTTACGGAAGATAAGTCGGTACATTTCTATACCGACGGTTCAAAAACTAACGACAGGGTGGGTGTTGGTTTATTCTCTGATAGGCTTAATTTCAACCTCTCTTTTAGTCTCCCAAACCATTGTAGCGTGTTCCAGGCGGAGATAATGGCAATAAGGGGAGTTTTGTCTTGGCTAAAGAAAAACGTGATATCGACTGCTGATATCCGCATCTTTTCAGGCAGCCTGCCATCCCCAATAAATTCTTTAGCAGCTCTAGACTGCCAATCGTCTCTTATAGAGATGAAGGAGCAGTTTAATATTCACCTAATTTGGGTACCGGGGCATAGGGATATTCCAGGAAATTGCAAGGCTGACGAACTTGCCAGACATGGAACAAAAATACCCATCCTTCCACGCAAAAGTTCACTGGGCATGCTACATGCAAACTTAAATTAATGCTGGATGCTATTGAAAAGACAAATTCTAGGTGAACAAGTGGTACAACTTGCCTAGCGAGAAATCAGATTTGGCCTAAGCTGGATCTGAAACGCTCTACGAATTTGATTTCTCTCAATAGAATGCATATCAGCGCTGTTATATGTGTCATTACTGGACACTGTCTAATAGGCAAGCATGCAACAAGACTTGTAGTCTTCTCAAACGATTTCTGCAGAAGGTGCATGGATGAGGAGGAGACTATTCTTCACCTTCTTTCCACCTACCCAGCTCTCTCCCAAGAAGGAAACTCCACTTAGGTGCCTTCTGTTTCAAAGACCTATATGTTCCGAATAAAATAGACGTTAGCAACCATCTACGCTTCATCATAAGCTCCAAATGGTTCAACGAGTAGGCTAGAGCCTGCTTCCCAAGCCCATGTGGTATCACAATGGACCTATTACTGGTCTAAGTGTGTTGGCTTTTTGTTGCCAGCCACCTCAACCTAATCTAACCTAAGGCAATTTCTAATATGGCAGTTAGTTTTTCGCGCCCTGTATTTATTCGCAACTCTTTAAACAAATCAACTCTCTCAATTGTGTTAATATTAATGGAGGACTGCCTGCAATTATTGTAATAGATCACACTGTAACATTTCTAATTTCCTTATAACCAACTTATATATTCTCCTTGATCCTGCAATTATTCTAATAAATTGCATTTCTATATCAATAATATAATTGTCTCAATTATAAACAATTTTGCAAAATTTGCAGTAAATATTGAGACTGATTTGAAATTGTCTTATAGCCAACTTATGAAGACATGTATACTTTTTCATCCTGTACTATTACAATAGACCAGCAACGGGTATATTTTTAATTCCCTTACTAAGAAAGTAGGTGACCATAATTTCAATACTATGAGTATTATTTAAAACCCCCTTGGAATCAAAGATAATTTCCTACAACGTAATTACTTAAACTGCAAACCATAATCGCTATTGTAAAAATCATGTATTCCTGTCAAGGAAATACAATGTGCGTGTACCAATATACTATGCATGTCAATTCAAATGAAAAAAAAATCTGCCTCTGTTCACATGTTCTAAAATTAAAATTGCTAATAAACGTTTGACATGTTTAAAAAAACACAATCCCATATTATGTCTAAACTGTGAAACTATATTACAAAACTTGAATGAAACTTGTAAAAAGCAATGGTAGTGGCAACTCGGTTAGGCAGTGTGTCAGCACTCGGCAATTTTCGTCTTCAATTTGAAATCATCGCGTTTGGTTTTTCAAGATGGTGCATAGCATCATTTACTCGCACAAGTATCAAGCGACTCGCTAGCGATATTATGTAGTGCGGTGGCGGTGGAGGTGTTAATGTCTTTTTTTGTTTTATTTCTTCTCAATCCTCGGGAGAAAGAACAAACAAAACACCTGATGTGTTTGCTATTAAAAAAACTATAAAAAGAATTTCCTGCACTTTTCTAGTCAACCGTTGAAGTGAAAAACCTGATTTCAATTCCAGAAAGTTTACTCTAACGCACGGTGTGTGTCCTGCAGATACCAAAAGAAACGTACACAAACTTACTCTATCCGGCGGTGTTTCTCTTCTTAAGACTAAGAGTCTTTTATTTTCACATTTTCATTTAATTTGTATAGAATATTTTTGTTTTATCTAAATACTTTGCTTTCAATTTAAAATAAATGTAATAGTCGTGTCTATAAAAAAAACTAGATTTTGTGCGTGTTTTTTTAGTGACTGGCGGTGTTTTGATTTTTTTTTTAATTTTTAAAAAAAAATCAGAAGTTCAATTGAATTTCTTTTACTTGTACCTGTAACGACAAGTATTGTTTATTTTATTTTGTTTTTTAAATTGAACTTCCTATAGGGAGATTGGGTTAGTCATCATCACCGACATCTTCAGTACACATTAGGCTATAGGTAAATTTAGCTTTTATTAACCATTTTGTTAGACGAAAAATATACGTAAATGTAGTGTGTATCTGGCTATAGATCTAAAACATGGAATATATCTATTTATAAAAATGAAAAAAAAAAATCGACTATCCCTAAACAATTCGGAGTGTAAACATTTGTAGTAGATTTTTCTTCTTACATATTGGGTCTATACCAACCAATGGACACTTGCTTCAGCGATTTTGAACCTGCATTAGAAACAGTTTATCTAAATATAAATTTTGGATTCGCGTTCCACGAGGGCAAAAACAAAAAAAAAACAACTTGATGCATTGAGGTCGAGCAACTGAATGACCTTTTCTTTATTCTTTCTATTTATAATTTATTTCGCTTATATATCATATTTTAATTAATTTGATTAAGTGACTATACAATTCTTAGACTACATAATTTTGTTTTCATGACAACAGTGTTATTTCTCAGAATTAAAATTATCATACAATTTTGATTATTTGACAATTAATGCATTATGTGAGAATGGCAAATTGGAACATTATTGCTTATTTAGCATAATTGTGTGTTAACACCCCCTTCTTAAGTATATGAGTTGAGTTTGATGGGTTCAAAGGTATGAATGAACTTTTTTTTTTTGTTTGACGCTTTAGACAAAAGAAAAAAAAGGAATATCAGATTAAATGTTATGCTGATTAACAAGACCTTCTGTCAAAGCTAAACCTGCACGTTGCTTCTTCCCCCTTTTTTTTATAATTTGCATGTGTGAAAGGGGAATACCCTTATACTAATTTTAGGACACGGGCGTTTTGTGGAAAGGTAAAGAGACAGAGAGAAGGCAGATTGGTGTAGTTGGTTTGAAACTCAAGTATTATTAAGTTTCAGTGAACTCCAAGGGTGGCGTCCAGATAACTAGGGAGTATTTTTGTATTGTCGTGGCTTATGATTCACAGTATTTTTTCCGTCCTCCTGATGTCATCATCACGATCAAGTTGCAGTCTAGCCATATGACCACCCTACTGCCAGTGTTATGCGTTCGCAGTAGAGTTGACTAAGCTTTTGCAATTGATCGACTTTTTTATTTATTTCATGCGAAATAAATAGATGATTCTTGATATCAGGATTCGAACCGTGAACCTGCAGTGTGACAAGCGATGATGTTACCACTACACCATGGCCTCTTTTAGGAGCTTGAGCGTACAATCATGGGCAGTGAGCTTTTGAAGTTAATGCATTTGTCAAATCGTTGCGACTTGAATTTCCATGCATTTTCCTTTCTTTAATGCCATACTTTACCGATTGCGAAATAAATAAGTCACACAAATTTAGATGTATTCTTTTGTTGTCAATTACAGTTGATCGAATGACAATATTATTGAATATTGTGTCGTCTGTCTGCGGCCAGCAGATTACGTATAAGAGAAGCGAATGTTTTATTAACATCATGGGTTCAGAGTATTCAATGGCTTGGAATTCATTTTTGAATGGGAGTGTTTCTGTTTTTGATAGCATATCTGCAATATCAGCTTTATTTAATAAATTTTAATCTACAATGTCTTTCTTTGCAAGCTGTTCTGCTAGCACTATTTCTCCGGTTTCTTTTTTTAATAGGCCAAACTTGTTAAAAAGTATTTGCATATTTCCCTGTATGGTTCGTGTTAATCTCCTCAACTATTCTATTGTATTTATCTATCAAGGTGTTACTTACTTTACTTAAGCATTGGGTTATATAGTATTCCTTATTATTGTTGTTATTTAGTTCTTTGTTTTTTGCAAGTATATTATCCCAATTTTTTACGTCCGGATTACCTGCCAGCCATTTCCAGTCATATCCTATCCAATTTATTAATCGTTTGGTGTTAGCATTTTTTACTGAAGTTGTTCCATTAAATTTTGTGTTGACGCCAGAGGCAAGAAAAGAATTTTCGCTCTTTTAGCTGTGATTTATTTCAGTCTTGAAATAAATAGAACTTAAATACCTAATAAAAATTATTCTTATAATTAATGTGTTACAATGTGTAATAATACTTATACATACGCTTTTTTCTCCTTTCCTTTGTCCTTCTTGGCTTGCTCGTGGTCGTCAACTTCGTTGTACAGAGATCGTCTCTTCAATGGCCGTCAGATAGATTGTCTGCCGGAAATCGCTGCTAGTCACCTACACTTGCCCATGTATCGCAGTGCTGCCATTTGCCCATGTACCACTGTCCTGCCATTTTCTATATTCAAGAGTTGAAGATCTCGCTGAGATAAATGAGCACGTTTTACGGATCTTACGGGGAAAATTATATACACATATTTGACTTCGCTCCCAGTCGTAATTTGCTTGTGTGGCGTTACCGCTCTTGTCTGGTGTTTCCCAGGAATCATTTGGTTTATTGGTGCAGTTGTTGTGTTATCTACATCTCTGCGATGAATAGAGAAATTTCTGAAGTCTCTTAAGAAATATCCAATGCTCTGTTTCTGTAATTTTCCGTTAAGGCATTAACTGTTTCTTCAGAATATTCCTCAGTTTTAATTTTATTGGTAAGAGTTGGACAGTTGGTGATTTATTTTCGCATAAAATTCGTCAATGCTTTGATTGGCTTGAATCATATCATTGAGTTTGTGCCCTAAAGTACGGACATCACGTTTATCCGCATAGTGTAGTGATAAACATTTTTTAATTGGGAACCGATCTTCATCAAATGGATTTGTAGGAGATGAGGGCGGCATCGGCCGGACCTCTTAATTTTTGGTGAATATGTTTTAATATCGTCCAATAAATGGGCTTGGTCTTAACTATCTCGTAATCCTTCAGAATGGACTCCACATTGTGGATTCACGAAATTTACTGTACTGGATTACCATCAAATACTTGCAGATCTCTGACGCAGTCAAGCAGTTTTCTGATGTCGTCGAATCTTGTTCGGTTTTTGGGGCATAAGGGCATTTGGGGTGGTATGGGAGGGCTAACCCTGCATTCTAATTGTTGTAGGTGGTTAATTATGAGCTCAGCTTCTTTAATTTGGACATCAAGAGCAGCTGTTAATTGGTTAATTATTTCTTGTATTCGGTTCATTGTAGTGTATGAGGTAAAAAAGGGAATTTGAGATTTTAACAATTTGTTTTTAAGAATAAATATAAGGGTAACTAAGAAAGAATGACACAGTTTGAATTTAAGTCACTCTAATAATTACTAATATTTGATTGATTTCCAATTTTACAACTAGTTTTTTTTTATCTTGCTTAATGTAAAGTATAATGTTTGGTTATTACGTTCCACAATGTTATGGCTTACATCATAAATACAGCTACCAGTATCTTTGATGAATCCTGTCGGGTGGTCCGTGTTGTCCCTTTTTGCATTTGTGAAGTGCTTACTCGAGCACGGATTGCGCCACTAAACTCGTTGGACGGCTTCTTATGTACCGCCTTTTAAACTCGTTGGGTTTGTTTTTATGCAATACCTTTTAAACACAATATGTAGTTTTGCCTGTTTTTTTTCCTCTGTCGACGAGTGTGTAGCACATAATGTCACCACTTCACATCTGTGATTACCGGTAGGGTCTAGATGATTTTTGTCACCGCTTTATACCTTTTTCTATTTACTTAGTAAGGTAACTGTACACTATACACATTGACTATATAGTACACTTATCTATTTTTCACTTGGTAGGGTCATTTCCACAGTCCTACCTTTTTTTACACGTCCTTCCTTTTAGGGTGGCCGTGGTGTAGTGGTAACATCATCGCTTGTCAAGCTACAGGTGCACGGTTCGAATCCTGATGTCAATAATCATCTATTTATTTCGCATAAAATAAATAAAAAGTCGATCAATTGCGAAAGCTTATGTCAACTCTACTACGAAGGCATAACACTGGCAGTAGGGCGGTCATATGGTTGAAATGCAACTTGATCGTGATGATGACATCAGGAGGACGAAAAAAAATACTGTGAATCATGAGCAACGACAAAAGCAAAAACAAACGAGCTCCCCAGTTATCTGGACAGCCACCCTTGGAGTTCACTGAAACTTAATACCAGCTGAGTTTCAAACCAACTACACCAATCTGTCTTTCTCTCTGTCTCTTCCCCTTTCCGCAAAACGCCCGTGTCCTAAAATTAGTATAAGGGTATTCATAACCCCTTTCACACGTGCAAATTATAAAAAAAAAAGTAGGGTATTTGACTAGTACACTTGTCCATATTTTATAGGTAGGGTCGTTTCCACTTCACACCTTTAGGCAACTTATTATTTCGGGTTTTGGAATTTTTCCGTTTGCTCGCGATCCGCGAGGGCAAAAGACACAAGCGAGGGCAAAAAACACAACTTGATGCGTTGAGGTCGAGTAACTGAAGTACTTTTTCTTTATTCTTTCTACTATTTATAATTTATTTCGCTTATAAAATATGATACATTAATTTGATTACTTGACAACAGTGTTATTTCTCAGAATTAAAAATACAATTTTGATTATTTGACAATTAATGCATTATGTGGGAATGGCAAATGGGAACAATTATCTGGGAATGGCAACATTTATTGCTTATTTAGTATAATTGTGTTATGTGGGAATCGGAAATGGGAAGTGTGTCGGGTAATTGAGTGTTAACTTATATATATAAATAAAAAGAAACGAATTAGGAATATCACGTACAACTTACCTATTGAATATACATATACACTCGATACACCATTGTTTAACCGCTGATGACAGTGGAAATTGTGCTCAATGAAAATTATTTGTTTGTTTGGTGACTACTGACCGCGAAGTGCGCAAATTCCAGAAAAAAAACACCTACTCTCACGAATGTCTGGCAAATTCGAGTAACCTTGGTGTAGAGGGAAGTGTGTTTGCTTGTGACCCAAACTCCACCGCGAAACGAATAAAATCTAAAATTCCCCAAACAAAAATATAACTTGCATAGCACGATTAGCTGCGAGGAGCTAGCTCTTAAACCCTATACACATATGTACATACATATATATACATAGGTTGTTTGCTCCAAATTATGTTCATTGTTTATCTTTGGGACAACGTACAAAGATGGATCATTCCATTAAAAGGGGGACATGGACTTAAAAATACAAACATTGACATTTTGCTTATTAGTTAAATTCGCCGTGTTACTAAAGAGTGGTAGCACTCCATTCTAATGTTAAAGTTTGCATTTAAGATCAGCTGCCAGTGTGATAAAATGAGTAGGAGTTAAGTAAAATAGTGGAAATCTGCGTGTATTTACGTATAAAAACAAGCAAATGGTTTGTCTTCTCAGAACAACTTTTCCAGTTAGCGTAAATAATTTTTATTTTATTTTTTTTCATAAATGTCGCTTCATTGCCACACTAAAAACACAACTTTACCAATTACAATAAATCAACTACAAATTGCACGGAATATAAAATAATTTCTTAACAACACAACAATTTATTTGATGCGATGTTCAGCTGAGTGTCATATAATGATTGGTGAGAGTAATAGATTCTTTTTTGGTACAATTGGTTTAAAGATTTTTTTTTATAAATCACGATGTAAATAAAATTGCGTAAAAGCTTCGTAAATGCGTATACGATGTGTAACTAAATAAGTTCATAGAGGCGTTTTAAGGAATTCTAACAAATAAGCCTGATAATCTATAACTATCATAGTTTTTCGTATTCTTAGTAAATATTAGAAAATATAACCCGTTCCTCAAATAACAAGGAATAATACTAACTGTAAATATTTCGGCAACCGAAACGAAAAATATTATCGGTTAGAGCTCTGAGTAGCAAGGAACGTCGCATTTACATACAGCTTAAGATCTTCGTTGATTAATACACATTTCATTCAAATCGATTATACTATTCTAAATTTATGAGCGTCGAAAAAATGAATTAGGGAGTACTAAATCTAAATCAGTCCAATATAATTTTTAAACAACAAGACATGAGATTCTAAATTGTCATTCAGAGCACTTTCGTTTGCATTAGGACTTTTTTACAGATCCCCTATCAGTGCTGAAGCACACGATTGGAATTATGTGTGCATTATGAATCAGTGTGTATTATCCTGCAAAGACAGACGAGCTTAGCAGGGATACAAAACTGGGCATGAGTCTGTATAACTTGTTTGTGTAAATGCATCGTCTGTAGTTTGTGCAGTTCAAAGGGTCTAATTTCCGGAAAATAGGTTATAAGAGGAATTGGTGTATGCTCCGTAACCAAATCATTTTAGTTCGGCAGTTAAACCGTTCGTTCTAGTTGAATTTAAGTTTGAGTATTTCTATGTTCACTACACTTTGGTTAGTGGACGGAAGTCCATGACCTTCCTGCCGGAAATATGGTGGCAAGGCAACTGCTCACATTGTGAATGCAAAGTAGTTGACCTTAATATCGCCAACGTTTTTGTAAAAGTGTGGTAAAGTGCCTTCACTATCAGGTTTCAAGCTTATGGTGCCGATAAAATCTTCTTGAAATGTACATACAGCAATTTTGTTGTTTTTATTGTAATCCATTACAGTTCTCTCATCGACCCTTTTGATGAGATCCATTAATAAACTTTTCCCCTCTCACACGCGATGCAATCTATACCTTTGCAAACGATAGCATTCTTGATCTTCCACCAAACTTTTAGAACGCCAGTGGCAACGGATACTTTTCTAACTAAAATCTCTGTCTAAGTGTCAAATACTGAGTACAGCAGCTCATCGGATCGAATCTTTAGAATGCTGTTTTTGTGGCAAAGAGTAAATAAGTTATTACACCTAAAAATAGATCATTTAGGTGCATAGGTTAAACCCTTTTAGAAAATAAATAGGTTCTTTTGCACCAGAACTATGTACTACAATCTTACCCTAGAGTACTATCACTACATTGTAAAAATTGTAACTTTCACACCCAAACTACCAGTCTTTTTCAGGTCACTACACACCACGCGTTTATCATTAGATTGATACGACAAGCCTATGGGCAACAATACACCGCTACTGTTATCAGGATGACAGATAGAAAACAAATCCAGAATTACGTACATATATGTAGGTTTCTATATATGCCAGAAGACGTGACTGATCCTAACTGAAAGATAAAGGAAGAACTTATAGAACTTATGCTTGTATAAAGATTTATTCACAGAGGTCGGACACCTTGTGGATAAAGAGAAATGCGAGCTTGACAGATATCCGACATCGACATACAGTAACCACAGAGTAATAAGTAAATAAACAAGTCAATACCGATATGCAATCATGTTTATAAATTAATTTCAATGACTTGGATGTGTTTGCATTGTTACCTACAGTAAGGTCATATGATAATTTGTTCGGAAAAAATAGGTAGGCGAATGAAGAAAATATCATAAAAAATAGATAAATTGCTCTTTTTTTTCATTTATTTAAATTATCTTTTATCCACAAAACACAGTTTGAATACCGATATTGTAGCCTAACCTAAAGCCCTGAATTCGGATGAAAACATTCGGTGTAATGATGAAACTGCTAAGAAGTGTTCTTACGCACTGGATGTTTTATGAGAAAAAACAATCTATGGATAGGTAGAGGCAGAGAACTATAAAATTCCGAATCATATCGTTTACAAGGACTCTCTGTAGTCTTCTGTAAAACCTTTAAACTAAATTTCAATTACGAAAAGATACTGTGTGCTATGCAAGGGTCATACACAAGACAAAATAACAACCGACCAGCTTCCATCATTGTTGTAGCAAAGTCATTCATTAAGGTAAGCGCATGGTCTCCGGTCATTAGGTTGGGTAGACCTTTCAATATTCATACAATTAGCCCGGCAATTAAGTTTCGATTTAAATGCTCCCAAGTTAAAAATAATACAACAAGTTTGTTGAAATTCACACCCCTATCGCACACACAACACATATGCTCATACAATACCGTCGTCCTTTGGCCCAGGGCTGGGCGCTAGTGCTACCTCTGTGTATGTATGTATATATTTTATCCAACAGAGGTTTAGTTGAATACTCCTTTTGTTTGATATGACGTCATTTACCTCCGTTTTCACTTGTGGTGGTAGGTGTTACATCCAGTTCAGCAATGGTGTGGTAACCCAGTAATAGTATCGTCATCCATCCGTTGTAATCATTACCGTTGCCATCGCCGGTTGATGTTTATGTGGTGTTTTGTAGTTGTGTACTAAAATTACATCACCGCTTTTGGTTTCCATAGTTTGCACTTCGTGTCAGTAAACATGTACAAATGTGTGTGCAGAAACAGCACTCTTGTTCATCTTAATGGAGGACTATCACAAGGATTTCTTAAAGTTGCCACACAACCCGGATAACTATAGTCCGGGAGTCAAAAATTAAAACAAAAACCGACAAATTGGATTTCCACATGTTTGAATAGAGCCCAAGTGAAACAAATCAAACCCTGCTTTGCAAGGGGGTGGACTGGTGGAGGTTTAAAACACACTAAGTAATGGAGAGAACGTTACTTGATACATACTCGTAACACCGCTACAATTGAAGTTTATGGGGTAAATTGAGAGCAAATTTAATATATGCTGTGCAAATATGTAATTAAAGGCATGGCTAACAAAAAAACCAAACAAAAACAAAACAGACAAAGGAGCTTTGCTATAGTTCGCCTTCGCTCGTTTGGGTCTTTCCCAAATTGACCCAAGCCGATACATACACAGGCTATGAGTGTGTATAAGTGCGTCAAATGGAAAAAAGGAAAAGTTTTGTCTCTAATGGACCATCCTTAATATACATACGTGGCTATGACTACATCATGCTAAGGGTTGTATTGACTATCTCTTGACTATCATGTGTTGACCCAACAAAAATAAAATATAGCAAACCTAATATGTTTATGTATGTATGTACATATTGTACATAAATTCATTGTATGCGATTATGAGCAACTCTTGTATACATAAGCCTAATCAGATCATAATACTAAAATATAAAGAAAACCAAAACATTTTGGAACATTCTATTCTTGTTAAAAAAAAAACGGAAACCCACTTGGATTGGTCATTGGCGAAAATTAATTCTGTTAGGGGGGTAGAAATTAGAAGGAGGAAGTTAATTACTAACTTTGTAAGGGGTCATTCCGGTCATGTGTTCAGATAGTATGGTACTTAAATTGCAATCCATATCAAATGGTTATGCTACATCAAGGAGTTGTGGCGTGAAGAGCGAACCACTTGTTCCAGGGTGAGCTCTACTAAATGGAATCGTTGCTTTTTGTGTGAGCTTTTGTAATATATGTATGTACATATGTATTTAATATATATTTGCAGGATGAGATCACCTCACAATACAAACATTTTCCTATGAGGATTGAGTAAGTACTCTTTACCTATTTAGTTAACAAAAGGGTCCAGTATCATATGCTGACGCATTGGCATCTTACATTTTGAGAATATGACCACGTGTTGATGAGTCATCAATTTCGAAAGAAAGCAAAATCCATCAAGTGGGCGTAAGGGTACGTGTGAGTCATAATATTTATTCGGTACATCCCTATGACTATTAATTTTGATCCATAGTTGGCTGTAAGTCAAATGAGGATTGCCAATGTTTAGTTATTTTTGGGGTAAGAATGCTTATGGGTGGTGATTTACGAGTATGTGACGTTCATAGTTGTTAACTGATTACTTACCTACTATGGTCACAAACTTTGTGTGATTTTTATGGTATAACTTCTTGTGTTTTCAAGTCTAGGCATTTTCTACTACTTGTATTTGTATGTATAAATAAAATTTACTGCTCAAACAGTTCTGTCTAGACTGGCTACGTGAATAAATGTCAAAGTACCAATGATGAGTGTTACTTCATTTCGGCAACATTTGAATAGTAATGGCGGTTCGGAGAATTATCGTTCGAAGTTCTAAGAATATGGGAGATGGAGAAAACTTGTTGCGACAAATATGATTTAGATCTTACTATTGTTTATTCTGACTTACACCAAGGTTGTATAGTTCCTTCACGCTTCACTAGAGAAATGAATACTATTCGCGAAACAAACACCATCGTAATACCATCGTGTTACGCCTCTTGCCTCTTTTATTTATTTAAATTTAGATCTTGAAATATTGATCTCAAAAAGAGTATGTCTCTCTAATTATGTGTGACTACAGCCTAAACGGCTGGACGGGTTTTCTTCAAACTTAATATCTGAATTCGAGGCGAAATCGGAATTTACATTCTAACCTCAAAGTTAACGGTACTTTACAAATGGCCCATTTTGAAAAAAATGGTTTTCTCGAAAACGGCTCTAACGGTTCTGTTTAAATTTCATGTTTGAGTTGAGGTGGGTATTTGCTATAGAATGGTGTACGGCAAACCCCACAGGCGGACCAGTAGGGATGCAATAAAGTAGGAGGGCTGTGATCCTTCTACTCCGGATCATAACCTCGCCAGAAGGAAAAGAAGAAGAAGAATGGTGTACCAGGTTTTTGACAAAAGATACGTGTAACGGTACTTTATCTATTGACCGTTTTTTTTAAATTGGCTTACTCTCGGACATCAGTTGGTCGATTGTTCAAAATGAATATCTAAACAATATTTGACATATATGTACATATGTACATAGTCATGGCATACCAAGTTTTGGTAAATTTCCAAAAAGTGTGTGAGTGATTTGCAAAATAGGAATAAAATAGGTGCAAGTACGCGCGACCCAGTCGTGCACTTTATTTTGTTTATTTTACAATAATTTGGGTGGATTATTACTGCTGGTCCGACGTATTAACCCTCGCATCGGCTTATTTTTTTATTTTTTTTTTTATAATTTGCGCGCACCAAATGGGATATGAATACCATTAAATTATTTCAGGGCACGGGCGTTTTGTGGAAATTGAGAGAGAGAGAAAGAAAGATTGGTGTAGTGGGTTTGAAATTTAGGTGGAATTAAGTTTCAGTAAACTCCAAGGGTGGCGTCCAGATAACTGGGGAGCTTGTTTGTTTTGCTTTTTTTGTCGTTGCTCATGATTCACAGTATTTTCATCCCTCCACCTGATGTCATCATCACGATCAAGTTGCATTTAAGCCATATGACCACCCTACTACCAGTGTTATGCCTTCGCAGTAGAGTTGACTAAGCTTTCGCAATTGATCGACTTCTTTATTTATTTCAGACGAAATAAATAGATGATTGTTGATATCAGGATTTGAACCGTGAACCAAGAGCGTGACAAGCGTTGATGTTACCACTACACCACGGCCACCCTTTCTTTTGAAAATAAAATTCTTAGAATTATTTTCATAATAACAGGCAAACATTGTCCCACTACCTTAATATACAAGAACAGATTTCAGAAGGACATGTACTCGTACTATATCCGCAAGTCATTAACCTTTTTAAAATAATACAAATCCGTCAATACGGAGCATTTCGTCTTCCATATCCAACAGTATGCAGCTTTTTGCCATGACAATTCAGAAATGAGTTTTAATAATTTTCGCATTCTAGTATTCATGCACATTTTTTGTTTTTCAGGGATTTGCGATTATTAGACCTCAGACATCGGACAGATAAACTGGAATGATGTAGTTGATGATATACGTACATATGTGCATTACGAATCCATGTCCATTCCCGAAAGTTCAAATAAAGTACACTAGCTATTGTATTTATTGTGAAATGTATATGGAAGACCAGTCGACCCATGTCGACTGTCGAGTAGCTTTCGAGCCGACGGCATCGAAAATAGCGAATTTCTGTAATAGCTATTTTATAAACTTCTCTCAGGATAGGGGAACCTATACCATTGTGACAACGCCCCTAGATGCTTGTACTGCGGCCCATCTGCCCAGCTCCAAAACGTAATCACGGTTACTTCACAGAGTCTTTAACAAGATGTGGTGGTATGGTACCAGGAGTCGAGCGCAAATTTTCGTACGGGCTATATGTAAATAATTTGATGTGAAAACTTTACTATTAAGGGAATTACGAGTATATTATGGAAATTATACCAATGTGTGGGAGACTCAAGGTTCGAGTCCCGGAAAATACCAACAGGTTTTTCCGCGGTTCCTTCTGCCAAGAACGTCTGACAAACATCCGAGAGTAAAGTTATCATGAGAAACTTCTCTCAATCGAAAAAAATGGTTTTTCGGAAACGGCATAAAACTGTAGGTCGCTACCATTCCGAGAAGCTAGGTCAGGCCTTGTTCGCAGACATAGTGGAAGGTTGTTTCGCTATTTTGTTTCATTTCTCTGCAAAATAGTATGTTCTCCAAAAATGCTTACAAAAGGCGTTTTTGTCAACATAATGTGAATGAAATTGAAAACGATTGTACAGTGGAAGTGTGCTTTAAAACTATTTAGATATTGTAAATAAAATGCTTACCTGGCAATTTTTTCTCTTTTTGAAAGAAGATTCTGGGTTCATATGATCATGTGCTCTTAAGGACGAGTGGCTGAGAATTTAGTACTTGAAAATAGGTAAATATGTGATAGCAAAAATTATCTTTTCTTAATTTAAGGAAGGGTAGCAGCTAATTCAACCCAATTTTGTGTCCAATGCTTCACTCTAATAGCTAGTACTTTTTTTGCTTAAGGAAATATGGAGACCAGATTTATTTTTTCGTTCATGTTAAACCCCCAAGGTCGTTTACGAGGAATCTGTCTGACAGATAGACAGGATTACAAACAAATACATTCATACGTTTTTAGTCACTTCAGTCTGCTTCGGCACAGTAGTTTCAATCAACCTTGATTCCTTAAAGTTAAAAATTCATCGAAAAACTTACGAACAATCCTGCTTTATACAACTTTAAAAAAAATAGATTTTTTTTAAATTGTCTGCATCACTATGTCTTAGTTTATTAACCCAGTGATGAAGAGAGAGGAAAAGGTATAGACGGGAATTAAAAATTAGAGAGGAAAGGATATATTTTGCGAGATTAAAAAGGCAGTGCTAGCACTACGTGCTGGCTAGTAATATCGGCCGCCCCTAACCTAAAGAAACAGACGCTGTTCGCAGAGCTAAACTGTAAATTAGACCACATCTATCCAATATGCTGCTTATTCGACAATGTTTATATGTATGTAAATGCATATTATATCTAAAGGCCGTTCTACCATCCACAACCCGTGAACCTGTCGGTAGCCTGCAACTCGGCTTTAGCAGGATTCCTCATATTTCGCGACCCGTGTGACGTAAATTTTTCGAAAAATATTTTTTCACCAGATGCGGGTCATTGAAAAGAGGGAGATGGACTAAAATTAACAGTTTACCCTGTAGTTAACTTTGTAGTGTTAAAGATTGTATTTGAGATCAGTTATCAGACTAACAGTTTCTGCACACGCACGTGGGAAATTAATAAATGTACAACACAAACAAGTCTTCTCAGATCGACTTTACCAGTGATGGCGATGTTTCTTTAGCTGCAGTGAAAGGCAGAATTATAAGCTTAATTCTGCTGCAATACAACGCGAACGAAAGGTAACTAGACTGTAATTGGAATTTCAGAATGTACACATGTACCTATAACATACATATGTACATATATACAATATTCAAATCTACTGCATGCATTATGATCCACCTTAAAAAAAATGGTGTTTACTTTTTTTTGTTTTCCATTTTGGAAACTTAGATGATTTAAAAAAAAAAATTAAAAAAGTGTCAATTTTAAAAACAAACACTTTCGCCATATATGTATGTACTTATGGCGTCCCATGCAAGATGCCATTTTTTAACCTAAAAAATATTAGCATATATGGCGTTTCATGTAACCAAAATAAACGGTATTTTCCTTAAAATAAAAACACTTTATTCTGGTATTAAAATACAAAATAAAAATTAATAGTTATCAAATACACAATTAGATGCACAATTAATTATGTATGGAAAGAAGCAAAGCAATTTCGATCTTTGTTCAAGCTTAGGTGGAGCTCGCATTTGGTGCAGAATACGAAAGACATGTGCTGACAATCATTTTGGCATTGTTGCCTTATTTGTTGCCATTCTGGAAAATGGCCGACTGGATCGAAGCGTACAGCATTAAGTAGAAGTTCATGTCGCCGAACTATGGTTTTCCTTACTTTCCTCGCCTGAGCAGATGAGGACGTCAGGGGCAAAGAATAGGAATTCTAAATTCTCTTCTGATGTCCTGGCGTACTCGCGCATGAAACAGGTTGGCCCCTCTTCTTACTAAGATTTTTACCGACCTTGGTCAAGTGTTTTGCTACTGCCAATTTGAAATCGAAAAGAGGCATATATATATCGCTCTTCCGATGCCACAAAATCCAAAAAAGTGAAAAAAAATCTTTATATACCACTTTTTTGATAACTCGACAAAAGTGACGTTGACATCATCGATCTTTGCCTCTTTCTCAATTATATTTCCTCGTCCGTTCTTCTTTCTTTCCTTTTCTGGTGGAACATTAATATTGGGAACCCTATTTAGCCTGACCGTTCCCAATGGTAGAAGACCCACTTTGGTAAGATACATCTGCAGTTTTGGACTATTAAACCAGTTGTCAAAAAATATTTTGTGATTTTTTTCTCTTAGAACTGTAGATACTAGCCGGAACACAACTGGTCTGATCTGGAGCACCATCTGGAATTATGTCACTTTACTCTACCGTGAATAGATCGAAGTCGTAGCTAACTCCCGTTATTCCGCTGAGAACAAGATTTTTGTAACCTCTTTTATGCGGTTTTTTGGGTTATACTGTTTTAGGTGATGACGGCACTTTGTAGGTATTGTTTGCTCGTTCACTGCTAGGTATTGTTCTTTTGGTATTGAAAGTTGTTGCTCCCTTATTTTGTTCAGAAATGGTCTGACTTTGAAGAGCCTACTTATCATTGTCAGAGAAATGAAGAAGAAGTTTTATTTTTTTCCACCGACAACACATAAACGAAAGGCTGCCCAAGTTGAGGATTCCAGTAACGTCCAGCCGAAGGCAATTTGATAATGCATGTGAATAGATATGTACTAACAAATTGTTCCATTTCACTTCGCGTAATATCGACTGGCTTATTAATACTTTCTTGTAATGCTTACCTATTGGATTCGTCCACAATAATGTCGAATAGCTCATCAGTGAAAAGATATGAGAAGAAGTCAATGGGAATCTCAAAACCAGACATTTCGTCTGGCAGATCCTTAGTTCCTAAAAATGGGTAGTCATTTTCTTTGTACTGACCATGTTGTTTGCTCTCCCAGGTTATCTTTTTCTCCTTTTCTTTTTCTTTTTTTCAAACTCAAAATAAACAATGGCCCGTCATCTTCCGAATCATATTGACAGCTTTCAACCGTTTTAAATACCACCACATGTTCTTCCCGATCTACCACTGATCTATCTTCTGACTGGAGAATTTCATCTTCACTTTGCCTACGTTTAGAGTAGAACGAACTTGTTGAAAACATGTCAACTTCACCTGTATAAAAAACGCGAAACTCTAATTACCTAATTTGTATGCATAAGAAGCCAAATATGACCTCGAAATTTAGCGAATATTTCACTGAATGCTTGAAAAGCCATACATATATGGATGTTGCAAAAAATGCGTGGTACCATGAACTGCATATGCATAATTAAAAAGTGAATACCCAAATTAGACTTTCCAGTGTCTAATCTTGCAAAGAAAAAATTATATTTCCATATATGTACATTATTTCCTATATTTTTTGCAGTTTCTTGACGATGCGCACAATTGAACTTAACAGCGGTTATTATATTGTGCAAAGAAGAAGAAACAAATTCACACTGAATATACACAAAGGTTACAATGACACTTAATAACGGTTTCTTTCCCATCACTGTTGTATAGTACTTCCAATCGACGCTGGAAAATTAAAATACATAGCCAAATATTGGCTTCATATGCAGTAGAGGGTTAAGATCGATTGGAACGAGAGTTACTAAATTTATTAACGCGAGTTACTCTGAAAAATGATTATTGTCTTACTGAATCATATCTTATTTTTAGTTTTTAATGTTCCTTGTGATGTGACAATATATGACATATAAGATTTTCAAATTAAGCACAATTTGCGAAAATTAGCTTGCAAAGAAAACATCGTGTCCCATCGTATAACCCGTACGCCATGCCTCAGAAATCAAGGAATGGTAATATCTTGCGATGACCAAAATTAATAATAGTGTCAATTAATGCTCTGAATGTAACCCGAGTTTTTTCTCTTTTTTGCTAGATTTATCTATATTAATAGTTAGGTAGTTAATCCAAGACCCAGCACGACTAGGTTGCTACCCAAGGTTTGGGAACCTCTGCCCTAAACTAATTCAGTAACAAAAAATAAGGTGGTACCTATAGTAATACCGAAAAACAGTACCTAAATGGGTTGGAAAAACACCAACAAGTACTCGTATGTAGAACTGAAATACTTTTCCGTGAATGTAAACTGAAAGTGGAATCGATTTTTAAAGGGTAATAATTTCAATCATGGATCAAATACAAGCATCTGCCCTGTAAATACCCTTTAGTGAGCTAAATATCCAGCTCTAATCACACCTGTATACATCTACATATGTATATCTCCCATTCAGATGTATGCCAAATCCCACAATGACTTTAGGCTCTCCCATCATCAACCAACATCCCATACGCCACCATAAAAAAAAAAAAGTTATCGTCGTCTATCGATCGGAATTTAATGAAAACATAAACTCGTATCGAAGAATAATTCTTACATTTTTAAAACAGAGGCGCATACTTCTAATTAAAAATGAAACATGTTGACACTGTCTTGCCAGTTTTCATCCCTATGACATTTAAACCGATATCCCTCATACCACTAACTACTACATTCAGTTTCACGTGTTATTATACATATCTATACATACCTACATATGTACGTCTATACATATATAGGTATTTAGGTACCTAATAATACACAATTTTGCAAATGCAATATTTAAATGGTTGTACTGTGTGTTGTTCTTACCTTAGCTGTGTGAAAATTAGTTTAGAACTTCCGTGTGCGGGCAGATGGTGAACGAACGTAGTACGCCCATTATACAATATTGACTAATCGACTGCACGACCGACTGACCGACCAACAACCACCAACCAATCAACCCACAACACTCCAAGACCTCACACCACCTATGTAGCTATGTTACACGCGCCCGGATGACGTCACATGCACAAAAAAAAAAAAACAAGACAAACTTTAGAAAAGTCTCTATGATGTAACATGCAAGATAAATCTACATTAAAATTCGATTTTAAATGTTGGGGATCCAACAAGAAGGAGCTTTCACATCTCTTCTCAGTTTTAACATTGTTTCAAACCTTTTTCCCTTGTTTTCTCTACTCAGCAACACTGTATGAGAAGTGACATATTTACACAACCTAATATAAAAATCCTGCTGTAGGTCATGACAATGTTCTCAAAAAATTCTGATACTGTGATAACACTAAAGATGGGAGATGCCTGTACAAGTTATAGAGAGAAATCGAAATATTATATACGTACTAGCCGTGGTTGATTGTACTCTCTGATTGTTGGGCAAGGGCATGCGCAAAGCACCCACAACAAATTCGCACGCATTCAGAATTTGAGTAGCTGTCAGATTTAAGATGATTCCATTGCTCTAGAATTCAGAAACATCCTTTCACCCTCCGAGAACTGGCTGCTGATGTGTGTCGTGTCATTATCTTTGAAAGAAATTATTCTACTTTTGTGCAATTGTCTACGAGTAATATCCCAATAATTATAATATTTTTTTTTTTAAGCGACGAGCATACCTTCGTCCATGGCACGCACTATGAACAAACGTTTACAAGGTCAATAGGACGTGTGAGTGTAACGTCGTTTGCATAAGAAAATTGTAATTTCCCATACAAATAAATGAAAAATAAAGTGCATGACAGGGTCGCACGTACTTGCAAATCAGATTTTACATTTAAACGTAGTAAGCAAAAAACTTTTTTTTTACAATTTTCAAAACTGGACACTCCATCCTTGAATATATAAAATTTTGCTTTGATTTCAATTTTCAACAAAATCTTTTGAGTCATATCCCAGAAATAACCGATTAATCAAAATTCAATAATAAGTAAAGAACCAGTATGTACTATTTTTCCCAAAAACTTGGTACGCGATATACTGACATATGCATAGTGACAACCAATTCAAATATTGATAATCGTTAATTCTGGGGTTAGTATGAAAATTCCGATTTCGCCTCGAATTGTAACCTCACTGGTTTGAAGCGGTTTAGGCTGCAGCACAGCGCATATATGTAATGTATATACATGCAGACAGACAGATAGGGACAAGCATAACATCCATGGAGAAATCAAGAAAATGGGAACGTTTTCCGAGATGCGGAATCCGAGGTCGCTGATCTTCGAAGGGAGATATTCGAACTGCGAGATTAGCCTCAGCCATAATGCGCAGAAAAGCCAAGTGACAACATCCACACACACGACTATAGTCCCGATCGAAACAAATACAGTAGGAAACGTGACGTAAACTTACGGCCTGTCAAATGAATACCCTTAAACTGTTTCAGGGCACGGGCGTCGAGGAAAAAGGGGAAGAGGAACAGAGGAGGAGCCTATGCACGTTGGCTTTGAATGTTTGAAGGTGTAGTGATGGGGAAATACAGACCCTGGTAGATCGTTCCACATTCGTGTTGTTCGGCTTATAAATGAATCCCTATATTTGGCAGTACGATCGAAGTTTGGCTTTAGGGTAAACTGATGTGCATTCGAAGCATGTCGCGTATTGCGGGTGAAATTTTAAAGGGGAGGAATGCAACTGGCTATTTCACTGGAGCATTTTTTATTAAAAAAACAGGGAGAGACAGGAGACATTTCTCCGATGTTATAGTGAATGAATGGAATTCACAATGTCTCTATCACCTATAAGTTTTAACGCGCGATTCTGTACCCTATCAAGAATGTGCAGAACGGTCTTGGGTGCACCGGACCAGATATGGGCGTTATATTCCAGCTTAGGGCGGATGAATGCCTTATAAATTGAGGTCAGATCAGACGGGGTAAAATATTTCTTGCACCGCTTAAGGAATCCTAGACATTTTGCAGCATTTTTGGCGACCTCGAATATGCGATCGTTCCATCGAAGATGGTTATTAATACACATACCGAGAATGGCAAGTCTTTCGGTTTCAATGATGCAAGTACCATCCATAAGACGAAACCTAAGCCCAATCCAGAAGATAAGTCGGCGCAATGGTTTAAGGTTGCCAAGAAAATGCGGACCACGAATGTTAGATAACCATCGCGACCGGATGCGATAATAATTAAGAAGACCGGAAATCTATCGTATGCTGAGATGCTTCGGAAATTGAAAGCTGATCCTTGTAAGCCGAATACGGAAAACTGCACAACTGTAATCTCCTATTCTCGCTGAGCAAATCTACGAATCCTACAACTGCTGCCTATAAAGACCAAATCAAGTAATCGTTGGGAGAAAATGGCAGCGTTTGGTCTATAACGCAAGAGGTCTTGCTAGAATGCAAGAATATCGACGAAGTGACGTCGAAGGAGGAAATCTGTGCCGCTCTAACAGATCAATCACAATTCGAATTCGAAACCACTATGACTAAAAGTGTTAGAAAAAACCTATGGTGGAACGCAAAGAGCTAACATGAGCCTACCAGAGGAAGTCGCCAACAAGCTGTTGAAAATCGGAAAAGTGCGGATCAGATGTGTTTATTGACGAATATCTGAAAACATTGTGCCGAAACGTTGCTTCAAATATTCCGAGTACGGAGCCTTCGCGAAAGCATGCAAAAGTCCTAACGACCGATCGGCACCGTGCACTAGGACTACAAAGACAGACCGAATTGCTTACTCTGCAAAACCAAGAGCGTGGATTATAACCAGTAGCAGGAGATGTTCAAAATTCCCAAACGCATTAGAAACTATTTTGAAAAAAATATGAATATCTCACAGCTTAATCTTAATCATTGTGAAGCGGCTCGTGACCTCTTACAACAAACGGTTAGAGAATTCAAAATTGATGTAGCAATATAGGAACCTAACTGGAAATAAATGGGTCACCAACGCAATTAATAAGTCTGCGATTTGGATATCGTTTTAGGTAACAACGGAAGCATAAATACCTTTAGCACAGATAGAGCGGGAAATATCGTTGACATCACTTTTTCAAGCAGCGGCTTGATACGAGATGCTAACTGGCGCGTGAGCGGTGACTATGCGCATAGTGATCACAATGCTATCCTATTCACCGCAGGCACTAGACCAGCAACCCGCACTAGCCGGACAGCACTCAAGCGTTCTAAATGGAACGTAAATACTTTAGATGAAGACCTTCTAAGCTTCGTCGTTAGTGAGGCGATAATTGAAGCCAGAATGGCAGAGGAATTCGTATCGGAAGTGCCACGGCTATTAGTCAATGCGTGTAATATATCAATTTGCAGGAAACACTAACCTCCAGTATATTGGTGTACCTCAGAAATAGCGGAACTCAGAGCGGTGTGTCACAGAGCGCGAAGAATTTACCAGCGATCTCGGACTCGGTATGCAGTTGAACAACAACTGCAACCCACCTGTAAAACATATCGAAAAGCGAGAACTGAGTTTGTGTTGTGTTGCGATTAATGTAGCAAACGTCATTGTTTTAAGGATCTTTGTGAATAACTTTATAACGACGTCTGGAGTAAAGCATACAAAATTATATCAATGAGGCTAAAAGGACCCCGTTTACAATCGCCAACGTGTCCCGTACCGCTTCGACAAATAGTTGAAAACCTATTTTCTCGATAGGAGTTGGCTAGTCAAAACGTTCACGAAAATGCAGACATACCTGTGATAACACACGAAGAATTATTCGAGGCATGTAGGAAAGTAAGCGATAGAAAGGCTTCTGGACTGGACGGTATTCCAAATAGAGTCCTAAAATTCGCTATTAAAATTCGACCTGATTTATTTACTGAAATGTTTAACAGGTGTCTTCACGAAGGCGTTTTCTCTAAGCCTTGGAAGCGCCAAGGTCTAGTCCTACTGCTTAAAGGAAAGGGTAGTCCAAACGAACCTTCATCTTATCGTCCTATTTGTTTGCTCGACACGGTCGGAAAAATCCTTGAGCGGATAATTTACAACCAGCAATTGAAACAGCCATTATAACCTTGGACGTGAAAAACGCGTTTAACTCAGCGAATTAGGAACGCATTATGAGCTGTCTTCATCGGATATAAATACCGGATTATCTCTGTAAAATAATAACGAGCTATTTTGCGAACAGAGTCCTCCTCTACGATTCTGATGAGGGAATTAGACATACAAAGTAACTGGTGGGGTCCTTGGGCCCCTGCTGTGGAACGGTATATATAACGAAATTCTACGCCTACCGATTCCAAGAGAAGTGTCCATCATCGGCTTTGCGGATGACATCGCGGTGGCGGTTGTAGCAAAAACTCTAGAAGAAGTTGAACTCCACTGCAACGAGACAATCACAATGGTACGCCATTGGCTAGCTATCGCTGGTTCGAACTGTCTCGAATATCTCTTCAATGCTACCCGTCAAATTACTCGCTAAAGGAAAGGCAAGACTAAAAAGCGAACGAGTTCGAAATGGCCTTCTAAACAACGAAAGAAGAAAATACGAAAGAATCCGCAGTATTGCAACCTGGCAACAACAGTGGAACGTATCTGTAAAGAGGAGATGGATGCATAGCCTTACACCAGCGATCGATGTATGAATAAAACGGAAACATGGCGAAACGAACTTTTATCTGACTCATTTTCTGATGGGACATGGCTGTTTCAGAGAATACCTCTTAAACGCGGACATGAAATTATCCCAAACTGTCCACATTGTGAAAATGTTCCGGAAATCGCGGAACATGTGTTCTTTCATTGCCCACGGCATGAAACCGAGAGGATCGTCGTTCGGCTTCAAGGATGCTACAGAATAACGGAAACTGGACCATCGTATGTAACGTGGCGATACGCATACTCACCGACCTTAGGCGCATAGGGCGCCAACGTAACGCGAATAATGAGAAGAGTGGAGTGCTAATCGCCTAAGTACACAAAAGGCTTAGAAGAGAACCCCACGAAGTAATAACTAACGGCAGTGCCACGGGGAGAGTGGTACGAAGTGTGCAGGGTGTGGTTCAGTACGTAGTTTTGAGTTTTTCTGTTATAGAAATGTCAAGTTTGATCAAAATCTCGAGATCGAAAACTTTCACGAAACCAATACTTGCCCTTATAGGTGCAAGTTAAAAAAGCAGAAAAAAGGAGCCTCGACGATTGACAGCACTGAACAATGTCAAAAGGATTCAATTTTTTCAAATTGTACTAATAAAATTTATATGCGTGTGTATTGATTCAATAACTGGAGGAGGACAAGAAGTACGAGGATATTTTTCCAAAAAAAGGAATAGTGGGTAAATTACACCTATTCTGGTCAATGAACTTTTGTTAATGATGGGTGATGGGGGCGAATATGTTTTTTTTCGTTACATTTCATTTGTTATCGTTTGTATTTGTATGCGGACGTGTTTTGACAAGTGAGGCTTTTATTTTCGTTTGCGTTTCGCCCTCACACACATTTGGGACGGGGTGTGAGGGCGATTATGTTTTTTTTTTTTTTTTTTCAATGTTAAACATCATCAAGCTAGATTATTGAAGCAATTAAGATTAAAGTATCTTTTCGATGAATTATCGCTCAGAAATCTTATCAAATTCTATTAATGGGCTGAGAATGTTTTCTCTTCCCCTCACCATTGTCGGTAGAATTAATGGAACATGGGCGCCGTAGGGCATTTGTTATGTCTGCTTGCCATCATTATACTCGTTTTACTTCTCCTTAACTATTCAATATCACATTCTCGTGTGCGCTGAGTTAGGGTATGCCAGTTGGTAGTAGGGTATCTGTTACGGCTTGTACGCGACATTGTGTTTAGTTCAGCTCTCCCTAGATTCCGTGATTAATAATTCAGCGCCAGATTAATCTCCGATGTCTCACCCTGCAATTCGGGTTGGCAGATTGCAATGTATAGCGTGACTAAATGTGGGGTCTATCATGGACAAATTAAGGTGTAGTTTTTCAACTTCTTTTATATTCTCTCAGATTAATCTTTAACTGTCTTGCGTCACGTCTTCCGAAAGGGGATTGTATGGAATTCTTATGTATTCACGTAGTTTTTCGAGAACTTCCCTAATTAGAAATACTAATCTTTAAAGGACTTTTGTCAGGTTTTGGTATATTTAGTGAGCTGAATGTGGCCAAACCATTTTGCCTCTTGCAGCTTTAATTCGAAGACTTTCATTTTAATAACGAACTTCTTCTCTTGTTAGCGCTGACTTTTTCAATAGTTTCCCTCAATCTGGAGGAAAAAATTGACGACCGTCGCTGTTGGTTGGTAAGTAGGAAGCTAGTCTTGGACTAGCTAACCTAACCAGAATAAGCATGTAATATATGAATGTATGTATGTCTTATTATGAAATAAATACTAGAAGTCGGAACAAAATACAAACAATTTTCGTGATTGAAAATGGCATTCCAGATCTTGTCTACAAAATTTGCTAACTGCAATATTTGCAGTAACCTCCATCTTACGAAATAGGACAAATATTGAATAAAGATATCAATTGTAACAAATCCCCAGGTCGAGATGGGATCTCCCCCTTGTTCTGAGGAGGTTTTTTTTTACTCTCGTCAAACAGGTATTTTTTCAGATGATTCCAAAAAGGGCTATAAAACCTCCCTTTTAAACTACAGAACTAACCCATAACATTAATGTGAGCTCATTCTCATGTCAAGAAGGGAACTATCAATTCACACCTTATGAGCTACCTAAAAAACACCATCTCCTCAATGATTGGCAATATGGTTTCAGGAAAAGCATCCCACTGTGAGTAATTGTCCTTATGGTGTCGGTAACACGTTCTCAAAACTGATTACCAGCTTTCTCAGTAGTCAATCCCCATTCTCAACTAATGCTTGTACGGTGCTCCTCTTCCCCGCACCCCCTACGTGAGTCATTTTGGTTAAGTTTCCTTTTTCTCATTGAATGTGATAAGTATGTCCCGTAATTACTCCTACAAGTTTCCGATCTTTTGTAAGAATTTCGGTTCTGGCTTTTCTATAAAGCGATTGTAATTTGTTTGTATTACAATTATGCAAGTATTTAAAGAGTTTTTTTTATAGTTTGCGTGCGCCAAAGGGGATATGAATACCCTTAAATTATTTCAAAGCACGGGCGTTTGTAGACAGTGAGAGAGAAAGAAGAAAAAAGATTGGTGTAGTGGTTTGAAACTCAGTTGGTATTAAGTTTCAGTAAACACTAAGGGTAAAGTCCAGATAACTGGAGAGAATTTTTTGTTTTATTGTTATTGTCATTGCTTATGATTTACAGTATTTTTTTTTTCATCCTCCTGATATCATCATCATAGTCAAGTTGCATTTTCAGCCATGTAACCACTCCACTGCCAGTGGTAGTATGCCTTCGCAGTAGAGATGATATAAACTTTCGCAATTGATCGGCTTTTTTATTTATTTCATGCAAAATAAATAGATGGTTCTTGACATGAGGATTTGAACTGTGAACCTGCAGCGTGACAAGGGAAGATGTTACCGCTGCACCTCGGACATTTTTCGTTTGCCGCTCCGATTGCCTTATTCCCTGTTTGCAAGTTCATCAGTCCTCTCAATCCCTGATATTCCCCCATAACCAAGAACTCAGCATAGCTTCACTTTATGCACCTTTGATCTTAAACCTTAAACTCTCCGCGGCAGCACTTTCGAAGCTTCGATTTAATTTCTATGACAGAAATCGCTATAAAATCGCCAATAAAAGAATGGTGATATACTCGTATGTTTTTACGTGGTATTGACTTCACTGTAGTCTCACGGACGGGAAATGTCGCCGCCAGGATTGAGAATGGCATAAAGTCCCGCTATCGTTACGGATTGTGGCAGCCTTTGATGGCGTTTAAGGTCCAAATTACCACTTCAGTGAACAAGCAAGAATTTTATGTTTGCCGCACTAGTGTTTCAGCTTCGAGTATCGTAATTTTACATTTCCTAGTCAGTGATCGAGTTCTTTCTCAGTAACTGTCATTCGATAGGTATTAAGCTTTCGTATGATTCGCAGATTTGGTTATATATATTTTGGAATCCTACTTAAGGAGGTCTTTTCAACGACGTGTCACATGCATTATGTATGAACAAAAACTTGTTTTCTCGGACTTATTCTTTACTTGAGATGTGACAGACGAACGCGTGAGCCACTGCAGAAAGAAGCAATTACTTCTGAAAGCTGAAAATTATCCGATTTTATAAAGTCTACTTCTTGTTACGTGTCCGTATGCCAGTATTAAATTTATACAATATTTTCTAAGGGTGAAAAGGTTCATCGCCCTCTCACGCGGTAAAGGTAAAAAAATGTTAGCAACATATTACATTGCAATTCCACCAATGGAACGTTGTTTATCATTACCTTCTTCTTCTTTTTTTCTTTACGGCGAAGTTATGAGCCAGAGTACTACTACCCACTTTACTGCATCCCTACTGGTCCGCCTGTGGGGTTGGCCGGGTTGACCTCAGGAAGTACCGGCAGTCTTCCCGGTTTCGGATCACTTCGTCAGTGAGACCAATCAAATGCTGGTGTTTTCGCATTTGTGTGATCCAGTTGTTTTTTGGTCTATATTTTTTCCGCGATTGTGTAGGAACGTTGATTGCTATTGCCTTTTTGACGGGGTTCGAAGGATCTCTCCTTTGAACATGACAATACCAATACCAACTGAGCCGGTCGTGCTCTATCTTGCTTGTGATGAGTTCTTTTACATGAAGGCTTCCTCAAAGCTTTGAACTTCTTATCGTTGTTTATCATTACCGAAAACTAACTTAGATTCAGTGGGGTTAAGATCGTAGCGTACGTAGACGATGTGGTGTTACTGGCCACGGGTAAATTCCTTCCAACGCTAAGCGACCAAATAGAAGGCGCCTTTAAGATAGTCAGCAACTGGACTAAAATAAGTGGAATCGCAATAAATCCACTAAAAACGGAGCTGACACTATTTACTAACACACTCCTCTTAAAATTTCTGATAGAGCTAAATATCAAGGGTTAATACTAGATAAGTAACTAAATTGGGGACTAAACACAAGGGAGAGAGCAAGGAAAGCTATGATAGCTCTCTATACCTGTAGCAGAATATTTGGAAAAACTTGGGGCTCAAACCAAAAGTCATTTTCTGGCTCTACACAGCAGTTGTGAGACCTATATTGACATACGGTAGCCTAGTATGGTGGCCAGCTGCAAATAAGGGCACTAACCTCAAGATACTAACCAGAGTACAAAGAATGGCATGCATTGGTGTCACAGGAGCTATGAGAACCGCACCAACTGCAGGATTAGAGATCATACTCAATCTATTACCTTTAGATCTATTTGCACAGGAATCTGCAGCTAGATTAAGCCAATCTGAAGGTTGGAGGTCAAGCTTGAAGGGTCATGCGCGGAGATGTTAGCACAAACTACATAGTGTCCTATTTAGACTTTCATAAGTCGTTTTCCAGTTCATTTCCGAGTCGAGAGGAATGGGAAACTAATATCCCGCTAAATGACAACTCCATCTCCATCTACACTGATGGATCCAAGATGGACTTGGGAGTAGGTGCAGGGATTTTTTCTGGAAAACTCAATTTGAACAAGTCAATTCGACTTCCGGACTATAGCAGTGTTTTTCAAACGGAGGTCTTGGCGGTGGCAACAGCTGGCCGGGGCGCTCTAATGAAAGCTATACCACCAGATGATATCACCTTTTTCATTGACAGCTAGGCAGCGATAAAAGCGATTTCCGCCACACAAATAAAATCGAAGCTTGTGCGTTGCTGTCGCGAAGAGCTGCGGGTTCTTGGTACGCAACACAATGTAAAGCTCTGCTAGGTACCCGGACATAATGGCGTTTCAGGAAATGAGAAGACTGGTGAGCTGGCAAGGGAGGGTTCAGCTCTAAATCCTGAATGAGCTGACCCGTCAATTAAGACACCACACTGCAACCTGAACCTAGAAGTTAGAAATAAAATGATTGCCATAGCAAATAGCAGATGGAGATCACTACAATCCTGTATAATTACAAGGCCGCTCTACGATAAAAATCGTACCGAGCAAATTCTACACTTCAACAGATATATCTTATCTGGTTTAGTGGGGATGATAACTGGACATAACTTGTTACGTTATCGCACAAAGAAATTGGGAATAAGCGAAGTGTAGAGGCTGCGGCAATGAGGACGTACACGAAGATATACACCACTGCCTGTGCCATTGTCCAGGAATCTACCACCTTAGATTCAAAATACTAGGGAAATATTTCTTCCAAGACTTAGAAGAGCTATCAAATGTATCGGTAATATGATAACCAAATTTATAAATGCATCGGGTTGGTTTAAGAACCCATACGATCAAAGATGTAGTTCGTGCTATTGCCCTTGGAGAGCAGATAGATCGTTAAATGACCTGTTTGAGAAATGCACGCAATTTTGTTAAGGAAATGTAGTTCAAAAGCGAACATGCTTCGTTCTTGCAATGTCTTATTAGAAGAATGGCACCGCATATTTGCGTCTTTGAACTGATATATGCAATGATATCACAGGGAGGAAAGGCTTCTTCACACCCTGTATGTTACACCTTTCATAGACTTGTTTTTATTTTCAATATTAAGGTAATCGTCAGAAGTATTGGAGGCGGAAGATTGTTCTTCAGTGTGCGTACTACATTGAATAAGAATTTTTTTTGGCATTCTTAAGTAGCTCTGCAGATATGTCACCTGCATAAGTAAATTTTTTTTTCTTTTTTTATGTGGTCCATTTTATCGGTCCATTACTACCAGAAACCAACCCCCTGTTAATGGAACTTATTCGTCTTCCCTAGAAAAAGATGTAAGCGCTTCAGTTATGAGGATCTTATGAAATCAGCGTTCAACACACCAGCTCCAAAAATCTGCCACCTGATACATGCTTGTAAGGTCTCTGTAGTCTTATCTGTTAAGAAATAGCAAGAGTGCCGCGGATTTTTTACATACGTTTAATAAGACATCGATTTGATTACACATTTGCGTTTCAAATACCCAACATTTTTTGGTCTTCAGCAGATTTCTGACGAATCGCTACTTATGTAGGTGTTTATAGATGGGCGGACAAATCTACCATCTGGCCTTCTAATCTCATCCCCACAAGTCGCATTTAATAAATATCAATTTCTCGACTCTAATTTCGAAAATAGATAGAAGCACAATTCAATTATTTATAGGCTATGTCATATCTACTCCCTGTGCCCTCTCCAAGAATGTATTCCATTTTAACCATCAAAATAACTTGAATTACACAAATCTGTGTAATCGGCCAGATGTGCGTTAGTGATGAAAATACTTTAAAAGTCCTATGAATGAAGTCACCAATTTTACAGCAAGGTGCCCCCTTGCGAGAGATTCCATTCCGGATGGTGTAGTATGTAGTACCAAGAATAGTATAAGGATGTGTATGTTACTTATATTATTTTTGGTAGCAACAACTGTGAAGGAAACAGGTGATGATTTCGGTTGTTATTTCGCGGAAAAATGAACTGTGTCCTTTTACCTTCTTTATTATTATAATTTTTTTTAATTAACTGGGGCTCAAGGGACTATTGGCGTCCTTATAATGACAAAACGGGCGACGAGTAGTAGCGAAATAATTAATTGAGCGGAGAAAATTAAATTACTACAGTCACTTTACCAATTACCTAAACAAAGAATAAATTTATATTATTTTTAATATGAACGGTAATTATCCAATTAAAATAATCATGGTGTACATTTGTTTACTTTAATTTTTCTTTTTTTTGTATGTCCTTTCGGCATCATAAAGCACCATAAAGTGCTCATTTTAGGTTCTCTCTGAACCTGCACTGTATATGCCCTAAGATGGTTTTACGTAGAGTTTATTGAATAAGTTTTTTCCAAGCACCACCTTATAAGTGTTGTACAGAGAGAGATGGGCCTTGCCCTCGGCGCATCCCCTGTGGGAAGTTACTCTTTATATGATTGACAACATTTCGAACTATGGCCTTAAAATTTTATAAAAATCAGTGAAGGATATAGGGGAGAGGGTAAGGAGGTGACGGTGCGTGTTAGTTTTAAATCTTGGTAGTTTGTAGCTTTCTGTAAATATTAAGGTTAAATAGCAATATTCTGTATTCTATACAACATAACTCTAATATTCCATCCAAACAATTGTGGTGAAAGTATTGTAACTGTACAGGATTGTTAAGCATTCAAAATTCCGAATGAATTTGGTTGCAAATAGATTGGTGACATATGTACAATTTTGAAAGGTCATGGCCGAATCTATAGGAGTAATAACCCATTCAATTTTTTAGAGAATCATAGCCTTCTATCATAGTTTTGCAAACTGTAAACTGATTCAATTCCTCAACATCAACTTCTTTAATTTTTAATTTGGCCAGGTTGAATGAATGATTTATCATGCCACATACCGGAGCATTCGTTTAGTCTGTCTACGTCCTAAACAGTCATGTCACCCACGGTTATGTTCATAGTCAACAAAACCGTCAATGGAAGCCCTGACCGAAGACACAGGAAGACTTATCGTAGATTCAGGTATTGAGAAGTCCTCTTTCGAACTATGTCTAGCGAGTTCATTGGAGATCTCATTTCCAAACAATACTCACTGAGTTCAGTGATTAATGTTCTAAGGAAAGCCTGACTGTCGTTACAGACGCATATATTCCGTACTCTCCACCTATTTTTCAAAACATAGTTTAGATTGCATACGTCTGCGCTTGAAAGAGAGATGCATGTTTACCTAACGAGAGGTGAAGCCCAATGTTGTGTTGTCGTCCTTCACAAAGACACCAGCACCAGACAATTGTTTGGTTTTGAATACATCAATGAAAATTCTACTACAATTCCTTCCTGGCTGATATTCCGGCGAATACATTGCCGTGTAGATCCATAACACCTTTTTTTTGGAAATAAGCCATCTGTGCCTTATTGTAGACCGACAGAAAGTACGGTAACATCATCTACGTATGCCTGAGTGTAAATGTTAGAGCTGCTACCGTATCATTACCACGGCCACAATCTGCATCTACTACCTGATTTGAATTCATTAGCATAGCTTTAATCTACGACAGTAATGGTTCGCCCACGCCATGTTGTCTGGCAGAATCGCAGAAACTATCAAAAGTCTAAATGTCAAAAGCACCCTCAATGTAGATTGAAACACCCATCGCGTATTCATTTCTTTCAGGAGCGCATTGAATTCTGTCAATTAGATTCTTGAGCACATTCTCGCAGGATGACAAAGCAACTTTGCTGAGTGCAGTTCAACCAGTCTTTCCATGCTTTCAGCAAAAAGGAAGCCAGGCTAATTGGTCTGAAGGTTTTGGAGAGCAAGTAGTTATCTCTACCGATTTTTGGTATAAAAGCCATTTTAACTGTAGACCAGTATGTTGGCACTCATATTGCCATTGCCAGCCCAAAAGTGAAAATTCTCTTCAGAGTTGGCAGCAACTGGCTCATGCCTTCGGTTAGCATAGCGGAGTATATTCCATCAGTACCATGTTACTTGAAGCCATCAAAGGACGCTACAGCATATTTGATAGCCTCGTCCGTCAACATACCAACTATGTATGTACGCCGAGTTGTTCGGCTTTGATTATTCTTAGCCTCAGCGATCGGTTGATTTCATTACGTAGTCTTTGCAGATCTGTGCTCCACCAGCGGACTAGCGATCTGCAGGGGTTAACTAACTGTCGTGACGATATGTTAGTATCACCTTAAACAAAAATAACAACAAAATACTCACTTTCTTTTCCAAATCATGATAAAATTATTTAGTTTTAGATTTACATACTAAACCGATGCCCAACTCTGACTAATATTAATACACATTCAATTTTAGGATGAAGGTTAGTTAATCTTTCATTTAAAATAAAAAGATGGATAAACCATCATTTACAATAAAAACAGTCTTCATGAAGTCTGGCAATCATAATGTTCGCCTAATTTCAATTTATAATTTTCAAACATGTTATCTGTACCCAGTTTCCGTACCACTGCATATCGTTATTTTTTCCCCTGTTTTGTCTTATCGGTTGTTTAATAAACTCCCACCATCAGGGCAATATCAATACATGAAACGTTTATAAAACTAGTTAAAATTTGGCTCTTCCGTTTTGACTATGTTGGTTTAGAATTTCTTATTTCTGATATTTTGGTTTAATTTAGATTTTTTGGATCTTTGTTTTTAATATTGCACCTTTTAGCAGTCACCTTTTGTCTATAATTAACTTATATTCTTTCGAACTCCGGAATTTAATTTAATTTTACTATGCAAGTTGTTCTTTTAGGGTCATCCCACCCAAGACTTAAATTTTTATTGTATAACTCTATTTTTATTACATACATATGTATATCAAATATACAGATTGTCACCAACTTTTCTTATATTTTTTCTAGGACTTATGAGTTGTTACATAAATTATGAAATTATTCTTTGTGTCCTGAAATCATTAGAAATAGATATTGTATCTATCTATTTATCTATTTAAAAGTCATACCTTTAAATGCACATATCTAGAATAATCACCATTGATTGAGCGTTGAGCCACCCCGATTTTTATCGTTTTTTCAAAGTTATTAAGAGCTGCCTTCTAGCCGCGAATGAAAAAAGAGCGAGTGTAAACAGTTAAAAGAGTTGATTAATAGATATCTACGGATATGTATATACATATGTAAGAGCTTGCTTGCAATGCAGTGCACCGTCTATCTCCGAGAATCGGGAAAAGAGAGCTTATCATTCCTCAAACACGTGGTGTTGTGCTAAAAAAAGATTCAACTGACAAACATCATAGGGACACAAGAAAGGGGAAAACATAAAAAAAAAAACTTTGACTACACATGAGTACAGTAGATCTGGATGATTTCATAAAAGTTGTTCTTCCAAAAATTCTGTCTCTTGTTCTTTCACTTACATACATGTACTCGTAGCCGTAGGTACATGTGACACTAGTGAGTGCTTAAAAAGTTCTCGAAATCATCTGGTTTGAAGAAGACTTTCCCCTCATTGACCTCAGCCATGAGACACTATACTCATATATTCCTTTGAAAACTATAACTGAAATTTGCTAAAGCTTTATCAAGTTAATGTGGTCATGAACTGAAAAATAGAGTGTGAGCCACCCACACTGCGCAGGACTCTCTATTCCGAAAGAAAATAACTTTTTGAGATAAATGTAATTAAAAGGAGTGCACGAGAAAAACATTCTCATGGTATACATACATAAAACAAAAAACAACTCAAACGTGACAATGACAGAAGAGGATATAAGATAAACACAATTCTTTTCTTTTTTAAAAATTTTCTATTTTTAAGAGTTTTTGGAAAATAATGGGTTTTCATATGTAATCGTGATATGTTGCTGTGAGCAAGAAAAAGTGAGAAAATAACTCAAAGAAGTCAGAGCGGAGAATTAAATTCAAATGTGGCGCCCGAGAGAAAATTTCCTTTTTAAGAAGACGCTTAGGAGGACGATTCTGCAGGGGGTATGTGAAATTGGGGTTAAATTCTCCTTTCAGCTTTTCTTTTATTCTCAATTTCTTTGTATCTCTCTCTGTTATTTTATTGGTGTTCGCCCACCCCACACTGCTTGCAGACCAAACCATACCAAGGAGGAGACGAAAACTTTACGCCAGAGCATACAACTGCAGTAGCTTGTGTTCGCTCTTCGTTCTTTCTCGCGTCATTTCGGGTGCCCGGGCTTACATTTAGCAAACGAGGAGACGTCGTCGGGTTTTTGATGAAGCGGGTCGTATGTTGTGTTTTTTTTTTGGTGTTATGTTGTGTGCTTGTTTAGTTTTCATTACATATAGTAAGCAAAACACACTATACAAAAAAAATGTTTTTCTGTTTTTTTTTTATTATTTTTAAATTTTTTTCTTCTTTTTTAAATAAAGTTTCTTATAAAAACTGAAAAAAAAATCTTTGAAAAAAACATATATACATATATATTTCACACTTTCTCTTGCTTTCCCTGTATTTTAATTTAAAGAAAAAAAATCTATTCTCATGCAACTCTGCTGGCTGCTGTATCTGCTTTTGTTAAACAAATTGGAATCCTATTAAGTTCAAAATTCTGTCCTAGTGTGTGTACTGGTTATGTGTGTGTGTGTGGGTGTGTGGGTGTGTGTTTATGGGAGTGTGTGTAATTGTATGCGAGCAATTTCTTGCCACGTTATAGTTGGTTGTCAAATGTCATCAATTACAGGTAACAAAACCGGAATCAATTTGCCATTGTACGTACCTCTATATTACTCTTAACGAATTTTCTTTTGTGGATGATTTAATCAGGGGAAATCTAATAAAACAGACATAATATTTTTTTTTTTTGTGGTGATACCTACGTATAGAGTATGTATTTTTGTAGCTTTTCTTTTTTTTTTTTTTGTTTGGAAACAATTAAGACCAAACTAACTTAAACTCAGGGAGTCCGCTAATAATTTGAAAATATGACATATATGTATGTGTATACACATTTTAATTATATTACCTGTATTCAGATGAGCACATACATATGTATGTACATTTGGGCATAACATTCTACATTCAGATGTGTTCATATTTATTTATATTTTTAGCTATCTATGTATATGTGTCTTTTTGGGTGTGTACGTACATATCTTAAAAAAAAAAAAACAAAAAAAAATATCCTTTCATTATCCTTTTGTGTGCTAGAATGAATGGGTCGGGGGAGAATGTTCGTGCTCCTCGATTGTTTGGCTCTGTTAGTGGATTGGTTAGTTTGCTGCTCTACTTTGCTACTAGATGATAATGATGACGACGACGACGACGACGACGATGATGATGATGATGATGATGATGATGATGATGATGATGATGATGATGATGATGATGATGATGATGACGACTATGGGTGTAGTGTAGTAGAAGGTGAAGGTTGGGAGAAATTTAAAGACCAACCAAATAGTACCTATGTATATGCATACATACATACCTATGTATGTACCTATTATATACTCTGTTTTGTTGCCGCTCCCTGGTACTACTCTTGTAGATATTTTCTCTGCCGGCGTGTCATACACTTGAGATCACTATCTTTTGCATCATCGTCCCCAAAAAGAAAAGAAGCACCTAACACCCCCTTGTCAGAGTAAGATTGGGGGCCCACGATAAGAGAGAAATTTTCTATTTTGGTGGCGTCAGTATTCTTAGTCGGTGTCTGGAGCGGCAGATGTTTTCAATTGAAAACATTACCAATCCAGGCATGGCATGGTCCTATCCTTTTAACTACTCATGGCGGTACTCATTTTTTATTCATTCTCTCTCATTTTATCACCCCCTGTCTACTTATGTGTGTGTGTGTGTCACAGTTTACTATACTGTCGTCGGTTAAATGACCGAAAGTACGGTGCAAAAATTGTTATGGAAGTTATTTTCCTAACGTTTATTACACTATATTCTACTGGAACTGGGGGGTTTGTGTGGCAAAAGCTAAAAATTTTTGTGATTTTTTGGGACTCCTACTTATTTTTAGAGTTCCGTACCAGAATGGTATAAACGGAACACTAATGGATTCAACACACTGTGTCTGTCTAAGCGTGTGTCTGTCACGAACTTGCAACTTTTTGACTTTTCCACCCAGACAGCTGAAATTGGAAAAAATAGTATGTGGTGGATCAAAAATAATCAGGAAAATATTTTTTGGGGGTATAATGTACCACATGAAAAAAAAAAGAAGACTTCTACGTCCATCAAATTAAAGCTGAACTTCCAAGGAGTCCAAAAATATATAATATATATAAAAAAAATTTTTGCATGCAGTTTCTTCAACGAAAACTCAAAAAGTATGGCATTGGTGAATTAATTTTTTTTCTATAGAGCTGAATTAAAACAGTCATCACACTTTGAAATTCGTCAAATTAGGCATTCTATTGCACACTTTAGGAATCATGACAGATTGCTTTTGAAGTCGCGATCTTAATGCAAGGACCTACCTAAGGTCCCTTTTATATCGAGTATCTTGCTATTAACCAAGATCCTCGCCATAACAGGATAGGTAATTTCAACCTATTTTTTTTTTAATTCATTCCCACTGAGTTTCTTTATTTTCGTTTCACTTTTTACCACAAGTCATATATATTAAAGATAATATTTGTGTTATATGACAGAAAGGGTGGGCTGTGCCGAGGGTCTGGACGAACCTACATACTTATATATGGAACAAAATGGAAAAGCGGTTAGGTCTGGTCTGGTTAGGCATGCGTCGTTAGACCCTTTCGTTTTATTCCATCTTATCTCTTTCTTTATTCAATTCTCTAGCTTTTTTTTTGTATTCGTTATTCGTTGAGTACGAGTTGTCAGACAATTTGAGCCCAGACAAGGTAGGCAAGCGTGCCGCCACCGTCCTCCAAAGTTGGCCGTTGGCCCTATCCTCAGCAAACTACACTATTATTTAATTGCCCTATTTACGAATATAGAGCAAATTGTGATGATTTTTGCTAAACCAATTTTTACTCTGACGAAGCACTGCAGTGGATATTGGTTGCATGAAGATACCTGTCTCTGATGATCGTCCTGAAAAATTCTACAAATCTACAGATATGTATCTTTTGAGGGATTGATATGGTCAGCCAGCTTTTTTGAATTTGGTATTTGCATATGTCATCAGGGGGGCCAGTTAATGTCTTCAATATTCAACTCCAGAAAGATTATGGAATAATACAAGGTATTCCGTGTTGAATTCTGAAGGGCGACTTGGTGCTCAATCAAATTATTAATTCAAATTGTGGCCTTATCGAGGAACTTTTGAAACTTGAAACAGAGTGGATTATTTGAGCTCTACGCGAAAAAAACAAAAGATAATGTTAACTTGAGTGCTATATTATAACCTTGAAAACGAAGTGATAAATACCACGCGATTCGTGCTATCCGCTTTGCTATTTGAGTTGGGGTGCAAAGATGTGCATAGCATATGCAGATGACTTCGACAGACTCTTGCCGACATATTAAAATTAGTTTGCAAGAACTCACGGTTAGGCATATCCAGAGTTGCACCTCATTTGCGCTCATTTAGGGAGTATGTTTTCAACAGCAGATATGACCTAAACAATGTCTGCGCTACACCTGAGATAAATAGCTTACTCACAAAACTCATATGTTTATGAGTATGCAGGAATAACACCACCTTTAATGTCATTATATTGCACTTTTCAGATTATTATTCTTATTAGATAATGAGATGCTTTTGGGGTCTGAGGAAGGCCAAATAACACTCCTTAAAGTGAAGGTTGCATTTGACTTTCCGTAAGAACCTTGTAAAGCAGGAACCTGAGAATCATGTTAGTTGATTTCTGACGAGGAGTTGAAACTAATATTAAAATGTCTAAAATTATCTACAGTTTCTTAAACTAAGAGACAAGGCCGGCAAGTGTATGAATGACTTTGCCTAATTTGAGTAAGCGGTATTCGGAGATGAAGTTTGTTAAGAATTTTGTATCACATTTGCTCAAAGTTCTTGGTGTCTCTTTTTTTCTAGGAAATTAATAAAGTTCTTGGCTTGACGTAGCTCTTGAATGAAATTCCATTTAGAAAACTTTTCTTCGAATTCTCAGGCGTTGAACTCTGGCTTTAGATGGTTGATGTGTACGCCACAGGGTTCCTTTCAATAATAGCCCAACGAGAAAATAACATAATGACATAATAACTTGCGGTAAAATAATCTACCATAAAATAATCAATGAAAAATAATCCCATTTTTCGGGGTGAATCAGTTGGGAAGCGTAGCTCGCTTCGCTCTCGGTAGAGCTTTTAAACTTCCAGTATTTTATTTTCAGACAGCCATTTATTGTATTCGCATGGGATTGTTGTGGTGCCACGGGATCTATCGTTATTCTAACTATGATACTTAGAAGGCAAATTGAACCAGTCGGAACTTCTTATGACGCGGAGGATGCTCTGGGCATCAATGTTCGCCACATCACCGAGGTCGTCGAAGAGAAGAACCCCCACATCAGGTAATCGTCTTTTAGATAGGACTGGACTTTGGTGCATAGGAAATGAAGAATTGTTTTTTCCTTCTCCTGGTCTGTGCAACTTCTACATCAGTCGTTTGACTTAGCTTGCCTTCCTATTCCAAAGTGTCTCTTAAGGATACCGATAACTGTGGTAATCTGCGAGTGCTTTCGATTCATTTTGGGCCAGATTTGTCTGGAGACTTGACATGCCTAGAATTGACTTTGCTGGTTGCATTCAGTTTACTCGTACATGTAGCGAGAGTCATAGCGAAACTTGTCTTTTCTGGCAATATCCAATTCCTTTTTTTGGATATAGGCCCTAACTTTTTCCAACATATTGTTGAAGCGGTTTCTTGGTAATCGACAAATAAATTACGTCCATTGTCGCAACCACTCAAATAAGCTATTGAAACTGTGCACTAAAGTTCTCAAAGAATCAGGTCGTAATGTTTGATATCGAGCCGGAGTGAAACTTCTCACAAATATTTTCAAAGGAAATGTTCACGATATAAATATATAGATTGTCCGAAATGAGTATACATTATAATAATTTAAAAGTTTACCTGGAAATGTTTTCGCCAGAAAATTTTTCGCCACTGCAATAGGGTGGGGTAAAGAAAATTGTACATCCCCGCGCGTGAAGTCCAAAGCCTCTGGCGTACAACGACAACTCAAGCCAACAAACACTGGAGCAAGTAGCGCTTTACGAGCGTACACCAATTTTAAAGATATATATATGCATATGTAGGTATGTACGTTTATGAAAAAGAGATAAGAAATTGAGGTGAAAAGAAACAGTTAAGTGATGCGCACACTGGCGCAGTGGCGATCAACTGGTGCATATGAAAAACAATGGAAGCTAGCGCGAAGATCAGATCGCGCCGGTATACGCACTTGTATTGTACTTCGTGTGCATCAGTTTACCGCACCGCACCGGTGTGCGCATCGCTTGCAATGGTGGGCAGTTATATGGCAAACAAGTTGTAGGTGAATGCATACGTACTATGCATATGTATACTTCAACATACTCTCATCAAAGGTAATATGTTATATTAATAGCCTATAGCATCTTGCCATAGGCGTACTGGTATCGAGGGCATTTTGGGATATGCAATATTTAGTATAGTTATTTTGTAATACCTTAGGGTATGTTAAGGTATATGTATGTATATTTGGTAATAATTTCCTAAGAATGCCAATGATGCAAGTACCCTATGGGTGATTAAATACCCCACATCAGTAAAATAATCCGTCGCGTCGGGTTAACAAGTTTTCTTATTAAATTTTGTGAGGCGTTTACTTTTTTGCGAGTTGTATGCCATCAAATGAGTTCTTAGTAATATTGAATTTGATGACGAGCAATTTTGAATAAAATACTCAAGACAATAGAAAATAATCTTCTAGTTTACATTATGTACAGGTGAACAGTTTTAGATTACCTCCTAATGGTTTTCTACTTCTGTTGATTTTGTTGTAATTCATTTTTAAAGCAAGCTACGAAGATCATACAACACGCATACTGCGGATGGTGTACAACTTACCTTCCAAATCTATCAAACTCAAACTTTATCTGCAATGCACCGATATATGGTCAAAAGCTCAGGTTGAAGATCCTTAGCGTGGTGAGTTTTTATATTTGAAAAGTGCACTCCTACTGTTTCTTAATATGTATCTTGCGTAAGGAACTAATAATTTCGTAGGATTTATATTTATTTCGACTTTTTAATGCATTTTTGTTAATTTACTTAATTTTCGCAATATACAAAGTAGTACTTACGAAATTGTACTTTACTAAATACTTTTTTTTAATATAAGCTATCAATATTGTTTTAAATATAATATTTTCGGAGAACTGTTTAGCAGAATTATAGTCTGAAAATATTTTATTATTTTATTATTAAATTTTAAGAAATTTGTCGTGCATGTCTTCTCAGTTTAGATAGTGAACAGACTCCTGACTGTATTTTTTAAGAGACACCATTGTTATTTACAAGTTTGTGTTAACCTGCATTTTTTCTGCTTGCACTTATGTATTTTGTTGTCGGTTGTTTGCTTTGGAACAAATTTCTCAATGCCTGAGTTTTTGAGCCGAAGGATATTAAACCCGTAATAAAAGCTAATCAAGTCTACCTTTCTTCCTGCTAAATGACATACATGCTTTAATTAAGGGCGTGATGCCTGCTACAGTATGCTCTTGCTATTGTTTGATTTATGATCTAAATACTAATAAATTATTTACTAATTTATATTACACGCTTCTATAAACAAAATCATTGGGTCTGTGGAATATGCATAATTCACTGTAAAGTGTTTTTTTTTTTTTTTAACTGTCATTAAATCCCTTAATCAGATTGTAGATTTACTCCAGAACTCCTGGCCTGTGACAACAATCGTGCATTTAGATCATTTAGAACCATCTGAATAGATGGTATTAATCCCAGGTGGTCCTTTAGGAGCGAACGACAAATTTCTGGCTCAGCCCTGCAATGGAACAATGCCCTGTGATGCTAATGCTTTATTTTATCAAATACTCGTAAGTAAGCTCACATTATTCTACCGGCTGTTACGGGTCTTTATATTCAAATTCTCGTATTGGTACAGCTCTAAAATTGCATAATGTAGCACCGTTTAACAACGAAATCTGAAACGAAAAATTCCGCGTCCATTTCACACTACCAGTACGTAGTTCAACGACGAAAAAATTGTATTGGCACCCAAAGTCTCCACACTTATGTACGAGTATGTATTTTCGCGAGAAATAATGTTGTTCACATTTTTTCGTAGCGAAATATGGACTTTCTCTTGTGGAGTTGTTGTAAATAACAATTAAAACAACAAAAATGGAAACATATTGCCTAAATTGTTCTCAAAATTGATAATTCGTTTATTTTTTTTTAATTTTTCCACATTTCGTTGAAAACTTGGAGACCATAGAAAAATATTGTTTTGCTTTTCTCCAAGGCCTCCGCTAGTCCTGTTGAGACTCTTGTATTGGGGTTTGTGTTGCTCTCACAGATTTTTTCAGTATCTGAGATGCTTTATACGTAAGCTCTGCATTTCTATCATTTCAATAACAACTTCGCACCATATCACCCCATTCGATTGCTGGCAACGAATTTCCCTTTCCGCAACATCCTTTTAAAGATGCACATATGTGTGTATGTATTAGGTGCGCAACTAAGTTATCGCTGTTTGTCAATAGATGGCTCCTGCAGTAAGTGTTGGTCAATTTTGACATATCCAAAACGTCATGAATGGAGCTTAGACATATGGTAAACAAACTGTTTTGACACATTAGTGGTTTTGTTCTGGCGCATATACTCGTACTTTTGGTTGTGTTAAAATGTCTGATTTTGTTGACGACCATCCGCGTGAAGGAAAGCCAAAATCCTTCGAAGACGCTGAATTGGAGGCATTGCTCAATGAGGATCCGTGCCATACGCAAGAACAGCTTGCTTCAGCATTTGGAGTTACGCGTCAAGCCATTTCCAAGCGATTGTATGCGTTTATACGAGCAGAGGCAAGAAAATGTGATTCTACAGCATAACAACGCTCGGCCTCACGTTGCCAAACCCGTTAAAACCTACGTGGAAATGCCTACCCCACCCGCCATATTCTCCAGATATTGCGCCATCCGATTATTACTTGTTTCGTTCGATGGCATATGGTCTGGTTGATCAGCAGTTCCGCTCATATGAAGACATCAAAAAATGGCTTGATTCGAAGATGAACAATTTTACCGTAACGGTATTCGAGCTCTGCCAGAAAGATGGGAAAAAGTTGTAGCTAGCGATGGGCAATACTTTGAATGATTCATTTGTAACCATTTTTTCACAATAAAGTTGCAGCGAGAACTTAATTGCGCACCTAATACATACTGGCATTTCCGGCATGGTACATACATTGAATTGTCCTTTATTTTTCTCCCCTTACACATTTTCTATTTTATTACATCTATAAGCATTTCATTTAATATAAGTTTCCTATAAGCGAGATGTTATTTCATTTTTCTCTTTGAGCCGTCACGGATTCAACTCTTAATCAATTATAGACATTCTATTAAGTCAGCAGTTTAAGATTAAGTTGTAAGTATTTATTCATTTTATTCTCATGTACAAATACGTTTATCCATGTTCTCAAACCTTCATAAATAAATTACCTATCCGCCCACCGGTTCACTAGGTCAGAGTGTGGTACGATCTGTCAATCAATACTTTTATAGCAAATGAAGGAAGGACAAAATAACTTCAACAACGTTCGGATTTGTTTCAAGGTTGCTGATTGGTTGTCGATGATACTGTTCATGACGCTCTTGGTTGGTGCAATCTGTTTCTCGTCTTCAGCCTTTCAATGTATGCTTTCAGGCTCCTTCTTACTGACGATCTAATCGACACTCTTATTGTAAATACATGGCCTTAACTAACAATTATTGCAAGCTTTAGGCATTTTCTTGTTAAAGTTAGCCCCTAGAGGGGGTTCGGGGTTCGGGATACTACAGTTTGGTGGGTGGCTAGTGTATACTGTTGCGTTAACCTAGGCATACGATATGTACCGCAGGCAGTACCACTCCATTCGAATTTATTATTTGTGGTAAGCGCTACACAGTTAAAACATCTTAAGTATGGAAAAAAGCAAAAAAAAGTTTCAAAAACTTGGTGTACCAGTTTGTTCTCGGGACACTCGAGCGCCTTATATTGTAGATACGAGTATAGTCGTACCTCCGACATCTCGCAAATATCTAGACTTGATAGGTCGTTGAATGTGACCTAAACCTTTTTTTTTAAAGTGGTACACAGAAGGTACACGGAAAGTGAGTTGATTTTTCCACTTTCTTTTCGATATTATAGCTTCTGTCCTCATTATTCTTCCATGTCTTCATGTCCAGCCTTGCCCAGATATGTATGTCTAGACAAAAGACAGGCGTACAGTTAAGTGTTCAGTCTGCAGTTAAGTGCTCGCGGACGACAATACTTTTGATTTTTCTAATAATTGCACGGCAAGAGCCCCAAATCGTTGAGTTTAACGACAGAACATAACTCTGATATAGATGCTATCATCAATTGGAGTGCGAAAAACCAACTTGAGTTCAATGCGTCAAAAACCAAGTACTGTTTCCTCTCTCCCTAAAGCGGGATGCTAACTTGGCCAAACTCAGAATGGGTGAATTTGATGTTGATGAATCTAATGGTTTATCTATGCTTATCATTGTATGTGTGCTGGTGCGATTCCGCTTTTGAATTGTTGGAGATTAAGAGTTTCCTGGGAGAAAATTGTAAATTTCACTTGGTTTTGATAAATGGATGTCCGTGCCGTTGCTAGACGGACGTAAATAGAGGTGATGGGGTCTGGTAGCTTGCCTAGTAGAACGCTCAAATGTCACATTTCTAGGGATCATTCTATTGAGGTCTTCGGAGCATCTGAATGATAGTATTTATAGTATAGGCATAGATCTGCTACCAGGCTTCGATGAGCTAATTAGTGCAGGATCTTCTATTCTCTCTGCCGTCGAGCAGATGAAGACAATGTTTTGGGTCCGAACTCCTAACGTGAACACAATACTAAAGTTCTGGTCTAACTTATTCTTTATATAGGCGAGGGAACTGTTGCTCCGTAAAGTATCTCTTTGCTCTAAATTGGTAGCTCAACTTGCCGATTTTGCAATGTTTCCTTGTGATGGATAATTTATTCATTAATTTGAGATAATAGAAGATTTATTTCTGGAAAAGGCGACAAATTTGGTTGTCTTCGCATTGAAATCGGCTAAATTTGTTTTCGCCACTGCCGGGTTCTCTGCATGTCTTCATTTAATGAGTTGATCAGGTCGCATCTCTGACGATGTGATACACTTGCACCCATGGGCATGCTCTTCGAGCAAGATGATATTACGGTGCTGTCATCGGCAAAACTTAAGATCTTGCTGTTTGTTTACAGAAGGTCGCTGGTATGGAAGAGAAACAGTTGCTGAAAGTAAAAAGCACTGAGGTACTTCAGCGTTTACAGCAAATGAGTAGAAAGACACACTATCGACCGCAACTTGAATTAATCTGTTTGAAGAAAATTGTCCATTCAACCGCGGAGCTGTATAGTACTCCATAGGAGGCTAGCTTGCTTAATAGGGCACTATGCAAAACCCGATCGAATGCCTTTGAGATGTCTCAGACAAAGTCTCGACGGCTGAGGTCCATAAGTGGGTTACATACGTAGCTCAGCAGGTCTCCAGTTTAAAGGCAGCTGCAAAAACGATAGTTTTGCGGAAAGTATTTATTTTTATTTTTTGGATATTGGTTGCATGCTGACAGTTTTCTAGCAAGATGAAAGCATTTTTTGCGCATAAGAAATAGAAAAAAGTCCACAAAGAATAGATGTCAGTTCTGGTGAACAGTTTTTAAGGACTACGGCTGGTATTTCGCCAGGTCATGATGCCTTTTTTCAGTCCCGACGATTAAGATGCGTCGATGACTGGATCTCCCTCAGTGTAAGCGCTATCAGGGCTTCAATCTTACTCACACTTATTTCCAAAAAGAACCGCGACGCGTAAAATGTGCCGGTAAACATCTCTCGGAAGAGTGCTACTTAAATAAGCAAGCTCCAGGGACTTTCACAAACTGCGAAGGTAAGCACCCAGCGAACTATAGAGGTTTGCTAAGTGGTCAAAGATCTCCAAAAAAAGAAAGTCGCGATACGCTTTAAAAAAAAAACCGTACGCCCGAACCCGAAACCAACTAAAGATACACTTGTAATCGCAAAGGGAAAGGCAATGAAAGTATATCAACCCGTAAAGGAAAAGCCGCCATTTGTTGATACGTAAACGAATGCCCAAGTTGCATGGAAAGAAAATAAACAATGCGGTATTACGCCAGATCCAATCTCCCAAGTTTTCTCTATAATTCTCGCGAAACTTGAGAAGCAAAGCAAGACAAATAAACTCATATTTGAAAAATTGAGCAAGCTCGAGTGTAAGCCTCGTAAAACGCGAACTAATTTATGAATATGAAACAGTTGCTTAAAATATTAACATGGAACGCAAACGGTCTTCTGCAATCCACGAACTAGAAGATTCTTGATTTCTGAGACCCACTTGATAAAGGAATCTCGTATAAAAATAAAACGATACTTTGCTTATCACGCATACCATCCATCCGAAAAGTCCAGAGGTGGATCCTCCCTCTTCATTACAGACTGTATTGAAGACTCTATGAATACAATTATTGAGCTCGATACAATGCAAATAAGTACAGCCCACGTAAAAAATAAACCCTCATATACAACATCGCGTCCATTTATTGCCCGCCACGATGCACGGCAGAAAAAAAATACTTTATCTCTTTAACTCACTTGTGATGATTTCAATACGAAACACACATTTTGGCGTTCAAGATGCAATTCATTGAAAGGCAGACTACTTTACGAAGTTGAGTTGAGTTCTTTTCTATGGGGAAACCGACATATTGGCCCTCCGATATAGCAAAAATGCATTACTTCTTTATCGCAAAAGGAGTGGCTAAGAACTTTACGAAAGTCGAGGAAAGTTTTGATCTCCTCAGATAATTTTTTTTTTTTGTTTTGTTTTTATAATTTGCTCGCGTCGAAGGGGATATGAATACCTTTATACTAATTTAGGACGCGTGCGTTTTGTGGAAAGGGGAAGAGACAGAGGGAAAGACAGATTGTCGTATTGACAATAAGGTGAAAGTCAATTTTTTTTTTTTTAGAGGAGGGAGAGATCTTCAAAAAATACTGATTTTTACCGACTAAAACCACCTCTTACATAATTGCGATCTAGTCACTTGGACTAATAAACAATTTTTTTCTGAAATCTTAGTCTTTGAATGAGTTTCACCCCCAGATGACTCTTTTTTTCGAATGTGCTATATGTATGTACATATATGTAATAAGTATATAAATTAATCTTTTTTTTTACATTAAGCTAAATCGAGAGGTTTTATTCTTTTGAGCCTTCGTAATTGATTTTCATTATCCAGTAGTTTTCTTGCATCTAAAATTATATGCTCTTCTAGCTTGAATTTCCGAATTTACACTTTCTACCTTCGGGTATCGATGAAGGTCAGTATTTCTTATGAACCAAGTTGCATTTACTATATTTCTAAGCACCTTATTTTGGAACCGTTGTATTTTGTCTATGTTTGTCTTTTGGCATAACCCCATAGTTGGATTCCATATGTCCATGTTGATTTCAGAATTTTATTATATAAAAGCACTTTATTTCCAATTGATACGGATGAGTTTCTTCCTATCAGCCAGTGCAGTTTTCTATATTTGATTTCTAACTTTTATTTTTTTCTCTTTTTTACGTGCAGCTTTGCATCTAGAGTCATACCTAAATAATTCACTGTATTAGCGCATGGAACTATTTTTTGGTCTATAATAATTGGTATATATTCAATCTTTTTATTAGTAAAGTCAGCATGGACTGACTTGGACTCGTTTAATTTGATTTGGAGTTTTTCTGTGGATTATTCATTGGTTCTTCCTACTGCTAGTATTGCAGTATCATCTGCAAATGTTGCCATAGTATAGTTTTCTAGTTCCGGAATATCACTATCTCACTATTGCCAATTATATCAAAAGTGTTTCAAAAAGTGCTCGCAAAACGTTTAAATAAAATAATTGAAAGGAAAAAGCTGATTCCGAACCATCAATTTGGTCTTCGAAGGCAACACTCTACGATACAACAGATATATAGAATTACGAATAAAATCTAAGAAGCAAGGTCTGTTCGGCTGTATTCTTGGATGTGGCGCAGGCCTTTGCTAAGGTATGACACGAAGAACTTCGGACTACTATCTAGATGGAGGACATTTTAGAATAAAACAACAGAATAAATATAATATTCGGCCAAGTACACTACTTTATTTTTCTTAGTTTTGAATAAGTAAATAATAAATAAATATTTTGGCGCTAACAGCTCAATCCAGGGCCTGGCCTAGCTTTTTGCAGTCACCCGTGCTGTGCGCCGCACGTATGGTTGGGACCTACAGTTTTATGCCGTTTCCGAAGGGCAATTTTTTAGATTGAGAGAAGCTTTTTATGACAATTTTACTCTCGGATGTTTGTCAGACGTTCGCGAGAGGTGGGACCGTGAGAAAACTTTTCTTGTTTTTTTAGTAGGTATTCTGTTGTTTTATTCTAAAATGTCCTCCATCTTTTTCTCTAATGCTTCTTAGATTTTATTCGTAATTCTATATATCTGTTGTATCGTAGAGTGTTGCCTTCGAAAACCAAATTGATGGTTCGGAATCACCTTTTTCCTTTCAATTATTTTATTTAAACGTTTTGCGAGCACTTTCTCAAATACTTTTGATATAATTGGCAATAGCGAGATAGGTCTGTAAGATGATACTTAATTCAGTATGCGGTTTGGGAGTCATTAGGACATTAGCAACCTTCCACAAACAAGGGACATTTTAAGCTTAAATGTGGCATCTATTAAATTTTTTATTTTAATTATTGCCTTCCTTGATAAGTTCTTTAGTACGTCACCAGATATAAGGTCATTGCCAGGACTTTTTTTTTTGCATTTATTTCATGTTTAATTAAGTTACATATTTCGTTAGAAGTTGTGTGTCCTATTAGCATAGGTTGTATATTTCCATTCCGTTCTAGGTGGTCTGCGAAGAGAATCGCTTTGTCCTCATTGCTTCTTGCTCAGTTTCCATCAGCTGCTTTGATTGGAGGTATTTGCACAGTAGGTTGTTTTAATACTTTTGTTGCTTTCCATAGAGAGTAATTTGTTACGTATTTAGCTGTTAATCCTCTGAAGTACCTCTTCCTTTAAATTTTTTAATTTCTTCTTATTTGCTGACAAAGGTTGTTTAGCTTTGCTTTATGTTGTGGAGCTCTTGTTTTCTACCATGTTCTTCTTGCTCGTCTTTTGTCTGCTATTAGATTTTTTTTTTCGGGTAGTTTCTTTTCGTGTTCTTTCTATTTACTCCGGCGGTGCTTTTCCAGCCCGATTGCTGAATATCGCTGTGCAGTTCTTTTTCTATATCATTTTTAGTTATAACAGGTATCATTAAGTCTATTCTTCTTATTAAGTTCAGCTTGAAGGCTTGTCAATCTGTTCTTTTGTTTGTTAAGGTTTTAATATTTGTGTTTTTAATTATATGTTCACTCATTTGGAGAATTATAGGTGAATGGTCACAGCTTAGATACACGAACTCATCCATATTTATGTCACTGCTTGACAATTTTTTTGATTATGAAAAAATCAATTAGATCTGGTATCTTATTTTTGTCTGTAGGCAGAACGTGGGCCTTCCTGTCGAGAGAATTTCGCACTGATGTTTTTGAATTGGAGCTTAAAGTTATTTTCCTCTTGTTGTTGTCAATCTAGATCCCAAGTTTAAGTTTTTGGCATTAAAATCATTACCTATTATGTATCTGTTTCCTAATTTTTAAAAAAATATTTGAATATTCTTCTTTTTTAATTGAATGTTTTGGAGGGCAGTAAATAGCAACGATATTAATTTTTTATGCTTATCTTTTATACACACTAGCTTGTATTTTCTCCGTAATATATTTCAACTCCTCATATTGTTGGATATTATTTTTTACTATAACTGCGCTTCCACCCTTAGCTGTGTCTTCAGAGCGAGCGATGTGGTAGATTTTGTAGTTTTTTAATTTCTTTTCCGTGTGTTTTATAAAATGTGTCTTTGAGATAAGACAAATGTCTACGTTACTTGTTTCAAGAATCATCTGCAATTCCTGTTGATGTTACAGGAGACCATTTGTTAAAGTCTAATGAAAAAGGTAGGAGCGCCTAGATTGACTAGCAACAAAAGTAACTGGGACAGCTTTAGAAAATATTGCGAACAAATATGGTTCTGAATGTGTCGCTTAAAACACAGTACGAAATAGAAGACGAAGTCGGCAGATTTATTGAAGTCTTACAGAGTGCCGCGTGGAACAATACTCCCTATAGAAGGAGAGAAGTTGCAAATAGTGAAATTAGATATCTGCCGGAAAGAAAAGAATTGATACGAGAAAAGAGGAAAGCACACAAAAAATCCGCGCTCCCCAGCATAAAACTTATTCGAACCACCTATATAATAAACTCAAAAAGCGGCCCGAGATCTACATATTTCAAAGGCGTGACTACCAAAAAAAGTTAAAATTACTCACTCTGGAAAGCCATGAAAGGTATCAAAAAACTCCAAATGCAATCGCCACCAATAAGAAAAATCAATGGCGAATGAAGCACCTAGAAGTAAAGTTTAAAACATTAAAGTTTAAAACATTTGACAATCGCTGGTGCGATTACGACACCTGCCAACTTTAAAATAAAAAGTGTGTCGTTGCCTGAATTTCGGCCAGGCAATAAAAAACTGAAAAATTACAAGGCCCCTTTAATATGATTTAATAACAGGACATTACTTCAAGAAATTGGTAAAGAAAGCTCTAATCAAACTGCTATACATATATTATAAATGCTTCGCTGAGACTACTACTTTCCAAGACAATGGAAAGACACAGATATTATAATGGTTCCAAAACCGGGAAATCTAAAAAAAAAAATCATGCAGACCAGTATCGCTCCTGCCGATAATATCAACTTCTATTGAAGTACCGGTCATTAAAGACAGACGTTTAATTTCTGATTCAGCTTCAGAAACAAGCATTCCACAATAGCCAGTGAAATTGAAAAAAAAAAACTTGATGGGAAAAGATATGTTCTAGCACTTTTCTTGACGTCTCTCAAGCATTCGGCAAGGTATGGCACGAAGGATTGAAGTATAAGCTAAGGCGGGTTCTTCCGGAACAGTTATACAACATCTTAGAGTCCTACCTTGCGAACAGATTTTTTCGTGTTATATACGGAACCAAATACTCAGAGTCTAAAGAAATCGCTTGCGGAGTTCCACAAGGAAGTGTTTTTGATGCGGTCTTGTTTCTACTCTACACTCGTTGCATACCTCAAGAAGCCATGTTCGCGGACGATACGGCTAAACTGACAACGGAAAGTTCAGTCGAGTCAGCATCTGAAAAGTTTCAACGAGCTTTGGATAAAATTTGCGAATGGACAAAGATTTGGTGTATTGTTCTTAACGAGACTAAATATACAACATTCCCATTTTCATTAACTCGGTACAAATACCGTATGCAAACGAGGCAATCTAGGAATGACACTAGACGTGAAACTTAAATGGAAAACGCACGTTAAAAAGAAACGCGACAAGCTGTAAAATAGATTCAGTCAAATGTATTGGCAACTTGGAAGACATTCCAAATTAAGCATATATAACAAACTGCTTTTATATAAAATAAACCTATATGAACGTATGGTATACAAATCAGGGGTTGTACTAAACTAAGCAACGAAGTGCTAAGAGCAATCGTGAATGCTCCATGGTATATTAGGAATAATGATATCCACAGAGACATAGGAATAGCTACCGTCGTAGACGAAATAACAAACTTTGCTCGCAAACTCCGCATTTGTCTTCATGTTTATTGCAACAAAGCCATACTCCAAATTCTGGACGTGATAAACCTTGTGCGCCGACTACAAAGCACTTAATGTCGGTATCAAGAAGAAGAGAGGTGTTTTTAGTGAGTACAAATCTCACACTACTACGAGCACGCGCTGCTGTTCCTCATAGTGTCTATGAAGATTTTCACCTACCTACAAAAAAAAAAAAAAATATTGCTTCATATTAAAGTTCGGGGTTATCGTAACTCCAAAATGGTTTTATTCTTTCACTTCTTCTATTCTCTCACCGCCCAAGTTTCACCGCTCATTCGATTTATCCAAATTTCAACCATGACGTTCGATTTATCCAAGTTAACGATGGGATTTCAAAAACAACAATAATCATACAGTTTATTTATCATCTATTGCAAACTTTTAGGTGATTCGGCCAAAAGGACTAAATCGTCTGCATATAGGGAAGCTTTAATTTGGTTGTTCGCGATGATTGCAACATAACGTTGTTGTGTCATCTATAAATATTGCAAACAGGATTGCATTCAGAAGACATCCTTATCTAACGCCCGTCTCAGATTCAAACCAATTCGATGCATGGATTCTATCCCATACGGCTGATAGCATTCCTTTATACATCGCTTTCAGTACATACAACATCTTCGTTGACAAACCAAGTCAACTCTCTTTTAATATACAAGTGGAGCGTTTCCGTATATTGTGTCAAATGCTGTTTCAAAGTTAACGAAGAAGATATAAAGCTTGCATTTTTGAAGTATGAAGTATTGGGCAATTACAGTGAAAATAAAAATATTACCTGTAGTAAAATATCCAGAGCGGAAGCCAGATTGACCTATTTTTGATGGCGTCGTTGTCTATAAGCTCTGTTTTGACAGCAATGGCTTGCGCACAATTTCTGTTGAACCAAGGTTTGCTGGAGGTGGATTTTTTGGTAGAATGGGAAATGTACAGTTACATCCATAAAATAATTGCCTCAGTAAAAGCTTCGGCGTAAACGTTGACATCAGTTCTCCTGAAACAAATTTCACCCCGTAGAAAAGATGAGAAAAAATCACCCAGCTCATCCCAGTTGGATAATTTCTAATTCCAAATCAGGTGATTGCCGCCCTGTTTCCCTATCATTTTTGTTAGTAATGAGTGTACTGCTGATATTAGGGCAAAAACTTTGATGGTGTAGCTATCAGACTCTGTTGAGAGAAATAGATCCAATAGAAATAACCTGGATTGTCTGGAAACCATGTGGGCTCTTCGACAAGCTAGTCTAGTCTTCCTGTATCATCAGTTCTATTCGAGTATCGTAGCCAGTTTGAGTTGTGTACGTTGAAGTCGGATACAGATTTCGGACGTCGGGTAATGAACCTGTTTTCAGTTGCCTTTGTCCGATATATGTTAGTATAGAATGACCAGTTGGTTGTCATTCAGTGAGCGGTAAATGGAGCACACAAACTTCGTATTACCATTGAAGACGACTTCTGACAAGCCAAGTCTGTTCAAGCAAATATACAGAGACCTCTCTTAAAACGAAACTCGAAACCGTCCGGCAACGAAGATACGTAGAGCCGATTGCTGAATTCACTTGGGTTTCGGTTAGGACTAGCATCTGTGGTTTTCTTTCCAGATGTTGAAGGACGCAGTTTACATTCAAATTATTAAATGCCAGACCTCCGATGTTGCAAAATTGTATTACGAGCTTGTTTTTGTTGGCTTCTACAACAGGTGGGCATGCACATGAGTGTTTCATGTGTGGTTGGTGTAAGTTGAATTCACATAGGCTCCGAAACATAATCACAACTACTTCACGGAGCCTATAGCAAGGGGGTGGGTCCTTGTTTATCACCTGCTTGAGTTTACAGCATCGAGTTTAAGATTGATTGATGATCAGTTCATGGGCAGTCAGATTCCTTAACTCGAACACTGCCGAAATGGTGGATGGTTAGCGATCTTATACCGGTATTTCCTTTTCCCCACAAATGTTCGGAAGAAATATATAGTTGCATCGCGCCTGTCCATCTGTTTAATCATAATATGCCCTATTCTATTTTAATGCTTTTTAAGTGGGACCATCTGCGTACAAGACGAAATGAAAAAATCAAATGAAAACTTTGAAATCGATGATTAACAATTTGTCAGCTTTTAGAAATGATCACATATAGCTTTCTACTATTCCCAGCCTAGACTGATGTTAGAAGTTCTACAACATATTATTACACACCGAGCAGAAAACATAGGACTTGTCAGCTGACATTATTATACGCATGTGACGATAACTAATAGCTTAACCACCCTTCATATCTAGTTTATAATTCTTCAAATTCTTAATAGCGATTCAAAATCTGTCTCTATACGAAGATTGACAGTCATTTTGATACTTCTTCCAAGTAATAAAGTTGAGGGAATTTGATTAATGTAATTGACAGATTTGACAAGGCATCGTCCTTCCACAACCAGTCATCCAACCAAGTTAAAACATAGTTTACAATAAATCCCTCAACAATTTGAATTCCTTCATACGGGATCCAGTCATCACCTATGTATATTTTCCTTTGTGACACTCCAGTAATACAGTGTGTGTACATTTTATTTCCTTGTAAGTTAGGCGTTATGAGTGCAGTTGTTTCGAAAGCATAGATTTCGCTGAAGTAACATTCGTTGGATCTCCATGGGAGTGCCGTTGTTAAATTAACATTGACTCACGTACGAGAGCAAGGTGAAAAGTTCGGCCTGACGCAAAGATTACCTTGAGAAAGGCAGAACAATTACAGGCGAATATTACTCCAACCTTCTTGACCAGCTGGATGCCAAAATTCGCGAGAAGAGGCCTGGCCTGAAGAACAAAAAAATCATCTTTCACCAGGACAATGCACCTGTACACAAGTGTGCGTTGGCGATGGGAGAACTGCGGGATTTGGGCTACGATTTGCTCGGCCATCCCCCCTATTCACCTGATTTGGCACACTCAGACTTCCATCTGTTCCCAAACTTGAAGAAATTTGTTTCTGGGAAGCGCTTCGCATCCAATGCAGAAGTTGAGAGGGCCGTAGATGAATATTTTCACAGCCTTCCAGACTCTCACTTCCGAGAAGGAATACTGATGTTGGAGAAACGCTGGACCAAGTGTGTTAAAGTCATGGGAGATTATGTAGAAAAATAAAATCATTTTTAACTGAAAATCACAGTCTTTCATTGTCAGGCCGAAAACTTTTCACCTTGCCCTCGTATATGATATTTGAACTAACACTACCTTAAGATGTGGTATGGCTTGAAGCTGTTACTAGTGATAGTTTTTGTTATCATAATCTAGGTAGTGGTGCGTGGGAGTTTCTCTCATTTCTCACTTTCTGAAGTTTCAAATTTGTTTTTTACTTTAAAGTCGCTTTTTTAATGCTCAGCTCTCCTGGCTTATTGTTCCTTGCAAACGCTTATCACTATTTTTACTTTGCCAATGAATTGCAGCTTAAATATGTATGGCTTGAACGACGCCAGTGTGCCTTAGTTATTTTTGTTGTTGTAAATGCGGGTCACTTAATTGATGTCGATAATTATACTATAATTATTTATATTTCTTTCTATTGATGATTTACCTTATATAACGCCTAACCGGAAGCTAAACCATCACACAAATATATTCAGAGTCGCATTTTATTGTTGTTGTCCGTTCTTATTCTTATTAAAGTGTAATAATATTCTTTAAATTTTACTCCTCGTGATTGGACAGTGTGATTATAACTCAAAAACATCGCCAAACTGAACACAAATTTGAAATCGTGCATAAAATTTGACGTCCTTGTGTAAGTGAAATGTTACTTTAAATTCATGTCCTACAAATTCGTGTCTTACCAATTAGTCGGTGTAGGTCAGATTATACTAATTAACTGCTCATGGCGCTGGCCAGGTTACCTCCTGAAACTACGAAAAAAAAAATAAATGTTTTTGTTTACTTTTTGCTTTCTTACAACCACTGAGTGAAAACAAACAGCTTTGGATAAGAATTAATTAAACGGTATTAATTAAAAAATGCCTTGAGGAGAATAAAGAAAGATTGTAATTTATTATTATTTTTGCTGCTATGGAGACGTGGACAAAAAATACAGTACGCAAAATTTTAAAATCAACATTATGATTTAATTTCGAAAACAGTTAACAGTGAAATGACAGGTGTCGATACGAGGAAAGACTCACAACAATATATACAAAACGGTATCTACTCGTAAACAATAAGAACTGTACCTAACTGAAATTAAAACAGTCTTTTCCCTGGAAATTTTTTAAATAAAATTCCCAAACTTAGTATGCCATGACCTTGCATATATCAAATATCGTTTATATATTTATTTAGAAAAAAATCGATAGAGTGATAGCCGAGAAATAGTAAATTTTTAAGAACCAGTTAACGTTTTGCCGAAAACGTGGTATGCCATCTGATAGCATACTCGTATAGTTTGTACATCATAACTCACAAATCGAGTTACATATGTACGAGGGTGGGTCAATAAGTCCCTGAAAAATGAAATAAGGAACACTCTTTTCCGTATAAAATCATTTTATTTTTCAACATAGTCTCCTTTTAGCTCTATACACTTCATCCAACGTTTCTTCAAATTTTGTGATGCCCTCCAAATAATACGATTTCTCGAGCCCCTCAAAATAAGCGTTTATTTCAACGATGACCTCTTCATTCGACCCAAATCTCTTACCTCCGAGCCATATCTTCATGTTTGGAAACAAGAAATAGTCGCAGGGGCTAAATCTGGGGAATATGCTGGATGAGGGAGGAGTTCTAACCTATCTCATGCAATTTTGCCATTGCGACTGCGGACTTGTGCGCCGGTGCGTTGTCCTGGTGAAAAAGAACTTTTTTCTTCGCCAAGTGCGGCCGTTTTTGCTTCAAATCGGCTTGGAATCGATCCAGAAGCTCTGCGTAATATGTGCCGGTGATCGTTTTACCCTTTTCAAGGTAATCGATGTGAATAACACCGCGCGCATCCCAAAAAACTGTCGCCATGACCTTGTTTGCTGAGAAACCCGCCTTGGCCTTCTTCGGCTTCGATTCACCAGGAGAAGTCAATGTTTTGACTGTTCCTTGGTTTGTGGTGTATTGTGGTGAATCCAGGTTTCATCCACGGTTACGAAACGGCGCAAAAACTCAGCCGAATTTTTCTGGAATATCGCCAAACACACCTTTGAAGTTGTCAAACGAATGCGTTTGTTGTCGATTGTGAGCAAACGCGGCACCCATCTTGCGAAAAGCTTTTTCATGTCCAAATATTTATGTGAAATCGAAGTCACTGAGCCATGTGATAAGCCTGTGGCCTCTTCAAGCTCGCGCACTTTCACTCGCCGATCGTCCATTATCAAACCATGGATTTTGTCGACAATTTCTGGTGTGGTGACCTCAATTGGGCGTCCAGAACGTTCGGCATCACTTGTGCTTGAACGACCGCACCGAAATTGAGTAAACCAATGGTGAATGGTTCCAGTCGATGGTGAAGAGTCCTCATAATATTTGTCAAGCTTTTTTTGGTGTGCGTGATAGTTTTTTCTCGCAAAAAATAGTGTTTAATGAGCACTCGAAATTCACTTTTTTCCATTTTAACGAAAATGCTAGTAGGCGTCTATATAAAATGGCTGCCGCAACAAAACTATTTGACAGATCTGTCTGAAATTTTAAAATATGATTCTTAACAAAAAAAAATTAAATTTAAGGTGACGACACAATTTGTGTTAATTTTCAGGGACTTATTGACCCATCCTCGTATGTCGTATCATTTCTGAGAAAATTCACTTTTTTCCAACTTTGCCATTAGTAAAGTACCGTTAATATTTGGGTTAGAATGAAAATTCTTATTTCGCCTCGAATTGTGATCCCAGATATGTAGTTTGAAGAAAGTTCGTCCAGCCGTCTAGGCCGCAGTCGTGTGTTCAGACAGACAGACACACAGAATTGATAGACCCACTTTATTGAGTTTCTTTATTATTTTAATGTACCTTTAGGTAGAAGAAAAATTGAAAATGGTAATTACCAGAAACATTTCAATTCCCTTTTATCTGGTATGCAAGATCTACATGACAAAAAAAAAAAAAACTACAAATAAAGTGTTAATGTAATTTTTCACAGCATAATCTGCTACATGCTTTTGTACAAGATTAAATTGAAATTTGTTAATGATTATTGGAAAATGTGTACTGGTTTACCGATAATTAAAGGGGTAGTGTTCCACTGCAAATGTCTACCATTCTGCCAGTATTCTTCTTCAACTCTATCATCTCTTCTAGTCAATGTGTTCGTTCACAACTCTGAAACTTCTGAAATCCATAGCACTGGAACTAGATTTTCGGTCCATTGTACTACTCACTAGGCAGAAAACCCTCTTTGGTGTAGTGGTTGGAGAAGATTTTATTCGTTTCTCTTTTATGCTCGGGTTGCTGTTTAGAACACCGCTTACTTTTTGGCAGGTTTTATGGTTACACTTGATCCCAAATAAAAGTGGTGGTTTATTGCAGAAAACAGAACTAATTTATAAATAGACTACCATGCAAAGGCTTGGCCGTTTGATCATATTTCCGAATTACACAGAAATAGACTTTATTTTAGAGGGTAGGTGGAAATCTTTCATCAGACTCTATGAGGACCGGCAGCGCGTGTTCATAGTAGTGTGAGATTCTTACTCTCTAGAAACACCTCAACCGTAATTAGTACTACAACTAAGCAAAACTTAACTAATAGTTTACATTTCACATTTTCCACGTTTTGCAGGTGACTTTCCAACGTTGTAACGCTAGTTAAGTGCGGTTGCTCTTTACTGAGCTAAATCGAACGGTTTTGTCTTGTAGTCGACGAACTATATTTCTATTATCAAAAATCTGAAGGACAGCGTTATTACAATGACCAACATTGATGATTTTGTGTAAATTTTTTAATTTCATGTTCGACGGAGACTATTCTTAAATATCCGCGGATATGGTCATTTCAAACATACCACGAAGTGTTCACGATTCCCTTTAACACTTTATTTGCAAAAGTTTGTAGGAGGTTTCTATTACTTTTCTTGGTACAACTTCATAGATATATACCATACGTCCACACGGGTTTTAGCACGTGTTTGTATAGAAGCAGCTTGTTCTGAATATCGAGCTTAGAATATCACCCGAGCAACCAATACATTTCTCTGTACTTTTTCTCTAATTTTTCTTTTTTCTTTTTTCGCGCCGAGTGTCATTCCCAGGTACTTTCATCGAGTTAATTAGTAGTTGGGTACCTCATTCACTTTTTTGTATGTAAAATTTACGTGAGTAGATGAATCGTTGAATACGATGCGTCAAATTTTTGTCCAATCATGTAGCTTATCTACAGCTTTTTGCAATTTTCCGGTAAAATTGTAATTTTTTTCTTGTGACGCCCCAATATATACTTACGGTTTTCAACACCATTGAGAACTATTTATAATAGTCTCAATTTTATTATCCTTCCAAGAGCGCATCTGTTTTGGAGTATGAAACCACCTTATAGATCTGGAGTTCCCAGTGAGCTTTTTTTTATCATCTCCTAGGTCATGGTGGATGGGAGATTCTATGTCTACCACCCTCCTTCATGCTCTTATTCTTCGTCCATTCCGTTCAAATCAACATAATACATACTATCAGACAATTTGTAAATTTATACATGTTTTGAACATTTTTGGACATATCTAGTTTCCAATTACATGGAAATAATCTCAAATTAATAAAGAGAAAGTTTAACAAGCGATTTTCATATAACGAGATTAAAACGTTTAGCAGGTATATTTCCATCGAAAGTTCCTGCTTGTTCCGCAATTTTAACCCGGTTGTGATTTATCGAATTAGGTCGAATGGCTTCATTCTTTGTAGGCGACGCAATAAATTTCGCTCATCTAGAATTTGTAGAACTGCATTGTTCACGTGTCCTTCTAATCGGTTTTTGTGTTTTCGCGCAAATTTTTTAATTTCGTCCTCCGCAGTGGCAATTCCGATATCTCTATGGATTTCGTTGTTTCTTATGTACCACGGTGCGCTGACAATTCCTCTTAGCACTTTATTTTCAAAAGTTTGTAAAATTTTGTAATTGCTTTTTTGATAGGTACAACCCCAAAGTTGTATATCATATGTCCACACCGGTTTGAGCACTTGCTTTTATAGAAGGAGTTTATTCTCTATGTTAAGCCTGGAATATTTTTCAAGTAACCAGTACATTTCTCTGTATTTATTTTCGAGGTCTTTGCATTTGTTTTTCACGTGCGGCTTCCACTTCCCGAGGTATTTAGCCTCATTTGAAAAGGACTTCGAACGTAATTGTCAAAGATAGGTAAATTATTTACTTTCTTAAAAGGTAAAATTTACATGAATAGATTTAGTTTCATTAAGCTAGTAAAGTCTGTGTCCATTCATTTACCCATTGCTTCTTGCAACTAGTTTGTGGTTTTGTCTATAGTTTTCCCCGTCGCCAGAATGGCAGTGTCATCAGCAAATGCACCTAATGTTTCGTGCCTTCTTCTTGCGGTATATAACAAGTATACAACAGATACAGAAGCGGACCTATGACACTTCCTTGCGATACCCCAGCCGCTATTACTTTAAATTCTGAATAATCGATACCGTTTTTGACACGGAAGAGTCTATTCGCGAGATATGACTCCAAAATATCATACGAGTATAAATGTCTTACTAAAACTTGTCGCAATTTGAACTTCAAGCCTTCGTGAAACACCTTTTCAAAGGTTTGAGAAACGTCTAGAAATACGCTTGAACAAATCTTCTTTTCTTCAAAAGCTTTTTCAATTACATCGGTTATTTTACTTATATGTATGTATGTACTTGAGGAATAAGATGTTTTTCTTCTATAACAGGCTGCAACCCGCTGAGCAATATCCTTTCGAAGAATAATATAAATAATATAAATATTTTTGTAGAGGCGAAATAATTGATAACGATAATTTTATGAAAAAAATCGAATTTATTATGCTACGGCTCAGGATTATTTTTTATTCAAATCGGAGAAGCTGTTTTTCAATTCTAGGATTCAACCGTTAGACTACCTTCTTTTGTTAAAAAAACTTAAATAATTTCAATAAGTTATAAGCTTACAAGTGCTACTTACCAATTATCTAGAAAAAGGTCTTGTGTGGTCATCTCTCTGGGATTGAATATTCATTAAGACTGAATTTAATTAAACGAAACGAATCAGAAGTTGTATCTATTTCAAGGGAAGAACGAGGTGACACACTTTTATGTGCGAGATTTTTCGCAAAGAAAATCTATATGACAGACATTTTCAAACACAAAACGCCGCGATACACAACGAAAAAATAGAGATTATATGAGATAACATATTAATCATATGTATTTTGTAAAAAAAAAAAACTCTTCAGTAACATTCAGAACACGATTAAGAAAGCAAGGAACAATGTGGACAATAAACCACTCTCAAAAGTACAATCATTTCAAACTGATATGCACACGAGTAAGAAGGAACGAGAAACAAAAAGATGCAATTTAATTTGTTTTTTTTTTTTAACAAAACAGATTCGTCACAATTAATGTCCTGTGATTTACTGGAAGAAATTGATAATATTAGCACAAGGCAACATTACTGACCTTGCAGTCTTATGTTGGTTTTGTTACGGAGTATTGCAAAGTTACCCACTGTTTTGGGATCGAAACTAATTCCATACAAGAATGATTTAACTTTTCTGAAAAGCTGGACCCACGTATGTAAGTCTATATTATCACAAATCATATATGCAATACTAAGTTGTTGTTCAGCTAAAGAAAACAAAATTACAGGTTTTGAGCCTGATACTCCCTAGTATCGATTTGATTTTCTTCTTGGTATATTTTTAGCGGTCATCGCTAGCATACCATTTTAATTTGGGGTTAGCTTGTCGTTGAAGTTGTGTATGAAAATCATATACTCGTATGTATGTATATTCCAAAAAGTTCACTTGTCACTTTCTTTCTTTTTCCTTTGTTTATAGCCCGTGTTAAAGAAGCATGCGATAGATATGGGCTGTAGAAAAAGTCTAATATGATTCTTAAGACGTTGGAAGTACATATGTAAGTAGCATCAATCTTAAAACGTGAGATTAACTGCATTGCGTATCTCGCTGTGTTACAGGTTCAAACATTTTCCAGATCGAGCAGTCTAATTTGTCTCACAGTGAAGCCGATATATTTAGGCTGTCTGCTCCCCCCTGCCACTATGTGTCTTAATATCCGAAGCGGTACGCTCAAATACGCGAAATAAATAGATGATTCTTGACATCAGGATTTGATCCGTAAACCAACACCGTGACAAGCAATGATGTTATCACTATACCACGACCACCCCTGGTATCTATTCTAGTATATTTCCTCAATTTTTTAGAAATTGTATAGCGTGACTGTTGCTACAACTTTTTCTTACCAGAAGTTTACGGATTCTGATAAGATATTCACAATAAGATTTAACCATCACAGTAAATAGCTTTGATAAACTTTTTTTTTTAAGAAAACACCCCATGGGCGTGGACAACACCCTATGGACGAAATATAGAGAAAGTCAACGTCTACATATTTTACCTAGACAATATTTTTCAGTTTTTAACAATTTTTACACTTGTACTGCTTTGGTTTCCAGAAGACTTATATACCAATACAAATACAAATACGAAATATACCCAATCGACTACAGTTGGAACATGTTGCATGAAGAATTTGGAAAGATATTACAAAATACAAAAAAAAAAATTCTGAATGATTTGTTTATCACGTTTATATGCACCAAGGGAGTGCATGTATGTACATAGCTCTTGATAGGTTATTCTTGGACATATGAAAGAATGTTAGAAAGTTGGCTTGACTGCTTTAAGTGCAGTGGCAGATTTGCCAATAGGCTATATTTACTGCCACCTGCTACATGCTGCCATGCTACCTACCTGTTATAGGAAAAGCAAAATGCTCCTAACCCTAAATAAGGACCACCCTAATGTGCATAAGACAAATGCCAGCCTTGGGCACTGAAATGGGACTATGTTAAAGCAAACTTCAAAACAAGAAATTCTGAACAAGAACCTACATTTCTAAAGATAATAGCAACTGTCCAGAAATGAAACTCGCATTCACCATTGTCAGCAAATCATCACCAGGATGTTAAAGACTGATTTTGATGTGGGATTACCTGCGAATACGGTGGAAAGGGATAAAGGAGTGAGTTGTTGCGGAAATATGAGATGTAATTGCAGGCATATCGAGAGGATAAAAGGATATTTTCATAAAACATTTTTTTTTTTTATTCTTAACAAATGATATGTCAAAATATTTATTTTAATATTTTTATTGTTTGTTTCTGATTTTACCAGAGTTAAAATCATTTTAAATATGCGTCAATGGATTTATTATTATTGTTTGCCGCACATCATAACTGAAATCAAAGTAGAGATATAACGAAAACATTAAGCAAGTAGTATTTAGGTATCGGAGTTAGGTTAGAAATTTTGGTCATGACTTTGAAGAGACTGTCATTGTCAACAGTCAACTTACACATCATTCTCTTCGATGATTTCATTTTTTGACATTTCTCATAGGTCATAACCCTTTGAAAAAATGCTATTTTCAGTTGGTAGTCTCAATTCTAATTAAAATTCTCTTCAAAAGGCATAATTCTCATCGCAGAAACAAACGATGGGTAACCAAATTCAGGGCAACTAAATAATCATTTTAGACCAATGCTTTGATCTGTTTCGACCCAGGAGACCACAGAAAATTAAATGTTTATTTCGCCGAAATAATCCTTTTAATCTTGTCTCTATTGCACACAATGTAATCAATACTCCCTTCACCGGAATTCACATTAAATTTGTCTCATACCCATTGGCAATCCTACATCACAATCAGTTGTATCATCCGTTCTTTTGAGATTACCAGGAAAGTCAATGAAGCAGTGATTTCCTTCCTAAAGTATTTCTGAAGAATTACAGACGAAAAAATGAATCGAATTTATGGATGAAATGCTTTTACTGGTGGGGGATTTTATCGTAATTTGTCATCTCAACTATGTCGTTTTTAACCCATTGGACAAGTATCCGCTTTCATTTAGTGACGACTTCTGTTATGGTGAGTTCAGTAAAGGTTTATGCAAACAGCTATTGGGAATGATTTGCAGAACTTTTTCATTACCTTTATCTCCTCTGATAAGGATGAATATGTATAACACATGGAGCATAAATGAGTTTGTATTGGTACTCATTCTTTATGATTTTAATTAGTGAAATATTTGGTTGGATAGGATCTTTTTTCATTCCCATGAGACATTTTTTAAAAAGCTTTTAATCTCCAGCTAATTAAGAGTAGAATCAACGAACCTTTGCAGGTATCTCGTCTCGCTGTTCCATCGCTAAAGTTTTTACTGAGAGAATATTATAAAAAAGGGAACCAATGCACTCGTATATAGTATATTTTGTTAAATCATGATTACTCTACAGTCAACCGATAGGTCCAGTCACCTACTCAACCGTATTTCAAGAGCGTCAGCGATCGGATCGAGTTTTAATTTACAACATCCTTTTCCTCGCTATGTTCTTAACTCTATTTGTAAACTAGATTGTTATCCGCATTGTCAATTTCTTATTACTCCATCCTTGAATACAAAGCTGGGATATAACACCCACATCTGCCGTTTTGCACATTCAAGATAGGGTACAGAATCGCACGTTGAAACATATAGGTGATAGAGACATTGTGAATTCCATACATTCACTTGAACATCGGAGAAATGCCTCGAGTCTTTCCTTATTTTATTGCCTTTTTTTATAAAAAATGCTCCAGCGAAATAGCCAGTTGCATTCCTCCCCTTCAAAACTTCACTCGCAATACACGACATGCTTTGAATGCACATCAGTTCACCCTTAAGCCCAACTTCGGTCGTACTGTCAAATATAGGAATTCGTTTATAAGCCGAACGACACGAATGTGGAATGATTTACCAGGCTCTGTATTTCCCCATCACTACAACCTTCAAACATTTAAAGCCAACGTGCACAGGCTTCTCCTCTTTTCCTCTTCTTCATTTTCCTAAACGCCCGTGCCCTGAAAAAATATAAGAGTATATAATCCCTTTGGAGCGCAAATTATAAAAAAAAATATTGTATATATATCTTTAATGCAATAAGACTATCGCCTGAGTCAATTTAGTCCCTCTTCAGTTAAGAGCATCTTAAGCGTTGACTGTCTCTAATAAACTGCAGTATAGCGATTACTCCAATGTGACCACGCAAAACATATATGCTATGGAATGGAATTTAAAGCACACTAAACGAAGTATATGTAAGAGTAAAAAGAGCATCACAATTTTTCAACGTAGGTCGAAGATAATACGAATTAGACACAAATGATACACACTGCAGGATGTGGGTTCTAAATAGACAAAGGCCGACCTTACTACCATAAGTTTTTGGAAAAAAAATTGAAGCTCTGACCTACTCGCGGGCTGCCAGAAGAGATATTGCCTTTTTTCTATGGTCACTTTAAAACCCTTACACAGAGCTACAAAAGGCAACTGCTGAATGGTGTTTACTGCGAAAAGGACATCATCTTCTAAGACTCATACCTGAAGCTGACATTAGCTCGTATATAGCCTGCTTTTACAACAATTAAGAGCAACTTTAATTCATTACTGAAATTAATGACACCAAAAACAACAATACGATATATGAGCCGACAACGTAGGAAATGAATTCGGAAACATGGAGTGCGAGGCTAAGTTCAATTTAATTTCATTCGCGGAAAACTTATTTAAGTTAGACGGGGGCATACGCTTCTGCTGCATAAACTTTTCTCACTACCTACACAAGACTATTCTATAAAGTATACACTCGTAAATATGTACCCACGAACAACCACAGAGACACAGCAATTCTCTTACTGCACAGTTTCCTGTTTCCATCAAAGATATATGTATGTACCTAGATAAGTATTATTCTGACATCCCTACCTCACCACTTTCATTCTACGCGTACACTATCCACTCCACCACTTAATGTATTGAATTATTGACATTCTAAGCCACCGACCAACTATGGTCGATTTACTCTGGTATATATTTTTCACTAACGCACCCACACAAACAAATATATATATAATTTCAATAAACAAAAGTAGTGAAGATGACACTGTGAGGTTAGGAAACGGTCACCTTATATTGCACCTACCGGGCCATGTGAAAGGCATCCTTTTCAAGGTTTATCTTTCACAATTTTCCATGTTTTTCTACTTTTTTATCTCTATAAAGCATACAAGGCACATTTTTACTTCATGCTCTTTTTTCTTTTCTCTAACGTTGTTAGTTTTAATGAGGAAGTCTTGCATTATCTGTCATACTGATAAAAAGTGCAAAAAAAACCACTTAGTGGTGCTACTTTCGTGTTATCGATTGTGCAAAAAAAAAATATATGCAAGCAAATTATGAAAAAGATTTCGATTGCATTGACAGGAGAATTGAATTGACTTGAATTCAATGAAAAATTAAATTCCTGTATTTTATACTAAGGGAATTGAAAGTAGCTGTGGCAAAATGACGCACAAGGATAAATCATTTCTCTGGCTGGACTGTTACAAGGTTATAGAAAAAAAAATTGTATAAAAAGGGTTTAAAGCCTTAAAGTTATATTTGTTATGGACCATGTGATTAATGTAGGTACTATACATAATGACCATATAACATATAGGGTAAGAAGATAAGATAAGACATGGCAGACGTATTGCAAAGACTCTTCACTTAGTCGCTTTGCCCTATCATTCATACATCATCATCATACATAATATCCGGGCATTAGCATCCCGGATATTATGTATAATATGACATGAATCACATGATGCGTAACATATTTCGGTTACCTCACTAACTTAAATCGTGAAACCTCCTATGGGACCTAATTTTCATGCATTTACTTCTTTTTCAGAATTTTCGATAACACTTTGAAAATACCACACATTATCTACATTATCATTTGTCGGCTCTGCCAACATCTAAAAAAATCATTTGTGCACTTAAGTGTAGACTTTTGCCAACGTAATATTACGTCTGAAAACATCTGTTAAGGCTGAACTTTAATGCTTCGATTCGTTAAGTTTTCGTTCACTTTTGCTCACTTACGAAAGAGCGAATGGATTCGCTCGTACGTACGAAAATTTGACAAGCTTTCCCCTATCTAATTACTAACAGCGCCCGACCGACGATGTTGATTTCGGTGATCGGACGAGAACCTTTGCTTCCGAACACATGTCACATACGCCTATTATGGGCTACTTGAGCAATTGACAGTACTGAAGGAAACTTAACGTAGAATTATGACATTAGCTTCCGAGTTCAGCCTTAAACCGTACGCGTGATGTGAAACTTAACGAAATTAAGGGAAATATGATTTTCCTTCGTTTATTTTTCTGTAATTTACTTCGAGGGGAATTTCTCTTAAACGAAAAACTAAAACTGTGAAATGAGCACAGACAGCTTTGACAAAATCAAAAGAAACAAATTTGTGGAATAAGTTTCGAATTAAAAAAAAATGTTTTAATAATACATAATTGTTTGAAAAAAATATCTTTTCCATTGACCTTCAGTGGAAAACCACCTAAAATTGAGGTTTTTCAAGATTTCATATGAAAAGCGTATGAGTATTTTTCTTGAATTTGAGAGAATTGATGACGTTTTTAATTGACGTTTTTTAATCTTTCTTTCAGAGAAGTTCCCGTATTATTTGGAATAATGTCTCTGAAACATTGTCGTTGATTTCTAAAATCAGTTAAAAGCTAAAAGTTTGTTATTCTAACATAACTTAATGACAAATAATTGAAAACAAATTTTCATGTGCGCATTCTTTTGAGATTGCTGGTGCTTATACAAAGTAAAAGAAGTAACAATGGATCCCTTATATTGTCAGTTAGTTGCCTGTCTACCACAAGTTCATAACTTTTGTACCGTCAAACGGTAGATGAAAATGCAGATGCGCAAGTAATCCCCAACGTTTTCAGAATGAATATCTTTCCTCGAATGTCGTAGGCAGCATATGTATGTTCCCTACTTGAAGTAATCATAGCATCGGTCTTTTAGTAGATGTTGGACTACATAGCACAGGTGCATAGTGTCGTGCTTATATATGTACAACGTACATATACTAAATTAAAATAGATTCGATCCATGATTTTCTAGCACACAGGTTTTTCAACTATTGTTTAGATTCTGGGCAGGAGTACATTGCAACACAGTCTTGCAAAATTACCTGACGTTTTGGTACACTGAAAAAATTGTGAATTACGAGTATTTTTAGCGTTCCTATCGTTCCGACCTCCTGATGTCATCATCACGATCAAGTTAGACTTTCAGCCATATGACTACCCTACTGCCAGTGTTATGCCTTCCAGTAGAATTGACATAAATTTTCGCGATTAATCGACTTTTTTATTTATTTCATACGAAATATATGGATGATTATTGACATCAGGATTTGAACCGTGAACCTGCAGCGTGACAAGCGATGTGTTACCACTACACCATGACCACCGTCATGGTCCAATGAAGGATTCTGCTGCTCCTTGTCTTGCCAAGGAGTCTGCTTCTTCGTTGCCCTCTATTCAAACGTACCCGATAGAGTACCTTGTTACTACTACCCAATTCATTAGGTTTGTATAGGCATTACCACACGTCCGTGCCCTGAAATAATTTAATGGTATTCGTATCCCATTTGGCGCGCGTAAATTATAAAAAAAAAAAAAAAAAAACTGCTTGACTGTCTGACAATATTGCTATGTCGCAGTTATTGTATCTTCTATTGAGATTGAATTGGACACATCTATCTATAGCGTATATTTCGGCTTGAAAGATGCTGGTACTTTTACCCATAGGTTCTGAGTGCTTTGTTCTTCTCCCAAATACACCTGCCCCTGTTCCTTCCTCAGCTCTCGAACCGTTTGTATACCACTTTATTATGTGGTTTCTCAGTCTGTATATTATGAATTCATTGCTCTAAGCCTTCTTGTTACTCAACTTCGTACGGAATTTCTGACTGATGCATTTCTGCCCTCTTTTGCCATCCTTATAATCATCCGCTTTGCGTTTTGCTCAACTACGATGTGAAGCGGAGTTAGTTCCAGAAATACTTCCATGGCAGCAGTTGGGCATGTTCTCATGGCCCCAGTAATACAGAGGTAAGCAAATCTGTAGTTTAGTGAGTGTCTCCGTCAATGTGGCAAGACTAGTTCATTTGGCCCACGCTAAGTTGATTATGTTGAGTCCTACCGTGCAGCAACATTCTTGAGTTGCTATTAGACCCCTTTGTATGATGTCACAAAGGGTTCCGTCAAACTTTCCTCCGGCAATCAGTACTATGTCATCAGCGTAGGCTTGACAGTTGATTCCGAGGTTGGTTAACTTTTCAAGTAGTTCATCCACAACTAGGCTCCACATTAGAGGAGATAGTACTCCTCCTTGTGGGTATCCTCTTGTTGTGTTGACCGTAATAACTCGCGACATCTGAGTTTCTGCTGATCTTGTTCTCAGCAACTCGTACATCCACTTAGATACTATTCTGCTGACTCCTTTTCTGTCCAGAGCTCATTTAATGGCTTCGTGCGAAGTGTTATCGAAAGCCCCCTCGATGTCTAGGAAGGCGCAGAGAACTATCTCTCGTTTTAAGAGCTTTCTGTATGGTTTTCGTTAACTGGAATAGAGCCGTCTCAGTGGATCTGTTCTGTATGCATGTTGACGGTAATGAAGTGGAGGCGTATTTAGTATGTCTTCTCCTATGTAGTTATCCACAGCTTTTTCCAATGTTTTGAAAAGAAACGATGTAAGGTTGATTGGTATGTATGACTTCGGCTGTGTTGGGTCCTTTTTCCCCACTTGTGGTATGAACACAACCATCGCCCGTCTCCACTGCTTTGGAATATACGAGGCCACTTTTTATTATTCTGACTAGGTATGGTAGTAGTTTTTCTTGCCCCTTTTGTAGTATGGCTGGTGTGATACTATCCACACCTGGTGACTTGAACTGCTGAAAGGAGATGATTGCCTATTCAATTCAGATTCCACCCGCTATTTTCCAATTTTCCGGGGAAGTGGGTTTCTATGAGCAGTAGTGCTCTTTGTTCTTTATCCTTTTGTGGAACTACCGTCTGGTTTTTTTTTAGAGATGTTTGCATTCCACCCGCTTTTGCCAATGCTTTATGCAGTCTTGCTGCAGCAAAAGTGCTAGTAATTGTTTCGCAAAATCTCCTGAAGCTTTCCTTTTTGACTTTTCTCAGATCTTTGTTGTACTATGTAAGTGCCTCTCTGTAGCTTTGTCAGTATCCATTACGCTTTGCCCTATTGAACAATTAGCGTGTTATGAATCTTAATTTTGTCAAATTGTTGCTTCGCCATGGCACATTTTTCACACCCTTATTATTGCTTATGGGACAACTTGTTTTAAACGCGTTTGTGATAGCGCTACTAATGCTCTCTACCACGTTTTTTAACTCTATGTAATGAGTTGAAGCTCGACTAATGTCGATATGCTCCAGGTCATTACCTAGGGTCTCTTAAAAGTTTGTTTTTCTTAGATTTCTTATTGGATTTCTCGTGATACATGCATTGTCTAGGTAGAACACAATTATTCAGATAATTAGCCTACTTTTGCTAGGACTGCCTAGCGTGAGATCGAGAATTTCTTGTCTAATTCTGGTAACAAATGTTGAGGTATTCCCTTACGTATATCGAGAGATGAAATTAAAATAAATTCTAAGAGAGACTCACCACTGATTTTGGTGTCGGTGCTCCCCCAAATGACACTGTGAGCATTAGCATCACATCCAATCAGCAACGGCGTTTGGAGCTTATTGCAGTACTCCTCTAGACGTTGCAGTTCCCTTGGAACAGCTGGTTCATCCCCAGCGCAGTATACAGAGGTGATGCTTATGGTGCGGTGTACTCCATCGATATTCAGAGCGACCTATAATGGCACCAAGTCTCTCGTCATATAATCTGAAAGTAGGAGAAAGTTAATTTTGTTGTTTATCAGAATGCATGCCCTTGTACTGGCCACTCTCATATCCCAAATTACATAATAGTTCTTTGACTAGTTCTTTCAAGATCCATGGCTCTTGAATCAGTGCTATGCCCATATTTTGTTTGGTAAACATTCAGACTATCACGGCTAATGCCGCTATAGTGTGGTGAATGTTTACATGGGCAACTTTAATTTTGATTTCGAAGGTCATCGAGTTAATGCTCGTCAAGGGCAAATGCTCCATCCTCCACTAGTAGAGTCTCCTCCTCCTCAAGACCGAAGCTCTGAGGGAGAGAGACCACTATCTGGTTGAGGTCCTCATCAGAGAGCGAGCACTCTGAGATGGACATATTTTCATCAGCAACCCGGGTATCCTGTTCAACAATAGCAGCAAGTGTTTCAACCTCTGACAGAACTTGTTGCTCCACTTCTGGTTGTGTCCTCTACGAGACTGGGTTCTAGATAGTACCTTGCCCTGCACTCTCCTCCAATCTCTTAAGTCTACTCACCGCCACTCTGCCAAATCTGTAGCTCAGAAAACCGTTTTGAGCCTTAATGGCATCAAATGACTCCTGATCAATTCTGAGAGCCAGTATTTGCCCGGTCTCCTCGTTACGACCATACAAAACTTTCCATGTCTTGATGTTCAAGCTATCGTTTTGCACTTCCAGAAGTGCCAAAGAGGTTTGATACTCCTGATCTGCACATCTTGGCAGGAAAATTGTGATGGAATAGGCAGGTAGCATTTCTGTCCCCCCTGTATGCAGCAAGGCCCACTCCTTAACCTGGGCGCTACGGTCTTGAGTCAGCCCACTGTCTGCGGAGTTTCACACTCGACCAATAACATCCCCTTTTTGAAATGGATGCTCTGAAACTTGACCTTGTGCTTCCATCGCAGAACCATTTTCGCCACTATGGCGTTCTCGAGTGCCTTGATGTCCTCAGCTTCGAGCATTTCCTGTTGATATTTGGCAGGCAGTACCGCGATCTGCTCAGCCTCCGCAGTCATAGCATGTCTTCTATCAGCCGGAGCTGCCCCTCCAGCAAAAGCGTAGATTTTGCCAGCTGAAACAGCACTAGCTTTCGCAGGCTCTGCCTGGGATCTCTTAGTACTCTCCTATGCCCTCATCCTTGTCTGCACATTACATGCAAGGGGCGTAATCTCCTAATTGCTCCTCTTGGTTGCTGGGACATTAGAGTCGGGCTTAGCCCGACCAGCGTGACCCCGCACCACTACATAAGTCCCTTTCTCAGTGGGTCGTCTTTTCCTCCATTTTGCCCTGGTGGCGGCGTCAGAGGGCTTGTTCGCTTCCTCTTGGTAGGAGCTTCATTGGATTGAGAAGTTGTAGGATTCCGAACTATGCTCGGTTTCCTAGCTTCAATATCCGCTGTAACTGCTTTGCCCAAGAGTTGGGGGGCTAGAGCTTGGCTCTCACCCTCCGTCGTAGTTTCTGCTGCGGCAGTCAGTTGGTTCCTTGAAGCCACAGTGACACTCTTTCACACTCCTTAGTCAGACTCTATACCACGATAAGGTTGGCAATCAGGTAGAGGATCCCAGGAACATAGACTAGCGTCACAAAGTCTGCAGTCTCCAGTCGATCCACCTTTCCGACAGCCTCTTCAACAATTCTGGATTTTTGTTTTGAAATAAAAAACTGTACTAATTAGTTTATCATCGGTTAATATTTGTTTTAAATACTTCATTTGGGAGGTTTGAACCCCAAAAAACTCGACCTGTGGCTTCGTGTGCAGAGTGTTTTCCTTATTGGCTCACTCTTCTCTGCTAGTTCTTCATGGACGGTAAACAGTCGGGATAGTGTAGGAACCTACCTCTGAAAGTTATCCGTGGCTTGCAATCCATTGGTAATCCCTTTTCACTTAGTCATGACTGATAACTAATTTCTCCAAATGCAAATTGCAATATGTTAGGGTTACGTCGAAGTTATCTCAACCGGACGGATTCCATGGGGTATGACTGGAAATTGTTCCGACTGTAGTACCGTATTTGTATTTTAGTCTTGATTGATCACCTAAAACCTGACATCAATTCACGAAACAACATTTTGTGAAAGAGTTTTATTAGTTCATTTAGTTAAACCCCTGTATAACTAATATTACATTTTTTTTTTTTAGAAAACGATCTTTCGTACCGTATTTACTCCATCATGTCTAAAATATAAATACGGTACGAAATTGTTCCGACTGTAGTAACATATTTGTATTTTAGGCATGATTGAGTATCTAAAGCCTAACATCAATTCACGATACAACATTCTATCAAAGACCCTGTTTTATTAGTTCATTCAGTTAAACCCCTATATAATTATTATATATAAAAATTTTTTTTAGAAGACGATTATAATTGTTAATCCATTTTTTTATTTGTGTTTTACAGATTGTAACTTTGTTGTCATAAATAATTAAAAAAATCACGTAGTAAATGAAACGGTGATCTCGTACGAATATCTGTTCCAAAATTGGTTTGGTAAGTAATCTCACCCATTTATTGTTATTGTTAATTGCTCACAATCCTTAATTAACCAATCGTCACAGTAATCACTCCCCATGTTTTGACATCACAATAAATTAATTTACTAGACAATTTTAATTAGCTATCAAACTATCGTACACCAATCAAACATTGTTCTATTTAACTAACCACCAATGCTGATATCCGATAAAGCGCTTTCTTCATAGAATACACAACGTAATTATAATATATTTTTGACCGATTATATATTTGTGATTAATCGATAACTGAGGTAATGGATTGTTGACCAGTCGTGTACTGACAGTGGATTAGTCGTCATATTATGATTTGCTATGGTTGTCCATCTATTCAACTGCACAGGGGAAAAACTAATTAGTTTATCTATTTGAACGGTCGTTATACTATTTGCCGTGTAATTCATAATTCATTTCGTCGTTATCCCTGAAAAAGGAAAAGACAAACGTGATTATTTTAGCATTGTATAAAACGAAGAATATATTTGTTAAAAAAATGTCCTTAAATAGAACGTACGGTAACTACATCGTGTAGGTAACTATATCGATGTTCTATTGTACTCATACCTGTAAAGTAATTAAGTATTTTGGTACTGAAGTACAACTTAAGTACAATTACCTTGTACTTATTCTTTTTTAAGTAAAAGTACAATTCCTTAGTACTTTTACTTAAAAGTCGCAAGTACCAGTACCGGGAATTGTACTTGTACTTGCAATTCCTTCGAAGGGAATTGTACTTGTACTTGCAATTCCTTCGAAGCACTTGAAGAACTGGTTATGTACTTAGTCCTTGACACAAATAGTGACGAACGTATGAAAAAAAAAAATTTTTCATTGAGAAGTGCTTAATTCAAACAAAATTGATGTAAAAGCTAATAATACCGTTTTGTCAACTGATAAGAAAATTATTAAAAAATATGTTGCAGAAACTGGTTATGTATCATAACCACTTTGTTCAAGTGCTTCGAAGGAATTGCAAGTATAATTATAATTCCCGGTACTGGTACTTGAAATTTTAAAGTAAAAGTACCAAGGAATTGTACTTGTACTTAAAAAAAAATAAGTACGAGGTAATTGTACTTGTACTTGTACTTGAATTTTACAGCTCTGATTGTACTTAACTACAACCAAATATTTCTCATTCTGTTTATCTAAATATAATCGCATATTGTCATAATCGCAGTAACTTCGTCTATTATAGTCAGCTCACTTTAATCTTACTTTCCGATGGTGATGTGAGGTGTGAAAAAAAAAGATTCAGTAAGTGTAAACTCAGCTCATTTCAACTGTCACAAATGTCTATCAATAGGAAGACTTTGGATTAAATTGTGTAGATATATATTTGTATGTAATGTTTGCTTAATTCAACAATAAAATAAAATATAAAATCCCATCTCGCGAACGTCTGAGAAACAGCCGAGAATAAAATTGCCCTGTCATACGAGAATAAAATTGCCCTGTCATACGAGAATAAAATTGCCATTCGAGAATAAGATTGCTTCTTACATATAGAGCCGAGTCTTTTATTTTTGAAACACGGGATGTGTTAATGTACATGAGAGAATAAATTGTTTTTGCAACACCCTGTAATTCACAACATGACAATCTAGCTTCGTTTTGTTTCTTCCTTGGGATCCTTACTATGGGCGTGCAAAGTTTCAGCCTTCTAGGAGTTTTAGAGGTTGCATAAGCTCACATTTTGATTTCCGAAATAAAGGGTTCTGCAAAGAATTGTGTAAAAGAAAAAAGTTTTCTGGAAGGCAAAGTCCGTCGTTTTGAATTTGCAGCTTTATGATATTAGATCCCAAAAAATTACACCAAAACCATTTTTGCCGGAGGCGTATAGAAGAACCGTAACCCATTTTCAAAAACACAAATTGCATACTTTTAGGCTTTTCCACTCCATTTAATGATTTTAATGGAGATAAATGCTTCAGTTTTGTTTTATTATGACAGACACAGAATTCTACTGCATTACATTTAGCACTTTTTTAAACTTTCTGAGCACAGGGTGGCACAGAGAACAGTTTGTATGTATATGAATGTAAGAGATAGCATGTGACATACCATGTGCTGACTTTTCTGACCACATGCGCAGTGAACAAGTCGTTTAACTATAAAATTATGAATTTGTGAAAAAAAAAAATAAAAAGTGCCGATATGAGTTTAAAAATGCTGTAGGTTGTTAATTTAATTGATGCAAATTCCATACGAGTATTAGGAACAAAATTTACAAAGAAAAATGGTTGAATTGAAAGTTTTGCTGCCATCGCAGCGTTATGGTTTGTGTATTCGGAGAAAATTACCGATTGGGACTTTTGTGCAAATGGCGGTAGTGGACATTAATAACATGATTCCTGACGGATGAAACCTCTTATTAAAGAAGGGAGGGTGTTGAATATATCCCTTTAGTGTTGCTAAATAAATAACTTGTCTTTGTGTCCTCTTTAGGGTCCATAATTGATAATGTGTTACGTGTTACTAGCTCTCGTGTAAACAACACAAAGTTGTATTAGTATTTGAAGTTCTGCAACGTGTTCTTGCGCATTTGATAAGTTTTTTTAAACTGTTCCATTTCATATTTACGTAGAGCTACCAACTTTCCTTCCGTTTGAGATAAGAAAATTCTATAGAAAAGCCTTTGCCCCGCCAGGACCGATCTGTTGTAACTTCTGTTCTGTAATCACGGTGCGCAGAAATTGAAGTCAACCCGACCGATTCAAGGATGCTTGAAAGAGGAAATTTTCTTTTAAGTAAACAGTTTGATCTTGGCTCTGAATGACTGCCCCCGTCGCTAACGTATTTTTTTTTACAATTTGCGCGCGCCAAAGGGGATAATATAGGACCCTTATATTATATAGGACACAGGCATTTTGTAGATAGAACAGAGAGATAGAAATATACAAATAGACGTGGGTACAGGAGATATTTACCTGATACTCGGATGAAAACATCATCAGACCATCACGTTGATGAGAAAGTATATTTACGTCTTCTAAAGCCTGTGCAGATTCCAGTTCTAACGTTGTTGAATATAGAAATATACTTTTAGTGTGATTTTATGATGCTGTAGCCACTTTTCCGCTGTACTAGTAGGCACTACTCGAGAGTAAAGCGGTCTGATCTATCTTTCATCTGCGCACTCTGTGATATAAATATATACATATATAATTATCACCAAAATAAACAAAACAAGTACATACGTACTTCGTGCAAATCCTTAGAAAAGTAGCCTACCTTAAATCTGATTGAGATGTGAAATACATCGGTGGAATTTCATCCATTTCAAATGGCTTATAAGAAGCAAACAATTTCATTCTCCACAATATGTGTACCACGGGCAAGATTTCTCGAACGTGTGCTAGTGTTCTGAGCGTAGGAAATCGATTAGATACTTTTAGGAGTTCAACTCCATTATGTCTCTATCTCACAAACTATACAAGTAATATGTAATAAAATTAAGTAATATTTACTCTAGCGAGAGAAATGCAAGCTGGAGGCAAAGCAACCTTCATTATAATTACTGTAGATAATTATTCTGTTATTCAGCGTTTAGTCCTAGTTCGTTTCCCTTTTGATTACCCCCTAACGACATACATATGTTCATGCCTTTACCACTTTGATCATTTAATTTTGTATTTCCTCCAATAGGTATATTTCAATGACACGACATCCCCTCTCTGTCTTGTATGGCTTAATAGAAGATGCGATGCGAAATTCTCACTGCAAAATGTGCATCTCGCGTGCTCACTGCACACACATTTATGTATGTTGACGGTAATGATTATGATGCCAGGCGGCTTGTGCCAAGAAGACACTATAATTACATGCTGCACTACGAAAATACAGTCTTTTGCAATAAATACATTCTGGCCGCCCCTCTCATTCACCATTCCCATATGTTAACCGCACTCCTCACGTCAGCCCCTTTCCTTTGTTGGAATAATTGAAATAACTTGGCACGGACGAAATAGCCATTTCGCCTTCGCGTCGCATGAATTCGCTCTTAAATCGATGAATGTTATTGTTGTGCTATGTGACTTCTGGGGATTTAATTAATTGCTCCGTAGTGAACGATTAACAATCCATTTGCCATGACAATCCTCACGGGTAGAGCAGCAGATACTATAGTGCACTGATCTTCGCTAAAATGCTTCTGATGATGAAATGGATGCACTTTTATTTTTGCGCCGTTAACGAACACCTGAATTGACACTAAATCAAACATTTTTGGTTAGATATGCGATACGATACTACCACCTGGCAACTTTAATAGAGCCGGTAAAATGTTAATTGGTTGCTCATCTGCAGTTCTCACATCTCTCAAATCAGTCCATCCCAGGTTATGCAAGTTGAAAATTAATTCATTTCAATTACGAATCTCTCACTATTTTGGCAGATGTACCTATAGTTCGTTTTCTCTGTGTATATGGTATGTGTGCGTGGCCTCGTTAGTTTTTCCGTCACCGTCGATTTACCAATATTGAGGATAATGGATGACGACATCGATTAATGCCAGAGAACAAGAACATTTAGACCTCAGAACAGAAATTTGGGGACCATTTTTCTTTTCTTACGTGGACTGGGTACTAGTTAATATGTTTTTACAATAATTCCTCTTTCAAAGCCTAAAGTTAAATAATACATCTATATAGCTCTATCGCCATCTTCACGCTGTGTCAGTTTTCAAGATCTTTTTAAACACATTCGAATAATTTTCATTGGATTTTGGTGAAACAGATTTTTCCTGACATTGTAAATGACTGCGAACATCTAAAGAAGGGGTTTCGTACAGTGGTTCGGCTTCTATGGGACGGAAATAACTCTTTATTTGTAAAAGTACTGTATTTTAGTTTTGCGGCAAAAATTAAATAAAAAAACCTCTCAAAATAGTACTTTAGTACAGGCATAAAGAGATGTACAAACCTTGTCATAAAGGTGATATAGTTCCATATTTTATTATCTGTATACTTACTTTCTTATGACTGAACACCTAGTATATCTATAATTCGATCAATCTGTCAACTGAGATATAAACTAATAAATAATTCTATGATTAGTACACTAAAATTGTAATTGTGCACTAAGTAAAGTACCATTAATTTTGAGGTTAGAATGAAAGAACCGATTTCGCTTTAGGGTATAGAGCCACAGATCACAAATATGTTTGAAGTAAATCGGTTCAGCCGTTTAGGCCACAGTTCGATGTACAGGCGGACAGATAGATAAGATTGATTAAAACCTTGAAATCCAATATTGAGAAAACTACTCCGACTTGGCTTTCTAATTCTCACCGAATTTGTAAAAATGTTCGAAAATTGTTGAAACGGATCCAAAATGTACAAGGTACATTCTACGAAACAAATTATTACCATCCAAATTTTAGGTTTTGAAAGATGTGCGACAAACGTGCACAACTTGCTTCGCCTTTAAAGTCATGTTTATTTATTTATTTATTCATTGAAGGTTAGTACAAGCCATAACTGAGAAGATAACTTAACCTATTTTTTACACAACTTGCTTCGCCTTTAAAGTCGTGTGGTTAGTTACTATGATATAAAACTTGTTGTCTGTTTATTTGTTCACATTTTGGATGGCTTGGTAACATAACGACTTTCACATCGGATCTAAGGCAGTTGGAGTAAAAAGGACTAAATAAATAATTCAAGTCACTCCGAATTTAAAAAAAAAGATATTGAACGAAAGCGGTGCTGTAACTGTGACCTACTGTGACCATGCACCCGTCGAACCAGATGGTGTCGAAGCATTTTCGATTTCAACTAAGGTAGGCAACTGAACTTCTTTTCAGGTTATCTGCAAGCTGTTTTGTATTTTGCATGCTCAGCTCTTGAAATCAAAATATTCCCGGAGTATAATCTTCTTTTCTTTTACACGTGAACAAAGTGGACCTACTAATGACTATGTACCTAATTCAAAAACATTCTCGATATCAGGCTGGAGACTAATTGGGCTATGATTAAAGGGATCAGAAGGATCCTTCAGTGTTGCTAGCGCTGTCATATTCCCAATAATGGTGATTCCTCTTAAGAGTTCTGCATCATGTTTGCTTAGAGTCACCCACTCTTCTGCCTGATTTGGTAGTAGAATCCACTGCATGGAATATTTTTTAACACAATTTCCATGGCAGAGGGTGATTTCTTACCTATTTTTTGTATAAAAAATACGAAGAAAAAATTGCTAAAGAAAAGTCATATGCAATATCTAACTTGGAATTTTCATCAAAAGTTAATCTGACATATGTAAGTATCTACCCACCTTTGGAATCGCTTGATTTTTGCAGACGATTCATCTGCAATTTTTCATAACTTCTTCTCCACCTATAACCACAAGAAAACCATTCAATTAACTTCAGACCTTATTCTTTGCCCAATGTAGTACAATGAGTTATCCCATATTCCCAGGCCACGATACATCTTTAAATTTGATCGATTCATCTGCTTTTAGTACAAACATTTTTACGTAACCAATGTATAATACACCATCTCAAGGCAATCAATTTATTATATCGATAGGAATCTACGAGTATGTATGTATGATAAAATATATCCTACTCACCTCAAATTCAAGAACGTGACTATAGCTCACCTGAAGGATTTCCTCTCCCACTCTTTGGACAGTTAACCCGTAAGCTATTGCTATGTTTTATCTAAATAGAAAACTCTAAAACCAAAACCAGATATCCGAACATCAGGAGCACTTTTTTTTGATTTTTTTTTAATGAGGCCTCGAGCTATTTTAGGTATCACATCCTTGAAATAGAGGGAACGTTTACCCAATTTTCGCACTTCATTAAATTGCCCTTCTTGGTAGTGTTAGCAATTAATCCCTTTCCGCCTTCTTATCTGCCATGAAGGTCTCCTGGGCGTGTGGACTTGGGTTTCTTATAATCATCGTTTCGCTAAAATTGTTCTATTTTCATCGGATGTTCCGATACGAATTTAACTAAGAAAATTAAAATGTTAATCTCAAATTAAATGTTAATTTCTTTTGTAATACAGTTTTAAATATTTGAAATATTTGCTCACCCACCTATGGTGTGGAGATGCATGTACTATTACAAATTAAGCGGGGATTTTTTTTTCTTGGGGGATATGCTCTTGTTTTTACTTTCTTTTCTACTTTTAACAGCACGAACTCAAGGCCAAGGTTCGTTTTTTTAAATACTGCTGCAGAAACATTTAACAAAGATCACGCCTTTTCTTCTTGAAAAAAAATGTGTTTTTATTGAACCTTAAAAAAGTACCGATAATCTTGAAGCTGAGATAAAAATGTCAATCATCTCTGGGTATAGACCCATAGATCCCAGATATCATATATGAAGTTTGAAAGTAATGTGGGCTACCTCAGGCCAAACTGCCTATTTTGCTGTATTTTTCTGACTAAAAAAATCGAGGCTTGCAAACCTACGGACTGAAGGGCGGATGAACCGGCATGGCACATTACATGGCCTTTGTTTCCATTTCCGTTGCAACCCTAAAATCCATTTGCTATTCAAAGGATATTGATTAGACTTGTGAACCTTCACGTCATGTCCGAGACACCATATGCATATAAATATGTACTATGCGATTTTGTTGTTTGGTAAATTAGTGCCACAAGACCGACCATACACAGACGCAATGCATAAGATATTCCCAGTCTTAGTTTTCTTAAAGTGTTCTTGTTATCAGCCAATATTCCTGCTCAGTTATTCAGCTCCAAGTTTTCCAACGTAAACCGTATTTTCGGTTGGTTGGTTCCATTGTATAGATGGATAGCTGATAAATTGACCTAGATAGCACTTGCCGATCACCTTATTTCCTCGTAACCAAACAAAAAAAAAAACAATTCTGCAAAAATCAATAATCCCATGCACTTTTATAGGCGTCCATTAGTCTACCGGATTTGTTAGCTCACCACCCACTTATCCACCCACAAGTCCGAAGTCGCATGCTTACTGAACTGAACATAAATATATGTATGTAATTCTATGTTTCTCAAGACGATTAAGCAAAAAACTAAAAAAGTATTAGAGAAAACAATGTGAACAATTTCCCCTTTATCTCTCTTTCTCTCTCGCTAAAGATAAACAAATCATCGTAACATGTTTAATTGTTCTTTTTTTTTTTTTTGCATACCTACCAAAGTTCTTGTCAACACAATGCGGATATAATAAAAATAAAGAAGCAACGTGTTGGTGAAAAGAGATTTATCTGATAAAATAGCATCCACTTATCCTTATCATAGTGTGCTACTGTGATACAGTGATAACACATTCAGTGCAAATAGAATTAGTGAGACTAGTGTGAATAACTTCAAGTTTCATTAAATTTAATCGAAACAACAAATTCAAAAACTAAAATTTACCTAGTTGTGTAGAAGGTCTGGACCACCTATGAAATTTATTTTCTTGAAACTAAGAAAGAATCGCTTTTGTTCGGTTCACCTTGTAGTACGTATATACATATATAGTATATCACCCTCTTAGCTTATGGTGGATGAACCGGACCTCATTGGAAAGACTGTTGCCTGGGAAACAGAGTGTTAAAGATGAGTGAATAACATACCGAAGGTGATAGATAAAGCCTTTCAATTGAAAAGGAAATTTTATGGATTAGATTATGTTTGGGTGCCGTGAAATAAGGCCAATCGAAATAAGGCCAAATGCAAAAATTTGGCCTTATTTCGCTTTGTGAAAGTGAAATAAGGTAAACGAATTCACTAATCCAAAGTGAAATAAAGCTAAAGCTAAAGGCTTTTTATGATGAAATCTTTAACGTAGTTAAAAGCATTTACTGAACTACACGCCCTGAGCAGCTGCATGTGAGGCCGAACGCCGTCTGGTGTATGAGTCGAAGAGATGTCTATAGGTTTTTTTTTTTTAGTCCCACCCAAGTACTGTTTAATTCTCATCGTATTTTAATTTGTTAAGCAAAATTAAAAACAATGAAAAGTGAAATATTTGGCCTTATTTCACTTTCGCAAAGTGAAATAAAGCCAAACATTAAAATTTGGCTTTACTTCACTTTCACAAAGCGAAATAAGGGCAATTTTTTGCATTTGGCCTTTTTCATTTGGCCTTATTTCACGGCAGCGTTTTATTGTTCCTGTAACCAGAGCCTATTGTGATTTGCACATAATAAAATAAAAAAAACTTGAAACAGGGATTTTTATAGGGAAACATCTTTGCGTCACCTTAATTATTCCAGATGTATTATTCGAAAGCTTCGGTTTATTCCGGTTAATAGCTATGAATCTTCTTGTTTATACCATTTGAGTAACAGAAGATGTGTTACTGTAATATAAATTTTTGGGGAAGGGGCTTTATTTGTTTTTATTATATTTGTAGTAACTATGCATAAATGTATGGTATGAAGGTACTCATGTGTATAAATGCGAAATACCTAGGTTATTACGGGATAAATTTAATGAAAATCCGAATTTATTCCTCTCCGATTTAGAGAGAAATTTCAACATATGAAGTGACTTTGTATAGTTGTACCATAGTATGCATGTCAAAAACAAGACAAAAACAAGTAGAGAAAAATTACAATCTTTTAGGAACGGATGCTAATTGCAGCTTAATTCCTTGAACACTACCGGAATATTGGATTCTTAGCGTTCTTGTACGTTATTCGAACAAATGTCAAAATGTAACTCGTCTCTATACACTTTTTTTCTTTCCATCACTGGGTTTTATAAATTTAAAAGGACATGGTCGTAAGTGCTGAAGAATATTTTAAAAACATACACTTCACTTACAATCGGTCTGGAACTGATCGTATGATCTTCTAACCCATCAGTAGTAAAGTAGGCGTGGTGTTATTAAATTATTAATTCAAATACAATTACGTGATTTTAGTCAAAGAAAGTTTTCGCGATTTTTCAAGATTTTATTAGAAAAACTTTTGCTGTTACTTATTTTTTGAATAAAATTGCGCGCCTATCAGTATTTATAACGGATGTTCCCGGACTCTGACGAGATGTTCCAAATAAGACCCATCAGCATAACTCGCTTTAAAAAACAAAATATTTTCTTTTAAAAAAAAAACAACGCACCCAAAAAGTAGGTCTGGCTATATACAATTTATGAATGAATTGAAGGATAAGTGGACGTCTACATATTTTAATAAGGAAATATTTTTCAGTTTCTATCAAAAATATTGAAAAAACCACATTTTTTGAAGAACGGACATATCTGTAGGCGGGTTTTAAAAATGTTTACACTGCTTCGGGTTCTAAACAGCTTACATACGAAATTTTTTAATTTTCACAATTGGTATGATTACTCTCACTATCTTGGCCAGCGAGGTGTGTCGCATAAGTATGAATATGCAATAATTCATCAAATAATTTAATTACTCATAAATAATTTTACACAAAAAAAAAAAAAAAAGATTCTAACCGATGGATGGTTGAAAAGTGCATTGAAATTACAAGATGAGAAGGCAGACAAAGCAGAGCAACTAGAGGTAAAATAAATTCTTGTGGAATTCTCACATTAGAATCCACTGCTCGATTTGGGCTACACAGCCCAACCAACATGTCTTGTTATAGACTCATTCCATTATGCTAATATAACACATCAAGACATATCCTACTACCTGTCTACCAAGTGACGTGGTAATTTGAATATCTGTCAAATTTGATCATGTTAATGTTACGAAATTCGAAACACCAGTATTTTGCACATTCACTGCATTCCATATTTGCATTATTTGATGCAGCATTGGGTAAACAAATAATTAGTACGAATATCGATTCTACCCATTTGTTATGAAAATACAACGAGTTGTTCTGGAATGAAAACAAGCAGCAAAGGGAAGTAGTTTCTGGAACAGGAGCAACAAGAATTAGATGAGCTATAGTCAAACATATCGAAGATAAACACTGTAAACTTTAATAATGCTTTGAATCACTACAATGTTGTGGATGTGAATATTTTCAATAGAAGCATTTCCTTAAAAATTGTAACAAGTACCTACTTTTATGAATGAAGTTCATCCAAAACCTGTCCGTGTTTTTGCCTTATTACAAAATTATCTTGGGAATATTGCAGATTCATATGTAACACCTACCTCTCCTTCAACATCAATTTGTTCTAAGACGAGGTTTTTTTAAAAATGCATCACTCCAAATGAATTATTCATATTTGTACATCCCTTTCCTCAAATCAATTAACAAAAAAAAAAATCACTAATCAAAGATTCTCATATCAGTGCACTGTTTTTACTGTTTTGGCCCCAAAAATTGTCAACCTCACATTAAACATAACACACAGGATACAGTCCAAAAGATACAGACGGGGAAAAGGAAACCATCCTCTAGTGGCAGTGGTATTCGCTGATTGAACATTTATGATGATAATTTGATGATGAGATCAATAATATTTCGCTTATTGCTTAGCTTCAGGATAACGTTGGAAGATGATTTTTACTATATAATAACCTAATCGTTAAAAAAAACTCCATTCTAATCGGATAAGTTTCTGAGAGCATTTCGACCTTAAATTCACGTAAATTCATTATAATTGCTCAGCTTTTGCAGAGCGGAATATGATATTTAGCTGTATACATACGAGTATGAATGTTCTATGAGAAATTACCTAATCAGCAAAGCAAAACGTATGGATAGCTATCATTACAATGCAGAACAAGTCTAAGTAAATTTTCAGGGTCCTGCAAATAGCCACGGAACCCTTTTGCTCTCGCTAGCTCGTCTGTCCGTCCGTCCGTCCATCTGTCACCACCTTCTAGCTTTTAAACCATTCTAGTTATATGCATGATTTTTCACAAGTCAAGAATAATAACGCAAAGACAAAGCCGGTACCATTTTTCAGAAAACCGTTATTTTAAATAGCAAAAGTCGCAGGAAATAAAATTAGTTATTTTTGTTAACTTTTATCATACAAAGTTTGCGGGCAAATGACATTGCGTATTTACGTGGGCTATACACTTAATTTGTATGCTGAATATAAAAGCTCAGGATTAGATGGTTTGTAGCAGCATCAAATCTCATAATTTAAGTGGTTTATTGGTTGGCTTCTTGTAGACCATCATTAACCCTATTATCCATTTTCATTACGAAAATCACCTGCTTTCTCTCACCATTTTTTTTTTACTTATATTTGTTTATATATGTCAGACATTGAGTTCAAGGTCAAGGCATCCGATATGTATATAAAAAATTCTTTTTGGCTGAAAGCAAAACTTGGTGATAAAAAAAAAATGGATAAACTCCAACAAATAAACACAAAATATACTCTTCTCTTCATCTTATTCGCTTTGTTTGCTGCTCTCATTATTAAGTTTTAAATTTAAACATAGCACCCTGCCACTAAATCTATATCTTTTGAGGATTGTTCACCCCTTAAGTATGCCGCCCGAGCAGCACATCCTCTTGGTTTTCTCTATACATTCGTTTGTCCCCAAGTCTGTCCGGTCTTCCTCTGATGTGCATGTATCTATATATATGTTAAACATACTTAGAAAAGAAACAAATTTTTGTGATCAAATGAATTTTTAATGGCGTCATGCTGCTACTATGTCTATGTCCACTTTCATATATCAGCGAAAAGAAAATTGAGGAAAAGAATGAAGGAACAAAAATTATATTAATTTATTTTTAATTTTTTTTTTGTTTTAAGATCATCTAATAAGTTAATAAGTGTGTACTCTCAACGTTTTGTGATTTCTAACATAACAAATTTCTATTAGAAAAATGTATTCGTAATTGCTTAGTGTTATCGATTAAGGTATTCGAATGATTAAAAACTTTGCAGGCTTAGTAATGTAGAAATATTTATATTTTTCAGGCACCTCCTCCACAGGTGGCACATTTTCAAGATCGAAATTAGTTGCTTTGCGTCACTTACAGAAAAATAATAACGATAGATTTTCATAAATACCTACATATAATATATTTATGATCAACACGGAAAGCTAACTCGATCTGTGTCCTTTTGCCACCACTAGTAGAAAATATTCGCTGATGAAAGTACTATATTCTTCCTACTTTCTATCGGAACTGACCTCTCACTGGTTATATTTATTTGTAAAATTCTTAATCAAACTATGAGTAGGCGATATAAGACCTATGATTGTTTTCTCGTTTTTCGTGCTTTTACCAACTACCTCATCAATCAATTGTATGTATGCTTACGCCATTAACCGCTAATACGTCAGAGAATACATTCGTCATACCTCTCTTAAATATTAAATAATAATAAACCACTTCAGGCAACCTTAATACCTTTAACAAACAAATTTTATAGATCTTATCTCTGGTTATCATGTTTCCAGACTAAATGGACTCAGCAATCTTATTTGGACTCCGACATAATATGCCTTTCCAGCACCACTCACGTGTTTGCGTACAATCTTTCCTTATTTGATGAAATAATGACACAATCCAATACAAATCCACTTGGCAATTGGGTATAACCACTGCATCTTGTCTTGATGAAATTCTTTTTTTTGTTTCGAATTTTAGCCAAAAATAGTCTTCGGGCGAGTCGCGCGAGAGCGAGTATGTCATCGATGACGTTTGAAATACCACGCATATTTCTTCACTCTCGCCTCGTAATCAGTTGAAATACCTGACGTGAGACTTGTTGTTATCTTGACGGCTGGCTGTTTCAATGTTTATATGTGTTGACAATGATTTGGTTTGCATTTAGATTTATTTTTTTCGTATCCCTGTTCTTTTGCTGTTTTTGATGTTTTATCAATAAAAAATTTGCGACTATCAGTTTTACATTGAATTGCTTTATCGCTTGAGATAGCCAAACTAGTTTGAATGAATAATATCTTGTTTCAATGGGGTTCTTGTTTGTACAGTAAAAATGTGTAAGATAAACACGAACTGCAATTGCGAAAAGTTAACATTTAGCCGTACAATAGTTCAAAATCAAAGTGCACCTGATCTAGTTCCTATCCATTGCTTTAACTTTTCGGGGGCATTTTGTTGGGGGGGATGTGCACCTCGATGGATGCTTAGACGGGGTCTTGTGATTCCCCTTGGATTGTGGTACCACGTCTAACTCCGCTGTTAGTTGGCTGGTTTCCACTCAAATAAGCGTGTGCTTCTATTACATCGCATTAAGTCCATCAGCGGAACTTGCACAAGCTCGCTCAGTTCCCCAAGCAGTCTATTTCCCATATAACGAAGGCGACGTTTTTGGAGATTGGGGCTGTCGCAGAGCAAAGTGTTGGATGGTCTTTACTTCTTCCTCATCAGTTTATACCTAGTGATCGTGGCCATTTGGCTGATCGCGCAATGTCCTGTCCATATACCTATCAAAATGCGAATTTCCTTTTTCCCCAATAAGATTCTGGTTCTTCCATCCTTCAATTGTGGTTATAGGTTGTGGGATATGACGCAATTACTTCTGGACTGCCAAGTGGTGTTGCCTAGTTTCTTCATCCTTAGGTTTATTTTACCTTTCACTACACCTGCAGGGATATTTATTAGTATGTGAGTATGTTCTGTGCAAAGTGCTGAACCTTTTCTTGACAATTCATCCGCAATCTCATCCTTCTATATCACTATGTCCGGAAACCCAACAGAGAATAACCACGTGGGTAGTGCATAGTTTATTCAGGATTTTATGACATTTACATACTGTCCTAGATCTTTTGGTCTCACTGTCCAGTGCCTTAATACCTGACTGTCCACAAAGATTGTGATACGAGATGGATTTTTCTTATAAGACTTGAAAGTTTTGTTTGGGAGTTTGTATGAGTCGTTAATTTGTAGAGACCTGCAAAAAAACCCTGCTCCAGGGGTTAGACTTACATATGTATGTCCTTGACACATTTAGCTATTTTTTATCAAAGACAAGAGATCTGCAACTACACAGCTCGTCTAAACGCTGCTGAGTATTTGCCCAGTTCGCAAGAACATTGTATATCCTTTTAGAGATTTTTTGCTTTGATAAGCTTTGCTATAGGAGGCTTATCTAAAATTACCGCAACAAAAAAAAAAAAACAATTGTAATGTAAAGTATCATGTCATATCAAATTTAGCTCCAATAGGTTACCTAAGTCGAAGGTGCAACCTGGCCCACCTACACTATTTTTAGAAATGATTTCCCAAATTCTAAGTATTATACGTACGAGTACGTCGTCCGATTAATATGAATATCACCTATGCTATCAAGAAATTTCGTGAAGCCAAATCTTTTCGCGTTCCTCGAAAACTTTGTAGGCAAGAAAATTTCAGTTGCTTAAGCAAAGCATGAAATAAACATGTTTAGCAGTACGGTTCTGTACGAAATATGAGAAACTTCAAATAAAATAGATTAATTGTTAAAGTTTTATCTCCGACAGCCGTAAGTCCAGACGGAAATAAAAAAATCGTGTAAAGAAACCGATTGTGGAAAAGATCTGGGCTAAGCGTATCAGCTGGTACTGCCATATGCAAAGTAGATCTTTGGAAAATCCTGCCCAAAAAGCAATAGGGACTCAAGTTCCAGTCGAAGCTCAAAGAAGAGGAAATAATTGGATCACTCAAATGCAACAACAATAGCAAATTCTCGGCCTCATGATGATATTGAGGTCCGCAAGCGTCGCAGCAGCAAGGCGGATTATAATCCGAACAACAAGAATGTAGAATGATCTGCCAGACATTTAAAGCCAATATTCACAGGCATCTCCTCTGTTCCTCTTCCCCTTTTCCAAAACACCCGTGATCTGAAACAAGGGTATCCAAATACCCTTTGGCGAGCCAGGTTTTGTTAACAATCTAGTAGTTTAATATTTGGAAATAATTTTCCAGTTTCTTAAGTGACCAGCATAATGTGAATGATATTATGAATTAGAATTTTCATAATGAAAGACGAAACCCACAACTAGACATTTTTAATTCTGCATAATGATTGACGTTAGGCCCTAGACAGCGATAAGACATGTTTTTACGAAATTTTGGTTATACGAGTAAGCCATTTTCGGTTTATTCATTACATGCACCTAACTTAATATGACCTTATCCTGCTTGAATAATCTTTGTCTGCGAAGCTATAAGTCACCTTTGAGTAAATTTCTTCTTCATTTCAATCACTTTCAATCACCGTGCTCTTGCCAACAGCGGCGCAGAAATGGATATTTTTATGCGGTTGTATGTGCTCAGCACAGTATTAAGTTTCTATGGGGTTAAATGTTATACATACGGGGGAAATGGGAGATGACAATATTTGAGTATTTGAGCGGCCATACTTTTTTATTTTAGCTTTTTTTTTTTTTAGCCAAGACTTTATGCAGAAATTCCTTCAGCTCTGCCTGTTACTTTATCACCGTAATGCGAAAAAGAGACATTCTTGGCGGACAATTTTTTTTCCCACCAAGTTCTTTGTTCGGGATAAAGCAATTTTCTTGGCGATAATAACTGACGTCCAATAATGCTTCCTTAAAACTCAGCTTCAGTTAGTTGTTGAGCGCATAAAAGTTGTATATCATATACGAGTACATACATATGTACCTATGGACATTTATTTCACGTTATCTTCAATATACCATACTAGTACGTCTATTAATACAAAAGACCCATCACTGAGGTTAAATCCCAAAAAAAAAAAAAAGACAGTCTGTCATCCAGCCGTTGACACCATTGACCAATGTAATGAAATTGACTCTTCAACAAGGACCAACGTCCTTGGTAATAAGTATTTATGTTGTGTTATATTATTATTTATTATCTCAGAGATGAAAAAGCAGACAGTCCCCAAACTCATTGGATTCTCTTTTATTTTCAAAGAAAATAACATCTCTTTTTGTGAAATAGTGTTGTAAAGTTTCTGGAAAATTCTGATTCATGATTGGCATTCTTAGAATCGAATTAAAGGAATGAAATGAATGATTGTGATATGACTTCTCAACTGGAAGCGGTTAAAACTAATATCGTTTGTCGTGTCCTTACTCCTTGTATCAACTTTTGCAAGGAAAACAATTAATATGTGGTGGTTTGTTTCCCAGAAAATATTTTGCTCCATGGAGAATGCCTTCTTGGAATCAGAACTCATATAAATTCGCGAAAGAGTATTAAATATTGGCTAGCATTGTAAATACTTAGATGAGATAGTTAAACGCAACTGCTTGAATTTGAATTGTTAGCTGTTTTGTTGCATCCCCATGCAGTTATATGAACAGACGCAAAGTTGTTTAACTTCCCAATCTCAAAGTACGAATATATCCTGGTCGGATGTCTTTTTTTATCCTACATAAATTGGGTTACGAAAATGCATTTGAGAATCGATATTCACAGGAAATCAACTTCAGGATGTTAAGACTGATTTTGATATATGACTTTCACAGGAAACGATAGAACGAATGGATTCAATGTCCTGTCTGCAAAATAGGTATGTATATTCCTACTATATATAGGTATATGAAAAAAGTCATCTTGTTTAAGCCGTATTTTGTCCTTGTAATAACAAATTTAATTTAAGTGCTGCATAGAGAAAATGTGCATAAATTGCTGTTGAGTTGAGGAGGCTGGAATTTCTAAAGATGAAACAAATATTAAGAACGCATTTGTTGAATAATTTTGAATTTTCTTGTGTTACTAAAATGAAGCCTATTAAGAAGGCCGAGTATACAAATTACTACCACTGTTCCTAGCTTTTTGAAAGAAACAGAATGCTTTCTGAAAACGCCTTCAAAAATTGCATTATAGACCACACTAACATCTGCATACATGTAAACATGTATTCTCTTAAGAAAATTTGTTTCCATTTCACACAAATTTATTGAAAAGACGTCGTTTCTGAAAGCAAACATTTTTTTTTTTTAATGAAATGCCACCAAAAAGCGAGCGTATACCTATATGTATAAATATTATTATAGCAAAGATGTAGGGCATACTGATATTTCGATTTCAAGCAAGTTCGGTTTAAGGGAGACCTCTGTATATTTGCTAGAGCAGACTTGGCTTGTCAGAGGGAAGAAGTCGATCGAACGGGATATACTCGACGTTGTGTGGCTGAAAGTCGTACATCACGGTTGCACCAAGTTTTTGTGCTCCATTTATCGCTTAGTGAATGACGACCAACTGGTCAGGCTATTTGAATATCTATCGGACATGGTCAACTGGATACAGGTTCATTATCAGACGTCCGAAATTATTGTACTCGGCGACTTCAACGTGCACATCTCAATCTGGTTACGATATTCGAATAGAACTGATAATGCTACCCGCTACTTACACTAATGTTAGGGATACAAAATGACAATCGCCTGATGAGGCATTACAATCTATCTAATTGGGATGAGCTGCGCGATTTATTCGCTTCTTTTCTATAGAGTGAAACTTGTTTAAGGAGCACTGAAGTCAACGTTTGCGCCAAAGCTGTCAGCCTTCGAAACACGTATAATATAACAGTCGATTCCGCGAAGAAGAACTACAATTAGAGAGACATTATCAAGCTAAAAGTGATAAACAACAACTTCAGTCACTCCTCATTCCTACCTCTGGTGAAAGACCACGGATCACTAGCCACAACACCAAAGGGGAAAGCCCATATTTTAGCTTTTATGTTCTCAGGCAATTCGACACTAGATCCGGCACAAGCGGCACCATTAACTATCACGAAGGTCCAGTCATCGATGCAACGATGTAAAGTTTCGACCTCGTGTAACCCGGCCCATTCTTAATCATCTGGATTACAAAAAGGCAACAAGACCTCACGGAATGTCAGAAATAGTCCCCAAAAACTGTACACCAGAACTAACATCTATTCTTTGTAAAAAATGTTTCCCTCTTGCTGGAAAACTATCCACATTCAACCGATACCAAAAAAATTAATAGAAATGCTTGCCCCAAAGCTATTGTCCCATAGCGTTGTTGCCCATGCTATCTAAAGTGTTGGAAAAAACCATCAATGCTGAGATAATGAAATATCTGGAGGGACGCGGACTGATGACTGATAGTGTGGGTTTTGCAGCCGCCGTTCAACTGGAAACCTACTGAGCTATATAACTCACCTGTGGACCTAAGCCATCGAACACCACGGGGAATCAAGAGCTGTTGCCCGGGACATCTCAAAGGCATTCGATCGGGTTTAAAATATTGATCCATTAAACAAGCTAGCTTCCATAACAGCTCTGCGGTTGGATGGACACTTTTCTTCAAACAGGAACAATTTTTTCAATTCAAGTTGTTGTGGATGGTGTGTCTTCCGACTGATTTGCTGCAAACGCTGGAGTACCTCAGTAGTCTTTACTTTCAGCAACTCTGTTTCTCTTCCATACCAGCGACCTTCTGTCAACAAACAATAACATCTTTAGTTTTGCTGAAGACAGCACCCTAATATCATCTTGCTCTAACAGCATGCCCGTGAATGAAAGTACATTACATCGTCAGAGATGCGACCAGGGCCCTGTAACACAACGTGACAAGTACTTGTAGGACAAGTAAAATCTGACTACTCGAAAAAAATTCTGTAACACAAACTAGACTTGTCGTTAATACTGTGACAAGTGTCACAATGAAATATGACAAGTGGGTAATTGTTTAATTTCCCTCGTTCAGTAACAGAACGCGACAAGTGTCAAGAACCACTAGTCAAACTACTACTGCTTTTGGACAGGCGTTTTGAATATTGTCGTAAAGTGATTAGTGTATTATAGTTTGATAAGTATAGTTTGATAAGTGAATAAAGACTTGTCGACTTGTCACGTTGTGTTACGGGGTCCAGATCAACTCAATAAATGACCTACAGAAAATCTGGCAGTGGAGAAAAGCAAACTTAGCCGATTTCAATGCGAAGAAAACTCACCTTTCCAGAAACAAGTCTTCTATTATCCCAAATTAACGAATAAATTATCCATGCCAAGGAAACCATGCATCTTCTTGGTATAACATGGTACGCCCACATATCCAACATCGCAAGATCGCCATCCAAGTTAAGCTACCTATTTAGAGTAAAAAGATACTTTACAGCGCAACAGCTCCTTCTTCTATATAAAGCACTAGTTACACCAGGACTTAAGTATTGTTTTGATGTTTGGAGTTTGGCCACAAAACATTGTCTTCATCTGCTCGACAGCATACAGAGGTCAGCAGTCCGCTTAATAGAAGATTCCGTACTAACTTGCAATCTCCAACCATTAGCTAGCCCTAGAAATGTAATATTTGAGCGTCCTACTAGGCAAGCCATCACGGCCAATCACCTCTATGCCAACCTAATAATGGCGCAGATATCCCTTTATCAAAACCTTCTGCTACAGGACAAGTGATATTTGGAATTCCCAGAAGACATACATATATCCAGAAACTTTTAATACCCAACTGATGAACAGAATCAACAGGCATCTAGAAACATCTCGGGCGCTGGTTCAGCGTTATAGATTCACCTCTCCTAAGAGAGGGTTATAAAAAAAAAAAATTATGTCCATACCATACATGGACTCAAAAAATTTGTTTCTCAACTGTTTGTCCTTTTGTGCGTTTGTCTGTCCATATGTACCCACAACAACATGGGGTCTCAATTAGAGACAAAATCATATAACGACATTTAACATATAATACTTGTGATATGTTTGTTCTCCACCGATCTTGTTTAAGTTTTAAGTATGTCTTTATTTGACGAATCCTTTGACACATTGCTGTACCAAGTGACGAATTATGAGTTTCAACTTTGAAACAGCTAACTCAAAAACTTCACGTTTTAGCGTGCCAAAATCGTTCTCATAGTTAGTAGAGAAAACTTAAGCGAGAGCCTAAAATGATGCGATCGCATATGAAAAGGCGAGTATCCGTTAAAATTGTATATGCTAATGCAATATATCTTTATCAATGTGCTCAAAATTCGTTTGCATTTCTCTATGCTTGCTGAACTCATTGTTTTTAATAATGAGCAGGATATTAATTTGAAAGTTCCGATACAATACTCGTATGTTCTGTTCTCATTTTACGTGTAGACTGCATGGGGTTTTGTTGTCAGCCAACACAACTATTAAGAGTGCAATTGGATTTGATCCTTCTTTTCAATCAATTAAAATTATGTTGTGTCCATTTAAAAAAATATATACTCGTATATAATTATATATATATATATATATATACGTATGTACATATATAGGACAGAGAAAAACACACCTGCAAACCCCAGGCGTTGGTTGGGAAACACTTCCACCCGAGGACGAATGGAAGGCATTCATTTCATAGCCACGTCCCCGGAACACAATAATGTATGTGTACATATGTATGCATGCTGCTATTTCGGAACCTTCGACAGGATATTCGAATCATAAAACGCCCGAAACCATCGCATCATCTGCGGTGTCGATTTGACGTTTACATTTCCCTATTTCTCACCCTAAATAATAATTGACTTTTTTCATTCATAAATGGATTACCAATTTTTATTTGCATGCAAGCAAAAATATTCACATTCGTTTGTGGAGGCTGAAGAGATAACGCATTCAAAACACAAAGCCCGGTAAGGGGAGGATGAGTGGGTTTTAAGTGTAAAATTTCATTGCAATGTGTATGCATAAGTGTTTGAAGGTCAATGCTGGAAATAGATTTTCGCTTTAGTATTTGCCGCATGTAGCGTTAGAGAGCAAAACAGAACATTCGATTTGTACTTTTATTAGGCAATAACATACATTACTTCCTGTAACATAACAATATAAACATCTGTAGCCAATACTGCATCGGCTGGGGTAAATTACCTGTACAATTCTTTTCTGGACAAAAATCCAGAGTCCAAAGTGAAAACTGTCATTGGTAGTAATAACTTATTCAAACCCTTTTATGGGTCTCATTGAGGCAGCTAAATGAATCTGCTTTGGTACCCAAAATGTGCTCATAAATGAGGTTTATGAAATGAATTTATTTAGGTGTAGATATGGAATTTATTTTCTTTTTGGATCTGTGTACACATATTCAACAAAATAAAAAATAGAAAAGAAAACAGCAAGAAAAATAACATATTGACTTCAGCATACATAGAAAACAAGCCTTTTTATTAAAATAAAATACATATAGTATTAATTTTGGTATTACCTTAAAGCCGGGTTTTATTGCGCGAAATGTAAATTCAGTAAAAACTAAAAGAGGACTTATTTGTATATAAATTAATAATGGACTATGCCATGGTTAAAAAAAAATAAGCGTTATATCCTTGGTTTAAATATGTATTTTTTTTTTCTTGGGGTACATTATGTAACCAACAAATATTCTTTTTCTTGATTATTTTTACCACATACTATTTTTGTGACAAATTTCAGCTCTCTGGGTCTAACGTTTCAAGAGGTACAAGAGTATGACAGACACCGTGTTGAATCCATTATTGTTCCGCTTATACATTTCTGGTGCGGAACTAAAAATAGGAAAAGAAACAGCATTTAACATAACCAAAACGGGCAATATATCTGGATCTCACTTTACTCTGCAGACGAGTATGTGCATACACATACAGACACAGAGAGATAGACAGAATTACGAAAAATCTCGAGATCGACGATTTTCACGAAACCAATACTTGAAGCTCTAGTGAAAAATGCTATGACAAAGTTGGACTTGTACATTGTTCAGATTTAAAATTTATTTAAATTTATTTATTTATTTATTTACCAAAAAACTACTTGCTCTTTATAGGAGCAAGTCAAAATATCATTTTCATTTCCTCATTAGATAATTGATTTATAAAAAAATAGCCGTTAATAGTAGAAATATTGACAGAAACTTTTGAAGTGGTAGTGGAGTTATCTTCACGCAAATGAGGAAAAATAAGAGCAATAATTAAAAAAAAATTTATAGTTGTATTTGGGGAATATATTCTTGATAGGCGTATCAATAAAGTATCTGAAGGGTTCCCACATATTTAGGGGTGAAAACCACATATATATACATATATAGACACAAATATTCTCAATTTAATCTTTCTGAATTTCACAAGAATTTCATATACAGCTTGCACAGAGATATTATATTTAATATATATCTTACTACTGAAAAATATTTAACCCTTGTCCGGGCAAAGAATATTACTAGCACAAACGAACCTATGTGTCCAATGGACACACACGTACAAAGTTCCTGAAAATATCGAAATAAATACAAATAAGGCATTTGTTTTTATACTTTTATCAGTACACTGTTTAGTTAGTAAGTATAAATGCATTATAGTTACATGTTAAGAAAAAAATAGAACCGAACTATTTCTGGTGACAATTTGAGCATATTTGTGATTTCGAGCTGTGCTGGTTGCATATATTTTTCTTGCAGAAATCACAAATTTGCTTTTGCGTTCTTGAAATCGAAGATGGACAGATGTAGCATCTTTTTTTTTTTTTTGTGCTGAAGGCTCTTCCAAAGATGGGCTTGGTTGTGGTATGAAATGTGACATTGCTTGCACCGACGATTTCAACAGTGGCCTTATTAGTGCCTCAGCAACAGACACAAGAAACAACCGTCTTTTTTCGTTCTTCTTTTCATTCCACTTAGGAAACATGTTGGTCCAGATAACAAACGCAGCTACAGAACTGACATCCAGCAAATTTATAAAAAAAGTAAAAGGTCATCGGTTTGTTTTTCGCTTAGATATATATGCATGCACCAACTGGTCAAGTGAATCTGCTCCCCCCTTAGTCCTATTGTAGCTCAATATTATTTCGGGAATCTGTTGTGCTGATGTCTGGTTTGTCATGAGTCGTTGATAGAAGTAAAACACATTTATTCTTTTTTTGTACATAAGAAACAAGTGCAGCTTTCTTAGTAAATCCAAATATGATGAATTAGCACGAATCTTTTATTTTTTCTTACGGTCCCGATTATGGTCAGACCATTCGTTAGCATTTTATAAGCCAAATCTAAGTCGGTAAAATAATTATCAAACGTGACATTTCTGTGAGAACCATAAAAAGGTTCTGTTATTGAGAGTACTACTTGTGCAGCAAGGCCTTTTGCAACCGTGTTTCCTTCTTTAACCACGTATGGAATATCATTCAAAGGATAAAATGTTTCTGAGTCACAAGCCCACCAAATTTTCATCCCATATTTGTCTGGTTTAGCGGGCATATATTGTTTGAATGGACAACGTCCTCGAAATGGCACAAGCTGTTCATCCACCGTTATATTTTCACCTGGACTGTACATTTTTTTTAAAATTATTGTTTATTTTATTGAAAATGTCTCTTATAGGTGCTAATTTATCTTTTTGTCGTCGAAGTGGTCTCCTTGTTTTGTCATCAAACCTTATAAATCTCAATAAAAATTTAAAGCGCTTCAAACCCACTGTTGCCCTAAAAATCGGAGGACCGTAGATTTGATTCCACAAAACATCATAATTGGTTGCACTTTGCTTGAAATGCCCAGCAGCTAGCAGAAAACCAAAAAATGCATACATCTCAACAATATCGGTGTTCTTCCAATTTCCCCCAATCAAGACTCAAGAAGCTTCTTGGTTTGTAAATGTCACAATTTCAGTGACAATTTCAGCATCTAAATATAAATTTTTACGATTTTACACCTCTTATTATATTATGTGGTCGAACGCGACCAGAAGGAAAAGGAGTATTTGACCAACTTACTTTGTCTTTTGAGGTGAACGTTATCGGTTGCTGGTGTTCTTCTGAGCTAACCTCAATTTCTTCTTCAGAATAAAAAAAAAAGAGTTTTAGTGTTTATTTATTTTAATTTATTTTTTTTATTTATTTATTTATTTACAGAATCTTTATAAGTCCAATTATAAGTTAAAGTCCATAATAGTAAAAGTTAATTTATTTATATCTAAACAATTCATATTTTCGGCTTTGCTAATTATAAATTAAAATAAACTATGCATTTTAACACTGGAGAAATTGGTGTTCAAAAAGTAAAAGAAATTGCATAAAAAGAGAAAAAAAAATAAAAAAAGATAAACTCTTGTTACATAATTCATAAATTTATTTTCAGTCAAATATTTAAATAAAACTTTATCAAATGACTTCGTTCCACGAAGCTTTCTGTTGTCCATGGGTAAGGCGTTCCATTCTCTGTCAACATAGACACGATATTGGTTTTCGGAGTTTCTGCATGTAAACCTCGCTTGAATAAAAACTAGAGAACGAAAGGAAGTTGAAAACTGAAATATTTCATACAGATACTGAGACTCTTTGCAAATCAAGACATTGTTTAGTATTTTAAGGGCGCAGAAATTTAAATAGGAATACAGGTCACAATCCAGAATCCTGTTAATGTATCCAGAAATATGATCAAATCGTTCAAGATTGTAAACGTATCGCGTAATGTTCTGAAAGGTCACTGTAAGATTCCTTCGTGTTGAGTCGAGTTATGACAACAACAAATTTGACATCCGCAGCATATAGATGTATTGATGAGTATTGGACGACTTGCGGGAAATCATTAATAAGCATGACAAAAAGCAGTGGCCCAAGAATTGATCCCTGTGGTACTCCTGACATTATCTGTAAGTACCGGGATGTGCATGTTTACAAAGTTTTCGTGTAATAGAAAAGCAAAACTTGTTTTCAACGGTTCCTTATTTCCCAGATACTTCACCCTGCTATAAAATCGTAAGAGCAAAAATTATTTTGAATTGAATAAATTATAATGGATTCATTATAAATTTCTAATTAATTTTTGGGTAATCGAAGCGGGAGAATAGTTTGAAGGGCTTTACGCGAAAGTTTATGTATATGAATTGGCGCGTTCAAAGTGCATAATTTTCCATCCATTCTTAAAACTACTCACTCGCTTTGCGCTTTGAAAATTGGGAAGAAATTCACACAGCTTCCGAGACATTTTGTAGAGGAAATTCATTTGACATTATTTGTATCCTTCATAGTTTTATTGTAAGACGAAGCGTACGAAAGATTAACGCGAAAAAACTAGGAAGCCCAAGCTATACTTCACTCTAAGCTATTTTAACTATTTATTTAAGCTTTTGTAAACTGACACATTGAAAATTAAAATATACATTACTGACACACTGACTCACAGCGGGCAATTAAAAATGGCTGGAATATCGATTAAAATTCTGGCCATTCGGTTGGTTAGTTTTTCATATGCCTTTTGTATTGCTCTTAAATTGCAAATTTAAAGAGGAAATAAAACTTTTTGGGATACGAATGCAAATAATTAAATGTACTCTATCTTCTTTTAGTGAATTGCATCAGAATTTATCGGGATTGTCGAGTTAGTTACACCGTTCGTTTTTTTTTTTTTGTATGTATGCCTTAGGAAACACTGTAATTCTTAACATCTTCGTGTTCAGATTCACCAGAAACTACGATTTTTTGTGTGATAGAACACTGAATATTTGTTTGATACAGATCTACCCAGACCTCTTTAAATTCTAAGATGTCTAGTTACCTGATGTTTTTTAAAACCGAGATTCGGGTTAGATCAGTAAAGGGAGTTGAAGTAATGTTACTTAGTCACCAGAATGAAGGTACCAGATATCCAGAGGAGATTCAATTGCAGGGATTTCCTAGAATACTGAGTCTTAAACAATCGCTGTTTGTTTTTAAACAAGATTTAAATGTTTCATTTGTTAGTAGGTAACAAATTTCAAAGTTATCACTTACATCTACTACCTTTTTAAATTTTTAATTGCAAGAATATTTAAAATAAAATAAAAACAATATTTATGATGGTTGGTACTCGCATGTAGTACTTTTTTTTATAATTTGCACGTGTGGAAGGGGATATGAATACCCTTATACTAATTTCTCAGGACACTGGCGTTTTATGAAAAGGAACAGAGAGAAAGACAGATTAATGTAGTTGGTTCGAAACTCAGGTGATATTAAGTTTCAGTGAACTCAAAGGGTGGCGACCAGATAACTGGGGAGCATTTTTGTTTTGCTTTTATTGTCGTTGCTCATGATTCACAGTATTTCTTTTTTTTTCATTCGCCTGATGTCATCATCACGATCAAGATGCATTTTAGCCATATGACCCAACTGCCAGTGTTATGCCTTCGCAGTAGAGTTGACATAAGCTTTCGCAATTAATCAATTTTTTTATTTATTTAATGCGAAATAAATAGATGATTCTTTACATCAGGATTCGAACCGTGAACCTGTAGCGTGACAAGCGAAGATGTTGCCACTACGTTTACTTTAGATGGTTCGAGATGAACCTAGGTCTCAACCAGCCAGCTTGGTCCGTTTCCCCATGATCTGGTGTAACGTGAAGATTTGGCGATTGTTAATTTGTCAGGTCTAAAACCTCACTGATATTGAGTAATCAGGACACATTAGTACTGACACTGGTTTTCCGAGCTTGCTGCTGCTATTTTAGGCCTTATAGAAAGCTCATGAGACACCCGATTGACAAATGCTATCGACGTCAAACCTTCTCATAGCGATGCTCATGGATGTTGTTTCGTTGGATATACATATGTATCGGCATTTTCGCCAAAACCATGAATTTAGTCCAAGTTTATTTTAGCACCTCGGAATGTTCGAACATCCACGACCAATTTACAATAGTTGGCTTTATGATCAGGCGGCAGCTATATTGCCTTACGGATATTGAGTTGCAGGAACCTCATTTTGCTGTTGACTAGTCTGAGTCCGATTTTGGATCTGTGCTTTTTTTTTTAAAGAAAATTTTCAAATCGAGGAGCGCTTGGACTCGAATTTTGGTCCACTCAGAAGGACAATTTCGACATCGTATTTAGAGTTTTCTTGAGAAGTTCGTATAAGGAGTCCTTAGCGCTATTTCCTTTTTGCTCTATATGAGCGTGAGTTTAAAAAAGGCTGAAAAAGCTAGAAGCAAATGACGGAAGCACATTTTGCCCAAGACGGCGAATTAAGGATCTCAATGATTTAAATATGATAGTTGAAAACCACAATATTAATATGATTTCTAAATAATTTTTTTTTAAGGTTTTTTGATAATTTACGGGCTCATAGTTCTACAAAACGCACTCAATGAGGTTCCTCTTTTCGGAAAAATCTCATACATACATATGTATATCTCCATTTTTCTTCAAATAACATCACATTTTATCCCAAATCAGGTTTGCAAACAAACTTAAACTGCTGTCAGTCAAGTTCACACTCAGTTTCTGCAGTCTCCCGAGTCCATTTACCGAACCCAAATCAAGAACAATTTTAAATTCAGTCAAACAATTTTTAATTTCCAAACAGTGTGTGCTCCCATTTTTCTGCAAATCTTTATTTTATTTTTCCTAACATACTAAAGGGTGGTTAAGTTTTAAGGGCCGATGTTGATTTTGAATAAAACACAAATTAATTAGGAAATTATTGGTATGGTTCAATTATGTATGGAACAAAATATCGGCCAAATGGCCGCCGCGACTTCGGCGGCACACCTCCATCCGATGGTCCAAATTTTCGATGACGCTGAGGCATAATTGAGGTTCTATGCCGTTAATGTGCCGAATTATCTCATCCTTTAGCTCTTGAATTGTTGCTGGCTTATCGACGTACACCTTTTCTTTCAAATAACCCCAAAGAAAGAAGTCCAACGGTGTCAAATCACATGATCTTGGCGGCCAATTGACATCGCCACCACGTGAGATAACACGGCCATTGAATTTGTCGCGCAAAAGAGCCATTGTTTCGTTAGCTGTGTGGCAAGTGGCACCATCCTGTTAAAACCACATATCGTCCACATCCATATCTTCCAATTCGGGCCATAAAAAGTTTGTTATCATCTCACGATAGCGAACACCATTCACAGTAACTGCCTGACCGGCCTCATTTTGGAAAAAATACGGCCCGATGATGCCGCCAGCCCATAAACCGCACCAAACAGTCACTCTTTGTGGGTGCATTGGTTTTTCGACAATCACTCTTGGATTATCATTCGCCCAAATGCGGCAATTCTGCTTATTGACGAATCCACTGAGGTGAAAATATGCCTTATCACTGAAGATGATTTTCTTCGAAAATTGATCATCCACTGTTGCCATTTCTTGCCACCATTGTGACCATTGACGACGCTTGAAATGGTCAAGAGGCTTTAGTTCTTGAGTCAATTGCACCTTGTAAGCGCGTAAATGCAAGTCTTTATGCATAATGTTCATCAACGACGAGCGTGAGAGGTGCAATTGTTGGGCACGACGACGAGTTGAGGTGGACGGCTCTTCAGCCACACTATCGCGAACAGCAGCAATATTTTCTGCAGTACGAGCTGTACGAGCATGCACTGGTGTTTTCACATCTTTGCACGATTTTTCCGATTGTACGCACATTTGGATGATTAAATTGACCGAAAGAATCACGAAATGCACGATATGCATTTTGATTTGAATGCCCATTTTCATAATAAGCCTGAATAACTTTAACGCGTTGCTCGATTGTGTATCTTTCCATGGTTCAAATTGAGTTAGTCTGAAATTGAGAAATGTCAAATGAAATGCAGAAAAAAACTTGACGTTTAGGTGTGGTTCACATTCAACATCGGCCCTTAAAATTTAACCACCCTTTACAACATATACCTAGTCAAGTCATAAACACTGGTACACGCACGATTTTTTTTCTGTAAAACTTTAATTGATTATTTAGGAAACAATATTTACACGATTTATTCGAAATTTACATTCATCGATCGCAGCACGCACCTCGTCCATTGGAAAATTGTCCGCTGTAAGGATAAATGCGCGCTTCAAGGACTCAATATTTAAGTGTCGAGTAGAACAAGCCATCGACTCTAAAATAGACTCCAAAGGATTGAGGTCTGGACTGCCTGGCGGCCAACAGTGTGCTGCTATAAAATCAGGCACATTGTTTTGGAGCCACCCCATTGTTGTTTTTGCCTTTTATGCTGGGGCGGAGTCCTATTGGAAAGTCCACGGGTTGCTTGAAAACAATTGTTGATTAAGTCCCTTCACAACGCCTTCCAGAACATACGTTTGGTTGATTTTTGCCGATATTTTTACTCCGTTCTCGCAAAAATAAAGATCGGTAACACCTTCTTAGCTCACTTCCCCACCAAACTATCACAGATGATGGCCCCGTTCGACCCGTGAAATGAGTTCTGATGCTTTTTGAAATGACCGCTCATAGACTCCATGAACAAAATGCGCGTATCGGTGGTGTAGAGCTTTCGATCATTCACTCCGTTTTCGCTTTAATTGAACTGTGAGCAAATGGCCAGTGTTTCTTTTATATGCGTTGAGTTCCAAATCTTGGTTGATAATGCGAGACATGGATTTCTGAGATATCTTCATTTCTTCTGGCAAGATTTTCTACTTTCGCGGCGATTTCCGATTAATCCTGGCTTTAATAGCATTGACCGCTTGTGTAGTTCTGACAGTGCTAGGACGTCTGGATCTTTGACTGTCAGTGTCCTAAAAAAATTTAACAGTTCGATTCACAAAATTTTAGGTGATTCCAAGCGGTCGCAAAGCCCTCTTGCCATATTACACTTATGAACTCGATTTTGAATATTGCCCCACTCCATATTTACAAACGACTTTTATGTAATTCGTTTTGCGCGTTAACTTAGTATAAATGTCACTCATTGAATACCTGTCAGTATAGAATGGATGCGTTCAACACTAGTTTCACGGTGAGTACGTTTAAACGTGTACCAATATTTATGAAATGACTAGGTATGTATGTAAATTGTTTTATTTAAGCATGTGTGTATCTTCTTGTTGGTTTCTTGCGCGACAAATCCATCATCTCACGTAGTCGCGTATCAACCCAAAACAAACTCAATATTGTATTCTGTGTATGATTTAACCTTCTTCTGACGGATGTAATCCTGATAAGAACTTGATATAACTCATTCTGCAGTATCTTGATAATATTCTTTTTCTTTTCGTATATACGTACATATGTCTATACGGTATGACTATCTGATGTAGATTATGCGAATTATCACATAAACAAATAGGACGATCATTTATAAATTTGGTTTCAGTAGTTAAACGCTCTTCGAAGGTTTCGGTTTACTTCTTCTGATGATAGCCACATCAACCTAACTCAAAGGAAATTCGCCCGGCTTACCATTATTCCGGATTATAATCCCCCCAAACAAAAAAAAAATCATCGAACTTTAAGGGATTTTCTTTTTTTTCGGGATAGACTTTTTTTGTATTTTCTTTCAGTTATATCTGTAGTTTTGTGACCGTTAAATGTGAGTATGTGATATATATATTTTTTTAAATTAATAACATTTAACGGCGCTTAAGAGATGATACAAATTCTTTTACAAGATCTTGGTCTTTGTGAGCCGGAAAATGAGTGTTAAGAGTTTTTCTTTTAATGCATTAATTAGTGTGCTTGTGATGAACGAAAAACCAAAAAGTTTGTGTTTAAACCTCTCAAAACAATAATCACACCTACCCTTCTCCTTCTGAATTATAATATAAGTAACAAATACACTCGTTTTTAATTCTGTAGTGTATACTGGTGAGGTGCCGCGATAACTTTTGTTTGCAGCATTTCCATTTTATGGTTTTCAAGACTCATCATAGTGAAGTGGCATTTTTTGGCATAAATAAAGTTATTTAATTTAAGCCTAAGCCCTTACATATTTGTAGACTATACAATAGTGAGGAGATACAACAAATACCATTACTTCTATTGAAAATTTGCTTATTTGTGTGGGACTCAATAAAGTTTTGGTGCGTTTTCATGTGATACCGTGAAACTGATTTAATTTAAGCCTCGTTCTGCGGACGCATAGCTCAGTAATCTCCGTGACGTGCTGATTTATTCCAACTTCAATTGTAGGGGGACTCTCAGGGCTGATCAGTATCGCCTCGATTCAATAGGTTCAGTAGCTATCTTGATCGTTAGATGAACCATGAGACTCAGGTCCTTATTAAGTAGGAGCACAATTATTTCTTACAAATATGTATACACAAAATAATTAACATTTGATCAAAATCGGTTTTCTTTTTTTAGCTAACTAATATATACATACATATGTATATTCCTTACGACTGGGCTTCGGTTGACTCTTAAGCCTAGAAGTATATAGGTGTAATGAGCTAAAAAGCTTCTTTTTTTTTAGTAATTAAATAAATAGTCCTCACTCATGACAGTTTTGTAGTTTTCCGTCTCTGGTTGCCATTCGTTGATGGTGTTCCTTAATCTCTCATCTAGAATCATATCTATAGTTGGTACTTGTCAGTCATGACTATATCAGCGTTGGCCAAAATTGTTTTGTTTTGCCCTATTTTAGCCCACTTTTTTAATTTTGTCCCAACATACATATAGTACATATATGTAATAAAATACGTTTTATGAAGAAAATCCTTACAATCGCAGATAGTATAGAGTTGCTTTAAAAAAAAAAATATTATTAGAAAACGACATTTGTTTGCTTATTTGCGAAGCAATAATTAAGAAAATTTACTCAAAATGTCGATAACAAGAATTTGAAGCCAGCTAGACTTTGCTGCTGGTGTTCAGGTCAATGGCATCTACACCATCTACTTCAAATTATGATACTTAAATGTTCTTGTGTTACTCTACTGCAAGACAGGTAATGAACGCGGTGGAATCGTTGAGCATCGGAAAAGAACAAGAGTTAGGAGCGAAATTAAAAATCTAAGTAACAACAATATTCTGTATCATTTAAGTCTATCTTTTAACGTTTAGTAACCCAGTGATGAAGAGAGAAGAAAGGGTATAGTAGAGAATTAAAGATAAAAACATCACGCCAGCCATGCGTGTTGGCGAGCTTGAGATTTCAGACGCTCCCAACCCAGAGAAATAGACGCTGTTCGAGCGAATAGTTGTCCGTCATGACATTATGACAGTTTTTTCGTCTTTAGTAGTCTTTTGTGACTGGTGCTCCATCATTACTTGCTCATGGTCTGTCTTCTCTAGTAGTCAGTTGTTACTCTTTCATTACTGGCTGATAGTCCCCAATAAATCATTCGTCGATTGTACTCCGCTATGGCTCCTTGGTAGTCTCTAGTCCCTGGTAGTTATTCGCGGATGGAATTTCGTAAGGTCTGATAGGTCTCTCATCTCTGGTAATCGTTTATTAAATGTGGACTGAGTTTGATTACATACGCATGCCTCATGTTTGGTCTACGTCAGGGGCGATTGCTGTAACCACAAGTTAAAAACGTACGAGTATATATTCGGTTTTTTTTTACCCTTTACCCTTTAGTCTCAGACCTGAAGGCTGGGATTCAAGGATTTATTTTTGATTTTGTATATATTTATTAGGAACAAACATACGTCCAACGCAACACAAGTTCGGTAGAATATACCTCAAGGGTAACAATGTGGTCGAACCTATCAGATTTTTACTTAAGAAAATAAATGTTTTCCCTGGTTGGTGCTTGAACCGACATGTTACACGTTATATCATTGATGTCGACTCACTTTATGTTCCCGAATCAATATACTTGTTGATGCTTAGATTTCGCTGACATATGTACATATGTATGTACATACATCTAGCTGGAAGAAGTATAATCAAGATTCCTTTATGCAAACTAAATGGATAATTCGGATAAGTGAAAATATCGATAATCGGACTAAGGGAAAAGGAAATAATTGGATATGAGGTCGAATATAACTATCAAGAGACAGCGATTTATAAAAAAGATCCTTATAGTAAGTAGTTGACCAAGTAGTGGTCAGAGTTGGCATTAGCTCGCACCGTCTTTTAAATGAACAGCTTTAATTTGTATCGAACATATGTATATATGTATTTACATAATTGCATAATTAACTAAGACATTTTTTTGTCATTGACAACCATCATTCACAACTTCAATTGTCCTACGTATCAATGGGCAGCCCATAGTATTTGCTGCTTCGCTTTCAGAAATTAAAAATAATTGCGTGAAAATTGCCTATACACGACATTCCTTGTAGCAATGGCTTTCAAAATAAAATAAAAATACCTACTTCTACGAGAGTTTTCCTTAAAATTAACTTAATGAAATCTAAATTTAAAACAAATTAGAAAATTGTTGAAATATAAACAATTTCCTTTACGATCTCTCCCGAAACGAAATTAATTCCCCGGCAACCCCAGCAGACTCACATAGCCGCACATACAAAATTCAGTAACAAGAACAAATAAGAATTGTGAAGAAAAAAAGTAGGAGGCGAACAAGAAGAAGAAGCAGAGAAAAGAAAATCAATTTAATCATTTATTTACTTATTCGCCCCGGTTTAATGGCACAGCTGATGAAAACCAAAATGGTCTAGGCGGTCTAATGTATGCATGTGGCTTACAATAAACAATTTTGCTATGCGATTGATGAACAAGAAATAACACAGACAAAAAATTAAAAACTAAATTATGCATAACTCATTGTTGTGCCTCACTTTAATCATAATCTAATCGAACAGAAAACACCATTTAACTACTAATATCCAGCAGGATGGGTAAAACACTAAACATATGACGTCAAGTACGAATTTACTGACGTAATTAAAGTTTAACATTTCTAGAAAAAAATAAAAAATCACAATAAATTTAAGACAAAACCAAATCCAGTCGCATCTCCATTACTCGAATGTATGTACGAGTAGGTTAAAATTTCTTATAGCTTTTGTTCTGCATCCAATTCAGACGCACAAACGCACACACTTTCGGTGGATGATGCTGAAACCGATAGCCAACTGGCAGATAGAGAGAGAGAGAGAGAGAGAGAGAGTGAAATGTTCTTGGAGCATTTGTCAATGTTTCAAAGCTTCTAAAGATACACTTTCCAAGAATCATCGACGGAATAATTTATAAACATTGCTATCACGTGGTAGATAATTTTTTTCTATCTAAATTAGATTTTTCTCCGTTCGCCAGTAGTGGAACGGCAGACAGAAAACCGCGAAAAGCGCAAACTGCTTGGAGAGTAGTGGTGGAAGAAGATTTGTCGACATATTTATGACTTTGAAGACCTTGGGGATATTGATTCACTACTAAGGGCTTTTAGAATTATTTCCACGTCATTGATTTCAAATCAAATATTTATTTGTTTTCTGTTTTCTCTACAGATGCAATCCTTATACAAACTACAATTAGGATGGGAAAAAAAATATACAAATTTTAAGGAAACAATGTGAAGGTACGAATACATAGCCCAAAGTTATTCAAAGCACTCTCTCCTTTTAAGGGTTCACATTGTGAGGAGCATTTTGTTGAACCTGTTTGAATTTGAACCCTTCAATGAAATCCCAGACACGTTCTGTTCATTTCCCTAAGCCACTTGGTGTACCACGTGATACGAGTGTTTATAAATGATTTCGTCGTTGATTCCCGGAAAATTTATAAGAAGGAGAGTGTGGGACAAATGCCACTGTTTAAATTTTAGGTTTTCCTCACCCTCCTCCGCACTTCACCATCAATAAGTTCGAGTGCGTGTTTTTTTTTTGTCCACGAAAGACAAACAAAATTATATTTGGAAATTTAATTTACAACTTGATTTAGTTATATATTGTTTTATCTATTTTATGGGATCTGTTGTCGATTTTGATTTTTAACTTTAATTTAATTGCGTCAGTGAAATTGTAAACTGACGTCATATAGCCAAAAAATTGAAGTTTGATCCGCACCTTTGTTGGCGCATAGTAGTTTTATCTGGATTCGATGGTGGTGCTGATACATAGTTGTCCCCAGAAAACATTGATTTGTTTTATCAGTTTTTACGGTGACGTTGATTATTTGATGGAAGCGATTTAGATTGCTTTAGGCCTGCTCTGACTGACGGTATAGATTGTACATATTTGTATTGTGGGCATGGACACTTCGATGTCACTTGTTAGGTCAAGTATTGGTCTGCGAAAATTTTCTATCTCGAGAATGTGATCAATTTTGGTATTAAGTATGTTGCTGATTACAGAATACTTTCAAAAGCTTGTTTTTTAACGCATAATTAACTTTTGGTGCAATTTATTTATACAACTGGATTACCATGGCATACATAAACATAAAAAAAAACAAATTTACTCCAAATCGCTTCAGTGGTTTTGAAGTTAAAAGGAAACGGAAAACGGATTAGTTATAAAGCAATTTTTGTTTAATAGGTACGATTTAATTTAAGCGCGGACGCTCTTTCACCGAGGTCTAGAGACTATATTTGATCACGGACAGTTAATTTTCGACGGTTGATCGTCTTTTTTTTTTCTCCTTAATACCGTTGTGACTTCAGAGTATTAATTCCCCAGAAGATGTCGTTTTTTTATTATTACATACATAAATAAAAAGAAAAAAACCGATCACTTAATTTTACACAAAAAGTTCATACAAAATTAAAAACATCGACAAAAGCATTGCCATCTATGTATGTACCTCTATATCGGCTGTACTAATATTGAAGTTGAACATCGACATCTGAAGAGCTATAAATCGATGTTTTAAGAACATTAAGGTGTTTTTTTTGCAACACAGCGATAGTGAGTATGACTATCCAACAAAGAATCACAAAATAATTGCAACTTGTCTCATTATTATTGAACGAACTTATTATGCGTGTCAAAGTAGGGGTAAAAGGTACAATAGATCTTTATTGTTGATGCAACTAAGCCATGCATTTCCAATTATTAACGTAATTAGAATGCATTGCAATAGGGTGTGTCAGATTGCGAATCTGGTCAGGCAACTATAATTATGTAGCCATTGTTTTAAATGCTTGTAGGTAGTCATGTGTCTTTTGTCCTCAGACAGAACATCTTTACAAGCATGTAGAATACATTTTTCCTCATACAGTTTTCCAGCGCAACAGTGTATTTCCTTCTCTTATTTTAACAAATGCTAAAATAAATACAAAATAAAGTGAAAACCTTCCTTTTTGCTCGCATAACAAATCTGTCAGATTTTCTTTTTCCTCTGTCCTCTTCAAAGGGTCTTCATAGGGAAGAATTTTTTTTTTTTTCAGCGGCAGATAAACTGTATTTTTTCGACGCTAAGTTATTGACGACAAAGATGTGATTCATTCCAGCAAATCATTAGTATCGAGAATACGAGAATACTTACATAGTCCTAGTGATCACGCTTCATTAAATAGTTCTGATGCCGACCTGTATTAGAGCGAAACAGCCGCATACAGCAAGTTCACGTTGAAAGCAGTCATAACCGAAAACGGTGCAATCGTTGTGGACTATGGCCTGCATGGACACTGATGACGCTGTGGGCTGTACGCTGCCAAAGACGACTAAGACTTCACAGGTGAAACGATCTCTTTAGGTAGTTCCAGCAGATCCAGCGGTATTTGTTGTTCTTATGGATACACTACGTCATCAATTTTGTTTTATTTACAAACTAGGATTTTTACAAATTGAAGGGCGTAAGAAAGATACATTTCCAACTTCCGCCTTGTAGTCCATTAGCTATTTCATGTGACCCTGTTATTTATGGCTGTTATTTTCTCGTTGAAGTCCCACCATCCTTTATTTTAATCGCTGATGACTCGTGATCCTCAATAGCTACATAGTAGCCTGAATGATAGCCTTCATTTCGGTTTGAAATACCTTGTGCTTATTTTGAACCATATAGAAACAGTTGATTATTAGTGGTTTGTAAAGCCACATATTTATTTAGTACCAATATTTATCCTGGTGCTATTAGTGTTAGAAGGCAAAATTGTCTTCACTAGTGACACACCAATTTGTCCAGTCATTTCCGTCAAAAATAGTAGTAATTTATCTTCTGTCAAAGACGAGTGCGACTATGTACACTAGTCTTTGCAGTACGCAACGCTGTCAAAGTTGAAATATACGTACTCCCTATAGCACGAACCCAATGCGAAGCTGGTTGAGTCAACTTCAACTTCCGAACGAGCTGCTCTACTTTTTGACAGTCAAAAACGAAAATGGCAGAGCCGTCTACGGAGAAATTCACAGCATGCGTCTCTTCTTCCTCAGTCACGAAACACAGCGCGATTATCTTTCCGTTTTGACAACTTGAGCAATCGAGCTGCGCTTCTCCATTGTGTACGTACATTGCTACTTCAGTGAGCGACTCATTTGACAGTTTGTACTACAGCGACTTCATCTGCTGCATCGCTTCTCCATTGTGTTCGAGCAGTAATGATGCAGCAGAAATCCAGACCGATGACAGGTGCAGACTGCCCTTTTGGATCTTGAAAGATAACATTTCTTTCCAAAACGGTGAAGCGACTATGGTAGAATGGATCTCACAAATGCCTATACACTTAATGTATCACAATTTTTTGCTGGTGTTGGTATGTATGTACCTATATAATCTAACAAAACATTACTCCAATCGAATGATGACAAATCGAAAATCTTTCACAACTTCGCACGAACTAATAACATTTTCTCGCAAAAAACAAATGCATAAAAGATTTCCACGGAAAACAGCAAACCTCTTCTCGCTCAAGGACCAAAATCTGTCTCATTCATAACGTTGACTCATATCATGTAAAAAAAAATCAAATCCATTTTACAAACATTTCCAACTGATAAAGTAATCTCGCGCTGCGGAATATGAAATCTTTTATCATCGTCGCATTATATATGCGCTGCGGCATGATAAGCTACTTCACTGTCATACAAAGTCAACATGGACCTACGAGTATGTATGTACATATGTATGTATGTTAGAAATATATTTCGTGTTCTGTAATTTACCTGAAAACGCGAAATGTATTTGCTGTTCACTTGCGTACCTACATACATACGTATACCTGCCAAAAAAAACCGGATTGATCCGAATTTTTTGGATCGACCGAATGCACGCTTCTTCCCGTCAAAAAAAAAAATCCAAAAATGTCTACACTCCTTTCAATGTGCAACTTTTGGTATGCTAGCAACATACTCGTATACCTATATAGTATATGTATCATCAACGTTATAGAATTTCTCTCATTTGGTGGTGAAAATACATGCAAGCAACGACATTGTTTTTGGCAACGTGGGTAAACAAAATGTTCATTCAACAAACATGACAAATAGACTTTAGCAGATAAAAATCAAGAGTCTAAGGTTTTTTTTTTTTTTCTTGTGCATTCTGATAGTTGAGTCAGCAAAGAGGCAGTCAATCAATTAGTTCATCATATCTATGAGATAGATAGGGTGGGTGGGTACGGTATACAAGGGGGTGCGGTGTGAATGGAATTTGTTTTTGGGGTAAACTTGTATAGATAGAACAGAAGTGTTAGCTACGTACATATATGTATGTATGTATCTCTGATATCGATTACTTTGGTCAGTTGTATGTAAATTGGTTCACTCTTCTCTAGTGATTGTAATTAGCATAATTACTCTTGTCTGTCATTGTTTATATGGAGGGATATACATATACATATGTACATATGATAAGAGAAAGATACTTTGGCTATAAACATATAGAATTTCAAAACTATTGTAGTACCCGGAGGTTGTTTGTTTACTTTCTTGAAAACGTTTTGAGTTGGCTGTTTGGATAAGGTTTGCACGACCCAAAGCATCATAAATTTATTTGACTTATTTGATTTATTTCGTTCTTAAAGCGCATGCATTGAATGTTTGCATAAACAATTTAAAGGGAAAACGTTTTAAAAGTTTTTTCTCAGCCATTTTTTGCTCTCACTTCGCAAGGAATTTTCTTTTAAATTGACTTAATCATCAAGTGATTATAAATAAATGTTTATCTCAGAAACGCAATTGCATGCAGAAATGCGAAGTAGGGATTAAAAGAGATATATGTACATACATACATATATAGTGGTTTTAAATTTAAATGTTATTTGTTGCACTTTACATCATTGCTGGTGTCTGAACTAGTCTAGAAGAATTTCTAATAATGTTCTTTTACTTTCGTTTACTTTTCAGGGTTGACGTGAATCACTGATAACGTACTTATATTAGGGATCTTAATGTGTATTGTCCTCTCAGCATTTTTGTATCAAAATTATTTACCAAATGGGTATAAGATCCTGAGAAATATACCACTTAAACTATTTTAAATGAAAACGATTTGAAGAAAACGATTTAGCTACTATAAAAGCTTATGTCTTTTGTCTTTCTGTCACGTACCATTTTGGTCAGAGTTATTCCCTAGATTTCTCCAGAGTTTGTCCCTGACCTCTATTTCTGTAATATATCTTCTTCTGCTTGCTAGAAGCTTTCTAGTTACACCGAAATTCTCTCTTCAAGTTTTGATTTGCTTACAATGAATTTTGTGTCATTACAAATATAAATCAAGGCTATATAGGTACTTAGGAGAACCAAAAATCTCTCCACTCTTTCTGTTTAGTTGTTATCTAGTAACGAGCGAAAGCTGAACGTTATCGCATTTGTGATAACATCGGGAATGTCTGACCTGTCATGTTTGTATTTTGATGCACCTCGTATTATTTAAAGAAATACCTATTTTCCTTTTTTGTATCGCTCTTTCTACGATAACTAATAATGAGATGAAATTAGTTTCTAATTAAAACTTAATCACGCAAATCTTTTATCTATTAAAAAACTCCTATCAAAATCAACTGAGTGGTATTGAAGTTTTAAGAAAATGAACACACAGTTAAATGTATTTTAATTTTTATATAGAATATAATTATGTTATGTTATGCATCGTCATAGAATATCAAGGGTAAATCCAATATAGGTAATCCTCGTTTTATTTATTTATTTATTTATTTTATAAACATATATACATATATATATATATGTATATACTTCTCTCACAGCGTTCTCCTATGGGGTAATTTTAAAGTTTACCAAACATGTCTTGATAAGTAGCACCCTTTCTGTTCTAGCAATGGTAAACCTCTTTGAAAGCTGCGATATTAGATTCATGCTCGTACAATATAGTTGTCTGTTTAAGTTAAGAACTCCCATAAATAAGGTATTTATGACTTTGATATGTAGGTACACCAATTAAACCTTGAAAAATAAGTTCGCAATAAAATTGTAAACGGCTATTAGATTAAGGAGTATGCACTACCACTTCATTTGTAATAGTCTATCATTGATGAACCCAAGAATTGACTTTGAAGCACTTGTTTCTATAGTTTGTGTTCTCACAAAATTATGTACTTATTTTGTTTTCTCTGGGTAAATAGAAAAAGTGAATCTGGTAGACAGCCTACGGTTTCCACAACATCTCTTTTAAAGAGAACATGTTCTTTTTTCGCGATATTTTTCACACTTTTTTTTTTTTTTTAATTTAACATTTATGACTTCCATTCTGGTACAAGTCAATAGTCCTCTAAAAGTACGAGTATCTACCAAAATCATTTTCCTAATATTTTGATGTGATGAACCCATTTGCAATATTGTATTGAGGGGAATTACAACTTCTGCGCAAGGTTATCACTCACCCGAAAATTTGGCTAACACTTGAGGTTAAAAAAATACAGAATCGGTAAAAATACTACCAAAATAAATTAAAAGTGAAAAAAAACAGCTGCCAAGAAGAGAATTTGTTCCAAATCTAAGTCACTTAGGGTAGAAAAAAAAGCATCTAAAAATGGATGGAACAGCTCTTTGTGAAACAACTTCTTATGCCACACGCAGTCCAATTTTAATCAATATTTGTATATGCCAAACTTGCGAATCAAATTTGATCAAAATGAGTGCAATTGTTCTTGAATTAGCAATCTGATGAAGGTTTTTGGAAGTTTTTGTAACCTCACCTCGCATATTCCTATTCTGATTTGATTCGTTTTTAACCAAACTAGTAGACCAAACTTCATCAAGATTCATTCTTAAGTTAAGCTGGTAAATTCTTGAAATGTTTCAAATGTATTTATTTTGTCATAGCAAAACTTCCCTACCATAACAAAACAGTCTTGGAACTTACCAGTTGTGTTATGTGTATATTAATTTTTTATTTTATTAAAAAGTCAATAAAAACTATCGTAACTATGTAACTATATTTTCATAAGTGAAATCCACATTTCGATACCATATGTTAATTTGTTACCAGTTTTTTTCACAATGAAAATTCTAATTGCCATTCCCACAAATCCCAAACCGTAGCTTCTCACTTGCATTAAAAAAAAAATCTCTCAAATCAATCACACAACGCACAGAACCGTTAAAAATTCAAAGAAATTTTCCATCGCACCATTCAAAACTATGTATACCTCAAATTCGCAGATCATTCACCCGTTGCAATGCAATGCAATATAGCAGCTTCTATTGCCCTCGTGGCCAGAGTTGCCAGGTAAATCTGACCTAAAATCGTATTTTCAAAATTTTAAAATTGTATCAACACGATTCCGGCATCTCAATTTTCATAAGTGGACCTGTCGCTCTCCGGATCAACTAACTGTTAACCATATTGATCACATTACGATTTATGCACTAAAAGTAAAAACAAAGTCCTACTGGCAATCACTGCGATAATACAACTTTGTTGTAAAAAGTACACTTATTTTCAACAACGCATGTCTTCATACATTTTGTAGATCTACGATACATTTTCGTCGGCCTCTTGGCAAAGGTAATAAATCAAACAATTTTTAATGAATATGAATAAAGAATAATCCAGTAAGGTGTTTGGAAAATCGTAAATTTTGAAAGTTTTTTTGTGAAAAATAGTACAAGTTCCGAAAAAAAATAGTGCAAAAAATCGTAAAATATGGCAACGCTGCTCGAAGCTAATAATCATATTTGACTGTTTTATGAGCATAATACAGAAAGATAATATGTACTCAGACGGAGTGAACATTTGCCCATTCTCCGGGTAGTCTCACTTTTTCACAACCTGTTTGATATTCTTTTATAAAAGTCTGATGCTGGCAACACTGCTTCTAAAATTGAGTTTTTTTGCTGTCTACACTCAATGATAGTAGGCTTAACCACCATTTGATGCCTCCACTTCACTACTCCTAACTTGCCTACTAGACGTGCTAAAAAAAATTAATATGTAGGTAAATAGAGCAATAAAGCTTTGGCTGTTCCTGAAATTCGATTTATATAGGTTTTTTTCTCAATATTCTGCCTTTGGGTGACGTATATATCCGTACATACACATATCGTATCCTTTTCATTAAATTTGCTTGCGGGGCTTGGGTCTATAACAACGAACTTATATAGGAATACCTCTTTCAATTGAACAGCGTTTCAGATTTCTTTTGTCTTCTGGCCAATTCATTTTTCAGTATTTTTTCAAAGAACGCAGTTGGATGATATTCTGACGGTCAAATGCAAACTACAAAAAATGACATTTGCCAATCGGAATAGAAAAGTCTCTTAGCAAAAATTTAATTGTTTCTATATTCATTAATACAGGCAGCAACACACACATGCAGGGTAAACGTTAATCAAAGGCGGTAGTTGACCTTTGTTTTTATGTCTTATGTCCACTAAAATGTCTGACTTACTGGCATTCCCCTCAAGTCTAAAAATCGGAAAGAATTTTAGGGTAGTATTCGGTGACTTCACTTAGAGTTTTTGGAAAAAGTATGTTCCAAGGGACATTACACTCATGCTTGGGACTATTGCAGTGCTCGGGCAAATCGAGCCTACAATGATAAAGAAATCAGTTGTAGTCCCCTAGACCGGCCAACTCAAATTTAACACTTTTTACTCACACCAAATTACTATCATAAATTTATTTGAATTTTGTTATGTTGGTACCCGTCGCCAAAACTCCAAATAGAATTTCTTCATAATATATATATATTTTTTTTTTACGATGTACCGTTTTCGAGATATTCGCACTCAAAAATTATTCTCATTAAGTTCGGGGTAAAGGCGGGCATTTTGGATATTCCTACAATTTTCAAAGTAATTAAGTGAAAGAAAAAATATTTTTATTTCTCAATGAAATCTCCCTAGAGTGAAATGCATTTCTTACATCGGGCATAGAGTGCCTTAATACCACCGAAAAAATATTCTTTTTCTTTGCCTTTCAAATTACTTTCTACGGCCGCCTTGATCTCGTTTCATCTGCAAATTTCCAGCCTCGTAGCTCCTTTTTCAATTTTCAAATTGGAAAAAAGGAAAAAGTTTCTCGAGACCAAGTCTGTGCTCTAAGGAGGGTGGTCTATCGTTGAAAAACCAGTGTCTATTAAGGCCTGTCTCGAAACCCGTGCGGTATGAACAGGCGCGTTAATGCAAAAACAACACTCCGTGCCTGAGTTTCCCACGTCGCTTTCGTACGACCGCTCCACGTGCTTGAGTCAATAAATTTGCTTGACATTAACTATTCATTGTAGTCCCCTTTGGCAGGTAATCAATCAGCAAAACACCTTCGCTGTCCCAAAAAACAGTCGCCATAAGCGGTTTCTTCCCTTTTTCAATCCACTGCATTGACTCTTGTTTGGACTCCGGATCGTATTGGCGAACCCAAGTCTCATCTATAGTTACGATTTGGTTGCAAATTTCGTTGAGATTGTCCCCGGCTAACTCCAAAAAATCTTTGCAACATTCTGTTGTCGTTGCTTGTCGAACGGCTTGAGCGCGGGCAAATTGTTTCCATGTTTAAATGCACGTGCAAAATTTCTCCAATCCGTTCTTTGCTGATGTGCAACTCGTCCGCTATCTGCCACATTTTTATTCTTCGGTCGGACAGAGACCACTGACACAGGACGCCCTGGGCGGGGGTCGTCTTCACAGCTCTCTCGACCTTGTTGGAATAAGCGAGCCCATTTTATGACCATGGTGTACGAAGGTCCAGAATTCTGAAGAGTCGATGACATGTCTTCGAACATATTTTTAGGCGATTTTCCTTTTTTCACGAGGTACTTTATACTAGGTACTTTACGGCGCGGTGTTCAAAATTACGAAAATTTCCGATTTAGGCTGACATGGTGATGTTTATAATACAACAAATAATAACAAAATTAGAGTATTATTGAAACGAGGTGATGCTTATACTACTAAGAGTGCCGCAGTTAGTGCTATCACTAATGAGAAGATGACTCGTTGTTAATATCTCAAGCCGCGAACTTATCAGCCGCCCCTTGTATGTACATTTGTATGAATGTACTTACTGCTCACCGTAAACTAAGTATATTCCTGAAAAATGTCAAGCCTTTATGTCAAACGGTTGAAAAACTGTGTTGACTCAATAAGTGCACCCTTTTACAGTCTAGGTAAAATCCTTTCAGGAAAAAAGTATGCATTTATTCTGTCATTCCAAATTGAAAATAATAACTTTTAGTTGAATCGTGAAATTATACACAAGAACCCTCTCAATATTTCCTAACACTTGTAAGCCACAAATGTATCCCATTCCCCTTCTTTTTCTACATCATTGTGGAAACATGTGTACCTTACATGCAATCACTCGAAATCTAAAAAGCTTCCAAAGAACGGATGTATTCCAACTTTCAAACATGTGCTCGCACATAAGTACCAAATCGTACCAAATTCACTCCGCTTTTACTGTGGAGTGTGGATATTGAAGTATTATGGGAACTCTGAAAATGAGACAAAAACCTACCACCATTCCGTTGTCACACTGCCGTTGTTTGATACGAAAAGATGATCATTTCACTTCTCACTCACTCACTCACCCGCTCATTTCTCTCTCCACTCATTGAGTAGATTTGCGCATTGTAGACTTCAACAAAACTGTAGTGAATATATTCGCTCTAACTGAGTAATAGAGCAATTGAAATGAGTAATAGAGAGATTAAAATGAGTGGAAATTCCTCAACTGAGTAACTTTTGCCTGAATGTGTGTCTCATTGAAATACAAGAAACAGTCAGTATTGTTTGGTGTATGTGTTTGCCGGATGGGATGTTACTCGTCGTCAGAGACGCAATCAATTTCAAGGTGTAAATGCTCGCAAGCATTTCGCATTCCAATAGTTTGGTGGAAATAGTGTGTTTGCGCGGTTATGCGGTACGCATAGTGTAACCTAAACGATATAAAAGTGTAGAGTGAAAGTGCTATGTTGCACTAAGCTACTCGCTAGCCCATAAATATCTTCACACACTAGTATTGACGAGTTACGAGCGGTACGGTCGGTCATAGACGGGTACGCGAAAAACTCGAAATAATAAGGGAAAAAAAACGCCACTCTCAGCAGACGACACACACTGAATTGGGAAATAATAATAAAAAAAACCGACACAAAAATACAACAAATTGAAAACACGTTGAGATATTTTTATTTCAATTCTCCGTTTATGTAGATTTCGAAGTTTTTTTTTTTTTTTTTTTTTTTAATTTCCTTCGTGTTTTGTGTCTGTTTTCGTTCGGTCCGTCGGCCGTGCACGATTACACAGAGAAGACGACGACAAAAATATTACAAAAAGGAATAAATTAGGTAGTGTTGATAAAAAAAAGAACCCCTTTTTTTCTGAAAAAAAAAAAGTTACGAATTTTATATATTTTTTTGTTTTTTAAAATTTTTTATTTTTTTTATGTGAAAGACAGGGGACCACTCTGTTGCGTGTGTTCTAACAACAATTAAAGGTTTATTGTTATCATCATCACACCGCGCTACACAATACATTTATTATTGAAGATTGATTTTTGTTTAGTTTAAGTTTTTGTTCATCACACAAAATAAGTGGTTTAGAAAGTTGTTAGTGCTAAAAATAATATACTCAACTCAACGCATACATTGGATGGGTGATTCGCTTTTTTGAAGTCAGTCGCAACTATCGTTTACATGCCAAAAATGAAAAACAAATACATGCTTGTTACACGGGTCTAACTGTTCGCAAGATTCATTCATAGTCAATTTTTATGTAACTTTTTTTTAAAGTAAAAAAAAAACTATTAAATAGAATTAACGATCGGAATAAGGTCATTCATTGTTTCTTTTTTTAAGCGAATCAAATTGACATATACACAAATTGACATGTTTTGTTTTTTTTTTTTAAAAAAAAATCTATAAATAAAAAGTCTATGACTTTTTTTTTTATAGCTTTACAAGTGGAATATTTTTTTCCGGTCGGCGGTGGGTCACCTTGTCCCCGACACTTAATCCTTGTCACGTTTGGATATTGTTTTGACTGAAGATATATATTTAAAAAAAAAATCGGAAAACATTCATATAGATTACACTTTGAACCGACAATAGCTGCGTTGCACATGGTTTTTCTGGCTATTGCAAGTGAATTGCGTCAGGTTCTGATTCGAAATATGCTGTGTATGTGTGCTCCTGGAAACTGCTCAATTTTCCAATCCCCATGAGCAGAAGCAGTGCTGTTATAAGTTAAAAGTTGAAATGTGACTTGTAGATTTTCGTATATCATATGGTTCCTAACTAAAAGGTTATTAGCCCCCCAAAGGAATACCTACCTATGAGTACACACTAACCGATGCACTTTAAGGGGTAAATAAAGTTTTGCTCAAGTGTGTCTTTTAAATGAATTAAAATTTACTAAGCAATTCTCTACACACTACAAATTATATGCTCAAAGACAGTAGATGAAGAGGTGTGTTGATTTGATTGTGAAAGTTTTTATTGCAGTACAGCTAGGATATTTCTACTCACAGTGACGATTGTTTCGTGTTAATTAAATAATTTCGACCACAATGGATATTGCGGTACACGATAAAAATGAAACATAAGGCTCTTTATATCAGCGCCGGAAAACTAAAGTTTTTGGACTTTCCTTGCTAAAATGAACTATAAAGACTATGCCATATGACCATGTACATATGTATAGTATGTATCTGAATATGAGTGGTTCAAGAAAAACCTACGGATAGAATTTTAGTGACCATATTATTTTTACTCGAAATAGAGGCGAGAGACACAAATTTTAATCCTGTTTAATTTTACCACATTTCCTGTAAGACAAAGCAGCATCTCCAGATTTGAAAAGCTATTTTATACTCAGCAGGTTGGGTTAAGTTGATATGTCATCGACAGACTATTTTAGTCATACCCACTGTTCCTCTTTGGAAAGGAAATATAACTTTGTCCATGCGAAATTGCTTCAGAAACTCATTCAGGTTATCGAAGAAAGACCTACTCATGAGGTTCCGACATAATCTGCTAATACCTGAGCAGTGATCAGGGGTCACTTCTTTAACGTTCATCACCACTTTTGCAGATGTGTGGCTGATGTATAATCTCTTCCATCTGATTTTTGCAATGTTTATCATGATGCTGTCTATCTATGATAAATAACATAATAGTATATTTCTGTTTCAACACTCATGAACGCACCTCTGACATCCCTCTGAGTACTTTCATTTATATACATACATAAGTACACTGTCGTCCATAAGTTTCCGAACAATGCAATTGAAACTAATAAAATAAAAAGACTAGGGTAATAAATTAGAGCTGGACCTCTTTTTCGTTGAAAAATCCACCTCGTACATACTTGCACCACTTTGGCCTACAATCTAGGCATTCTATCGATCAGCTTCTTAATAGTTTAGTTTGAAGGATCTCCCATGGTTTGTCTTTTGATGTCGGGCACTGTCTTGGAACCTCTCTGTCAAGTTTATCTCAAAGCAGCTTTACTGGGTTGAGGTCAGGTGATTGGACAGGTCATTTCATATTTTTCAGTGCTCCTTGTGATTCTTCGTCCACGTATCCTCGGCAAAGTTTGAAAGAATGTCTTTGATCATTATCTTCTATATATATAAAACTAAGTGGCAAAATGCGTATGTTTCCCTCTACCGCCCGTAATTTTCAACCAATTTAATTTTTTTTTAAATGTAGATAATTTCGGTATAAAGGTGATAGGCAAAAAAAATTACAAAAACATTCATTGAAAAAAAAAAAACTTACATTTTTGTGTGCGATACCGTTGTGGTGCATACATCTGAGTACAACAACAGCTTATTTTTTAATGCCTGGTGAAGCGGCCGGGGTTTAAGCTAGTCTTGCATAAATGATAATCCAGCGCCTGTTAGTCGCAAACCCGATGGTAAAGTGTGTTCTTCTAATATTTATCTGTACTTCTCCATCGTAACGGATGAGGTCTCCAACACCGGCGGAAGAGAAACATCCCCAGACCATTTTGAACCATCGCCGTGCTCGATTATTGGGACCATACAGCTAAGTGAGCATCTTTTCTTCAGCAGACCGCCGAACGTTAACTCTCCTTTTTTGACCAAAAACTCCAAATTTGGACTCGTTCATCCATAAGACTTTTGACCAGTAGGTTGATGTCCAATCCTGGTGTTCTCTTCCCCAATCTAGCCGCTTGACTTTGTTTTAAGGTCGTAGCAAAGGTTTTCGTACTGCTACTCGGCCGTGGCGGCCTGCAACAGCTAAACGCCTTTTTGTGCTTGTTACTGAAATCTGCTTTGAGTGCGATCGGTTGAACTCTGCACAGATGTCTGGGTCTGTAAGCTGTCGATCCCTCTTTACTTCAATTTTATAGTCTGGTCCTCCTGTTTTGATGTTAATTTGGGCCTTCCTCTTCTCTTTTGGGTCTTAAGAGTCGACGATTCTTTATTGACTTCGATATTTTAAGCTTATCTACAATAGCACGTACCCTTCTTTAATCAAGTTTATTAGCCAAAACGTTCAACCTCACTTTTTTCATTGTTTCTTCCCATTTGAGAAGTTTTTTTTTGACTTCAAATATTGAAGTTTCAAGACTAATTGGCGCCGGAAGAATACGCAACCTGCTTTTATAGTTAGAAAACAAAACTAATTTGCCCAAAAAATGTTTGAATTGTGGTTTTTTTTATACAAAAAATCAAATTATTTCCGTTTTATGGTGGATTTTATTTTATTTAATTATTTTTGTTCTATTACTACCTAAATCGATTTATGTCTTAATTCCTTTACCTGTTTTGAGATATACATAATAATGTCTACTACCGACCCTAACATAATTTGAAAGAATTTTTTTCATTTGAGTCCTGCACAGATAGATAAACGTATAATTGTGGAATCAAATGGTTTGACCTGAAACTTATGGACGGCAGTGTATGTCACTGTTGTCACAAAAAATTTTCATTTTCGTCGTCCTTGACAGAAGGGGTTCCAATGTTAGATTTCTTCTTCTGCGCGAGTTGCATACACCTCGTGCTCTGAATTGGGCTGGAACCAAGAAATTGTCAGAAGCGGCGTTTGTCCCCCTAAAGGTTCGCACTTGCAAAACATTCATACATATATTGGATACGTGCCTTGCACCAATTTTGATGGCAATGTGACCATCTAAAGACAGCTATGGATTTCAATATGACGTAAGCTTACGTGTCTGTCTTACTGACTTCGGCATTGAAGGAAATCCACGTGAATGGTCTTAGCGTCATAGCATCATACTTCGAACAGATTCCTTCCAGGCGGTCAGACACAGATATACAGTTCTATCGAACATTTAAGGCATATACAAATTATTCAATTACTAACAAATTCGTGTTCATAAGACAGCACAATCTACTCTATCTCTCTTTATATATCTCGCTCTCTTTCGCTCTGGGTCAAACGCAAACTAAAGAAAAAAACTAGTATAAAACTGCTTAAAACATCTCGACTATAATGTAGGTGAAGGATTTATGCATTCAGCATAACTGATTAAAGAACGAATTTTTGATTGAAGAATTTTTATCAACACAAGAGTCATACATTTTGAAACGCTGATGATTCACGCAAAAATCTCGAATGATTTTCCGAAGTTTAGCTTAACATTTATTGAGCGTATTGTGTATAAATATGTTCTGAGTCATACGTATGTGTATGTACTTACATATGTATGTATTGACGGCATTATATCTCGCTTGTCGTTACTATCGAAAAGTTCCTAACACTGCAGTCGCCTTAAGAAGAAAAGGCGAATTTCCATTTTACCTAATAGCACAGATAATAAACTTACATAAGTTGATTATATGTGCTTGTAGTTTAAGTTTAACTTTTTTTTAGTTTGTGACATTTTAAATTTTGGATTTGTGAGGGATTATGTGAGCAATATGATGAGATATGCATAGCTTAATATGAACCAATCATTCAAAAAAATCTCATATCCTCATATCTCATGAAATCGGAAGTACTTCGATATCGGCCATGGCGTACTGGGTTTAGTGTATGATCGACCCCTCCAATAGTTTTTTCTTCAGATATTTAGATTGTTTTAGATTTTTGTAGTAATTGTAGCATCCGCAACTTCAAGTTTGTCTTCGTTGTACCTTAACTTCCGTAGGGTCTACTCCATTTTAGAGGAAAACAGCAACAATCAATTCAACAATCATTTTGGACAAATTGTTGTTTCTAATTGGTGTTTATAAGTACGCTGAGCTCATTAGGTTCATATGGAATATTGCCTAATAGTGTTTTCACTTAAATTCCCGATACCAGGAAGATCTAAAACAAACGAGTCCACAGACTAGTCATCTGAACGAAACAAATTTGGCGTATGAATTGTTATGATAACTTTAAAATCAATAAATAGAAAAAATACACTACATGAATAGAATTCCTATTCCTACACTACTTCTCTAGATTGCATACTTTTTCATTCACATCTGTTTCAACTGCAATAATTACCATCGCCACTATAGGAATGCCCCAATATTTGTTTTTCATTTTTCTTGTAGATACGTCGTTGGATACCTACCTAGTTTTTCTTTACAGAAAAGTTATTTACCCTTTTTAACTAAGTAAAAGGAGCCCGTTATAGCAACACAGCCACCTTGTCAACAGAGATGCACGCACACAAACCCCTGCTATATTATACGAAGAGAATGAAGGATTAAATTAAGCTTCATTGTGTTGGATGCTCATGTAGGATATTAAGCATTTGTATAAGGTGTCTGGCGCCGGCCTGCTGAAAAGAGAAGATTCCCAACACTATTACATTCTACTTTTCACTGTCATTGAAACTCCTTCAATTCTATTGTCAGAAATAACTTATTAAGTCTTCTGATAGTATTATGATGACAGTAATTTTGAAAGTTCTGAATGTGTTTCTGACGCAATTGCACAACTTTGTGCTTCAAGTCGTTTTAATTGGATTAAACTGTCTTAACATAACACAACCAGACAGACGGCCAGGTATTGTTCAGTATTGGCCTTATCTAGCCATTTAAAGTCTGAACGGAATGTTTCTAAACGAAGATTTACATATGTAACTACAGAATTGGATAATTTATTGGAGTTTCAAATAATTCGTTCATAGTCTTGTCATTTGTACGTGAAAACACTTTGAATGAAAAGCTTCTTAACGAAGATATACCCACAGGATTGAATTTCTTTCGTAAATCCTTTACTTAACGTTTGGGGAACTCGTATCAATTATTTTTTTGTTCCATCATTCGTTTGTGTTCACGTCAAATGTAAGCGGGTCGCCGTCGTGTTGTGGCTTTTTGAGCGGAAAGTTGTGAATAGGAGACAACAAATTCTGACTACGACCAGTATGCCACCTGTAGAATATTAAGAGAAACGAATAAAATCTAAATTTTTCTTTAACTGCTACTCGTATACCAAAGAAGAGAGGAGGGTAAACATTTGTTCGCGTTAACAATATCCGAAACGCGACTATTTTACTGTCACGAAGGCTAGAGCAGAATTTGGTGACAGAGCTCTTTGAGCAGAATTAAAAAAAAAAAAAATTCGAATTAAAATTGTTTAATTTACGCTCACAGTACAGTGGAAGGATGTCTGCGCAATTCCAAAGTATGTACATGAGCCAACAACTTGAAATAGAAATCATGATAATAGAGCATTTGTGATTTATCGCATTTCTTATATAAGCAAGGGATTGATTATTTCATATCGCTTCTCCACGCGTCCCGAAGGAGCGAACTAAACAAAATTCTCGAGATATTCCCAAGAAAGTCATATATTTTAAAATATAATACACGTAGACGTACATATGTAGACAAAGACTGACCTAAAAGAATATGTCATTCATTCAAAACTCATTCGTTTTAGTAGATCGATTTACTCTTAGTATCCACTTTAAATTTGAATCCTAAAACATCCTGTTTAAAGTGTTGCAAATATGTACTTTCAACAAGTTTTCCTTTGAAAATTCCTACTACACTAACTTGAAACTTCAAAGACGGTTTTTTATACGTAACATATATGTACGTACCCGTATGATTATCTTTTCTTAAGAATAATACCCTGCAAGTGGCAAACGTGGAAAAATTCATTGGAATGGATTCTCTGAGATTCACATGTGCCTAGAGAGAATTTCGCAAAATTTTAATTAATTACGAAACTACTCTACATATAATACATTGTAGTCTTTTGTCTTTTCAAAGTTGAAAGTTCAAAACTTGAAAATTTGTTTTTGACAGGTGACTGTCTACAACAATTGTTGTGGAATGTTCAAATGTATTTAGAATGAAAATTTACAATTATATGTATTAATGTATCGTAAAAAGTGAACAGCAACACACGGCAAGTCAAGCACACATTATATGGGGGCGCGCAAAAAGAAGCAGCAGCAATTTCAATTCAGTCAAAAATATAATGAGAGCAAAATAGAATCAGAGCAAAACAAAAAGATTTTCTTTTTTTCATTTCTCTTCTTTTTTTTTATGTAGAAAAGTCTATGAAATTTGTTATTTTAAAATGAACACAAAAAAATGTATTCTATTCTTTGGCTTCTGTTCTTTCGCCGTTATACTACACTCTCCCCGTGCTTTTTTAGAAGTCTTTTGCGGTATTTTTGGAATGTTTAAATGAAAAAAAAAAAAAATAGGTATTTTTCTTATATCGGATTATTATTTTGTATTGCCAAAAAGGTGTACTACCTTTATGAGCTGTCAAAGAAAATTTATTTTGTCCGTTTTTTTTTTGGTTTTAGGTTTCAATTTTAATTACAAAAAAAAATAAAAAAAATTATAATATGGCTGTGCACAGTGCAATATAAGAAAATAAATATTGTTAAAAAATCTAAATAAAAAAAAAAGACGCGTGTGCTAGTTGCTGTTAATTAATTTTCTATTCTCTCGTTTTTAATAATAATAACAAAAATCAGTTGTGTACTCTGGTTACCTGCTTTCAAAAGTACAAACAAATATATATAGCAGTGGGAGATTGTGAAGGAGTCTGTAAGAAGAAAAGTCCTACAACAAGGACCTCCTTGATTGAATTAAATTTTCTGTGCTAACTGAATTGAGGTGAGTTTGTGTGGTATCTTTAAATAGACTAACAGACTGACTAGATAAGTAGTGATTAAAATGTATTCTTCTTGTTGATGATAATATGTATATTACTAACTAGTAAGTGGATGGACATTGAATCAAATTATTTGTGTAGAGTAAGTGCTTATGCTGAGTGGTGAATGACAAATATTTACTTGATTCTGAGATTTTCAGTTACGCAAATATAATTATTAACATTAAAGGGACTCGTATCGTATTTGCTTAAAGATTTGTTTGTTTGGACATAGTACAAAGGAAGTGAGATTATTATAGTTATGTTTGCATTGGTATAACATCTTCCGTTGATATCTCCACCGTGGCCAAGATGGCCAATGGGTAGAGGGTCCACCTCTACTGAACTGAAGTGACATGCTAATATAAATACGAAATACTCCTTTGATCAGCTGCCCATAGCATAAGTCTGCAATTATTGCTTTGAACTTTGGAAACCAAATCCTGGAGCACTCAGACTCGATTTCAGTCCACTGTACTGCCCGGCAGAAACTCCTTTTTGGTATAGTCGTAATAGAAACTTAGATTTTACTATTTTCTCTTCTGGGACCGATGGTTGATGTTCACCGATGGCGCTTGAACCTGCTCTGTTCGGGACACAAGCAAACACACTACCCATTACAGCGTTTTCGTCTACTCTTTTTCAATTTTAATGACAACCTAAAGTATAGTTCTACTATTACTTTCGATCCTTTCTTATAATGTGAAACATCTTGTATGATCCTCAGCTGGGTTCTCTTAAATATTCATTCTAAGACGGTTAAGGTGTTCTTTAAGTATTGATTCCTCATTTGCAGAGAAGCGAATAAATCACGAAGCAGTTATTTTCTTTTTATACATACTCGTATCATGTAAATGGAGCTTGTTTTAGAAAGTTCTTGGATGTAGGGATCGTACTTTTTGAAATTAGGGTCATAGTATACTCGTACATATGTATGTACATACATACATACAGTATATGTTTGAGTTTGTTTTAAAGAATTCTTGGATGTAGTAAGAATGATGCAAAAAATGTGTTAATATGTTCGGTTTCTTCTTACATATTAGTCTAGGAAGAACAATAACGGAATCCTGCTGCTACAAATTTTCCACCAAATGATAAATTGTTGACCTCGATGAGGCTGTTTTGATATTGTAGGTTGCCATTGAGACGGAATACTCGTCTGATTGTTCACTTGGTGTATTGTTTAATTCCTGAATCTTCTATCATGAATTCTCATTGTTTTTTTTCTTATACACCCCGACCCAAACACCGTGGTGAATGGAATAGTAAAATAAAATAAAAACATAAAAAATAAAGTTTGAATATGTTAAATTTTTAATAGATTTACGCAAGCTGACAGACAACAACACAAACTCAATTCAAATTCATTGAGAACTCAGGCAAAAATGTTGCCTTAGTTTGTTTGTTTCTCCTCCTTAAATATGTATCACCTGGATAACTGTCTCTGCTGGCCAATTAGAAAATATCAAAATCTAGTACACTGAAAATGAGAATTTGACCAATGCTCTTTGCATCGATTACAAAATCGGGGGTTTTTCTCAAGATCTGACGAACAGGTGGAAAATGGAATGTTGACTTGAACATCCCCACATACGATTAGTGAAGCATACCACTTCTGACACTTACCAAACAGCTGATTCTATGTATGTTCTTTTGTACTGTAGTAAAGTCAGATTTATTAGTTATTACTTTCCGACATACAACGGTGTCGGTGGGATGAGATCTCAAGTTGTATTATAGTATATGTGTGAGGTCTGCATCGCCGAGAAATGTAATAAATATACTGAAACCTCTGACAGTATTTAAATAGCTTATTTTGCTCTGAAATCAAACCTTCGAGATGATAGTTTCTGAGAAATGCTTGATTCGTGAAAGACTATTCAATCGTCCAAGAAAATATGTTTGAAGATGGATTTACTTCCGAAATTTCTTCGGCATTCGTTAGACGTTAGTTATAGGAATCAGGAAAATGCATAGGAAAAAAAAAAAACAGTGAGGTCAATCAGAAAAATGTCTGTCAGATAAAACCCTACCAAATAATTTGTAATATCTGTCTGTACATATGTACATATGTGTGCTGGACTGCAGCCTAAACGTCTGGACGGATTTTCTTGAAACTTCATATCCGGGGTCTGTTGGGTCACAATTCGAGGCAAAATCGAAATTTTCGTTCTAACCCTAAAATTAATGGTACTTTACTAATGATCGATTTCAAAAAAATATATTTTCTCGAAAACGGCTCTAACGATTTAGTTCAAATTTTATATTTGAGCTTTGGCGGGCATATGCTAGTAGGTTTTTGACATAAAATGCTTTTAACGGTACTTCCCTTAGTAACCGGTTTAAGCAATGACAACTGTCAAAAAATTGTTTCATTTTTAGCGCTTTAAAAAAAAAAAACATTTTAACAATTTTATTTAAATTTCAAATGCAAGTTATTTGCAAATAAACAGCAATAATATAAAACAGCATAAGGTGCAAGTACGTGCGACCCAGTCGTGCACTTTAATATTCTCGAAATTGCAATCCCTAACAATAATACTAACTAAAAGTGTGTTTCTATTAAATTTTCAATTTAGATAGGTGATAATATTGTTCGATAAATATGTTCTGAAAGAAAAAAGTAATATTTTAATTGCGACTTGACAATAAAATTATTTGTTAACGAGGCATAAAATTAAAAAAATGCATTTTTCAGATCGGTAGTTGTATCTCATAAAGTAATAAACAGTTTTGTAATAAAACTCAAGAGCTACACGTAAATAATTGGAATAAAATGTGTTTGGCTTTAAGAAATGGAAAAATAGAAACTCTTAAAAATTACGTTTGGGAATAAATAGTTATGCGATTTGTCTCCTATTTTGTGTTAATTTTTAAGAATTTATTTTATTGTGACAACTCATTTAATTTCTGCGATAAATATTGTATACCCAATTTATAAGAAAAAAATGAATGCATAAGTATCTGTCACCGTGGTTCTTTGATGATATTGTTGTCAAAAGAGTTTCGATATCAATTGACCTTGGTGCGTTGTATTTGATAAAATTAAACTTAACTTGACTTGTAGTACTAGCAAAGCAAAACTTGATTAGGTCTTATAAATAGATTTCTCATAAGAGTTTTGCGATAACTTAATTGCTTTATTGTTCATTTGTCCACGAATATTGGAGCAAGCAGGGGAGCTGTTGCTGTTGCAGCTGCATGTGGTGGACAGTTACAAAAAAATATTTAAATTAATTAAATATTAATTACCAAAATGTTTCTATTTCATTGGATTTTTACTGGAAATAACTAAAAAGACTTCTTCAACCGTTATGTATGTAGGTCTCTCTGCTTGCCCTATCCGCGGTTTGACTGCAACTGGGATGAAAATAGTTTTGTAGGACATTTTTGTTTAACAGTATTGAGGCTTGGATTAGTGTTTGTGTATTCCCCGGCTAACTTGATTCTGCGTTCAAACCTCACATCTGAATGTCATACATTGAAGACAATTATGAGGCTTACTAGAGTCTACGTTCTCATAAATGTCGAACAGTACTTGTGTATTCACATTGATTCTGTATTCAAACTGCATTAAAAGTCATTTAAGAGACTAAATCTAGATATTTAATTTTTCAAAATAGAGATGCGATTTATGAAATGAACATACATACACACATTTTTTTTTTATCAGATACCGAGTCAATCTACATTTTAAAATAAAGACCAACTAAAACCGATTCTAAGATTTTGCTAAAATTGTTATCTAAACAACATTTTGACATTTAAAAATATTTGAAGACTACGAGCACACCACGTTGTTACGCCTGAATTTAAATTATACTTTCGCAAATATTTTCAACAAGTTCAACTTAAGAGCGGCTTGAAATTTTCAAAAGACAACATTATATATTACTTAGTACTAACAAAAGGGAAAAAATTAAAACAAAAGTGTTAGCCTCCCCTTCACTATCTCAATAAATTTTATGTTTTCATAGAAAATGTGTATAGCATTGGTTCTCTTTCCGTTTTTCGTTTAAGATGCGACGAGCTCATAAAGACCAAAATATACGTGCTAAATTCATTTAGCTCAACCTGAAAATTTTATTTTTAACTCCCCACAGCACATTCCCCGCGCAATCTGTTTTCTCTCTTTTTTTAATCTTAGTGACTGAAGAAGGCAAATTAAATATATGCAGATAAAAAACCTTTGACTTTAAATCATTAAATTATTATAACTACATATATGTAGGGAACAAAAAAAAATGGATTGCTCTTTGACTCTGTCACAAAAAAAAACAACAATTAATATTCTAAAAGTTTTGAAATTGTATAATGTATTGTATATGCCAAACGGAAAACCAAAACAAAAAAAAATATATATATATTTTGATGGCAGTAATCATTACCTACGAGTATGAGTAAGTCTTTTTGTATTTTTTACAAGTTAGATTAACATAATGTTGACAAAGGGTAATAACATGCTAACTGCATTATGACGTCAATATTTAAATTGTTTTCGTTTTGCAGTTTTTCTATGTGGTTTTTTTTTTCTTTTATTTAATTGGAATTCAAAACGATGTCATCATTATCAGCGCCCAGTAAACAATAATTCGTTGTAGAGTAGCTTTTAATTATTTTTATACTTAAACTCATGCAAATAATGGGATATGACAGCAAGATCGGAGTGGAAGTATGTCTGACTCTGACAGTCAACTTGTAGATATTGGACTTGTGTCTTATAGAATGGATGTGTGCCGTCTGGGGGAGAGATGAAGTGTTCCTCCCACATTATTGTTTTTTATTCACTGAGTCATTGTACTCACTTTGGTGAACCGAGTCGAGTCAGTTTTATTTTTGTTGATTAGTTAGATCACCAATTTGAAAATATTACTCAATTTGGGTACCAATGGTTGAGAGAGTGACCAGAAACAACTATAGAACTGGTAATTTTTTTTTCTCAGATATATGATAATGGAGAGATTCCTTTGACTTGCTTCATGTGTGTTAATTGTCATTACTTTTTTCGATGTCTTTGATGTGTAAATTGGAAAAAAAGTCAAGGCAAAGGGTGTTAATAGCGAAAATTTAGCTGCGTGCTGTTTAAATAGCGTTCGTCTGGAACGTGGTATTTAGAGTCGTACATGTACGTATTCTTGTCGCACATACGATGTCTAATTTGGTTTCACTTAGAACTGTGCTGATGGTTTGTTGTGTAGCGAGGAAATACCTCTAAGCGTAGGTCACCACTTGGAACGCGTTGTGATCCCATTATGAAAAAATGGAAATTGTTGAGAAAAAATCGAAGTTGATACGGATATGAGTCATATCATTTGCAATTTTTCATTTATGTATGTACGTATGTACATATGTATGTTGTCGTTGATTGCAATGTTTACTCTACCGAGGGTAGGCTAAATAATAATTACTGGCTTATTCTTGGCATGTGAAAAAGTAATGCAGTAAGTTAAAGCTAGTTTAAAGCAAGAGGGCTCTGTAAGATAAACGGAAGGACGTATAAGCAAGCAGTAAGCTCCCTTCACAGTTATTAAAAATGTGACCCCGGATCTTTTTAGCTTCTTTGCAAAGTCTGCATATTCGATTACTTTCTAGACCTAGCTTCCTGAGGTACTCAAAATTTACAATGTCCCGTAAGGAAGCTACTTAAGCTGATTTAGGTTTTGGATCTTCTGCGATCGTAGTTTGCTAGCAGCGCCTTTTGATTTCCTTCTCTTTGCATAGCTCTTCTTGGCCGATGTGTCCACCCATCCTGCAAAGTTCTTGTCCTGCAGAATGGTTTTATAATACTTCCCAGCCGAATTTGAATAAAATATATCCTTCTCTATTATAAATTTCAATTCATAAATTTTCGGAGAGTAGTAAAATAGAAGAAAAACTGTAAGTGCTCCACAAAAAACCGGTAGGTGTATGTAATATTCACGTTTAATGGTCTAAGTCAAGGGCTGATTTTATACCCTTTTTGCAAGGTCAAGACAAGCCTGACTGTGTTAGACAAAGACCAAGCTTACAAGTCTCGGACTAGGATGAAACCGAACTGTGAGACTCTGGCAGTTGCTACTGGAACACATGTTAATCTTGACCTAGGTCTAAATGCATGGCCTAGGTCACTAATGTAAACAAACAGTTAAACTCGATTAACATCTGGTAGTTTTTTACTTGACGTACATACATATTTACACATTTAACTATGTAGATTCTAATATAAAGGAAAATGGATATTTAATATCCGGAAATATATTCATATACAATACATTTGCGACTAACTTTACCATTAAGCTTCTGAGGTTCTATAGCAAGAGGACGGAAGATAGGCATTCTAAAATATAGTTAAGAAAAATAAAAAATCGGCCCTTAGTAATAAACGAAGTTAAAATCGACTCTAACTCACAGCCAAAAGACAAACAACTCGAATGTCACTTCTAAAATAGGAAATAGTTTCACGCGCATCTATATGTATATCGATTTTAAACTGACAGTCCATACCATTTTAATTTCAAAATGCTTGATGATAAAATATTACTTGATTTGGATATTATTCTTTATACAACAAATAATAGAGCACTGCAAAATTATATAACAACGAATGCGTTAGAATACTACACTGAAGTCTAAACCCTAACTTGGAATTCTTGTTGTAGCAAGTTTAAAATAGCAAAAATGTGAAGATGAATTGAAATAATTACTCTGACTTTGACTTTTGCTAATATTGCGCCCAACTAAATGTGAGTTTAGGAGTGACTTCTAAGATTTCTATTACTAAGGGTCAATGTAATTGGCCTCCAGAACTCCGATCATTCCTTGCTGTAGAATTGTATGTCTATTTGTTGCATTACCAAATCTAAATTATTCAAAAGAATTAGTCAATATATTGACCAGTTTTATATTGGCAAAACAAAAATAAAAATAATTAAAAAAAAAAAAAAACATATTGAAGTAATGCAATGAAAAGGAGTTAGAAGACAGTGTCACTAATCAGCTGGTTATAACACACAATATTAAAATAAAAAAGATTCATACCTACATGTTAAGGTGACGACATTATTTTACCCAAAAACATATTTTTTTGTTCTAATAATTGATTTTTTTACACAAATGTTCATTGGTTGAGCAGAACTCAAATTTTCAATCGACGTGTTTGTATGAGTGTTTTTACAGACTTCACATTTGCACGCGATGTTTTTAAGCTTCACAGTTCAATTCACCTCTATAACTGTGTAGAAAGTCCTCTTCAAATTTGTCCAAGTTTTTTGTGGACTACCCTCCAATCCTTTATCGTTCATGTTGGTTTAGCGTGACCAATCCACTCCCATATTCGCCCTAGTAAAATCACGTTTAAATGTAGCTGGTCCCTTTCTTTCAGAAAGAGCTATGTTTCCATCCAAAGTCTCATAATATAGGTAAGAAGTTGTGAAGGTGAAGGTAGTCCCTTTCCATGCCACATCGTCTACGACCGCAATAATATCACAATATATCCCTATTCTCTAATCTAAATTTGAGGAGTTGAGTTGAAATTACCCATTTGTTACCTGTAATGCGTAATTGAGAACCAAATTGAGCGGATGAAATAATTTGTTTTTACCTGTTTTACTATTTGTTGTCCTCTATCTGTTAGGTGACATTCGCTCAAGATGTAGGCCATATAAGCCCGGTATAGTTAAGACTGATATAGTTCAAAGGTGCAATTCTCCCCGATTCCAGTGACACGTCAAACTTGAGGTATTTATAAATTCAATTTTTTCATTTTTCTAGCTAAAATCTACAAAAGTGTACATCTGTAGCATTATTCGCCCCAGAAGAAGTAAACTTTGGAATTCACTCCCAGGAAACATATTTCCAGAAGCTTTTAATATGTGGCTATTTAAGAGTGGTTCGCTTTTTATTAAAGGATCATAAATCTTGACAGCCCCTGTGGTGTTTAAATATTTCCCTAACTGTCACAATTTTTTTTTATCGCATTGTATTCCGCCTTGGAAAAATCTTTTCTAGAATTTCATTTAGTTGCCATGAGCACGCATTAAGTCCTTCAATGATCTTCGCTTGGTTTTTTAATTTTCTTGAAATCAGCTCTCTACTGGTCTTATAAAAAAAAAAAAAAAACACAGCCAATGAATGTAGTGCATCATCCAAGTAGCCGTATTTTTTCTCCAGGCATATTTTGTTTGGATTCCTTTCATTTTTTATTATTGTCCAGGAATATTCCGCTTGGAATAGAATACGGCTCTGAAAAGTGTACGTTTAATTCCGGCGGAGGGAGTGATGTTTTCATTGTTCTGATAACCCGCTGGGATCTACTCTTTAAGTCGATTCACTTCGAAAGGCTTACGATTCTCACAAGAGTGAATTATCAATGGACAGGAGTATTTATTTTGTAATTATTCTGAGAGCAAGCTGGACGTTCTACTTACGAGTATACCTCCGGACCGGTAGAGTGGACTATCAGTGGAGGTGGTGGTTTTATTTTTCCAGTGTTCCGAGGGTGTACATACGATTCTCAGAGGAGTAAATATCGAATTTTTCTCTGTTTAGCTATACTTCATAGTCTACTCATAAAAGGCAAGTAGGAGACAACGTTGATAAAAATTTTATATTTGGGGAACATATTCTCGATAGAGGTATAAAAAATATATAAAGTTTCAGGTGGGTGAATAATGTTTCAATCTACAATAAAATTGTTAGAGCCAAAAATATTACAAACTGAATTCCTTATAATAAATGATTTAGGTGTCAACTACATATGTACATATGTATTTCTTACTAGTTTTATTGTAATTGCAACTATGCAGTTTGTTTGCTTTTATCTCCCGAACGCTCCATTATATGATAAAACCGTAAGAAACAAAAAACAAAACGTGCGTAGTCAAAGGTGCATATATCGTTGCTCGCTTACAAAAACCTCTGATTACAAGGAAACTAGTAAAAAATTCATGATAAAATCCGAGACATTTATTAAAGGAAATTTCATTTGCTTTATTTTCGCCTGTAACAATTTTATCGTAGGATGAAGCGTTCGTTGGACAGAGGAGTAGCTCTTCACCTCCATAAATGATGAAGCACCCTGTCAGGTGGTTGGGAAATTTTCATTATTTCTACCCCTATCGAGAATATAACTTCAAACGTAAACTTTTTATTAAATGTTTCTTCTATTTTCCTTAATTTGCGTGAACTAAGTCCACGTTTATTAATCCCACGCTGATTCTTGGGCTCTAAAAAGCAGAACGATTCTCAAAAGAGTGTGGTGTTATTCTTTTACTTGGGCGACCGGAGGTGATATTTTCATTTACCTGACCTCGTAAATTGCACTCATCGTGCAAAAATCAACTTTATATGAGCACCATTCAGGGAACCGACGCGACGGGGGTACTCCTACAAAAGATTTCTACTCTTAGTTAATTAGTTAATTAATTTCCATTTCGAAAGGTGCAGGTTTTTTTTTCCTTTCAGACTAATTTCATTAAATAAGCTTTAACTTAGTTCAGTAAGAAAACGATACTAATTGCAAAAATAGCTTGCAGCTATCGGCTTGTTATTTTAATTTTTAAATTTTTTTTTTTTTGTAAAGGATACGTATTATCAAGGATGCGGCTCAATGCAGCGATTACAACGTCCATATAATTGACTATGATGGTGTCAATTTCTTGTGCCACTCCCAGTTAGAAGGGTCTTGCATACAATGTACACTAGGCGCATTCTTGATCGTACTAAGTACAGTTGTTGAATCTGATTATAAAACCATCCCACGTGCGTTGATGTCATTTTTGGAGTCACTCAATCCACAACCACAAGTTTTAATTTTTTTTTCCGAACATCGAACTCTACACTAGCCACAAACACATTCATACACATATGCATACATTCGTTCGCGGCTGTTTTTTACATTTAACCTGTATTTAGTGTGCTGGAGTACGACCGATGCTTTACCTGTTGTAATGACGGCAAAATGTCCAGCGAAATACATTTTTTTATGTAGTTACGTAGTATGTACAAGTATATATACATATGTATTTATCTTAAAGTTGTACTAGACAACATTTTGGTTGTATTGCTGTGTGTTTGGACATAATTAATGTAAGAAATAACCAAAACAACATTATACGACTTCATTTTTAGTCGGAGAGGCAATTGCCTCCACCTGCTGTTTGTTTCTTAATGGTGAAGCACTAAAGATGTCGATTAATGGAATTCAACGTATCTGTACGATTTTTGCCTTTAACTCAATTGTTTCGTGTGTATACGCACAACAGAGATAACCAATTTAATTTATACAATTCTTAAAAATTCCTTCCGTCCTTCATCCATTGGTAATTAATAGAGCCAAAATGAAAACATTTGGGGTAAATTGCAATTAAATTAAGCGTCGAATTCATGTTACGAGTAAGTGAACTTTAATGTTCATATGTTTAAGCTTTTGTGTACTCATACGTGTGTGTGCGGTGAAAACCCCTATTCAAATTTATTTATTCCAAATGGCCAAGGTAGGGCGACACATACTACCTACCCTCCAGGTATCCCACAATAGTTGAAATAGATAAAATCGTTGTCTTTGCCTGGAATGGTATTTCATGGAGCAACAGAGTCCGATTAGTAATAAGATGACTGCACGCTATGAATAGGGGTGTCAAACTTAGTTAAACGCAATGTAATGGAAAGAAAACTCTAGAAATGTCATGACTGCTTGTAGACGCTGTCATTGCAATTGAACTCAAAGGTAAAAAAGGAAACAGGGAAAACAAGTTATTAAAAATTATTGGTGCTCTAAGGGTGAGGCAACTGGTTCGGATCGGTCATTACTGCCAGTAAAGATCTCAGACGTGTTTCTGTATTTTTTTTTATTTTTCATTTCAAATGACATCGATGCGATGGGTCAATATCCGCTTAAAGTATGGTTAAGTGGCTCACCACCATGAAAACTAATTGGGGATATTTCACATAAAAATGTATTACGTATTATATATGTATGTACATATGTAACTATGTATATGTATTTCATCTGAAATGAAATCCTCGCCCCATGCTCTTGGTACATAGAATCTAGCGATATTTTAATTGCGGTTTTGGATCGTCTACATCTCTCCGCATTTGAACACGCTTGATTGCTTTAATCCTGATTTAAGGGATTTGGCAAACACAGCAAAGTCACCAACTCGGCTAAATAGATTTATGTAATTCTTCTGTAGCCCTTTTCTAGTAGAATATTCTGAAGAGGACTCACATATAAATTAGATTCTCTATAGAGGATCCTCCAAAGAGACGATAAGAGTTTCTTTCTTGTCAGAAGTAGACAATTTCTAAGTGGATGATCACAAAATAGTGTCAAATTATTCGCCTGTTAAGTGGAAAGTTGCTAGTTCAAGTCATAAACATAACCATACAACAGTTTCTTATTACACAACTTAAACTTAAAGATCAAATACTAAGAATCGTTGCAGTATACAAAAAATAGTAACTCTCGCCATTAGTTCAGACAAGACAGCCATCCATGGAGTAGCAGAAACAATCATCACCAGACATACGCATTTAAAGCCCTTTTTCTGATACTATTCATAAATCTGAAGCATAATTGAGTTCATTTTCTAGCGTAAATTTCTTTCAAGTCGTTTTCTAACTAATAAATACAATATACAGTATACATCTAACACTTAATTTGTTTAAAGATTTAAATAATATAATTTACCTGTCATTTAATATTTCACGAAATGTGACTTCTTAAGAACAACCTAAATGCACAAAATATTACATATGTTAGTTAGTAAGTTAGTCTTAAGTTCAACGTAGAAACATTTAAAAATCACTTTTTATTTTTTGCAAACCCTTTAGTGAAATTTACCTTTAAAAGAAACTTAAATAATTGCTTTTGTCGTATGAGTAAACGGGCTTTAAAAGCATGATGCACCCCAGGGTAGATTTTCAGGGTTTTGGAAATAGACCACGGAACCCTATTGCTCTCGCTAGCGTGTCCGTCCGTCCGTCATAATAGAATAATATAATTTGTAAACACCATCTGCTGGAACTCTCTAATAAACGCGTTGGGGCTGTCACTTTAACGTTGCAACAGTATGCAAATTATTATTTTTTCCATTGTGCTGCAATAGTCTTTTATTTTACAAAATACTTACTTTTTACTAATAATTTAAATTAAATCAATTTAGCTGTCATTTTGATAGCCCCAATCTCTGCAGCTAGCCTTTTACCAGAGGTGAGTTCAGGGCAACCTCAGGTTTCTCAAAAATATCAGAGAGCTGTGTTTCGGGGCGAGTTCAGGTTTCTAAAAAAAACTATTTTTTTTTAAAAGAGGGGGCCTTTCTGGCGCCTTTCTCGTTCAATGTTTCTTAGTTGTGTCATGATTTCTTTTGCAAAATCACTTACAGTACTCCACATCTCCTGTGATTGTATCATGTATTGCACTATATTCTCGGGGGTTGGTATTTCTCCCAGTTTATTCCATTATGTTTGCCTCTCGGTTTCGAATCGCGGACAGTAGAAGAAAACGGGCTCCGCATCTTCTGCAGTTTGAATGCAGTACGGACAAAAGGGGGAATTGTCGTGCTTAAATCTGTAAAGATACGCTCGAAAACATCTATGCCCACTTAGTAGTTGTGTTGTTTAGAAATCAACTTAACCATGTTTCCGACTTGTCCATGTCTCAAGAAGCGGAATAAGACGATAGATCCATCGACCTTTACTTGATGCGCTCCATCGTTGTTGCCATTTTGTCATGCTGATGGGTTTGCTTCGTTGTCGATTAACACAGGCTCCTGATTCCTATTGGGAGTAATCCTGCGATAGCATAGGCTGCCTCTTCGGATATTGTGCGAAATGCACTGCATACTCTAATTGCGCAGAGTCGATATGTCGGTTCAATTTTACCAATAGGCGTAATTTAACTTTCATGGCTTTAACCCATATTGGTGCCCCGTAGAGTATCACAGATGTCACTACTCTGGCTAAAAGTCGGTTGTATCTTGGTCCCCCATGGTTTGGCATGATGCGCATTAGTGCATTATTCACTTGTGAGGCCTTGCCACTAACATATTTCAGGTGTTCATTAAAGGAAAGCCTTGTATCAATCATGACGCCTAGGTATTTGATAGCGTGCTTTGATGCAATCTGGTGTCCTCCTATCGTAAGAGCGATTGTTTCTCTCTTCTTTCTGCTTCCGTTTTATGTTCTGCTTCTGTTTTATGTTCTGCCAGCTCTAAACCCACAGATTGCAGCCGGGTTGAACTATCCCGATTGTGTCGTTGCTTAGTTGAATAACTTCTTCCAGTAGCTTGGCAACCATGGCATTCGGTACATCATCGGCGAATCCCACAATCGTAGCTTCTTCTGGTAAAGGTATGTTAAGTATATCATCATACATAACGTTCCAGAGGAGTGGGAGCATCATCCAACCAATAAGTAGGGGGTTCTTTAAAAACCTTAATTATGTTTTTTTTTTTACTTGTATGACATGGTTTCAGTAGTATTCTGCAACTTGCTGTTGCCGGTAACATTTTTTCGTTTCTGGCGAAAACCTCTTCACCCTTTAACTATCATACTTTCACTTCCAATAAGTATAAGAATTTTTTCATTAAAACTTCATTTGCTATTTGCTTTTCAGTTGTTCGGGATGCGTTTAGCTACACCTTAATTAACACAATTCACTTTAGACATTCGTTTATAATAGGATTGGGTTAAATTTATCTACCCTTTCTGTTCACACCTCTGGTTTTTATAAAATCTGCTCTAGAGTTAAATTTAATTCAAACCTACGAAAATGAACCTTGACACTGAGTTTTTTTCATGGTTATTCATAATAGTCTTTTTTGATTTTGGTGATGTGGCAGATATTTAAGGGAATCGGAGAGCTCTCTCTTGAAATTTGTGCGTGCTGGGTACCGAAAATGTTCACGCCGTTCGACAAGCAACGACGACTAGAGTGCTGTAAACATTTTTTGGAGTTAGCCGGGGACAATCTGGACGAAATTTGCAACCAAATCGTAACGATAGATGAGACTTGGGTTCGCCAATACGATCCGCAGTCCAAACAAGAGTCAATACAGTGGATTGAAAAAGGGGAGAAGCCGCTTATGACGACTGTTTTTTGGGACAGCGAAGGTTGATTAACTGCCAAAGGGGACTGCAATGAATGGTCAATATTACGCAAATTTATTGACCCAGGCACGTGAAGCGGTCGTACGAAAGCAACGTGGGAAACTCAGGCACGGAGTGTTGTTTTTGCATTAACACCCCTGTTCACAGGTTTTTCAACGATAGACCACCCACCCTACAGCCCGAACTTGGCCCCGAGCGACTTTTTCTTTGTTTCCAATTTGAAAAAGGAGTTACGAGGCTGGAGATTTCCGGATGAGAACGAGATCAAGGGGGGCATAGAAAATAATTTTGAAGGCAAAGAAAAATAATATTTTGTCGGTGGTATTAAGGCACTGTATGCCCGATGTGAGAAATGCATTTCACTCGAAGGAGATTATATTGAGAAATCAAATTTTTTTTCTTTCACTTAATTCCTTAGGCCGCCAGCTTATCAGCCGCCCCTCGTATATAATAGTGAGAAAACTGTAAGGATTTTAAAATCATCCCCAGAAAAGAGTAATTGGGAGAATCGTGACCGGATGATTTTCAGTTGCATAGATCACCAGACGACCCATAAAGGGAAAAAGAGGGCTGCTTGTTCATAGCACAAACAATATTGGGAAAGCACCACCGGTACCTGTTCCATTACTTTAACGATGTTAGTGTGAACTCTATGTAGTTGCATTGGAAAATATGGTGAAAGTATGTAGATAGCTATGAAATTTATTTATTCATACCACGAATATCATTCGAAAAAATTAATTGATTTTGAGAAAGTTTTTTTTTTTTTTTGTTAATTAGAAATTCATTTCTGGATACATTTGAATTTTGTCCCTCGTAAGTGAACATGCATGACATGTTTTTTGTGCATCATAGTTCACATGAAATATATTAGCTATGGCAAGAATTGAAAATTCAAACACCTTACATCGGTTTCAAGTGTCGCATTTCTTAGCGAAAAAAGTATACGTCATATTGACATTACTTCATGCCTCGTAATCAAACTGCTTCATATGAAGCAGTTAAGGATCTTATTACAAAAATGACTCACTCTTTAAGTTTATTTAGAATTATGTTTGATTTTCACATAAACACACGCATTTCTCATATAAATCTGTACACAAGTTTTTCTTTTTTTTTTTTTTTCTTTTTAAGTATGTTCATCCCACAAGCAATTTGTTTATTTATTTATTTAGTAGTTTATTTTATTTTTAGTTTTTTTTTACTTTCTATTCAATAGAAAAAAACGCTTTGCTTGTAAATACAAAACATTTTGGAACAAGCAACCTTTTTGGCTTTATTATAAAAAAAAATACATACAAATATATATTTCGCTTTGTTAAATGGTTGATGATCAAACATTCCCATTTCACAATTATAAATGTGCCGCTGTCAATCTAAGATATTCTATTATATTAAATTAATTTATAAGGTTTCACTGCGCTTAGAAATTTTCATTATCTGCAACCAAAAAATTAATCCTTAAAGTCTTACTAAAAAAGGCTACGCACGCGCTTCTTCGAGATTTAACAATTTTTTCTCATTAGGCAATTTAACTTCGTCTTGTGGTTTTAAACACCTTATTTCTTTCTATCTACTGACCTTGAACGAATAAGGCCCTACCTACTTCTAGTCTATAATAGTCTAGTGATATTACAGTGCTCTAGATGCTTCCATCTGTAATAATTATGTGGAATTGAGTTTTCTTAGCTACAATTTGTTTACCCAAAAACTGACTGGGCTGACTGACATACAATCGGACGTAAAATACTCAGTGTGACAACGCATTTCACATTGTCTAATTCGGCTACCGAAGTCAATCTCATCTTGAAAAGTTGCAGTGTGAAGGACTGAACTGATTTGTCATTAATATCATATGGAATGATCGAAGTTTTTTTTTAGAATATTACCACTAAAATTTGCTAGAGGATTAAGTGTACTAATCCGGTTTGTGATTAAGTTAATATTTGTATACTTGTCATGACGCATTACATGACTTCATCTTTCATTTAATTCATTCTCCTTTGCAATGACTAATTCACTACATTTCTTGATGGTATTCAGATCTAAGAAATTTCCGTTCCACTGATTTACCTGTTGGAAAGACTGGTATTAGTATGTGATCTCAGTATTCTGACCTCTGTGCAGAAGCATCCGAAGATAGCAATGCAAGTTCTCCTTATCAAAAAACATCTTTCGAGGATTGAAAATAAACTACGAAACTACTTAGGACCTCTCAAGGAGTTTTTTTTTTTTTTTCTGCTCCTATTATATACTTAAGTATATACACTAATACGTTTGATATTGTATTCCTCAAGTTTATATACATATGTAACTGTACATGCAAATGTATGTAAATGTACATTAAATTAGTTAATCTAAAACAAGAAGCAGAAAAGCAAGCGCAAATGTTTAAAATGGCAAATGTTTTTTTTACAGTAGCCAAAATTGTGATATTTACGTGATACATTTACCAAATTTGAATGCCCACTGGATGTAGCCTGTTATTTAATACATTCAAACCAGACGTAAAATGCAATGTATATCCTCTATCCGTTTGTATGTTTTCTTACAACTCAAGAACCACCGAACCGATGTTAAATAATTTCTGTTTGTTCGTTAGAGTGTGTTTGAATAGTATTTTGGCATAAATTCTTTTCAGTTAAATTGAAATACAACCTTAAAATATGCAAATACGATCGAGCCAATTGTTCATGATTCTCAAGCATGTATCGAATATAGGTACAAATCACTTGTAAATTGAAAAAACAGCCACAACCCAATTCATAAAGATGAGAACTTGAAAGATACTTGTACTACAATACTTAGCATGCGATTCACCAATGTGTATTATGAATGAGAACAGAAAATTCGAAAAATATCAAACACGATTGCTTGGAATGCATTTGAAATCCATTTGCTGGTAATCTAGTGATGTGCCACACAATTCTACGTACATCACTGGAACAAAATGCCAATTCATTTAAGAAAATGTTGCCTTATTTAAATATAAATATAAATTTAAAATTTAAAATAGTACAGTATTATCTCAAAATTAAGTAATTTTTTTCTGCCAAGCTACTCGTATAGAGTATTATTTTGGCATCTGGCATCGAAACAAATAAAAATCGAATAAGTCCAATAAACACAATGAATGAGAAGGACGCGTACCGCAGAGGAACGAAAATCAGTAGTAGCTTCAACAACAGGCATACCATGTAGCTTGTAGCATTTGGCGGTCATATATAAAGTTTTATTTTGGCAGCTTTTCTGTTGCTGCGGCTGCTGCCCGCTGCTACTGTTGACAGTGTATACAGTGTGTATAGGTAGACCTTTTATTTATACACACATCTTTTTTTTTACGAAAAAAAAATATGTTGGCTACTGATCGCGATCTGATATATCGCCGATATGACGTAGATACTGCACACATGTATTTTCATCTTCTTGACAATCCTTGATCGGTGATCCGTGATGATCATGCAACGATAATTATACACCTATTCGAATCGATTGTAAATATGCTCTGAATTAAAAAAAAAAAAAAAAAAACGGAAAGCTTAATCAGATAACAATCGATTTGAATGTGCATTAAAAACATAATCAAGATCCTCGTTTTCAATTAGACAACCATTATTATTACCGTCACCGTCTGGGTCTGAAAATAGATCTTTTGCATGATTTCAGATTTTTTATTTTCTGATTCTTCACTTATTTTCGTTATTTATTGTTATTTCGTCATAAAGTGTATATTTCTTTAACCAGACGCGACCGATGATGACATTTCGTATTCAGCGATTTGTTGGCAAACTTTTGTGTCTCTTTGCGTTTGCTGCTGCAGTAAATGTCTCGAACTATGAATACAAACGCGTTGCCTCTATTTATGTATGACACATGGTGGGGTGTTGTAAAGAAAAAAATGTTCTATTACTCACATTTTTACACCCAGCATGAGTAGGAAGATAATCAAAAAAAGAGAGGAGCAAATGTAGTAAATTTAATGATTATTATCTTGTGAATAATTTATGAGTGAAGTTCAAAAATATATAGGCATAGGAATATATATTTTTTTAAATATCTTTCTTGCAAATCCGAACCGTAGATGATTCAGAAAGTAATAAAAAAGATAATTGTTTTAATGTTTTTTTTTTTGTTTATGTGAATTATACGAGCGCGAACTAGAATCGCTTTAGTAATTGGCATTGTAAGTGAGAATTTTTGAGAGAATTATTTTGGAGGCTCTTAAATTAAAAATAATGTGTACCGGAATCTACACAGTACTGTAAACGTTTGTACATGAATAACTTTTCAAACGCGGTAAGCTGAAAATTTGTTTGTCTTTTGTGCAAGGTGGGCGATAATTTTATATTTATATTAACACCAAACAAAGAAGAAGAGATATGGCAGCACTGTAGTGTATAACAGACAGCTGACTTTGTTTTGTTTGAAATGTCAAACAAGTCGCTAGAACTTCTTCAAATTTAAAATAAAGTCTCGAACAAGCAGCGCATATTGGATTGGTGAAGAAGATTTTGCTTCGCGATTTCCTATGAAAAACCACACATACCTGGGTAAAATATCAGCAAGACGAATAGATGTCACCTTAAAATAAACACCAAGCCATGATCCTCTTCGCTGTGTCTGTTTCTCCAGGTTAGGAGCAGCTGAAATCACAAACTCGTAAACACGCAAGGCTAGCACGCATTTTTAATCTGCCCAAAATATATCCTTTCCTCTCTAGATTTTAATTCTCTTCTATAATCTTGTCTCTCTCCATAACTGGGTTAACAAACTTTAAAGGACATAAAACTATGCAGTGATGTAGAATATTTAAAAACAAAATTTACCCTTCAGGCTCAGACTCTTCGAACTGCTAACAAGTTTTATGGTAATTCAAAAATTAGTCAGACTCGTTGAAAAAGTATTCAAATTTTGAGCTACCCGCTGGATAATTATCACCAAAATCGGCTCGTCATCGTCACGTTAACTTTCAATTAACCCTTCAGTTTTTTTTTTTTTCATTTTGTCATCAATTCTTTTGGTCAGACGACCAATTCTGATGGGCTACGGTGGCCAGCAGATAAGAAATTCTACACTGCATTTTCCAGGAAAAATATTCAAAAATTAACATGCATCTGTATAACATACTAGAGACGATGCTCCGCCTGTTACCCGTTGATATGTATCTTTGGGAATTTGATGGCCACAAAAGCAGAACTAAGACTAACTAAGAATACCAACAATTGGCTAACGAGACAACTGACCACTCGCGGTTTCTGGTCAACTGCAGATCTATCATCCAGGCCATACGGATATTCCAAAAATTTGCAAGAAGATGAAGCAGAGGGATATCCTATAATTAAAATTCAATTCCCTCCAAAACTTTCGTCTTTTTGATTTTTTATGCAGGTCAGAAGTAAAATTCAACATGCGCCGTCCTAATGTATCATTTCTAATGAGCCAATCTGTGTATGACGGCGTTAAAAAAAAATGGCAAAACCCTCCCCCAGAAAGTTCCAAAATTGGACAGACTCTCATCGTTCATAAGTTATGGAAAATTCAAAGTGTGGCCAGTTTAAATAGATTGGCGCCCAACGTGATCACTTTCTTGTTTTTTATAATGATTATGTTTTTATTATTACAAAACAATAAAACAGTAAATGTGACTTAAATTTAAATCATTAAAATCTCGCTTGAGTTCTATCCTGGCCCCGAAAAGGCCGTTGTGCCAATTATTACAATTTGTTTGCTTTTATCCTTAAATTCAGCAACTTTTAAATGTGCCTGAGCGTGCAGCCAAGGCAATTAGTATTCTATTATTGGATCGCGATTAAAAAAATTTAAGAAGCAGTGCTTCAGTGAAAATAATTTCGTGTAATCCGGAATTAATTCCAATCTATTATAGGTAGATTGAGTGTTATGCAACACATGCATAGTTTGCACCCCCAGACTGGATTTAGTCGCCAATATGACTTCATAGTACGAGTTAGCAAAAAGTATGTCTCTCTGTCGCTTATTTCGAGAACGCTAATCTCTGAACGGATTTTGATGAAGCTTTCAGTTTCCTGTAGCATATTACTTGAGAAAGGTTTAAATATATAAAAAATGTAGGTGCACTGTTCATACACAAAATACTCAAGCCACACCCGAGGCTGTAGTAGATAAATTCAAATCTAAATGTATGAGAGCTAAGTAGTTAGTTAGATAGATAGATACGAGTAGATAGATAGATTTCATTATTTAGCATTGTCTTAAGCTACTGTTTACAATTTTTACATTTTTGCATTTATTAAAATTTAATTTTTATAAATTCAATAAAATAATTCTTAAATATTCTATCATAAAATTTGTTATATTTTTAGAAAAATTAGGCAACTGAATAAATAGTTGAAAACTTTTGTAAATTAGAGAGTTCTGTGCTCTTGTCGTTAGAAAATTTGGTAATCTAAGGTCACTCATATTTCTGGGACTATAGGGTTGAATTTCACTAACATGTAATACGTAACGAATTCTACATAAAATGTATTGACGTATATCTACGGCTTATTCAACTTTCATTACATAAAAACAAAACAGTGGAACAGTCTTCGAAATGAGGTTTAATGATTACATTATAGGTAGATATTAATAGCCCTTAATGTTGTCATATCTTTTCTGATTCTTTTTAAAAAAAAAAAATTTTTGGGATTTTTTTGCATAAGTAATGACTCTCAAAAACTAGTTCTTTTTCAATAACAGTACCAAGATATTTCGTTTCGTCTACTCTTTCTATAATTTCATTTTCAATAGTTAAGTTCTAATTTAATCTTCCTTTGTAATTTACAATCATACACTTAGTTTTCTTTGCATTAAATAAATATTATCCAAATCTTGTTGGATTTTCCGGTGAGAATCTTCGACGTCGTTCCCAGATATAAATGAAGAAAAGTCATCAGGCGCATAAAATAGGATCAATCAGAAATTCCCTTTTTTCTCAAGCAAATCCACTTAATTTTAATAGTTAGAGATATAGTATATAATTGAATAAAAATGAAATATTTTCACAGATAAGTACCTACATTTGTACGTAGAGTATAATTGTCATGAGGAGCTTCTCAATTCGCCGTTCAAATTTGCCAATAAAACTATAGAAAACTTAATTTATTTTTTTGAGAACTAGTTTTAACTCGATGTACAAATGTAGGTACTTTTAACTACGCTGTTTATAGGCTTCGCAGGCAAACTAACATATATAACCGCCTAAGCAACCCTAACTCTAGTTAAGTCTTGTAAGTCTCTAGGCATATTCTCATCATTCCACTTTATGACGAAATACCCCAAGCTTTAACGGACTATATCCCACCTAGTCTGGACTTGTCTTTAGTATCCTAAGCACTGTACTAACAAATCTTATTTACAGGCGAATGTACTCTATTATAAAAGATCTTAGAAGAATCGATTCGAAAGATGTTACTGCTACCTGCATCGACGAGTTCTCGCCTCAACATGGCGGTAAAGTCCTATAAAGTAAAAAAAAACCTTCACAATGCGAACTATGAATGAATGGGTGATAAGAAAGGTGGTCACTGTCAAAGTGCAATCAGTACCATGTTCGTTTTCGGAAGAAAAATGTTGATTTGACTGGCTTTAAGAAATTTTTATTATCTTCTGTTCTATTTTTACACTAAGTTGTTAGCATTAACGAAGGTAAATATCCCTTAATTTACGTTGATGTGGCAGCCTCTGCCTACATTTGCTCTAATCGCGAACTTAATTTAACAGCATATCATCGTAGAAACCCGTATCTCAGACTCAACACTCCAATTAGGCCAAAAATTGTATAAAAAGAATTAAAAAAAAAAATAAAGAGAACACAAAATTCAGAAATCACCTTTAGCAATGGCAAATCCATTTTCAAAGCCAAACATTTGTCTTCGATTGGCTGTTTTGTGGGGCTTCTTTTCGCCCCATCTACCATCTATGTCATTGTTCATGCCCTCTTTTCTGTTTTTTTATTGTTTATTTTGTCTATGTTGTCTATGCCGTCAAGGAATACCACTCCCGATTTGATAAAAAAAAACCAACCCTTCTTGGAAAAATTAAAATGTGTGTAATAATAATAATTGATATTGACCACGATAATAATTTTTAAATGTAGGAGAGAACAAACAGCCTTGGAGGGGGTGAACTCGATTTGACTTTGATGAGGCACAGGACGAGGATTCTTTTAATTATCCTGAACTAGTTTTTGTTTTGCCCCCTCACATTATTGGCACCGATGTGTGTTAAAAAGAAATCTGAAAATAGAACGATGACAAGTATCCTATAAAAGAGTGCAGTATTCATCAGTTCGTTGTAAAAATAAAATTGCCTGTTAATTGCCTGTCAATATTGTTTGTGAAGTCTTTTGAGGTTGATTGTATTTTTTTTTTGTCTGGAATATGAAATAGGTTCCTTTGTTTCACGTACGCTGGGACAGAATTCGCTTTATGTAGTTGAGTGGCATACATCAACCGATGATTTTAGTGTTTTTTTTTTTTTGTTTTTACTGATAAAGGATGTCACAAGCAGTCTGCACATACATAGATAGTTAGTAAACATTGCTTCGAAACGTAAATGTCATATATCTTTTACTCTCCGAAGGATGTTATTTAAATGTATAATGAGTCTCTGTTGTCGATTGTCCACATATCAGATTGTTGGGCGATGTTGGTTAATTCAGATTAAAGATATAGTTACAGCCAATCAATGTATTTAAACAACTATAGAAATTTATATTATACCATTAAAACGCTGCGAAATATGTTTTGCAAAGAAGAGTACAATTTGAGGTGAAGTTAAATCTTATGCTAGAAATTCCTAGAAGTTAACGACCCATGAAGATATTAAAGTCCGCCTTGGACTTATTAATAGGTTTTTGTACTCTGAAGATCTTGTCCTTAGGGGACACAGGCGAACACGATGGCTCTTCAAACGATGTCTTGCAGTTAAAAGAATATCCATCGATAGTATTTTTGTTATGGTTTCTACAATATCTCTATTCACAGGATACAATTTCTTTCAATGAACAAAATATTCACATCATTCTTGGAGCAAGGTTAGACTCCTCTTTTTCTTGATCCCTCTGTGTAGCAATCCAATGGAATCTACATGATGATTTCTCTTCAAAAGGGATACAAATGAGGGAAGTCAGGAAGAATGAATGGGATGTGGGATTTCCACAGGAGATCTTTAACATGGGTGTCGTATTCCGAGGAACACCATCCCCCCAAGGATTTTGTTCTCTATTAAGTTGGAATATTGGTTATAGCATTATCTTGTCCTGTGGAGAATTTCAATTGAATTTTAATTTCAAATGGATTTTATGTAGAAATATGTACAATTGTAGTTCTGTCTATGATGCATTGAATCAAAGTAAAATTAGTTTTGATAATTATTTACATTTGCTCATCATTGTAAGGAATAGCGGGGTAAGAATGGGGGATTTACGATGGCTTCTCTGCTATCATAATTTTCTAGAATTGAAATTTGGCATTGGAAAGTGGTTTATAAGCAATGGGAGATGGTCAATTTTGTGTGCAGTTTCAAAATGAAATACGATTATTATAAAATCGAATTAGAAATACAGTTTCTGACGCATTATTACAGTGAAGCTACAATTTCGAGTGAGTTTAATTAATTATAGTTGCATGATATTATTATGTTTATAATTCAATTGCATACAAGGTCAAAGGTATGGTAGAGCGGGGTTGAAGGAGAGAAGGGTTGAAAGCGTACCCACTATATCACTGTCACCCACAAGTTGGCGAGAATTACTTTAAACGCTGCAGGCAACAAAGCGTTACGAACTTACAGCAGAGTCCCTTACTCTTTCAGATTTATAGATGTATTATTACACTCAAAAATTAAGTAATATGGTATTTATTCTTCTTTAATATTTAGAGTTTTTTTTTTTTAGATCGCACTAGTAGTAATGCAACCTTTCACCTATATTTGTTTAACTTGTAAAATGAATAAAAGTCATCAAATTTCAGGAAAACATATCGCGCAATTCCTGAAATATTGCAAGTGAAACATGCGTTGCGGTAATTTTGACCAAAGTCTACAGTATAAGGGTAATGTTCTGTTGCCGGTGTTCAGTGTTGGACAGAAATTGTTTGCAACTTACAAAAAAACAACTACAACTAGTTTAATTGAATTTTAGTTGCAACGACTTACAACTTGAAAATTAGTTGACTAATTTTTAGTTGCTCCTATATCGAGATGATGATCAACAAAACGTTCTCTTTATCTGCTTTATAGCATACAGAGACGAACAGTTCGTTTAATAGAAGATCCTGCACTAACTTCCAATCTTCAAATGTTAGCTAAACACCTAGACTATAGATTGTGTCATGGTAGATGCTCCGAAGACCTCAATGGAATGCGGTCTTCGAAGCAACCATCAACTAATCTCTTTTTTTAATGTCTAATGGCAATAGTGTCTAATTGTTAGTTGTCAGTCATCAATTACGATTGAACTAATTGCCATTACGAGTACTTTCTTCTCACCTAAAATAACTAATCGCCCATTGCCCTTCAATGATTAACAACTAATTTTCATAATTTAGTTGCAACTAATTTAATTATGGCAAAACTATTATATAACAAACAAATTATCTGGATGATGAATGTCCAACTCTGCTGCCATTGAGTGTCCTCTCTTGTTGACAGAAAATATTTTGTCTCAATACTCAGCAATGCACCACTGACAGCTCGCTGGGTTATTTCAATGGATGTGAGCAGTTGCACAGAAATTTGAAAGAGTGCCCCTGATCATTTTCGAACCATCCATTTCGAACAAGCTGTGTAACCTGACGTTTTATTGGATCGAAATGTTCTGTGTTATTATCCAGGTTGAATGTTTTTCTCTGCTTGCCAACGAAGGATTGGCCATTACTGTCATCTAACAATTAGCTCGGAAGTTTCATGTGTTTAATCAATGGTTTCATACCAGTTTCATGTTCTATTACGCTTATGAAAGAAAGGATTTATATTCCTCTAATTAAATCATGCACCTGAAAAATGTGGTTGTCTATAAGACAATAGATACTTACTGCTCTCGTAATACTCAAGTATTTTTCACGAAATTCATGCACTTGATTCACCTACTTAAAAATTTATTGATTCTCATCAGTTTGTATTTACAATACCTTATTCAAAAATTAAAAATATATATATCCCCAAAAGGGAACAAAAATATTTATTCGAATGATTTTCCTGAAAATCGACATTTTTGAGATGCAGCTGTGCATTTATTAACTTTTCGCTCATTCATATCTGACGCGTTTTTAAAATGAAATTCTGTGGAATCCGCATGAAATGGTACCTAGCTTATATAGAACCATTTTGTTTATTAATCCATATATTAAATTCATAAGAAGACCATTGTGTATTAAGGGGATTTGGTGGAAGAGCTTAAGCCAATTAAATTGAAACCAATAGTATAGTCTGACAAAAATTCCATAACATATTGTAGGGATTTCGTTTCCGTGGAAATTACCCTCCGCGTGCATACTGCCAATGAACATTTTCAATTGAGTTATGGAAGAACTCCTCTCGAATGTATACGTGTGTAAAAAAAAAAATCATCCCAGGAATTGCCTTTTTTCAAAAGAAAATAAACACACCCACGTGTGGAAAATTGCCGGATCTGTTAACAATCGGTATTGCTAACAAATGTGTCCTTGGAAAAATTCAATTTGCAGTGAAAAGCTTTTATGAAATGCCAATGTCCAATCAACTTGATTGTGCATCCAATTAAGCAATTGCATTTCTGATACAAATACAATAAATTTATCCTTTTCAATGCAGTCCCGGAATCAAGTTCAGGACGAAAAAAAACAGTACATCCACAAAGTTTTTGTTGTCATCTCCATTCAACTGTAGTGTAGTTGATTATTATTCAACATAAAACTGCAAGAACAAAAATACTAAACATTTTAACCGAATGCGAAAAATTGTACCTTATCAAGCAAACAGAAACAAACTTTTACATTTAGTCTCTCTATAAATCTTTGTGACTTACGCATGCAAATATCAAAATTCTTTGATCGTTTCAAGTCAATTTAAAAGAAAATAAGCCTCTTGTTTCATCACAGACACCCTGCCTCTCAAGTCTTTGCTAACAAGAGATACGAAAATGTTTCTGTCTTTGCTAACAAAACAAAGCGTGTCAATAAAATATCACAGCTGGAAAAAATGCATTCATTCAACATTTACTCGCAAGTATACTCGTATGTAGTACATACGTACATATGTATTCTTCTAATGGTTAAAAATCTTTAAAATGCAATCGACACTATTTCTTGTAAGGTCAGAAAAAAAAACTTCTTCGATTGACAAACGAGCCTATTACAAGCAGTTTGATATACAATAGAAAAATTGTACTATACTACGAAAGTAGTGCGACGGCAACGCTGGTCAAATTGCTCTCCTTCTGAGTGAGAAAATATGCTGTCACTCAAATCGAGTATTCTCTCATCGCCACGAGTCACTATTGATAATTTCTATACATACATATATACATATGTACGTGTACCTACCTATTTAGTTGCCAAAGTAAGTCTTTAGTGGTCATCCTTGATATTCTTCATATTTGTAATGGATGTGGCTTTCATTAACAATGAATGGCACTGTTCCTTCTCTATATTGGAGTTTTGATATAAATAGCAAAAGAGTATGAGGAGTATGACCAACTTTGAACATTGCGAAAATTCCAGGCTTTAATTAAAATTTAATTTTAAAAAGAAAATATTAAAAATAAAAACGTTAACTATAACTTGCTTAAAGGATAATTTCCAGGAATTTTAAATTGTTTGATTTCGCATGGTTAGTAACACAATTTTATGATGAATTCAACATCGGTGAACTGAGAACAAAAATTAAAAAACTTGTTGCATTCATTTGAAAAGTTTTTCGTTTTCATTTCTAAATGAAAATTAAAAATCACGAGGGAAAAGTTTTTATATGCAATGCTACTACCCCAGGTAAGCCATAAACCAAGCATATCCTGAAAGCATATTCAGATAATACAACTTTTCCAGGAAGCACCATATAACTCAATTAAAATTGTATTAAATTAATTTAATATGACTGATAGAAAAACAACTGCATAGCACAGTTTCATTCATTTCTACAATTTTTATGGTTGCATCTACTTACATAGTTCATGATGAATGTACTCGTAGTTTTAATGAATCTCTTTCAAGAAACAGTAAAGTGCATTTGAAAATAGAAATGTATAAACTTTAACAGGTATTAAAGAAGAAAAATATAAGGTACATATAATACGTAATACAAGATATACATAAAACGTAGGTTAATATAATAGGTACTATAATAGTTGCATAAAGTGATTAAAAATTCTGATTAAACTTAATATTTTACTAGTATGTATAAGGTATTGAGGGTACTTTTCACAATGCGGCTTGGGACAACCCGCCATAGATGAATTAAGCAATGCTAATCAATAGACTATTGGTTGTGGATGTACGAGTAGTTTGTGGCCTGGTCGCTATTTGATACCAGGGGCTAACGGGGCATTCTATCTCCAATGCTATGATGCATAGTGATCGACTCTCTGCTAAAAAGATGGAATTTTACTTCTGATAGACTCAAGGCTAAAAGTACACAGAACGCGATCCACATGTCGCGGTCTGCAGCGGGTTCGCTGGTGGAGGTTCCTTATACATTCTCTAGCAGTAGATGCTACAGATGGGTCTTACAAATGATTTCTGACAATATTAAAAAAAAAAATGTTTAGGGCGATCTGCGACATAAAAGAATACATTCCTGCGCTTATACAATTTTGTATTATTTTTCCAGTTGTGTATATTTTTCATTTCTGTCACGGACAGCGCTCAAAGTCTGCCTCTGCACGCTGTCCTCCACGTAGACCGCTTTCTGTATGATTCGCTCTTCATATTATATTTGTATTTTAAATTGACGAAGAAAAATAAGTGTTTGTGAGATAGATAATAGTGGTTTACATTTTCTATACATTCTATTAAACATTTTCACTGCTTTGTGACCTATGGATGTGTCACCCTGTACGAGTACCTCCTAAAAATTATTTTTTTGATATACATATGTATTTTTATTTGACTCGTGCGCGAAATATAAGAGAACCAGATAGTAGCTATATTGTTATTTATGTTAAATAGAAAACAAAATTAAGAAATTTAGATAATTTTATTAGCTTAACTTTAGATCGAAATCAGAGCAATCATAAGACTGAAGATATTTTTGTTCGAAAATAACACTTTAACATGGAATTTATAAATGAGTAGCCTTTTTGGCCCCTAAAAAGTTTCATTGGAAGTTTAAAACGTTTTAGCACAAAATGCATTCGAATTCATTCGACTCTCCCAGTGCACCTAGGTATTGTTAAAAGCGATAACAGTTTTCATTCAGATACATAATTTTAGTATCAGAACTTTCTTAAAATCGCAGAACTTTGGGAGTACTGTCGATAGATGTATACTTCACAGTTTCGTTTTAATTTTCTTTGGCATTTCCACGAGGAATAGCATTTCTATCATGTCAAAATCATCCTAGATGTAAAGCAAATCCAACTATTTTGGAACTAATTTCAGACCCCTAACGGACACCAATCTAATACACTGTTTTGTATGTACATACATAAATATGTACCATCAACAAATTTATACTGGAGTACACTGCTATTCTGCCGTAATTTGCATAAAAACACCATCTATGTATATACATTTCAAGAATTTTCGGAAGCTCGAACAAAACATTAATTTTTCAATGTGAAGACAATTGTAAAATAAGTCGAAGAAGGTAGAGTCTATTTCTTCAGTTCTTAAGAAATGTGAATATGTAATAAAAAGTACAAAAATAAACATACAGACTGAATAAATATTATGATCTCAATGGAATGTAAAATGTAGGTAGGGTCTTTGAGCAAGTTACGGCGTCTTGTGAAATAAATAAAAGAGTCGATCAATTGCGAAAGCCAAGTCAATTCTACTGCCAGGACATAACACTGGCAGTAGGATGGTCATATTGCTGAAATGATGATGGCTCAGTGGTTGCATACCTATTGAACGTAAGGTTCTCCCTGTCTTTGGTTTGAAGCCGACATGCGCCATACTAACGTGGCAAATCCCAACAGTGAGGGCTTTGCTGATGAAAGAACACTTACAAAGCTGGAAGGTGAATGCAACATTGTCGTTGAATTGGTGGGATTGTACTACAGGCCATGGAAACTATTTGAATTCGGCCCTGTCCACAATTTTTTTCTCCGTACTTACAGATTGTACCGCTAGATAAAACTCTTACTTTTCTCTTTTTTTTGCAGTCGCTCAAGTCTTTCTTTGCTCTAGTCGAGTGTATTACCATGCAGAATAGACAATTTTTTTCACTTTTGATATTGTTTTCAGTACCACCACTATGGCCGAGATGGTCTGCATGCTGTGCTAGCTGTCCCATCCCATTAATCAGATTTTCTAACTGCAGAGACTCATAAATATTTTAGTAATGTTATTTTAATAGTATTTCATCGGCTACGCGTCAGAAATAAGGCGGAATTCAAGATCATAAGAAATTAAATATTTATTGGGAAATTGCACAAAGAAGAAACATGTGTCCAAGCACAAAGTATGAGAGAATGTATCACATACGAGTAGATCAAATCCGTTTAATATACTATTGTACATCACAGTTGGGCGATGTATTTCGGTATGTTACATACTTTGACCGAGAGTTGACCTTATCAATTGACATGCAATTCAGGTGTCATCCCGAATAGAGCATCCTTTGATGTTAAAAGGGGATTATGAAAAAATTAAATAATCCAAAATCGGTTTTAAATCTTGGAAAAAAATAGTCTAATTAGAAAAAATCTCTAATTCTCTAAATCTAAATTAGAAATTTTACTTCCTGAGTGATCCGAATGGTAGGGCGAGGATTAGAAAATATTGGTATCTCTTTTCAAAATACGCGCTTTGTCTTTGAATTTAGAATCAAAGAAATCACTCTTTGTTCCATGCCAGTCTGTTATTGGTCACATGCTTCTCAAGGTTCAATTTCGACAGGCGAACCTATAACTCTGGAACAGCTAGCTGAAAATCGATCATGTCTAGATATCATTTCATTGAGGTGATCGGAACGGAATATCTACCATTATAATATCTACAGTATGCCTAATAGGTTAGAAATTGAATTCGAATGCAATTTGATGAAATGAGTTTCTTAGGTATAGACTATCCAGGAAAATCAGATTCAGTTTAGACGAGATCACTTTTCCCCTAGTTTAACTTCCCAGATTCTATTCTATTCTATGTAAACATGATTTACTCACATTTTGTCCTATTAGAAACCTTCTGAATTAATATAAAATAAAATAAAATCTTTTCGGATTTTCGAAAGTGTGTAGATTCCAGACTTATTATAATTAGAATTCCAAAAATTAATTTGTTCACTGATATGCGCTAGAATAAGACAACATTTAAGTTTGCAACCCTTTCAAAAATCCGGTCACCTATTGATTCTTTTAAAGCTTAAATGCCATTCCATGTGTTGGGGCTTGAATTCGCAACCTAATGCTGCTAAAAGATTCATCAGATTTCTCGAAACAAAGCGGACAACGCAACGCTTATATTTCTATACGTTGACGGGTATTGTTAAAATCGAATTCTATGAAAAATACTCCTCATACATTGCAAACAATTTTTTACTCCCATAAAGAAGTGTAAGTTTACTTACAAAATGTGAAAAACAATCTCTTGGTTGGTTCACTATTAGCAAAATGCATTCTCTTCAAATTGTACCGAAATGTGATACGCTTGGTGCTTCTTTATGTATCATAGTTTTGTGCTACTAATTGATGGGCCATCAGTGAAGCTGAAGTTTTATATCCGAAAGTAAATTGAAGGCAAATAGTTAGTTTCCCACTTTTAATTACATCTTTGTTTGTTTATTAGTAGCAAATTAAAATAACCTTTGATCCATACTCGTATATTTTTTTTTTTTTTTTTTTTTTTATATAATTTGCACGTGTTAAAGGGGATATGAATACCCTTATACTAATTTTTAGAACACGTGCGTTTTTGTGGAAAGGGGAAGAGACAGAGAGAAAGACAGAGTGGTGTAGTTTGAAACTCTGGTGGTATTAAGTTTCTGTAAACTCCAAGGGTGGCTGTCCAGATAACTGGGGAGTATTTTTGTTTGTCTTCGCTATTATTGTCGTTGCTTATGATTCACAGTATTTTTTTCCGTCCTCCTGATGTCATCATAGCTGAAATTGTGTTTCGCATTAATGTGATTCAAATTTGGCATTTACGTCCTTGCACTGCCTAATTTCTAAATGAATACAAAAGAGATTTCGTATAAGCGCATTCAAGGATGCTTCATGTGTATACCTTCCAACGTACTGTGGCACGTTTAGTAGCGTTAGAAATCATTCATATTACTGTACTTTTTCAAAGCATCCTTCCCATTCCGTTTATTAATTGACCTTGGCATTTAAACCGGCTCAGCAAGTAAACAAAATCAATCCTGCAGTTACACCAGACACGAGACCATGATACTACCATGACATCGCCTACACTTGAAATTAAATTCCCGTGTCCTTGCGCCCAAAAGCATACAATTTATCGTGTGCCCCCATACTCTATGTAACAACCACCCCTACGCACTATGGCAATGTAAATATCATGGTTTAACTTAATTTTTGAAAATATAACTGCCAAGAGCAATCATTCATTGTAGTACGTATAACGATTTCTATTTGATGTTAAATTTGATGGCAATTGAACTAATAATTCCATCAAGTAGCTTTTTAAAAGCATTAAGGTATGTTTACTTTGTTTACTTTTACTGTGTGTGCAGTAATTATATTTCCCCCCTACGACCGTGATATTAACTTTTTTTTTTTTTCTTCTTTTCCTTTTCATTGCAGATTTCATCGTAACAAATGGCCACAATAGATGGAAGACCGGCGCAATATGGGATCTCTCTTAAGCAATTACGAGAGCTCATGGAGGTTAGAGGCCGGGAGGGCGTAGCAAAAATAAATGAGTTTGGGGGTGTGCAGGATGTTTGTAAAAAGTTATACACATCGCCAAATGATGGTAAGTACAAAAATTGTTGATGGAGTATATTTTTTTTTTATCGCTATGACCATGTGTCTTTTACTTCATTGACCCGTAATTATACTATGTACATACACTTTACTTATTTAGTCTGTGGCCTTGAACTTTGTCTTACTTTGATTTACAAAAAAGTTATTATTCGCAGCTGATTTTGTTTTGTCAAAATAAATTTTTGTATTTTTGTTTAAGTCAGATAGGTCGGAGCTTAAAAATGTTGTTTCCTTTTTTAGTCAGAATAGACAGATCAGTCTAAGTAACTGCTTGAAATATGCTAATTTGAGATTAAATGTCAGATATTGAAAGAAATATCGAGGGCTAATATAAAATGCAATAGATCTAGCGATCATATGACTCAAGGAGTTTCATAAGCAAATCTAAGTGATCTGAACAAGGTTTCCAGATGCTCACTCAATTGCCTAAAACATACTATTTTGTCAAACCCCTTTGTATATATATTTTTTTTTTTTTTGTATAATATTTTCCGGAGAGGAGAACCTATAACTCAGAAGACCCTATAACTCAGGGTCTGTTGATTTTGACCCTGAATAGCTGGAGGTTGAAAGGTTCTGGAAATGTTGATGAATTACTGCTTGTGGCGCCGTCGATAGCACTTAATTAGTCGTTCGAATTCCGCCAGCGGATGAATACGTTGTCAACTTTGTGATTCAGTTAACAATTATTATATGAACAAATTAGATATGCAAGCCCTTGTTCTAATTGAGTTTTTTCTCAAATGATGGAATGAAATTTTTTTTATTTGCACAAGGACGAAAGCATTATACACGAACAGAGAACGATCCTTCGATAGATTTGTGAAGTATGTCTTTGCTCTAAACAGGTATATCGGCTTAATGGACACTGATTTTGATATTTTTATAGCTGATAATTTGTTGTCGGTGTGAAACTTGATGCAGTAGACGTATTATTTCCAAAAAGGCGGTGAATTGAGTTTTCTCACATTGCAGTCAACCAAGTTTGCTTTGTTTTTCCCCTGCAAGATTTTCTGCAGATTTTCATTCAAATAATGGATTTGTTTGATAATTCTATTTTATTTGAGCGAGACTTATTCTGGTGCTAAAAGCTAGAAATCATGTTGTTTGTCAACTCTAGCAAGGTTATTGATATGAAGTAGAAGGTAAAGATCCCTGAGGCCCTCTAGCGTTTACAGCAAAGCTGTTAGAAGACACACCACCGTCATCGATCACAACTTGAACAAGGGGTGTTCAAATGCAAGACCAAATCCAAAACCAATATGCATTCCAGTAGCAAGACTGCAATAGTCTTTCAGTTTGGTTTTGTTAATGCTCAGATCAATTTTGATCATCCCTAACTTTAATTAACCTGTTTTGAAGAAAATTTCTCATCTAGCTGTAGATGACGTTAGTGCATATGATATTACGGCTAGCTTAATAGAGCTCGACTCAATCAAATGCCTTTGAGATAACGAGGGCAACCTCTTTACCAATACTGAGTTTCTAAACTCGTTTCGATCCGAGTTAAGTCAAATCTGTCTAATAGCTTGGGACATGGTGCCATTTGCCCATTTTCAGTTGGTTTTGGTGACTTCATCCAGCTTGAATTACAATTTATATGTTGTGAGAGGCATGCTCAGTTTCATATCTCTGCAGAACCCGTAGAGCCTTTTATATTGAAAATTATTTAAACTAATTTATTCCACTTCAGCTAGGTAATGTTTTCCTGATCGCTATTTTCCTATATCCTATATATATCCTATAAATTATCCTATACCCTATGTGTTATCATATATCCCATATATTATCCTATATCCTATATATTATCCTATATACGAGTATATGATACTCCCATCTATAAAACGCTGCAGTGGCTAGGGAAGAGAAAAGAGATGCTTCCGATAGTGTGATTAGATTGCCTTGGGGTATCCAACATTGATGACGATAAATGAAGACTGCGCTAGATGAGGTCTGTTGAACCGCCACTAACAAAATACGTATATATTAGACTACCATTTAATAGATCATCAATAAGGGATGTTTTGATCAGCAAAATATAGGTAAAACTAATTAATTACGAATTTAAAATCGAAATGAAAGTTAGATATGTACTTTGTTCTCATATACTTACTGTGAGTATAATAGTGCATTTTTTCTTAAACAATACAGAAGTGTCATCCAAAAAAATATGCTACACAAATTATAGAAAATATAAAATACCCAAACAAAATAACGAACATAGGCGAAAATATTGATAAACAGCCATTCACCAATACTTTTAAAAGGTATGCGCTTCGTGAGATCAGTGGATTAAATGGACTTTAAAATCGTCTACCCAAAATGATTGCGTTCATAGAAACCATGTCGTTCTTTGTGACTTTAGAGGAATATAATGACCGTTAGCTAGCTGGGGCCTGACAGATTCCAGCTACATGTGTAATCTATTTACCAAATGTATTGTAGTATTTCTTGTATAACTTTTTTTCCTAGTTTACTGAATCTCAACATAATTTTGGTACACTTATAATAGGCTTAGAACAAGTCCTGCTGTCATTCAGTGATTCACATGGTTGGTTAACAGTTTACCGCCTCTGAGTCATGACTGTTTGGTAGTCTTCCATCTCTGGTAGTCTTTTGTGGATGGGATGGTGCTTTTTTATGTGGTTGGTAGTTAATCGTCGATCGTTATTAATCGTGGTTGTTTGGTAGTCTCCTGTCTCTGAAAGTCATTACTGTTAGGTACTAAGTTTTTGTATACCCTATCTCATTAAGGTAGGAAGATGAAATGTATTATATAACATTCTTAGAACCCGAGCAGTCCAAATGATTACATTTCCTTTTATAAATACAATAATTTTACTAGAAACTGAAAAATATCATCTTAACGAAATATGTATATAGACGTGCATATTCTCTAAAATTTGTACATTATATAATGTCACGCCCACTTTTGGACGGCGTTTTCAAAAACGAAGAAAAAAAAGAGCTTAAAGCTATTTACGGTAATGATTAGTTCTTATTGTAAATATTTTACCAGAATTCTTAACCTTTGGTTACAAACAACACGAATGTGGAACGATCTACCAGGCTTTGTATTTCCCCATCACTACAACCTTCAAACATTCAAAGCCAACGTGCATAGGTACCTCCTCTGTTCCTCTTCCCCCTTTCCCTGACGCCCGTGCCCTGAAACAATTAAAGGGTATTAATACTCCCTTTGGCGCGCGCAGATTATAAAAAAAAAAAAAAAAAAAAAACAAATGATGACCTCCACCCCCACTTTCTTCTAAGAAAAAGTTTTCGCCACAAATTATGTATTAAATTCTCTTAAAATTGGAGAGAATATCATCAGAGTAAAAAGATTTCATTGCATTTGAACCAAAAGGTTCACAAAGCAACGCCCACTTTATTAGGAGTGGATTAGATGATGAGGAATAGGGTATCATACGATCTGTTTTAGACGGATTGTAACTTATCTGTATGTTTTATATTTGCAAACTTCTCGCAGGAAAAGAGAATCTACATATCAGGTTGGCAACTAAGTAATTGCCGATCTCTTCAGATAAATAAAACACATTTTTTAAATACAACGAATAAACTTTAATCAATGATATATTTATTTTGTTCGATTACCTTTTGCCATCTTTCTGTTAACTTCATAATTCCACGTCGTAGAACTTCTGATGTTTATCGACAAAAAACTGAATCAAGTGCGATTTCACAGCGTCATCATCATTCAAAGTTTTACCATCCAAAGAGTTTTGCAAAGATCGACATAAATGGTAATATGATGGAGCAAGGTCAGGGCTATATGGTGGATGTAACATCAATTCCCAACCAAGCTTGAATAATTTTTGGCGAGTGACCAAAAATGTATGTGGCCTAGCGTTGTCCTGGTGAAAAATGACACCTCAACTCTTGCCGTTTTTCGTTGATCGCTGTATTTAATCTGTCCAGTTGTTGACAGTACACATCTAAATTGATCGTTTGATTCCTTGGAAGCAGCTCAAAATGCATCACACCTTTCGAATCCCACCAAATTGAGAGCAAAATCTTCTTTTGCTGGATATCAGCTTTCGAGGTGGATTATGCTGGTTCATCAAGCCTGGACCAAGATTGTTTTCGATTGACGTTACTGTAAACATCCCATTTTTCATTGCTGATGATTCGTTTCAAAAAAGGGTCGGATTCATTGCATCTAAGATGCAATTCGCAAGCGTTGATGCGATTCGTTAAATAAATTTCTTTCACATCATGTTATGTGACACATTTTACTTTTTTGGTATCTCTCGTACAGTTACATGACGATCCGACTCGATTATGGCTTTAATTTGATCATCATCAAGCTCATCTGGTCGACCTGATCGTTGTTCATCTTTCAGTGAAAAATCTACGGAACGAAATTTGTCAAACCAATTCCGGCAATGTCTTTCTTTTAATGCTTCTTCACTATACACATCACGTAACTTTTTAGCAACTTGCGCTGCGTTTTTTCCTTTACGGAAATAAAATAGTAAAATATGACGAAAATGCTCGTTTTTGCACTCCATATTAAAACTGACGCCAAACTAATACCTTTTCACAAAAATACGCGCAATTTGCTTCTAAAGCAAAGTAAGACTGACAGCTAACAAATGTCGAAAGGAAAAAAATATGTCATTGACAAAAGCCATTAAAAAATATGGTGTGTGAAATCGGCAATTACTTAGTTGCCAACCTGATATAACGCTGTGGCAGTTCCCCAAGATGCTTGTAGTACCTGCCAAGCTCCGAAACGTAATCACGACTACTTCACGGAGCCTATAGAAAGATGTGCTGCTATCTCAATGGGCCGGATGCTAGCCAACATTACAGTTATGGACATTAACCATTTTCTCGTCTTTGGTAGTCGGTCGTGGCTGGCACTCCGTCATGACTGGTTGGTAGCCTCTAATCTCTAGTATTCATTCATGGATAGTACTCCAGCATTATTGGTTAGTAGTCTCTTGTCTCTGGTAGTGTATGTGGATGCTCCCCCATTCATGGTTGGTACTCAGTCATAATTCTCTAGCGGCCTCTCGTCTCTTAGATTCACTAAGATGAACTAAAATCATACTCTTTAATGTTTATAAAACCCACTAGACGTAAAATTTTTGTATTGTGGGTGGATGGGTAGTTTGAACCGAGACAAGAAAAATATCGTATGGTAGTGGAGGTCTATCCCTCCCTTCTCCCCTAGAAGGGCCAATATAAGGGAAGAAATGGTATGAAATGAGAAACCTAGAATTTCTACTTTTTAATTTTGGTACACATGTTAAATTTAAGTTTTTGCATACATTTTTTTTTTTTTTCCAAAAACATTACATATAATATTAAACAAATAAATAGTTGGCGCAGCCTATTTTTGAAATGTTATGTTATGTTAACATGTATCCTTCTATTCTAGCTTGAAAAATCGCTATCTGTGTCTATACTATCGAGCTCTAAGTAGCTTTCATTGGTTATTGTTCCAGGTTGATAAGACAGGTGGCCATTTCAAGTTGAATTAATAATTTTAAAACTTCAGTTGGCATTGAACTAACATTTTTTAAAGGTTTTTCTTGAAAAAAATTAATTAAAGGATCAGATGTTATCAAAAGTGGTTAGTTAGTTAAGACTTTTATTTCATAAAAAGGTAGGTTGTTACATTATCATACATAGTTTCAAGTCTATTTAGGTTTGGTCGTTATTGACCGTCTACCAGATTGACATTAAGGCTCCCTACATAAAATATGAATTTACTTACATAGTACATTATAAGCTTTAAACATTCGCATAAACAATTTAACAATTTCATAACGAAAACTATCTGTATTGACATTGCCATTTTAAAAACTTTCCTCCATAATACATTTTCTATACATTAGCGCCTTCGTAGTATAATTATATAACGCGTTCCACCCAAAGTTTCCATTTAAAATGCTCAGCGTTCTCTCCTCATCCAGCACAGTCGCTCCAAAGTATTTCAGGCGATATTCTTTTAAGATAGGACATATCGCTAAAAACGTCCTCTCTCGCACTGTTGTTACACAGATTGCAAAGGATTGTCAGCTCTGGACGACGAGGAATAAAATTAAGTGCGATCAGCTCATCTCTTACTTTCAATAGTAGGCTTATTTTGTCGGTTGAGTTGCTCTTTAAAAAGTATGTTTCATCTTATAGATCATATCTAAGTTGCGAGTAGTTTACGTTTACGTATCTCTCATATCATCTCGTCCGATTGATGACAATAGTGCTCTAAATTTAGATCTTAAGACTGTACCCTGATCCGCCGTTGTTAATCTAAGATTGAAGCCGCATTCAGATGCTAAACGTTCCCAATTTTGATATAGATGACATCTTCTTGAAATGGTAAGATTGAGCACCGGCTTAGGTAGCCTGCCTTATTCCATCTCGGTGACTTCAACTATGTATTCAAAGTGCAGTCGTAGGGCGTCCGGGAAAAGAGGAGGTACCCCAGTCTCCAAATGCAACATATAATTAGGCGTTTTGTTAGGTAGGCGAAAAATTTGTTTTAAGAAGTAGCGAAGAAACATTTCTACTTCCTCAAAAGGGTAGAAACCCCACCTGGGCTCCATATAAAAGAATCGATTTTGCTGTTGCACAAAATATTTTCTGTTTTCAACTGTGGGTTATGCTTTTATTAACAATTGAACGACTCCAAACTGAAGATATTTCATATTGAAATTTGCAGTTATCAGAACTCCTAGGTATTTATATTCTCTCACTATTTCAATACGTTCACCTTGTAGGCTCCACTTTTCGTTGCGCGAATACCTCCCGCTTCCACCTCTGAATATCATCATCTTCAACTTTTCAAGATTAACACTCAGGTTCCATAGCTTGCAGTACTCAGCTAGTCTGTTTATCATCAACTGCATCCCGTTGATTGTATCACAGAGGAAGACGATGTCGTCTGCATACATAGCGCCGGAATCTTAACTTGGTTCAGTTCAATCCCTCCCCTCACAAAATCAGTAATGTCATTTACGAATAGGATAAATAGAAGCGCGCTCAGCTTCACCCACATTGATGTTCCAAACTCATCAGAAATAAATTCACCATCCCACACGTATTCTAAATTGCTGTCATACATTGCTCTTAAAATTGTTGATGACTTTGTTAGAGATTCCTATTAAGTGGTGTTTGTAAAATAGAGTCTCGCGTGGTATTGAGTCAAAGGCTGCACGGAAATCGACAAAGAAGGCATACAACTTCTTATTTTAAACTTCAGCTATATTAATAAGCGAAAAAAAATCCTATCTGGATTGACCTTTGATCTAAATGTCAAAGTAGTTGTGTGAAAGTGAGCTCCTACTAAAAAGTCGCTAAAATTGTTTAAAAGCTAAATAAATATCTCATATTTGTTGCCAAAACTGCATAATAAAAGTTACTCTACCAATAAGAAATAAAGACTGAGTAAGTCCTAGTATCTTAGACGTTTTTCAATAGTTGCAAAATTCTGCCATAAATCTAACCTCAACAAATGCACAAAAGAGGACTGCTAAAAACTTCCCCTGATTCACCTAAAGACGAAAAGCGCCATCCCAGTAAAAATCCGAAGAAGTCATATATGGAAACAATCGCTAATTTAAGTATTCAACAGCTAAAGGATTTACTAGATGAAAAGAACAAAGATCTCGAAAGAGCTTGCCACCAAATCAGACTTTCAACAACTTTGTTCAGAGCTAGCAGGATTGAAGGGAGAGCATGAGAAAGTCTGTGTCAGGGTCACAAATAATAATAAACAGCTAGAGGATGAACTAGATAAAATAATGCAGAGAAGTACAGAAACAAATGTTGTTGTGCGCCTACCTGCTGAGGCCAACACAGATATAAAAGAAAAGGTGAAATCGGTATGTGCTGGATTGCTAGATTATCAAAAGTATATTCAATAAATCCCTGTTTGTGTTAACTCTTGATGTGTTTCGCGTATGGCACATGCGAAAACGTCTATAATCCTTATTGCGTGCTTCTTGGGCCTCTTCAGATAATTGTCCTATTAGTCTAAGAGCCCGTTGCGTTTTTGGTGTGAGATATAACCAAAAGATTTGCACATGAATATAAAGCTTTGAAATATGTAAAGTCAAATATGACTGTCTGGCAGCGTTTTGTTGGTGCTGAAGTTAGTAATGTTATGTTCAAAATGGGTTTTTTTTTCCAAAATCTGAATCGTTGATACACTTGAGTTTAGTATCAAACAAAAGAACAGAACGGTTTGAATACAAATGTGTAGGTCCCAGACGATTCACATGGTGCTATCTCTTTGCCAGACGCACTAATAGCACGTCAAAAATCAAATTTTAAAATAATTGGTATAACCACATACTGATTACTCTAAAACAATGATATGAACATCCTGATCACGAATATATAGGTCCCAGACGATTCATATGGTGCTATCTCTTTGCCAGACGCATCAAAACTTTTCTGTAAGTACAAATTTTGTCAAGGAATGTTGAACACAGAAAACGTTTGTACCGGTGTAGCTTTAAATAATTGCGATCAATTCGTTGAAACAACCAGTGGTAAAAATACTTGACATGACACTGTCGGAATAGCTTATCAAATGATGATCCCGGCCCTAAGTTAAATTGTTAACGTTTTAACAGAATAAAGTAATTAAATCTACATAATTTAACCTAATGTAAACTTGATAGACCATATTCATAAAATACCCAGGCCTGGGGGGTATTTTTTTCATTTACTATTCTGTTCATTTCATTAGGCTTGGCACCACAAATATAGCATGACTGGATTGACCTATTCGACGTCATATAATTGGCAATCTTACCATCTATCATTGTGAAAACGAATTCATATTTAACTTTTATATTTTTAAAACTGCGGATCATATCAAATTCCTTAACTGACATCTCTTCCGTTTCTTTGGCAAATACAAATTTAATTGGTCGACACAAACGAGTGGAATAAGAATTCGGATTTTGCCATTTTTACCATTACCGGGTTCTCTGTTAATATTATATAAACTGTATTGGCACGAATGAAATAAGAAATAAATATTCATCAGCACTTCCGTGATCGTCGAATCTTTGCTTATATGTGCTGTGAGCTGAACTGCCATCACCACCCCATTTACAGACTAAAGTTAGCATGGCACTATCATCGACGTTATTAGAAATAACAGGCTCTTGCATTTTTAATAAACCTGACAATAACAAAATTGATAATATCTTCCACATTAATAGAAGCAGTGGACTCGTCAGCATTGATTGAATATTCTGAAGGAAAACAATCTTTCTTAGCTTTTTCTAGGCTCTAAATAGAAGGATACAATAAGTGACCCCTGGCGAGAGATTGCTTTCTTAAAATTGTATAAGCATTAAGAGTTAATTTTGCGTCTTCACTACTGTACGTCCTTAGCAATTGTATTTTCTCCTGGCACTTTTTAATTCCTTCGCCGCTTGAGAAGATTGTGAAACCTCTTTTATGACATCTGCTGCCACACGATTACCACTTGCACGTGTAGCCATTTGTGCAGCTCTCTGATGAAGACCTTGAATCTAAGAGATCACGAACCTTGGCACGCTTTGCCTTTTCTCCACAATTCTCAAACGACTTTTTCGGTCCTCTTGCCATAAAGTGGGATTCACGGTTGCTATCTTCAACACTTTGGTGGCCAAAACTTCCAACGTTGTTCTCATCAATACGTATAATAAAATCACGTCCATCAAGCCAATCTTTATACTTTAGTATGAATCTTTCTTTACGCGAACCAGTTGATTTCGATTTTATCAAAACTTGTCGAAATAAGTCGAATTCTATTTTTGATTATCTTAGTTTGATCGCCATTAACTTCTAAAATACCCATTTTAGGCAAATCGTGCTCAAAAAGTTTAGTATTGCGAGTTTAAATAGGAGTTGACTTTTTCACGTCTAGCATATATGAAACGGTCCACTGTGCGACGATTCTTTACATACTGAAAGCTTTCAGTGAAAAATTACTTCATCACTGATGAATAAAGACCAGATTATGATACTCGAAGCTCCATCACATGTCAGTGTCTTCGCTGATGCAGTAATGTGACATTTGCTTTGTCATCTTTCATTTCAGGAAGATACTTTTCACCCGTTTAAGTAAGTATGGATGCCATGCCAGTGTTGTTCGCACCACGCGTTGCAGTTGTCCTTGAGTATCTACCTATACATATACACTTGCATTTATAGCCTGTATTACCAATGTACATACATTACAATCTAAGTTCAAAACTACTTATTTCCGCATATTTTAATTTAAATATCTATGTATAATCAGCGCTAAAAAGTATTTCGATTAGGAGACTAAGGGCAAGTAGCAAATTTGACGATTTGATGCTGGTCCTTGGATGACCTTCTGATAAGGAGATGAAAAAAATCATGACCACTGGAATACAATCCCAACCGATTCGCTTCGAATCTGCGAAAAAGCTTGTCAGAATCAATATCTTAACCAATGTCGAACTTTTGCTAATGGTCGTGTTCAAGTCTTCGGATGCGTTAATAGTTTATTTGCAATGTGTAGATTTTAAAATATCGTTGTACCTTCTCCTTAGTACCTCATCGAGGCACATGGTATATAGATTTTGTCTCCCTTACTTACTTTTACAATGCATTTTTATTTATTTTTAATTTCAGGTTTGAGCGGATCAAGATCTGATATAGACCATAGACGTGAAACATTTGGTTCGAACGTTATACCACCGAAACCACCAAAAACATTTCTAACACTAGTCTGGGAAGCTCTCCAGGATGTGACACTTATTATATTAGAAGTAGCTGCATTAGTATCCCTTGGTCTATCGTTTTATAAACCCGCCGATGACGATGCTCGTACGTAGAACAAAAACAATTTGTTTTAAAATTATATTTGTAAAAATTGTTTTATTTTTTTTATTTGTAGCCGTTCTTGCTGAGGAAGACGATCACCATGGTTGGATAGAAGGTTTAGCTATCCTTATTTCGGTTATTGTTGTTGTGTTGGTAACAGCATTCAATGATTACTCGAAAGAACGGCAATTTCGTGGCTTGCAAAATCGTATCGAAGGCGAACATAAATTCTCTGTTATACGAGGCGGCCAAGTGTGCCAAATATCTGTTGGCGACATTGTTGTCGGTGATATTTGTCAAGTTAAATATGGCGATCTATTGCCGGCCGATGGTGTTCTTATCCAGAGTAACGATTTAAAGGTAAGTTGAATTATATTGTAATTAGTTTAAACTAAAATATGTCCCTTCATCAAAATATTCCTTTCTCTGTTGTCATCCATACAAAGTTTAGATATTTACTCTCTACATTCTGTAATATCAATAAAGAAAGAGGAAGTATGTACAAAATTTAGTGGTATTGTGCTCAGATTTACACGTTGTAGCCATGTAACTCAAGAATGGCAGAACCGATTTCAATGCCGTTTGCTTTGTTTATTACAAAATTTTTTAAGAATGTTAAACATTACGTTCAATCTTGAAAAACTTGAGAAATTATAACAAATTTACGCCGCACGGGAAATTTTCAATATCATATGGACAAAACCTTTACAAAAACTTATTTATGGACATTTGAAGCTATAAGTAATCGGTCAAAACAATTTTTATTTTTGTTTGAGCTGTGAAATGATAGTGCATCTTAAATTGATGAATCAGTTTTAATTGCTTTAATTTCTGCGCACTTGGAAAAGGTTTATACACACATGAACAATTATTCTTGAGTGATATATTTTTAAGAAACATCGTAACTGGGCCGCTTTATTTTCTAAGAGGTATTACATGTAAATCTACAGTCTTCACCAAGGTTTGACTATATTCAAAAGCAATTCGTTTTGTCTTTATTCGTTAAATTGTGATCCATGATAAAGTTAACTAATTATTCCTAAAGAATGTCTAAAAAAAAGTCTTACAGCTAACAAACAAAGTTTCACCAAAATCGTTTTAGTAACTCTAATGCTATAAGGAAGTAAACATGCATAGTGCCAGAGAGATTTTTATTATTATTTATTAGTATAGTCGCTAGGTTGTAAATTGTTGAATCAATACAATAAGAAGAAGTGATAATCATGAGCAGCGATGGCTAGTGTACATGCAAGGAAGCCTCAACTAGTATTTTTAGAGTACTCAATGTAAGCTGGACAAGATGGGTGGAAAAGTTTTTCATTGTGGACTTGATCCAATGCGAAATCATTGTCGGGTATTCGGTTATAAGATTTCTTATCGTACCTCATTAAATTTGTTTCAGATCAGTGACCCAACAGATTTCTTTTCTTTAATTGATTAGCTAGAAACTTTCTACCGTAAAATGAATGTCATAATTTTATTACTCAATGTTCCATTTCTTTTTTTTTTGTCGTTTGTTATCCACAGGTTGACGAATCATCGTTGACTGGTGAATCCGATCATGTTAAGAAAGGCCCAGATTCAGATCCAATGGTATTATCCGGCACCCATATTATGGAGGGTAGCGGTAAAATGGTTGTTACCGCTGTGGGTGTTAACTCACAAGCGGGTATCATTTTTACTCTCTTGGGTGCCGCGGTTGATCAACAGGAAGCCGAAATCAAAAAGATGAAAAAGGGTGAGTATACGCCATATGGTTGATGAATTGATATGAGTTTTCTTTTATTTTTTCAATTGTTCCTTTATTTTTAAATAAAAATCTTTCATCTTTCAAAAAGCTAGTAAAATAGTTCATAAAAGTTCAGCTAAAGCTAAAAGTATAAAAAAGAGCAACTTGGATAAAAAAAAAAAACAGTTTTAGTTATCGATTTAGTTTTCTCCCTTTATTTTGAATGTTTGACCCTACCTAATGAAACTTTAACGCGGCCCTCCATTCGAAACTTGAATCTTTTTGATACGTAGAGTATATAGTTTAAATTTTAATCTCCTTTTTTCCTCTCGTTTGAGTGTAGTTTGTAGATATACATATATATTCTTTAAAGGATTCACACTTTGTTGGCGCTACGGTAAGTTTTCATGTGCCCACTTCTTCCGTGCAAAAAAAAGAAGGAATGTGTTTTTGATTGAAAGTGAATCATTTATATCGTCATTTTATGTGAGGAGTGTGGCCATCATAAGATCCAAGGTACCGTGTGGGGTCTCTAACATGGGTGATAAGTGGAGGCCTTTGAATTAAATAACGTAATTTTCTTCAAAGAAGAGAATACGAATTTATTCTGGCTATGTCATCCGTTGTGGAAGGAGAAACTAACCAAATCTATGGTCCAAACCACTGCACGTGCTTTGTAAAAATTCGATCGTTACATACAAACAAAAAATCTTTCAAAGTGGGCTATTATTTATTTTATTTTATTTTTTTTTTTCTTAAAAATTTTCCCTCCTTCTTTTTTTCTTTCTCAAAGAAACTACGAGTATTATCTTAGAATAAAGCTTTATTGTAAAATATATTACATACACTTGAGCGAATAATGCTCATGCACGTTTTGATTGATTTGCGTGATTTGCCTTCCAGTGTCCCCTCTTATAATGAATTATAGTCTCTAAATTGGATTTGGACAACCATCGGTCTAAATTAAGACCGGAGAGACACAGGACTCCCGGTGCCAGTAAACTTCGGAACATTGTTCTTACTGTTTAATCCTTTCTCCTTTTCGCTCTTCGTGGAGTCTACTTTATTTCGTTTGCGAAATTGCCGTAGTGAGTTGCAATTCTTAGCTAACTCTTCGCATAGTTTCCCACTACATTCAACTTTCAAACTATCAGAGCTTAAGGATTGTCTCATAGGTTCCAGAAACGCTACACATTTCGTTTTTTTATTCTGGTTATCATTTCACGTAGTTAGAGATAGAATCGGACATAACTTAACTAATTGTTTAGCTAACTAAATCTACAAGTAGATAATTTTGTCATGACTTAATTAGTTACGACTAACTTTGAAAAATTGTTTGTT